>JANZLQ010000031.1:15813730-15860229 GCA_026212715.1 Elanus axillaris | reverse complement strand
GGGAATCACTGCTTGGGCATCAGTCAGCAGGTTGTGAGTAATTACATTGTGCATCATTGGTCTTTTCTTGAAGTTGGGGGGGGGGTATTTATTTATTTTATTACATTCCTTTTCATTACAATTATTAGAATTTATTACTATTATTGTTAGTATTATATTTTGTTTTACTTTAGTTATTAAATCGCTCTTATCTCAGCCCACAAGTTTTACTTGTTTTTTTGATTCTCCTCCCCATCTCACTGGGAGGTGGGGAGCGAGCGAGCAGCTGCGTAGTGCCTAGTTGCTGGCTGGGGTTAAACCACAGCAAGGAACAAGGAAAACTGCATATAGGGCAGAGCTGACACCCAGGATGAGCAACAAAAGGGACAGAACTTCTGGGGAGGAGAACAGGCTGTCTCTGCTTGTCAGGCAACACCTTGGGCCCAAACTCAGCAATTACAGGGTCACAGAAGAGCCTTAAAATGAAATGCCTATCAGCTGACTCGCACTGATTATACAAAAATAACTGCTTGCTGTGGTTTGCGCTCATACAGAAATGAGAGAGACATCTCAAAGGCAACTGCCTGAAAGGCCTCAGCCTCCCTAAAAATATATGCTGCCACACAATCAACAAATCAAGCTCTTCTCATGTGCAAGCTTTACCAGGTAGCCTCCATAACCTTCATTAGATACGCGTTTGACCACAAAATACAGCTTTGTGGGTCATCTTTACTGCTTTGTTGTTTCAGCAAATACGGAGACTGTGAAAACCACAGCACTCCGCAAACAACCAACCTATGATTACATATTCAAAAGAAAAGGGAGGAAAAACCTGCAAACTAGCTTCTTTCAACACAAAAGCATTCAGATTAATAGCAAGAAACAAGCACAAAAAGCCAGCAAATACCGGAAGTCTATACAATGCACAGTTGTGCAGCAGCTCAGAGATCTAAATGAACAGGGCAATTTAATGAAGCCAGATAAATAGCCAGATGTCTGTCAGTGCCACCAGCAGCAAATGATGATTCGGCTTCAAAAGATCTCTGAAGGAGAGCAGCTACATAATAATTCACATCTTTTGCTACAAGAAAGATGGACAGCACACTGCCTCAGATGCACCCGCCCCAGTATCAATCCTTGCATGGCAGTCTACATCTAGACTAATTAAATGAGCTCCACAAGCAGTGCAGGTCCCCAAAGGCATCCATTCGACCTGCTGAAGATTTACCGCTGATGGCACAGGACCTCCTCCTTCCTGCCTGCAACACCAAAGTGGTGACGCTCCTTGTTACATGGAAAAATGGCAGCATGTTTATTAGGTAGTCAACAAGTGGCTGCGTCTTTACACAGCCCAAAACAGCAGCAAGACTTCCTGAATAGTGGTAGTCAGCATTTTAGCTATAGCTTTATCCTGGGTTCAAAGTGGAAAGACTTTGAATTGCACCATTAGTCACACTGGTCTTGTTAGCATCAGCGTGCCCTTCGTGGTTCTTATGCTATGATGAAGACGCGTGTGTGCGTGCAGGTGAATGTGTGTCTATGCACATATTTACGTGCAGCTTTATTTCAGCTTTTTCTTTTAAGCTTTGTCTTGCTTGTTTGACCCTCAGGCAGTCGTTGTAATCAGAGAAGGCTCACAAGAAAAGCAGCTGAGTGACTCCAGCTGCCCTTTAATACGCTTGCCATGCAAAGCCTTCACAGAGTACTAGCCTCTGGTATTCTCAATTACCTGAACTGTTTAAAAAGTCTCCTTTGTAATAACTTCTTCTCAGCACCCACAGACCACTGAAGCCCAAACAATTTGCATATACCATTACCTTTGGGCAGATAAGGCATGTGCATGCAATTTCAGATACACAGCTTCACTTAGACCTTGTCAGCCGATCGGTTCCAATTGAAATGAAGCTGCAATGGGACCCAAGGCTGCTATCTTTGCATAACACCATTACCCTGATGAGGCTAACAAAATACATATTTAAACAAATAGCCATGTTAATATAGCTCAATTCCTGGATCAACCGTCACCTAAAATGAAGTAATTCAACACCAGACTGCCTGAGGGAAGAAATGGGGAAAGACTGACCCCTTCTGTACACAAACGTCTTATTCCCCAGGTATCTGAGAGCAGTATCTAGCTTTCTTAGCACACCCTCAGACATTTATCTAATTGAAAAAAAAATAACAAAGCAGAGTTAAAGCTGTACAAACAACAAGTCACAGGTTCTCTCTGGTGAAAAACACACTTTCAAATATAGTTAATAAGCATCTCAGTCATGGTTCTCCTACCAACTCTCCCACAATTGTACAAGACATGTCACCTCACCCATTCTGGCTGGCTTACCAACAATGTTAACCACCTGATGTCCCTCCATACACAGGGCTACATCAGCAGTATCTTGCTGCTTCCCAGAAAACTGCTAGAAAAATGAATGAGTACCTGTCACTTCCTCTTGCCTATCTTCTGCTGCTCTGTATGCTCTTTTTGCATTTTCTAAATACCTAATCAATGCCATGACACAGACTCTACATCCCCAATAAAAACGATCTCCTAGTTCACTGTTTGACAAACATAAAAGAATGAGAGTACTGACTCACGAGTCACCAACTACAATGCTAAAATATATCCAAGTATTAAAAATACACCAGTAGACAACAGCAAGCTTCAGCAATGCCAGACTCAAAATACTGTTGCAGGGCATGACCTATGACACTTGCCTTTTTCTTGAGAGTGTTTCACCCACAATGCTTAAGCAAGCCTTTTTTCCTCCCACAGACAGAAGTGTCAATTAAGTAAGGGAGACAGCATTATACTTTGAGTAGCCTGAAACACTTCAGTGTAAAACATGAGGAACAAACTACAGTGCTTTACTGCCAAACTTCCACATTTTAGAGGCTCCTTCCCCTGCATATGTTGATTCTTCCTCTAGACCACCACGATTACACTTTCTGCTCAATTAAACCTGAGAAATCAGGAGGTAGTATTGTCTGTAGATACAGAAAACGCAACAGAGTTCAGCTCGGGTTGGCACCCTGGAGGATTCTGGGTATTGTAGTCCAGCAGCGAGCTGCGGCAGCTGGCGAGTGTCGAGTCAGGGCTCCACTGCCAGGCCCTCGGGTGTCAGTGAAAAACCGAGGAGATCTTGGCCCTACCTTCCGAAAGGAGCCGGCTGCGGGTGTGCCACCGGGGCTACCTGAGAGAGAGCCGGGGGCTACGATTCATCCTGGGGGTAAATGGGCATCCAGTTAGTGAGAAGCATTGTTCTTTCCTGTGGCTAACCACTTTGGAGAAGTCCTTTGTAACAGCTCCCTGAAAATTCTGTTATTCCTAGATGCAGGGGGGGTGTCAGCAGGGTCATCTGTTACTCCTAAGCTGTCAGTTACAGGGGCTTTAAGGCAAGACTGACAACGAGAGCACAGAACCGGCCGCGGCCATGAGGCAGGGGACTCAATGGGTCAGAGGGGTCGAGTCCTTGGGCACCACTCCGCCAGCACAGAGAAGCATCCACCTGCCACCCTCTTAGGAGAGGCAGTCTCCCTTTCCCGTAGTACGAGGAAACAGGCTGCATTGGGAAGTAAAAAGACTTAGACTATTTAACCAACTGTTCAAATCGTACCTGTCTTCTGAAGACATGACAAAATTCAGCGTCTGTTGAAAGACCCCTCAATGCAGTTTCCCAGATGCTTTTCAGTCTTTAGGGTTTAGGCCACACAGTCACTAAGGTTTCTGACTAATTCAAAATCACTTGTGCCCCATTAACAATTGCTTGAAGTGGAAAGGGAATCAGGAGGAATTGCGAGTATTTTTCACTTTGTAAGTAGGAAAGATTTCCAGATTCCTGGAAAAACACTCCTTTCTGTGCTCTCAACTGGGTCCTCATCTCATGGCCAGCCTGTTTTGTACCACTGCTAAGCACATACTACGTATTTGGGTGTTTAACTCCCAGGAAGGCCGGGTGATCCTCTATATTATCACCTTGGAGCAAGCGGTGGCTTGAAAAAAACACCAACCAAAAAGGCAGTGGGTTTACCACTTGGGATACAGGGGCCAAAGTGAAAAGCTGCTTGTTTTTTTAGGACCTCGTGGAGTGAAGCGCATCTGCTGTCTCTTGCCTGTGCCCGTGGCCACAGGGTGGCTTCCTCTGTGTTTCAAACCCACTCCCGGTCTCCTGGCAAGGTGGCAGGGAAACCCAGATGCCACCATGGCAAGAAAATGGCAAACATTCAGGCCACCACGGCAAGATAAGCTGTGGTCTCACAGATGGCTGTTCCCCATCAGGCCTGAAGCAGCCCCCCCGAATCAGACTTCTGACTGTGCGGGGCCGAGGGAACGAACGCCCCCCCGCCGCACAAGAAAGCGGCCGGCTGGGATAGCGCTGGAGGCCTGTGCCGCAGCGTGTCTATCAAAGTGGAATGGCCTGGTTTATACTGGTAAGCAGTAATGTTGTGGGGACTGCTCTAAGCGCCGAGCCAGGAGTCGCCTGGGGAGAGGGCTGGCTGGTGCACCCCAATGCAACAGCTCTCGTCCCGCTCCAGGGCCCCGAAGGGGGTCCCCAGGCACACCCCCGGCAGGCACTGGCTGAAGTTCAGAACCGCAGAGGCCCAGCTTAACCCCTCCCTGTGTCACCTAACGTGCGGGGAGAGCTTCCTTTACACCGGTGTGGGAAGAACTCATTTACACACCTGAGTTCTCAGCTTTCCTACCGCATTTCATGAAAACACGCGTAGCCGTCTACCTCCTTCCCTCCAGGTATGAGTTACGCGGAGAAGTTACGGACCGCAGACACCGTGTTGTAAAACCACGCGTACGTTTCCTTCCTCTGGGGAAACTTCCCAGGAGGCAGCAACTCCGGAGCGAAGCCTCCTCCTGCCTCCTCTCCCCGCCGGGGCCGCCGCGGCGGGAAACGGGACACGCGTACTGCGCGCCCCGCTCCACCCGCTTCTGCCCTGAGGTAAAACTCGACGGTTTGGTGCCGGAGCACCGGACTGCGCCACGGGGAAGCACCTCAGCAACTACAACCACCTGCCCACGGGCCCTGACGCACCGGCGCTCTCCCAAAACCCCGGGGCGCGCCAGGCCCTGCCTCCGGCCAAACCGCTCTACGAGAGGTGCTGGGTTTAAGACTCCGGGGCAGCTGCGAAGGCGAACGACCCGGCGGGAGCGGAGGAGGAGGAGGAGGAGGAGGCCGAGGCCGGGCAGCCCCGAGCGGTGCCGCTGCCCCCGCCCCCCCGCAGGACCTGCCCCAGCGCCTCCCGCCCGCCCCGCCCCGGAAGTTCCCTTTGCCCACCGGAAGAGGAAGCTGCCGCCGGCGCGCAGCGGGCGGCCTGCAGGTAGGCGCGGCGCTGCTCGGCGAGGCCGGGCCGGGCCAGGCTCCCGGCGGAGGGACGGGACGGGACGGGACAAGGCAAGGCAAGGCCAGGCCAGGCGGCAGCGAGGGGCAGGGCCAGGGCCAGGGCTGTCCGCGCTCTTGGGGGAGGCCAGCCGCACTGAGAGCCGGGCTTTAAACCCGAGGCAGCGCCTTTGTCCCTCGGCCCTGTGGAGGACGGAGCTACCCGGAGGAGAAATAAATAAACCCAGGCAGCTCGGGGAAGGGGAGGCCCGACTCGCCCTTTCTACAGACCCCGCTCCGCTGTCGTTGCCGTCCTCGTCTGCCTGCATCCCTTACCTACAAGGCGGTTGACCCCCTTCATTCCTTTTCGCCTGCCACAGAGCAAACACGTCTCCTCCCCAGTTCCCCCCAGTGCCCTGATCGCTGTTGCAGACGGGCAGCTTTGCGCCCCGGCTGTGGAAAGCCCTTGTTCCCGAAAGTTACACCATACTTGCCCCCCCTTGCACAGCCCCCTGACTTCGGGTGCTCTGTCAGCGCGCTCGCCACACTCAAGAGAAATGTTTCTAGCTGTGTAATTGACTGTTTTCTGTGATAAAAACGTCTTCACCTTTTGGTTGTACTGCAAGGACTATCTATCCCAGATAATAGCTGGGCAAAGGAAGATTTGAATGTCGTCTTCTGAATTGCAGGTTTGTGCTGTCGTGCCTGGCATGACTGTGCAGAGAGCGCTTCGCTGCTGACAGCACTTCAGGAGCACAAGAAGCTGAAAGCATGGAGCTCTGCACTGGGATGAGTCCCATAACCTCCACAGCTTGGTCCAGCCATGGGAGGAATACAGAGCTGAGAGGCTGGAAGAGAAAATAAGTAGCCAAGGTAAAGAACATAAACTGTAGCACCCAGCTATAAAATCTATATATGCTATCACAACACTAAAGCCAAGGCCCCAGGAACAGTATGGTGTGTTTGCAAAGCCCCTGCTGGAGGTCCGGGTTAGACACACTTCATCTCTTGTTGTAGTAAAGCTGTGGATGTTGCCTACAGTAACCCCACATACCCAGATGTTCCTCCTGTTTTGGTTTCCACATTCAAGCAGTAACCCAATACACCCTGCCCGGGGATATGCTTCTGGTAGTAGCAGATGAAATCCCTGAAGGAACGTCCCCTCCTTTCACAGAGACATGACTGTGATTGTGGGAAAGGAAGAAACTCTTTCTTACTGCAGACTAGCCTGTTAATTGTATAAAGGTTAACTGCTTTCTGCTGAGCTGCCATCATAGCAAATCTGAGCATGGTAGTAGTGTGTCAGTGGCAACCCGAGCTAGGAAATTTTTGCAGGGTCTGAAGGGAACTCTGCATTCTGCCTTTTCTGCTTGCTTAGATGTTTCCCTGGGTGGTGATTGTTGGACATTTGTCAGATGCTGGTACCACCTCTGAAATGCTGACGGACTTGTTTCTCTAAAGTTCCTGTTTGTTGACAGCTTTCAGAGAGAAACCCTGCTGTTGGTGGTTAGCTGCCTGGGGGAGAGGTCTATGTGTGGACAGGATTTTGACTCCTCCTGCTCTAGAGTGGGGATGGGCCATCTGGTACATATGGCAGCATGTAAATAGCTTGGTCTACTGACACACTGTTGCAGCAGAAATTCTCAGCAGTGGCAAAGTCCTGAAAGCTACAGGGCTGCAGAAAGCAACCTCCCTTTGTATATTGGCTTGGAACTGCTGGAAATGATCCATCTGCAGGGGTGGTCCACTTCAGCATTCAGCAAATATTTGAAGTAGGGACTCAGATTATTAACATTTAAGGCTGCTTTTTTCTGCTAAGGCTTCTTTTTTGCTTATCTCAGTAATTTTTTCTTCATGGTTCTGGGTCAGGCACCCATCAGTGTTTGTTTGCACCAGTGCCCATCTGTCCAGTTAGTCAATTCCATCTGGAGCTTGAGTAGTTGTCCAGAGGTATTGGTTGTCTGGAGAGATTGATGGCTTGAAGCAGAGTTCAGGGAGTATATTTCTGAAGTGATGCAAACTAATACTAAGTAACTATAAAAAGGGGGAGAAAGAGTAATGTCTTAAGTGCTTTAAAAATATTCCCGTAAGCAATCCCAGCTTTAGCTGTGATGCACATCAGTCTCTGGTCCTAGATTCATCTATGTGGTATCCTTTCCCTGCCATCTTTGATTCTTACTTTTTAAAATAAAGTGGGATTTTTCTTACCACTGTATTTTCTCTGTTCTTCTACATTTTTCTGCAGCAGCTGCTAATGCCTGCCCTCTTGATGCTAACTGCTATTGCTTACTGTTTGGCTGGTTTTAGCCTTAAAATAGTAAATACTGAAGGAAAAATTCTTGTCTTTGGTGCTGATGGCATTTGTAAGAGCACCCTGCCCAACAGTTGCATTCATGGCAGTTGTTGGAGCTCAGCAGGGATGCCAGGCTGGGAACTAACATAATCCGGCTAGAGTAGACAAGACATCAGAGTGCTTGTTTTGTTGGGTTTTGCTGCCTCAGCCTGAGAGTCTTGGAGGACAAAGAAGAAATAAGGTAGCAAGTAAGAAAATCAGGTTCTGGGGTTCTGGTGACTAAAGAGTCGTTCTCCATTTAAAATAATCTTAGGACAGTAATTAGTCTTTTGGCTGTCATTATTAAAGAAATGTTAAGTATGGCTGGGTTTTGCTCTTTGCTTACACCTATATCTATGGTTGCTGTCAACCAATTCCGAGTCCAGCACATCTGGTGTATGTCCTAATGTATATCGCTTATCAGAAGAGGGGCAGCTTTGAATCTCCTTTAAGGAAAGTATCTGACACCAGATACCTCAGTAGTGCACAGGATGCCCATAAACGTTTGTTGATTGGTTGGGTCCATTCTTTTATGCAACCACTCTGCTTGTTTTCCATATTCAGTAGAGGCAGTAGATTTTAAGACACATGACAAGCTCTTGCTTAATATTCAACTAAGATTACTTCTGTTTGCTTTTGTAAGAAGGATTCCTGATTGCTGAACCTGAGGTAACTGCCCAGATGGACCAAGGAGAAGAACAAGATCATGAGGCCTTGGAGGAGACACACATGGGTGAGGAATAAGTTAGAGAAGTTTATAAACACAGAGCAAGCAAAATGCTGTTTGAGTTACCTCAGTGTTATTTAAGCCGATTTCATGCAGCTCATATTGAGACCTGCTCTTTCCCCCTCAGGGCAGGCAGACAGCCTGCCTTTGTCAGCCTGCTGTTGAGAGTATGTTTAAGATGACAGAGTATTAAGAAGACAAAATATGAGGATTCCTTGGGGACAAGGAGACACCTGTAGCATTGCCCTTGGCTCTGCTGTTCATGGCACGTCTGCTCTGGGTCGCATGATGAGGCCATACAGCCTCCTCTGCAGCTAGGTTTCCTTTTGCTCCCACTCTTCCCTTTACTGCTTCTCCTACCTGGTGCAGACGAGGCTCCCTACGATAACAGCTTGCCTGTTCTCTGCTGTGCCACTTCCCGGCAAGAATCACCGTTAGAGTCATACCTTTTTCCAGGTGGTGAGCTAGGTCCCCTTTTAGATGACCTTGCAAGCACAGATCTGCAGGACATGTTGACAGCAGGATCCAGAGGAGGAGAGGAACAGCTTGGGGTCAGCCATGGAAGTCGGTGCAGTTCCCCCAGACCTCAGCAAGATGGCTGTGAGGAGGAAGAGGAGGCTAAGCTGGCTTGCTCTGGTATCAGCCTGGTGAAAAGACAGGAGAGAAGGGTGACAGCAACCTCACGGCGAGCCCCTCGTGCAGAGCGGCCCACCATCTGCTCTGAGTGTGGCAAGGGCTTCAGTCGGAGCATCCACCTCATCCAGCACCAGCGAATGCACACTGGGGAGCGCCCGTTCCTGTGCGGAGAGTGTGGCAAGGGCTTCAGCCAGAGCTCCCATCTCATCCAGCACCGGCGGGTCCACACGGGCCAGAAACCCTACACCTGTGCCGAGTGTGGGAAGAGCTTCAGCCAGAGCTCCAACCTTCTCAAGCACCAGCGCATCCACACTGGGCTTAAACCCTACGTATGCAGCGAGTGTGGGAAGATCTTCAGTGACAGCTCCACCTGCATCAAACACCAGCGTATGCACACAGGCGAGCGGCCCTACAAGTGCCCAGCCTGTGGGAAAAGCTTCAGCCAACACTCCCACCTCCTTCAGCACCAGCGAGCCCACGACGGCGTCCGGCCTTATGCCTGTGGGCAGTGTGGCAAATGTTTTGGGCAGAGCTCTGACCTCATTAACCACGCTCGTACCCACACTGGTGAGAAGCCTTACAAATGCAGCCAGTGTGGCCGGGGCTTCAGTGGCAACTCCAACCTCATCAAGCATACCCGCATCCACACTGGGGAACAGCCATACCGCTGCACCCAGTGTGGGGAAAGCTTTCGGTTCCAGCCCCAGCTGGTGCGCCACCAGAAGCACCATACGGAGTAGTTGGTGGAGAGGAGAAGGCCCTGTGGACCATAGACAGCTGCCTGGTATTGGGAAGACACACAGCTGCTCCCTGGACACCTCGTACGGGGCATGAATTTTGGGGGAGGGAGCCCTCAGGGCCTGTCCCCTTTTCTTCTGGGTAAATCTGTTTGTGAGCACTCGAACGAAGAGAGAGGCCGCTGCTGAACAAACTAGTGCATGTTCACTGTGGTGCAGGGGTTTTCTGAGCCCCTCTTTTGGGGATGGGGAAAAGAAAGGTGCTTATACGGTATGGTACGTTCAAGACCAGAGAGGAGAACATAGAGACGTTCCCAGGATCAGTGCCTTCTCTTATTTCTAGTGGGGAGTGATTTTTATCCCAGTAAAAACCAGCAAAAATCTGTACCCGTTTTCTGTACAAGCTGCCTGGCTTTGGCCTCGTAAGGCCACAGCCTGTGATGATCGCTCCCCTTAGAATCCACATCTCCCACTTGCCAGTATACTTGGGTTTAAGTGACATTAGCATCTATTTATTTTAAAACCCCACAACACTGTGCTGGGTGCCTCTGCGTACATGTTGTGGGCCCAGCTGATGCTCTGTTGGGGCCACGTCTATGGAGCAGCATTTTTGCTGGGTTGTATGGTTGTTAAATTGACAGTTCCACAAGTTACGCTGCTGTATGACGGTCCTCAGCAGCAGTTAAGTAAATGAACATCCTAATAGGTGTTTCTCTCAGATTCTTGTTTAGGTGCTCTTGTGGGTGGCACTTTATGAATGTTTTTATAAGGCTTTTAAAAATATTTAGGATGACTTTTTTAATTGTGATCTTCTAACTGTCAGTTGATGAACAGAAAAAAGATGGTGTCTGAAAAATAAACTGTCAAATTTTGATTTTATATTAAATGTTAAACATTTTTTTCTTGCATAAAACTTTTTAACTCAAACACTATGGTTTTGAGTTGTTAATGATTACGAAGAGATAATTATGACACTGATTTCTAGAATTTGTGATATTTTTGTGAGCTGTTTTGACATCTTTAACAATGACTTGCTAAGGAATATGGGGGAGGCAGGATTCTGAGAAAGCAGAAGGAACTGACCTCTGAAGCAATCTTCTTCACTTTGAGGAGGAGAATAATACTACTGGGAGTCTGTCCTTAAAAGGAATTCTAGCTCAGGCAATTGCTTGGTACGGGGGAGGAGAGAACTGGCAGTAATAACAAAGATGTTAATATCTCTAGTGTGGAAGAACTCCTTGTGATGAACGTGGCAGTGTATACTGAAATGCCTGTTCCACCCACGGAGCCAAACAGGGGAAGAAATCACAGTCTACTTTAGGCAAGAAAATGAAGTGATCAAATCTGCTGTAGAATTTTTATTTTCAGCACCATATACAGGCCTAATGCTAACAATGAGATTTCACACGGAGGTAAGCTCCCAAATGAGGGGTATCGCTAAGGGCAAAGAGAATGCCCAGCCTGAGGAGCACAGAATCCTGAGGAAACAAGCAAGCTATGAACAGAAGGAATGTGATTGGAAATACTGGCTGAATGATGCGGACGCATCCATACCTCACTTAGCCACCCGTTGCTATCACAGAGGGTGCAGCTTTGTGCTACATTGGCAGTAGATCTGGTTTAAGTCATTTGGTCTCACTCTACTCCCATCTTCTCCCTAGAGCCGGAATTAATACAGCTGTGCTGAGTAATTCACATGGCTGTGCCCTAAGTCATATCCATAAGATGATCCATGTTTTTTAATATGAACTCTCCAAAGTCTGTCACTTAACCTGCATTAGTCCAGTCTAGACCACAGCCTCACAAGCAGCAGGGTACATACCACTGAGAGGCTTGGTGTCAGAGAACGGACATGCCAAAAAGGAAATAAATAACATGGCCAGTATTGCTGTTCATTCCCAAGAAACACATCATTTAAGAAGTTTGTTACTTTTCTTCCTTTTTAAAAGTTTCTAGGGAGGATGAGACATGGAAAAGCCTGACACGTTGCCTTTATTGTTTCTGCATTCCCCCAGCCCCGCCAGGAAGACCCCCATTGCCACAATGTGATGGAAACTACAGTTCATTTCTGTGGTGCCCTTGCTGCACATAAATAAAATATTTATTTATTCTGAATGGTAGTTCTCCCCCATAAACTAGCTGAAAACATGTCTTTTGCCTCAGAGTTGGAATATTAGCCTATTGTGAACATTTGTGGAAGGAGCAAAGCAAGGCAATGAACAGGACTGTTAGGTCTACACAGCAAAAGGTGCCAGGGGCACAGAAGCTGGGCAGTGTTAGCCCAGGTGAACTCCTTGGCACTCTCTTGCTCTAACGCTGCTTCTGTTTGTTTTTCAAACTAGGCACATGGAGAACCTGCTGATGGGCTTTATCTGCACCCAGTGAGTCTTCATACAGACACTGCTTCTAGGCAGCGCACGCCCCTGTGCCTTCACTCTGGCCGTGACAAGCCAGGGCACTTCATGCTCTCTCTCTGTTCAGTGGTTACAAACTCCCTAGTTCAAAGCCCACAGCATACGATTCAGCTTAATATGCGGTTCCCTCACCTGGGGGTGATGGGGAGGGGGGAGAGCTAAGAAACAACACCAGAAAACATTTCCTGTCGTACACCTTTGTATTCTCTCCTAGTCATGTGTAGAGGTACAGGAAGAATGGGCAGTGGGCCATTTTGGGACGAGCCTCTTTCCAGGAAGGGCAACCAAAAATGCTGAGGACTTGCCTGTAACCCTGCTGCAGATTTCTCAGAGATCTGGCTTTCATGCTCCAAAAATGCCAGGCTGCCACGTAACTAGGCATGGCCCAGACCACATGTTGGTTTTGGTGTGCCTGCGCCCTAGTCTCCTAGACATGTAGCCCTTGCAAGGTACCCTGGTAGACAGCCTCATGGCTGTCATGGTAGACAGGTGATCCTTCAAGAGCAATTAGAGTTACTGAATGTGGACTATTGCAATTTTACTCCAGAATATAGTATGCAGAACAGATGATCAGGGACTGAGCACCCAGGTTCGCTCCCTGGGGCTGTATTACACACTGGTGTAGACATAACCTAAGGGTACTAACCAGCTGAGGATGATCAATACTCATGCAGCATTTCTGTGTTGCCACTTGATATGTTGAAGCACTTCCCTTTGCTTTGCTCCCCTTCCCTTTGCTCCTGTGCTTGAATTTAGTGCTTATCTGCAGGCAGCTGTTTTGTTTTTTCCCTCCAGGCTTTCACTGCCAGCTGCTTCACAAACACCAGCATCCTCGAGGCCTCAATAGCTTAAACAGTTTGTCCAATATTTTGTCCATGGATTCTTTCTGGGTTTCCCATTAATTGGAACAAGTTTAATCATGAAATCAGTGTAATTGAGGTGCTCAAACAGGAAATCAGTTAAGCTTAGCTGCAAGGGCTGCTTCTTAGTTGATTTGCCTGCAAGTAAAGTTGAGCTTTTCACAGAAGCGTGTCTCTCCCCAGCAATACTTGGGATGCTACCTGCACTCTTCCTTTCAAAGATCTTTGCAGTAGCACAAAACTGTGTTACTGCTCTTCAGACACATTTCAAAATGTGTTCTCTGAATGCTGCGCATGCTCGAGCGTTGAACTTTGAGACTTACCATTGATTTGAAATCCTCTAAAACACCTTGTTGTTGGGAGCTCTGTAACTCCAGACTCATTGATATGATGAGGGAAACTGGGACACTTAGGAATTGTTTCAGCTACAATGTGGCATCTTTGCTTAATTAAAAAGCATCTCTCATCAGGATCACAGGCTGTCCACGGAGACCTCTAGATTACAGAGCTCTGCTGCTACAGTAACTTCCATTTTACAGCTATTCACAAGAACCAGCCTAAGTTGCATCTTACAGAAACTGAGGAGTGAAACTTTCCACTCAGGCACCATACTGGCCTGAACAGAAGGCAGCCTCAGATCTCTCTTCTCAGAACTGAAGACAACAATTACTATATATAAATATATATTTATATTAAAAAAACCCCAACCAACAGACAAACCACATTTCACTCTCCCAGTACTACTTAAAACATACCTTAGGCTCCGAGGCTGCTACCCACACAAGTTCTGTCACTGGTTGTCAGGTGAAGGCCTATTTGTGCATGGGACCAAGTGCTCTCCCGGTGGTCTTGGCAGCTCAGTTCAGCAAAGATGCAGGTTCCGAATTGCATCAGTCGGTTCTGGCTGCCGGGGGTGCACAGTGCAGTCTCTGTAAATCAGCTGCACTAGGATGCGTGCAGACTACTATATTTTTGCTAATTTGAGTAGTTTTACTTTCTCAGAAGTACTGAGCACTTGACTGTGCTGATAGTTTCAGCTCAAGGTGCTGGGGCTCCCAGTTCCAAAGCAAAACATTCCAGGTACCAGACCCACCCATCCTTTCTCCATGCACTTAGTAATAGTAGCCAAGTCCACACATAAAGATTTGTAGGACCTACGTTTTAAGGCAGGTATTCCTCAACTTTACCTGTGCAGGCCTATCTTTCATAGTCTAAGATTGCCAAAATCTTGAAAGAGAAATCCAGGAAGAGCTTGTATAGCTAAGGCAGTCTGCATTTTAGTAACCTCACCCTTCTTGCAAGATCTTACTGATCTGAAGAGGAGAGGGGTTCCAGTTCCCCTTTGTGAGGATGCTGACAGGGGGAGTGGACAGCCAGCAGCAGCAAGCCAGTGCTGGGTGATGCCCTCCCCAACAGGGCTCAATCCCACAGTGCCAGCAGCCGGCAGCTCTCCTTTGGCTGATGTGCTTTAACCCATAGTTACCGCTACACTCTCCAGCTGGAGGTCCATTTGCATTTGCATGGGACCACTAGTGTCTTTTCTGTGATTGTACATAAATCTAGTGATGACAAACAGATGCAGTGGTCCTTCAGTAGGACACGGCGGTGTATCTATAGGAGGTAAAGGTTTTAGCTTTTTATGCTACCGTTTTACTTGATCTCCACCTTACCGGATGTTAAAAGTCCTTGCCAAAACTTGCAGTTCCAAGGTGAGCAGGACTGAGGCCTGCAGAAACACTGTTCTGGCTTTGCCAGGAAGCATGGAACTTTAAGAGACTAAATAAATACATGATTCAGCAGGCTCTTGAGTGTAAAATGCATCCAGTTGGAGCTCAAACTCTCACTACCCTGGAGTACCTATTCAGAGACAAGTGTGCTGACTAATCTGTTGCTCAAAGAAAAGATGTGATAACTGGGCCATGAAAATCACCAACGCCTGCTCTAGAGGGGCCGACGGAAACAAACTCGAGATAGAAATCCCTTCTGGTTGTATTGCGCAGCGAGGACTAACTGAAAGCACTACACCTCCTGCAATAAGTGGTACTGTGCCATTTTAGGCCATTCTGGGGGGCTTCATTTCTCTAATTCAGAAACAGCCCTGAATCAAAAACCTGTGTCTACAGCCAAGAGCTCTGGACCAACTGGGTCTGGACACGGAAGAGGCTTACCTGTATGAGGGGTGACCAGCAGTTACTGGGGGAGCTGCAGGGGCACCTCTGGCTCTTACCTTGGTAGCGTAAGCGTTTCCCCAGCCGCGAGCGACTTCCCGCTGAGCTGGGTGATCGCTCAGCGTGTCTCTTCTCATGTCCTCCGCACCCCTGTTTCTCTGCAAGGTATGGACACCTTTCCTCCTTCTTGCAGGTTGGGAGGTTTCTTCATTGGAGGGGGGTGTTGGCTCAAGGAGGAGGACTAAAGAGGCCCAAAAAAAACGGGAAAAAAAGAGAAAAAAACCCCAAGGATTAACGATTTTCAGAGGCAAGCGTTAAGCTCAAGAGATCTTTAATGCTACGCACCCCGCTCCGTCAGCCTTTCACCAGACCCCCGACTCCTTCCCCCGACGGAGCCTCTGCCGCTGCGGGCGGGAACGCCGCGGGGCTCCCGGTTCCCGCCTCCTAAGCGCGGCGGCCGTTACGCGACCGTTACTCGGCCGTTAGGCGACCGTTAGGCGACCGTTAGGCGGCCGTTACGCGGCGCGCGGCCCCCGAGCAGCCCGCCAGGGGGCGCCCCTGCGCCGGCGGCGGGAAGGCGCTGCCCGCCCCGCCCCCGCCCCGCCGCCTGTGAGGGGACGGTTCAAACCGAGCGGGACGCGGCGGCCGAGCCGGTGGCCACGCTGCTTCGGGTGAAGCAGGAGCCCAATCGACTCCCCCCACACACCCCCCCCGGCTCCTCTCCCCACCACAGAAGGGTGGAGGGGGGGTCCTCGTTTCGGGTTACTTGCCGGGCTTCTCCTCAGGGCTGTGCTCCTCCAAGCTGAGGGGCCTGGGGGGGGGGTCTCTGAGGAGGGAGCTTGCTTACCTCCCGTGGGATTTTTGGCCCAGGGGCCACGGCTGATGACTTAGTGGGGTGTGAATGCGAGGAGCGAGGCCGCGTTGTAGCGCTCGAGTCTGGGTCCGTTACGTGCCAAGGGTGTAAAGCCGGAGCATTGGTTCAGTGAACAGCTGGAAAAATTCCAAGTGGAGTTGCGATGCGGCCCGGACATTTGGGAGAGGCGTCAAGATCCGGGCTGAGCTCGCTGGCGCTTGACCAGCATTGCTCTAGGAAACAGGTGGTCCTGGATTGCTTCCCTTTCCACAGGGTGGAAACTGAAGAGCCAGGGGATGACGGGCCTTGCACAGGGAAAAACACAGACGGGGAGCTGGTCGCCTTCTCCCGCACCTGGCTGCTGAGAACGCCTAGCGGACATGGACCTAATGTCTTCAAATTACATCTGCGAACAGTGTGCCAGTCCACATCCGTTATTTATAACGTGGAGACAGGATCTGAATGAAGTTGCTTGTTGATGAGAGACAAAAAACATCGGCAGGGAGTACTGCAGACATTAAGGACAAAGGGGTCAAACTGCCAAAGGAACATGCCTGTAGGAAAAAGATAAAGTTTCCCAGTAAAATCCACAGGGAAAAAGTTTTTAGATCTGCAAAACTAGGGGAGAGTTTATCCTTTCTGTGAAGTAGGGCAGCTCCATGGGTTACTTGTAGGGATTTCTTGTATGAAAGGAGGCTTGGCAGAATGTGCTCATACATGTTACCCTGTGTGTGAGCTAGGTATGAAATTTAGGAAGAGGTCTGCTGCTCCACTGGAACATGTTGTTTATCGCCCATTAATTAAAAAAAGGTTGAAAACCACCCATGTAAACGGCTCTTTTCTTAGCAAAAAGTGGGCAAATTGTTTGCCTGCAGGATAATAAAAAGGCAGATTGGCAGTAGCTTTTCCTGCTTTTATTCTCCATGGTGACAACTCAAAAGCAACAACTTTGAAACTGCAAGCATGGCAAATGTATAATGCTTGGTAATTGGGGATGTGTCCCAAAAAGCTATAAAAATGTCGTATTTTAATTATACAGAGTATTGTTATGTCCTTCTCCCCCCCGTATCGAAAATAAGTTCATTACAGGAAAGAAGGACAATCCAAGTAAAGTAACAACAGCTGAGTACCGCAAAGCAAGCCACGCACTCACTGCGTAATTGGTGGGAAATGGCTGTTGTAGGTGAGAAACAGCAGCAGAAAAAACCCCAGATCATTGATAAACAGCAAGAGGACTATACCCCAGGGCCAGGGCTTTCAACAGGGTCTATGAAAAGTCAGCAACAGCGGACAACCTAGCTTCCAGCCCAGAGTGTCCGGACTGTGTAGCTTGTACAAACAGAACTAAAGGCGAGTCTGTTGGGATGCATGATAGGGACAGTGCTGGTGCTCTGTGGACCGTCTGCCTCAGACAGGGATGCACAAGAGGCTCCTTTCACCTAGGGCACAGACCACATGTTGTTCTCGGAGCAGCGTCTTTGCAGAAAAAAACCATATTTTTCTATACAAAATGAGCAGGTGTGGTGGAGAGCCACCAGCAGGCATTAGAGATTAAAACCTTGCCATTTCCTTGAACCAAATTTTGCTTTTAAAATGAGTCTGTCACCTTTAGTTCATACTTCTAAATTCAAATGTTAACTAATAGCATCTTAGAATCCCATTTACTTTCCATGACTCGTAAAACACTGCTTCTCTCTGCCATTGCTCTCACCAAGGACAATGAAAACTGAATGTATTTGCTTCTGTTTGCGCTTCAGAGCTCTGACTGCAGCTGCCCTGGGGTTGAAAACAATACTTACTCGTTTTGAAATTATGTTCAGCTTTAATTTTTAACATGTTTCCAGTAACATCCCTGCTTGGGCTTGAGAGCGTATCTGGAGCGCTTGGGGTTTTGTTTTGTGTTCTTGTTATTTTTGCTTTTATAGGGGGTAAAAATGTCCTTTTCCAAAATGCCACTCACTCTACATCTAAATTGACCAGAACCCCTAGGCACAAGGCTGAAGGTTAACTGGAAATAGCCAAGGAAAGCAGAGGAGTCAGGGAGGGATTACAAGCATGACAAAAAATGACAGGCAGAAAGGGAGAGGAGATGAAGGTCTCTCCTGGCAAAGGCCGCTGTGCAGGCAGGGGTGAATGTCAAAAAGCAATTATAAAGGTCACAAGAGAATTCATATAGGAATCATGGCAGACTCGTTCCTTCAGTATATATAGCTATATATATATATATAGCGATATATATATATATATATATCTAACTTTATTCTTAAGATTTTTCTGTTTCTAATGCTGGTAATCCAGCTGGCATTTTTAAGATCACATCAAAATTATAGGCATCCTGTCACATTAAACAATTGATCACTTTTCTGGTCTTCCAGGCAACGGGAAAGGAGCTTTAGGAGCCCCGAGCAACAATGAGGGTGGTTTCAACTTCACAGCTGTTGCAGAAAGCACATATGGCCAGTATAGCCCGATGGAGATGCTGTACCACAGAGATTTTCGGAATCATAGGATCAGATCTGCAGCACCTGGCTTACGCCAAAGGTCTCTTTGCTCCTGGACCCAGTCAAGAAATGAACTAAGGCCCCTTTAGCTTATCTTTCCACATGTCCCAAAACCTGTACTTAGTGACACAGAATGGATCCTCATGCACATCTTTGTGTGAAAGATTCCTGGAGAAAAAGGAAGATCGCTCCAAGCGGTTCCTCAGCAAAATAATCTCCATGACATTTCAGAATAGCCCAGGCATGATAAACACTGTGTTGTTGTGTTTATGTACCTGTAACAGTTTGTGGCAAGGTTTGACTTCTACAAATGTTTTGATTGGTCCTTCTCAGGGATCTGTATTTGTACAGCCCCGGGGCTGTCCTGCATCTCTTCAGAGAAGCAGCTCTGGGAGGGACTTTGGTTCAAAAGATACATAGTCCTCTCTGAGTATATGGAGTTAGCAGTTACTTTGCTCCAGACAACCTGAAACTGTAGGAGCAGGCTAGCAACTTGACCAAGCAAAGCTCTTCTGCGCAAGCCCAGCGGTGGCATCCACGTGTAGTTAACTCTCCTCAAACTCCCTGAAAAAAAATGCTCTGACAATACCCCTTCTCTCCTCCCTGCAAAAGACCAGTTCCATCTCACAATGCTCAATACTTTCTTTGCTCCTCTCACCCACAAATTTCGCTGGCCAATTTTAGGTAACTCTGGAGAGGATTGGCATGTAAAAGTCTCTTTGGTGATTGCAAAACCATTTGTCTTATGTTACAGGTGAACGGGTATTGCCCACCTAGAGGGGGCTTGCTGGAAAAGGTCAGGAAAGCAGTGTAACTGCTGATCCATGGGCAGCAAGTACCCAGAGTCACAAACCAGAATGAAAACCACAATTCGGTGAGCTACGGAGGGACCCAGACATCAGAGCAGGAGCTGGGACCTCTAGGGGAAACTCAGCACACACAGCTGCCAATGCTGGCTGCAGGGAACGTGAGGTGTGCCTGGGGCATGCTGCTGGTGGCCACCTCTGACCTAGTAACAAAGGCTGGGACGCTTACTGTTCCCGTCCCCTGTATTATATGCCAGCACAAAGACCTGAATAATTCTGGCTGGCTGTCTTAGGTGATGTATGTTGGAGTTTCTCAAAAATGTTAAGTATTTAAAGTGCTAGTTTTGTTAATTTTCCATTTCAGTGGAAATGGAGTGCTCAGAGGATATTCACACTGAAACCACCCACTAGAATTTTTACAACATACTTTAAAGGAATAATGGTATTGTTGAGAAGTCATTACCATGGCTGTTTATTTTCCCATTCCATTATGTCAAAACTTTTTTCAGTAGCCCAGATCACATTTTTGACAGCACAGCCAAATTTACCACTGATGCTTGATCCTGCTGTTGCTCTAAGGGTGCTTTTTTTTTTTTTTTTTTTAACAGGATTCACTCATAATCTTGGTTGTCTTCTTAGCAAGACACTGTTGTGATGCTTCATTTTAAGGCCACAAAACCATCCATGCCCTTACATGACCCAGACATCCCTATCCTGTATGAAGAGGATTTTAATTTTATGCCAGCAATAAAAATGGATCACTGGAAAATTTATAATTCGTGACCCCATAATAATCAGGCTCATTGTTTTCCAGTGCCAGCATTCTGCAGGTGTTCTGAAAGATGGCACAGAAGCAAACCACTACTTCTTTTCTGAAACAAAAGGCTCCTCTCAGCATCTGGCCCCCTGCTCCCCTCTGCTGCAAGAGTCATGGGTCATTAGGGTTGTGTCGCTATAGAGATGGAAGCTCTGCTCTACGTCACCCCTCACTTTTTTTATTTGATCCATTTGGTGCTGCTGCAGACACATTTCTAATGGGAAAAATAAAGATTTTTCTGACCTGAGGACAGACACTACCAGTAACTGAAAATTTCTTCAGCTTTGGATAGGCAGATATGAAATCCAAAATTTCAGAGCAAGGTGGAGCCAACTGATGGGTGCTGCCCAGATCTGACTTCAGGGAATTAAGACCTGCTCTTTTTTTTGAGGCTGAAATTTTTATCATCTGATAAAACTTGTAGAATCACCAGTTATAAAATCTTCAATACTTTTCCAGGTACTTGGATTCAAAAGAAATGTTGGACAGGTCTTATGAACAGTTGTTTCTACAATTAAAATAGTTTTCTTAAGAGAATTAGCTTGCAACTATTATTTATAAACTAGATACATAAATGGCAACTTCTTACACATAGTGTACAAATGCCCTAAAGTACCAGCATTGAGCAAACAAAACTGATTCAAATAAATGAGGGGAAGGCTTGTATTTTTAATACACACAACTCATTCCTGAGGGCTTGATCAAATGAACTACAGTGACTGAGACAGACATAACTGAAATGGGAAGAAGATTGCGATGCTCTGGCTTTCAGTATGATTTAAAAGATGCAGATATTCAGAGACTGTCAAGTCACTGTTTTGGCCCCTTTCTGACATAGATATTGTTGCAGATGCACTTTCAAATTTCTACGTAAAATGTTCCCTGGGTTTGCTGGATGTCTGATGGAAAAGATAGGAGGCTAAACTCCCTCGAAATTCATGACATAGGGGTTCCCACGGTTTTCAGACTAACAAAACATTAACATCTCTTGCTGCTAGTATCACCATATGTCAGCGATAAAATGTTTAATTTAAAATAACATGTACTGTAGCTCTGTAGACTTCTCAAGGCCATGGAGACCTCAGATGGAAACCACCTGCCTACCTCTTGTTAACTGTGCTGTGATTTTCCTAGGAACATACATTAAAGATGAGAAAAGCTGAAAATACTTAAAATTTAGTCTCCCCAACCATAATACAAGTAGATGTAGTTGGCCTGTAGCTGGCAAACATAGCTGCTAAGCCGCTCTCCCTATTTGGAAAGTCATGGTGGTCAGGCAGTCAGGCCCCCAGTGACTGGAAAAAGGGAAACATCACACCCTTTTTTTAAAAGGGTAAAAAGGAGGACCGTGGGAACTACTGACCCATTGGCCTCACCTCCGTGTCCAGCAAGATCATGGAACAGATACTCCTGGAAGCGATGTCAAGGCATGTGGATGGCAGGGAGGTGATTAGAGACAGCCAGCATGGCTTCAGAAAGGGCAAATTGTGCCAATCACCTTCTATAATTGAGTGACTGCGTTGGTGGGTAAGGGGAAGAGCAACTGATGTCATCTACCTTGACTTCTGTAAGGCCTTTGGCACAGTCCCACACAACACCCTTGTCACTAAACTGGAGAGACAGGGGTTTGATGGATGGACTATTTGATGGATAAGGAATTGGCTGGGTGGCTGCATCCAGAGAGTTGCAGTCAACAGCCCAGTGTCCAAATGGACATCAGTAACAAGCGGTGTCCCGCAAGGGTCTGTATTAAGACTGGTACCGTTCAGTATCTTCATTAATGACATAGTGGGACTGAGCGCACCCTCAGTGAGTTTGTGGGCAGCACCAAGCTGAGTGGTACAGCTGATTCACCAGAGGGAAAGGATGCCATCCAGAGGGATTCTGATTCCATGACTGTATGCCCCTACAGGCTAATCCTTCTCTGGCCAGGAAGACCCAGGTCTGGGATTTCCAAAACTACAGTCATCACCAGAGGAGTGTAAGGGAAGAAAGCCACTTCCATCAATTCACCTAGCATAAAAACTGCACTGTCATCAGATCTATGGAGATTGTTCTTCCTCTCCCCTGACCATTCCTGCTGAACTGATCTGGCAAAGGAGTAATACAGAAACGAATCTATCATTTTTATGGAGAACTGCAGTGACGTTAATAAATCTTTAGTTCAAAACAGTATTGCCAGGGTGAGCACCTGAGGCCAAACAGCTCTCCAAATTTCCAGAGTAACAACAGAGATGGCATTTCAGAGGCTGACAATGTCCACAACACAGTACGGCACTAAGTTGTTTCTAAGCATAATAAGGATCAAGATACTGGACCTTAAAATGTTCCCATCATCTTCCTTCGCATCATGATTTTAGTAGCTAAAAATTAAAGAAATGATTGCATTATACCCTATGAAAACCAGAGTGTTAGGCTTCCAAATGGTGTGAAGCACTCACTTCAAAATTCAGCTGTTCCTGAGACAACAGCCACTAAAACCATGTCACACCTGAAGTGAATAAAAGAGTTGTAAGTGAAAAAGGTGACTTTCAAAGCTTGTGCTCATCCATAGTGTTAATTCTTTTTCCATTGCTATTACTGCTCTCTTCAGTGTCTGGGAACAATAATCAGAAAGGAGTAATACCAGTAGCACAGAATAAAGATCTGCAGCTGCCCTCTCACTGAGACTTTCCCCTTCTTGCTTTTTTAAAACAAAAAGGCCACTCACTATGCAGAGATGTCTGGTGGTGCTGGAAGCAGAGTGCCAGCAAGGCTAGAGCACTGCTTTATGATACAGTGGAGCAGATATTCTAGCTTGAAGCTCTACAGGGTCATAGCTCAGTTGCAAGGAAATGCAACAGTATGAAAACAAATCACAGTTGGGGATGGGGGAAAAAACACATCATGCTCTCATCACAATAAAAGCTACTTTGATCCACTTTCAAAACAATACATCAATCTCACCTGCAACTCTCATCACACAATGAATAGAACTAAATATATTGACCAAACCAGCCCATAATTTTCTCTCTGTTCAGCCCTTGCCAAAGCAACACCTCATCAGTCCTTTTCTATAGTGTTTGAAAGGATGTAGATTTTCTTTCACTATTTACGGCCCCATCAGCTGGAGGCACTCTGCAACTATAAGAACAAGGCCTCCTCCCAGCATGGGGATGGTGCAGAAAAGGCTCTAAGCGTAAGTATGGAGACAATTTTGATCCAAACAGAGAACTGAGGAGATGGAGAGAGCAAGAGGTATGCACACAGGCCACCCTCTGCACAAGACAGGGCAAGAGGCACAAAGGCAGCCTCGCTTGTAGTTCAGGGCTGCAGGGACAGTAATGATGTGGCTGCCTTCCAGCACAAAATGGAGGGCACTGGAAAACAGGGTGCCAAAGGGAGCCCTGGCCTCATTTTTCTGGCAGACTCCCAGAGCCTCTGAGATTGAGTGCTGTTCATGAGAGTCTGTCTCTTACAAAAGTGTCTGCTCCCCCGATGAAACAAACAATTGAAAGAGAGTCCATGGCTGATGGCTGCAAAGGTTCACAGAGGCTTGTCTTGCTTGTTGCTCTGTATCTTTTCCACTGCAGTCACCTCATGGTGTCCAGCGCATTAACATGACATGTCCACAACAACTTCAAACCACAAGGGACATCCTCGTTGGGAAATCGTTCTGTGAGGAAAGAGAGAAGATTAATGTCAACAGGAAAGCACCCATGGAATGGACAGAGACACAACCAAACAGCCAGCCACAGCTTTGTCCACTCACACCCCTTTCCTCTCTCACACATGCCACTTAAGCTCAGGCCTAACAGCCAAGCTGCTCTAGCAACAGGGTCTCCCTCATGGAGCAGACTTCAGCCAGCCTCCTTCCCCAGCAACCATGAACTCATCAGTCCTCACTAGCCTGGACTGTGGCAGGATGTTTTGCACTGGCTGGTATCCTGTTTGAGTAATGCCTTTGGCATGCATGGCCCCTACACATGCCCATGGGCATGCACCCACAGGAGCCTCATCTCATCCCTTTCAGAAAGATGAGGTCTCTTACACAATACCTTCCTACTAGCTCTGTCCCAGTCTGGAAGAACAGAGCCTCTCAACCCTTCCTTAACAAGGATCAAGGCCAAAGCAGTGTCCTATAATTTCTGTAAGCCCTGGGTTCCCTACCATGATCGTCCTCAACCCTAGATAAACTCCCACTTCCTTGGATCACCAGGCAACAGATGCCAAACACATCCCTTACCTCCCCAGTCCCAGGAACACCTGGCTCTCCCCTCCACCATGAAGGAGCTGTGTAGGAGCCATTTCCCTTTCTGGCCTCCTACACCTACAGTGACTGCCCTCTTCCCACAGTGACTCCCCTTTTCTGGGGTTCCCCACACTCGGACTCCAGGCTCTACCCTCCTGGAGATCCCCCTTGCCCATAAACTCTGGTTAGTAACCCCTGCCTGGTGGCTCCCCACTCAGCCTATTTGGATTACGAGCAACAGACACGGCCTCACTGTTTTCTTGGGGTCCTTCTTCCTCTTCTTGTCAGAGGCGTTGAGGTAGGCCTGCTCCCTGGCCCTGTACGAAGGGCCTCGGCTCAGCTCCCTCTCGCTGTACGGGGGCAGGGTGTCCTCCCCTTCCTCCTGCTGAGGCGGTGGTGGCGGCTGCTGTGGCTGCTGCTGCGACTTCTCGGCTTTGTAGGTAGAGGGTGGTGACCAGGCATAGTATGTTCCCCCTCCTCTCTGGCTGGCCTGCGAGCTCAGCTTTGAGGGGGTCTCGCTGCAGTCACCGCTCTCGTCGTAGCTCCGGGATTTCCTCTCCAAGACGCTGCTGAGGTAGGAGTGATCGTATTTCTGGCTCCCTCCGGGCGTCCGGCTCACCAGCCTGGGCAGGTGCTTCTCCTCATGGGCCCGTCTCCGGGGTGGGCTGTACGACCAGCCCCGATCCGAGTCCGTCAGCGGCTCTCGGTTCCCTCTGCTACGCTTGGTGTAGTATTCCTCCATGGAGCTATCCTGGTGGAGCAGCCCTCCACCGCGGCCACCATGCGACTCTGACCGCTCGAAACGCCGAGTTTCCTGGCTGTCTGCCCGCCGGGTCCGCTGGCTGTAGGACTCTGCAAAGGCTGCCAGCTCATCCATAGAGACGGCCGGCACTCCCACAGAGAAACTCTTACGAGACAGCATCTCGGACTTGGATCTCTGCTGGCTGGAGGAGGGAAGAGGTAGTGTTAGAGGGCAGGATTCAGCTGTGCTCATCCCCTCAGCTGCCTTCACAGACAATGGAGGGAAACAGGTACTCCTGGGGCATGAATCATCTGACCTGTTTTTACCATCTTCTGTAGGAAGAGATGTATCACATCCTTGAAATCCCTGCTTTTCTGCTGACTGTAAAGGCACGTTAATGTGGATAGCTCAGACTCTAATGTCTAATGTTACCCAAGATTAACCCCAGAGTGCACCTCCCTTGTCCTCCAGTATGCAGGGCTGGACTTGCTTCTCCTTGGCCCCAAAGTTTGTAGGTGTATGTCCTGCTGGGAAAACCCAAGAACCTGGCTACAGAAGCTCACAGCAAGGCAATTTTGAAGCAGGTTTAAAGAGAGTGAGCTGGCACAATAGCCTGCTACTGAGGGAAGGAAATCCCTGCAATTGCTTTTGGGAGACTGGGCTGCTGGTATGTTACAGGATGTTGTACCTCTCTTCTAGGCACCAGAATGCCAGTTCTTTAGGCCTGGAGTACAGGTCTTGCTGCACCAAAGCACCAGGGTGTGACTCCTAAAAAAGCGCACCAGCACTGGGAAGTGCTGGAAGGATCAGGTACAAATCTCAAGATAACACTTCAGGAAGGGTGACTTGGTTTCCTATTGATCTCACTTTTACATCCCACCTGGAATGTGGCTGGTACCTAGCTTTGCCCAGGTTGGTAGGCTTCAGCAGGCTTGTGGGAATCAGATTCATTCCAACCTCATCTAATGACATCTCCGGATTTCAAGTTTCTCTCTAACCCCTTTGTCCTGCTAAGCAGAACCACAGCAGCAGGCAATGGAGAAGAGCTACCAGTTCCTCTGTCCCTTCTCCTTTCTTCGCTACTTTCCCAGATATAGCTGCCTCCCAACACGCCACTCCTCACCTGTGCCGGAAACTGTCCCGCTCATCTCTGTAATCGGAGACAGCCTGTGATCTTGATGTGCTTCCCCCGCCAATCACTCCTGCCCAGTATTCAGCATCATCATCCAGGTCCCCCGCAGGAGGCAGAGGTTTCCTTCGCACCTGGCGGTAGGGCTGTCGGAAGTTCAAGTCCTCTTCATGCAAAGAGCTGAGTTCAGAGATAGTGTTGTTATCTGCAGGGAAGGTTGCAGAAAAGAAATTGAGACAGGCATCACCTGATAGCATGTGTGAGAAGGGAGAAGAGGATAGGAAGGCTGTGGCAAGCCCAGCTGCAGCTTTTTCAGAAAGAAGCTGAGCTGCCCTCCATTAGAAAAAAAATCAAAATGGAATCCAAGGCCCTTCTCCAAACCCTTGACCGATCCTGCTCAAAGCTCCTGGGGCTCAGTTTGGACATAGAGCTGCTGTTAGACCTATATATGTCCTCTGAACTGGTAGCTGGCAGCCAGATGGGATATTCTAAGGGTATTGCAAATGGCATCAGATGCCTGTGTTCCAGATAACCAAGTTCAGCCTTCATGCAGAAATCCCCCCTCAGCCCTGCTTCAGTAACGTGAGCTCTCCACCCTCGTGAGGTGGGCACCAAGCTTGGTGGAACATCATCAAAGCAGTTGTGCCACCTCCCCCTTTCCTGGTGTGAGACAGGCTGGCTCTGGATTTTGGCCTGACTTGTCCAGCTAAAACAAAAACAACCCCCTCAAAAAAGATTAAGAAAAAAAGTAAGAGACTGTCTGAATCACTGTCAGTCTCTACCCTGTCAAGCACATTGACATCTGGAGGCCTGACATACCAATCTGGAGAGGTCTTTTTATAGTAAATCTTGTGGGTGGAGAAGACAGTGTGCTCAGCAATGACTGTTTTAGAAGTATATATAATTTGTTAGTTATGCCTAATCTGTACAGAGCTCTGATGTAGTGTCATTCCCTAAAGCCCTTACCTTCACTGATTTGCAGGATCTCACATGTCTGTTTTAAATGAGCCTCTACCAGTACCTAATATGGGTTAGCTCTGCGTGAGTCGGATACTGCCCAGAGGAACTGAGCCCCCAGCCTGCTGCTGTCCTTGGCACAGAACAGCTGGAGGACAAGGAGCAGCACTGCAAGGCCACACCTTGTCCCACCACTGCGACTCTGCCTCCTAATGTGGAAAGATCCTCACTTGGGTTTGTATTCTGACACCCACTAAGTGCAGCCTCAGCCTTTATTTAGGGAAATAAAGCTTGCAAGAGGCTATCGGAAGAGAGTGAGGAGTTCCACACAGAAGCTCAGTTCTGAGTTTGCATCATGTCCCTATTCACCAACCTCCTCCACTTCACCTGCAGCTTCTGACTGCCAAGCTGCCAGTACTGATGCATGTACCACCTCTGATCTTATGTTGACCAGTGCCACAAAATCTGACGACCCCCCCAATTTCTTGAATCCTTCTTGTAGTCCCTGCTTCTTCTGTAGGGCAACAGCCACTCCAGACTACCTTTCTGCAGCCTTCAAACCACACTGTGGTCATTGCAGCCCACAAAACATGCTTTCCATGAAATCAGGTCTCTCCTAGTTTGCCATGCTGGGAATTTACAGGCACCACACTACAAGACACAGAAATTGGGAAGACAATATCCAGGCTATTATCACACCACCTGCTGTAGAAGGCATGAGTACGGACTTGGCTTTTCAGATGTTGATGATCCAAAAGTTTAGTTATCTGAGCGGACAATTTTCATGAGTATTTGAGTATCCCTCATCGTGTTTGCTCTAATTAAGGATGATTAGGTAAGCAGCAGATCTTTAAAATCAGAATGTATCTGTAGATGCCTAAAACCTAGACTTTATCTGCCCCAAGTACCACATCCTGAACATCATATCCTAGAGGCCAGCTCCAAGGCAAAGCCAGTGAACTTTTAGCTATGAATCTGCAGTCTGTTTCAGATCAGTGGAGGAAAAAAAAAAAATCAAACCATGCTTGCTCCTCACATCGTTCTCGCATCCTCCTAGCTGGGTCAAACTGAGCCAGTTCTTTCTCGACATAGTACAGCACCTTCATGGAGTCCCTTTCCTTGTCAGTCTGGATCCTGTACCCTTTGCGCACTGCTAGGGAGAAAAGAAAACCATCAGAGGAAAACACATTTAAGTCCAAGGAGACTTTCTGACAATATTGCTTCTATAGTTAAGCTCACGTCTGCAGGCAGGTAGGCTGTGTCTCCCAAAACAGAATGAGTCAGTCTTGCTTCAGAAGAAATTTGTCTGTAATGTGGGATGTGAAGTTGTGAGCAGCTGCATCATTTCTAAAGTTTGCAGTAACAGCAAAAATGGTTTGGAAATGCCCAATCTGCACAACCAAATGCATCAAGTGGTGTCATTGCCACAGAGTGATTCCACCTCCCACAGAGGATGGCAGAGAGAAAAGTAGCACTCACTTCCCCTTCCTCAGCACTACAGAAAAGATTCATCACGGTATGGCAGAAACAGACTCAGAAGATCAGGCTTCCTCTATGCAGCAGGGGCTGTAAGCTCCCAGTCTGCAGGGGAAGCAGGTGGCTGAGCATTTGGGAGCTGTCACTCTGCAGCAGCACTCCACCCCTCCATCCCTATGAATTCTGCTCACACAGGTTGAAGAGCATGTGGTCGGAGAAGCTCCAGAGAATACAGAAGGAAACACGGAAAATCCCAAAGCATATCACACTGCTTTAAGATTTATACTGAATCCATTGATGGGGTCAATCAGGTCACTGGGTAACTGTGAAACTACCTGCTCTGGCATTATTTACATGCTTTCTATTACAGAAAAGGTATGTCTTACACATACATTGTATAAGTGCTTGATTCCTGGGATTACTCCATTTGCAGGGGAAGTCTGGACAGCTTTTTTGACTCTTCCACATTCCTGTGTGCAGAAAAGAAGCCCCTACACACCTGGAGCCACAGCAACTCTTAACTCTGGCAGGCTGGCTCCATGCACACTTTTCCTGCTAACCCTATGAATGGCCTGACTACCTCAAGGCAGGTCTATAGTCAGCAAGCAGAGAACTCCACCTATCAGGACTCTGAAGAAAATTAGGCTTTTATAGCAGATTATTTAAGAAAGGCCTCAGCCTGGAGCTAGTTCAAGACTGACAGAAACACAGGTCTAAGTACAAGAGGACTACAACCCTCAAATTCAGCCTCATTAGAGAACTGTCATGAGGACAATTCACTTAGCACTACAAAATGGAACCTGTCTGCCTTGCATGGGGTTAGTATGTTCTCCTGTGTGAATACGGCAGTGTTGCACGAGTGCTCCTCTTGTGGCACGATTTAAATACTTGGATGGTGGTTCTGAGCCAACCTGTTCTGTTTTACCCCACACCCCGATACATCAAGCTACTAACATATGGGTTTGGTAGTACATTGCATAGTATGCACTGTGTGGGCTGAACAAGGACTTGGCAGAGGTATTCTTAGGCACCTTCTGTCCTAAACTGCTGTGCATGTGTCTGTGCACTATTAAATAACCATGCTCTGTTTCAGAAACGGCTGTGCCACAGAAATGGGTAGAATGATTCCTGTAATAATCCCGCAAATTGCTTCAGGAGGAAAGTGCTTTACTGTAGGTTTTGACTGTGCATATGTAAGGTAAGTAACTACATCCTGAAATATTACCTTGTCTATCTGTACTTCGGAAAGTTATTAGATGTTAAAATGTAGTATGGGTCTATCAGGGTCCTGCTTCCAACGTGTCTCCAGATAGCTTAGCTAACAGCAGTCTGGATTTTTTCTGTGTTTTATTATCTATCCCCACGAATGTGTGCACAACAACTGCAAATGCACGCAGTGATTTACAGAATACAAGGAACTTTGCCTCTGCCTTCCAAAGTGGATGACGATCACATTTCTCAAAGTGAGGTTGCTGCTGTAAGGAGGCGCTGGACTGACTGGCCTCGGAAGTCATGACTCCTGCTGCACTGCATGAGCAACAGCAAGGCAAGTTCTCCACCACACCATTGTGGCTGACCTCTGTCTGGTACCTTGCCAAGAAAGAGGCCTCTTGCTGTTCTTTGTTCTAATATGTCTACTAGGAGCTCAGCTAAGCTGCCACCTCATTATAAACACGCCAGCAAACAACCATCAGCTGGAAATGACTCTGACCTACTAATAACCTTTGTGGAACCTGAACAGGCAGCTTCCACCCTGTCTCTCCAGAACCACTACTCACACTGAGGCTGTGCCTAATATCTATTTAGGCAGCATCTATAGCTCCTGGAACTGATGGAGAATTAGCTAGGCTTCATACTTGACTTGCTATTTCAGCTGTGTATCAAAAGGCAAATGAATTTCTTGGTTAATTCTGTAAGCATCTAGAAATTAACTCCAGAGTTAAATCTGCAAAGTTGACTGTGAAGAGCTCATTAAAAGTATTTTCCATTATAGATGAAGCATATTTTGTCTCTACGTTTATTTATTAAAATACTTCTTGCAATGATATTGAATGTTCAACTTATTAAATCTCTTTAATTATTCCTTCATGTGAGAACCAAAGACATTATTGCTTCCTCCTCACACCCTTAATCTGTCAATTGCCATAACGCTTTACTAAGGTCTGAATATTTTTAAGCCCATCTTAATTATAAGGGAATAAAGATGCAGAGACATTAACCACTGCCCACAACCATTCACTGAAGTCAAAGGGAATGGAACATTCTTCCCTGTTAGACCATATTTTCTTCTCATGAACAGTTCATACATTTCTAATGTTTAATCTGTATTTAACTAGACACTTTTTTTACTCTTCTGTGGGTGGAACCAAGTCAGCCAAAACTGTAAGCTGTTTCCCTCCCCAGAAAGGACAGTGCTACTATTTTTTTCAGGCAAGTGTGGTTAGGAAGTAAATGATGTCTCATCCTTACACACCTTCCAGATTAAAGGACTGGAGTCCAGCTCTTGGATCAAAAGCTTCCCTGTGTGCATGGTTTAAGGAATCTATGCATCAGTCTCCAGGTAAGCACTGCATTCAAAATAGACAGAGCATACCTGTGAACTTATGTGTTGCCAATACTCTTCTAAATAAGAGAGCTGAGAGTTTGGGGTTTTCTCCCTGTTCAGCCCTAAGTTTAGGATGGAATTCCTAGGCTTAGGCTTCACTGGAGCTTTGTCACACGACTTTTATGTAACTCTAGACAAATTTTCTAAACATCCTCATGCCTGAGATTGCTCACTAGATCACCTCACAGGGATCACTTATAAGCATAGTAACTATCTAGGGCAGAGGCTGTCCTTTTTAGCCTTGCAGCTGGGATTACAGAATCCTCCAATCTCTGTGCCCCAGCACTTCTGATCCCGTTTTTTTTAAATAAACTTGACAGAAAGGTTGAAGTCTCAAAGATAGCAAGTTTCAGATCAGATTGGCTGTGTGCAGGACACAGAGACCATAATTAGTTCTCCTTCTGAGAAAAGGCCTTTATAATAAACTCAACCATTACCTGTTTTGTTTAGCTTGCCATCTGGCCAACCAGCAAATAAGTAGCTTGGAATGGCCACATAATGTTTTCTCTTCTACAGCCTGTAATTAGGGGATATTCTGGCATTGCAGAGGACTTGAAAAAAAAAGGAACAGAGTGTGGGGTATCACCCTTCCTTAGCTCCAGAGTTCAAGGAACACCTTGAACAACAGGTGCATGATCCAGACTAAGGGTTTGTCTGTATTATTGCAAAAAATACTAATTAAAAATAAAAAAAAGCTTAAGAATCTCTGTTGTCTTGCCACAACAGTTAAAACTCTGTAATAATGGTTTTATTTGCAATACGTAGTATTTCCTGTAAAGTCCTGAGTTGAGGGATTAAGTCCAGCCAGCTGATTTGGATTATATACTAAATGCATCTTTATGTGTAATGAACATGGGATGCTAAGAGCTGTTCTATTTGGTTACCAAATGCACCCACAGTTTTTCATTCTGCATTTGTGCTCTGCTATTTATGTACAGCAGAGACGAGACTGGGGCTGTGATCTGACTCTTAAAAAATCCCTGGAGCTCCAACGGCCAACACCATGCTCTAAATGCAGTGACATTTTTTTCACAGGAGAAAAAAATTAAGACTGGGCTGTCATTCATCACTTTCTGACAAAGGTTTTTGAATTGGATACGTTCTGCTTTGGATCAGTGATTGATTTATTTCCTATTGCAAAATGCTCCATTCCAGAGCTCTGTTTTGATTTCAGTGGGGAAAAAAAGTATGATTGTTGAAGGAAAATACTTTTTGTAATTCCAGAAAGGTTAATATACTGACTGGGGCAGCAGAAGGCTGTGTAGGGTTGATCAAAAAGCTTAATTATTTGATTACGCTACTTGATCTTTTCTTTTCGGAAGTGTCTTATCAAATTTAACAACTGATAATTAGTGTGGTGCTTTGAAATCAGACATGTGGCTGGACCAGTGGCAAACATACTGTGTCAGTATGGTGACTCTACATTGGTGAGTCACTTCTGCTGCAGCATGTTTGAATTTAGTCAGCCACTCTGATCCTGAAATGCTACCATGTGGCTAAATAGCTACCCTCTTTGTCCTTGATGGCAGCTTCCTTTGCAGCAGCAGAAGTGACCCTCACCAAGATACAGTCATCATACTGATACTCTACATCTGACATTGATCTACAGCTCCTTTCTAGTTAGAAGCCTTTTATCACTCACACTTCACAAATGCAAAGGCTGAACAAAAAAAGTGACCTACTGACTTCTGTCGGGTAGGGAAGGGGGTCCAGTCCCAAATGCTCTTGAGCAGAAATGGCAAGGGAGCATGTCCCTGTGCCCAAAATGCCACGGGGACAGTAAAACATGCTGCACCAAAACCTGCTGCCAGAGGGCAAGCAGTGCCCTACAGAGGGTAGGAAGAAGTTTAACAACAGAGAGCAGCTTGCAAGGCATCAGTTCTAAGGGGAAAATGGCCGCTGCCTCTGCTCCCCTGAAATCATCTTCATTGTTTTGTCTTCCACAAGTAAACATTCGTAGCAGTAATGAGAGAGGTCCCAGGCATGAACTTGGCCTCCCATTCCCTGCTGACCTAATTAGGCACCCACAAACTGAAATTGTGCTGATGGCACTAGAAAAGTTGGACCATGTGGCCCTGAGGGATGCAAACATCACTGTCAGAGCCAAGATTAAAATGCAGTTTCTCTATGTTTCTTCTGTTCATACCACTCTATCAGTGACGATCGCTCCTCCTTTTCCCAGACCTACTCCCAGTAAGAGGACTGAATGTTGTGCCTGGCACTGCAAATTACCATTTTGGCTTCCTCCGCTGGAGTCACTTGGCGCTAAGGGAGGAGGGTGCGATTTATCCATCAGCACAGCAGGAGATGGGACACCAGCTACCGGAACACTGGGGATGTAGTATGGACCTGGCATGGAAGAGACTGCAGGAGGGTACCCAGCTTTTGCTGCCTTGCCTGCTACATACACTGAAAAAGAAAAAGAACAGCAGTCAGCATCACACCAGCCTCCCACAGACCCACATGGCACATGGCTGAAATCTGCACATCAGCAACACTGGTGACAACCCAGCAGGAGACAACTGGACAAGTGAAATGACAAGGACCAATGTGAATTTCTCGAAGCCTCAAAGGGCACTGAGAGGAGTTTAAACAATGCACACAGCACGTCAGATGAGCACTGCAAGATGCCCAGCAACTGAAGGACATTCAGCGTGTTACAGCCGGCATTACCACTGCCATGATTTAGTGCCAGTTCATCTTTAAAAACAATTGATGACTCAAGTAGCAGGGATGAAGCTCATGAAACTTGACAGATCTCCCTGAGCCTTACCAGGAACCTTGCTAGATTGCAAGGATTTTGCACTGTTGTAGAGGGCAGCTGCTTTGCATTGCCAGGAAGAAACCTCTCAGGATGCTCTTAGCTCTGACCCACAACATTCACTGACATGACAACTTTGCAAGGGGAGTGTGACACTTTGGAAAAGCAGGCACAGCTGCTGCGGCAGGGAGGGCTCGGGGAATTACATTTGTAATTAACTTTGAGCGCTGAGCCATTGAGCAATAGGTCAGATGCTTCACCCCTAAGAACTAGTTCTTTAGTCAAGCAGAGTGCTCAGGGCAAGGGAAGCAATATGAGCAGATTCTCCTCCTGTTCTGACAGGGAGCAGAAGTGCATGAGAAGATTTGCACCAGGCTTGGACAGGGTCACTCACATGCCCGGGGACAGCAGCAGGACTCGGGACAGCAGGGGCAGCGGACGTAACAGCAGCAGCTGTGTGGGCAGCACTGGCACCAGCAGATTCCCACCAGGAGGAAGAACAGGAACGCCCCCAGGATCACCAGGCCCACAAAGACCCACTCTGGAAAACAAGGGGAGAAAGGGAGATACTTACAGGATTGCAATCACTGTGGAAGGGAACATCAGCAACATCCTCCCAGCGGAGAGCATGGGGACAAAACAGGTAAGTGAATGACAGAAGTGAACTCCCTGCAGGTCTAGGACTACGTCCCCCTCCATGTCGAAGCACAAATGGCACATGACAGTGAGAAATGGAGCTACAGAAATGTGGTACCTTCTTGCGATGTCTCTGGCTGGCTGAGGAGTGAGCAGCACAGAGGCAGGAGCTCTGGTTCCCCAGCACAGAAACCCTTCACCCCACAGCAGACCTGTACAAATGCCACAGGACATGCTCCATTAGCATTTGGATCTCATCAAAGACTCATTCTTCCTAGCCATGTTCATGCCCTGCTTACGTGTTTGTTCCCTACCCACATTCTAGTTTTAATGGGACAAATGATGGTGAAAAGCATGCTATAAATAGCCCAGTAAATGAGCCAGGCCTGCCCCTTTGCAACTAGGCCCACGCATGCAATTTTCTTTTGAATGTGCCGAGTGAACATCCTATTCAGGCGCTGCAGCCAGCCAGGAAAACTAACAACCACTTTTTTCTTTTTTTTTTTTTTCTTTTTTTCCCCACTGAAGCCTCAGATGATGTCTCCCAGGCCCCGAAAGGGAGCAACTGAAAAACACCCTACAAGTGAAAGCACAGAAGAGCTGGTCCACAAAAGCCAGGATGGGATTTGAACGGGAAGGGGAGCAAGAAAAGGTTTCTCAAACTTTGCTGCTGGGAAATCTGCAGTGGGAGCAGCTGTGGTGGGAGCAAGTGCCTAGTCTGTGCCGGGGCAGCTCTGCATCTGTCCACCCTGCATTTTGCAGAGGATTGTGTGCCCAGAGCTGCATATACTGCCACATGGGAATTTGCTGGATTAAGGGAATGGTCAGTGCACACATCTGAACCAAGAAATCTCAAGACTCTGAATGTATAGGAGGCCTGGAGTTGGTTTTACATCAGAGATGCACCAACATATCTAGAGGTCAGACCACTGGTGGGGAAAGACACCAGCTGTACCCAGGTGGTTATTCAACCACCTTTGAAAGATGGTAAGAAAGCAAAGAAAGAAGTGGTGGGACTGCTTTGCAGTGGGGCAGGGTTTACCCCCAGCCCAGAGAAAAAAAAGCAGCAGATGACTGTTTCTGAACCGAAGTCCAGCGTTCACTGAGGGGTCTCCTGGTACGTTATTATTTAAGATGAAGAAGTAGTGATACAAGGATTACCATGTAAGCACAGAACCACACTGGGAAAACAGCGCACCTCTGACCGGCGTCGCTAAGCTGAAAAGCCAAGGAAAAATGTTCCACTTGGAACAATTAAAACAGAAGTTTTTTCTACTTCTTCATAAAATACAAACATAAGAAGCATCATTTTTGATTCATCCACAGCATTCTGTTTGAAAAAAAGTAAAAGTCTTTGCTTTGCTGGAGTTTTCCTTAACTATTTTATGAGCAACTCTCTTTTTTAAATTCCATTTTTAATCTAGAACTTAAAATTTCCTCTAAAAAATGTCAGTGAAAGATCTGGCATTTACAAATCAAAACATTTCATTTCATAAGTGTCAAGCGAAATGGTTTATATTTTTTTAATATTTTCTTTTTTTGGCTGAAACAGATGAATTTCATTTAAAGTTGCAGGTAATTTTGGTCTTTGTGGAATAATTTTTTTTTTGCGAAGTTAATACATGCTGAGAAATATTCAGCTAATGAATAAGGAAATGGCTGCAGGGAAACATTCATGAAAGGTAAAGTAAGAGCTGAGAGAAAATTACTGATACAGTTCCTCAAATGCGGGTTCTAGAAGCTATCTTAATGAATATTTTCATGAATGACCTTGACTCAGAAAGTAAGAATGTGTTAATGTATCTTGATGGTAAGAGGCAGGGAAACATTGTCACTAAAGGTGAAGACTAGGATATGTTATAGAAAGGGCCAGTTGTCCTTGGAGCTTCCATAAGAAACATGAAATGCAGCAATACAGTGAATTTCAAGGTATGCAGCAATACTTTCAAGATTGCACATTCGAAGATTAAGAACAATTTCTGTTCTGAAGAGGACTTCATTAGTTGGAAACAACTGAAAAACAAGAGATGATCCAGTATACTATTCCATCATAGGACAACTGTAACCACATGTGCAATACAGCCACAAAAATGGCAAATGTAATCCTATGCCCAACAGAGGAGGAATTCCCAGTAGCGTTAAGGAAATATTAATGCCATCATACAACACGTCCATCTAACTTCATCTGACATTACTGGCGTTATACAGCTCTGGTCATCTTTGCACAAGAAAAGATGAATTCAGGTTGGAGCTGATGCAAAGCAGGGATTTAAGGGGATGAAGGGACTAGATAGCCTGCCTTGCAGCAGGAGTGCTGAAGCTTGCTGCGTTAATCTATTAAAAAGAAGGCTGAGAGCAGATGTAGCTGCCTGTAAATATGCTAGGAGGATGAATGCTAGGAGGAAAAGCAGGTATTATAGTTAAAGGTCTTACATGAATGGGCATAAACAGGCTATGAGTAACATAGATGGAAGCTAGAAGCAGCACATCAAAGAAAGCAATCCAACGGGAGAGAGAAAGGCCAAACCCAGACTACTCTTAAGCTTGCTAAGCTTATGAAAAGGATGAAATTACATGGCACTTGGGATAGAAAGCAAGATAGCGAGCCAGACTATCTTTTCTAGTCCTGTACTTCCTAATCTATGCCAATGCGAGCAGGGCAACAGCTCAGTGGCTTTTTCTTTTGTCATGTTCACATCTCATTCTTTACAACCATCACTGATACAGAGAAGGTAGTGAAATAGTATTGCGTGACAGAAGTGGCCAGCCACAACTATGCAATGAAGCTCAGATGTCAGATCTCCAGAGCTATTAGTAAATTGTTCACATCACTCCATACAGGATAAAAGCCTGGTAGAGGAAAAAAACAAACAGCAAGCCCACTGTGAGTGTATCTGTGGTCTCCCTGAAAACGTTCTAGGAGTACAAAACAAGGTCAAGTTAGTATGTACATTGCAAGATACTCAGCAGCAGGAGTGGATGTTCGAAATCAGTGTCCCAGTCACAGGGACCTGTGAATCAGGAAGGATTTTACTTCACAGGAAGTTAGAACATTTGTTTCTCTGATAAGGTTAAGAAATCAGCAAAAGAGCCTGCTGGCTCCTCCTTTATGCACAAAACTGGGTTTCAACCAGTTCCAAATACAACTGTATAACCCTGAGATTCAAATGACTACCAAGTGAAATGCTATGTGTCCTCACTCTCTGGAAACTACTGTTTTGTGCTTGCAGGAGCATCTGCTTTTGTTTACTCAGGTAATAGGTAATGCTAACAGCAGAAATGTGGTTTGCTGCTGCTTTTTACACTTTCTTATTGTTTATACCCATGCAGTGAGGGCAACAGAAAGCTACCTGGCCAACACACAAGAATTTTATGCCTATTCAATAAAACTGTAAATAGCAGGGGAAAAAAAGTGTTCAGCAACAGAGAATCAACTTCTGTCTATGCTGAAAAGACCAAGCCCCCTCCTGCCATGCTGAGCTTCCAGGGACCTTTGGGTTACACTGGAGGCAGGGGAGTGTCTGCCTTCCCTCCATCTGCATCTCTGGGACAGACTTGAAAATAGCTTCACACATTTATGTGGAGTTGCATTTTTGCACAAACGTGTGAAAGAAACACTCCTTGGGCACCGTCAGGGGATGATCAGATGACTCAAGGGCTAAATGTTCGCACAGCTTTTCCCTTTCAAGGACAATCTGATGCACAGTCTGTTTCCTCTGGAAGGAGTGCCAGAACTGGTGGCTCTCATTAGTTTGGCTAGCAAGGGATTTATCACGGGCACAGAGCTTTCATGTCTGGTCCAACCACCCGGTGTTACCTAGATAATGCCCTGACCATGCAGCACAAGAGGGGCTGTGCCACTGATGAGTTACTAACGAGTGCTCTATCTCTAGCACCTCCTGTGCTACCATCTGTGGTGATGGCTATAATGGTACCCGCAGGACAGGGTCTGGGGCGCGGAAGTTACTACTGCACAAGAGCAGCTGACGTACAAAGCCATATGGGCACATGAGGCTGCTGAGGTCTCGCAGGCTGGAGTGGTGTGACCTTTGTGCGAGCAGGGGGAGAGCAGAGAGCTTGATATAAAACCTCCCCTGAACAGAGCTGGCATTTCTGCTCTCATAGTGATCTCGGCATGGCATCAACCATCTCTGTATGCTGGCTCCCAGCATGGCCATTCCTCCCACAAGTACCAGCATCAACTCCCTCAGATCTCAACCCAATACACTGTACCAGTAAGTGACAGGCTTTTCTTTTTTTATCCCCAGGTGAAATACATGTAAGAGTGAAACGTACACCACATAAAGATGCTGCAGAAGGATAAACAGACAAGATGACAGAGGACTGGGTGACTGAAAGGTGAAATGACTGAATACCTGGCATAATCTCCACAGCAAAACTGGGCAAGAGATCAGCAAGCAGCCCTGTCCTGCCTAGAAAAGACAGAAGGAGGAGAACAAGGAGAGAGGTTACTGCAAGAAAAACACACTCCCCAGCCCCTGCCTTAGCCTCCAGTCCCCTTCCTCATCAGACCACTTGCATTCTGTTAACGGAATTCCTATCAACCACAGATGTCATCTCGCTTGATGCCTGGTGTCTACCTCTGCACTTCTGCCATTTCTGTATCCTTGCATTTTATCTTTATCAGCAGCACTGGGGGGGAAAGAATCTGAAATAGAGCTTCTCCAATCTAGGCACAAAATGACAAGGAGGGGGAGGTCCCCTTAGCATGGTAACATCTTTCTGGAGTTATGCTCTACACATGCAAAAAGCTCCCGGAAATGCACAATAGCCCTCAAATAGAAGGGTTTAGTTTACTTTAAAAGAAACCCAGGCCCTTGACACGTCAGGTATTGCTCTCCATGTGGGGCTCTGCAACTGCAGAGACAGCCCCAGGAAAGGAGTCTTGAAACATGACTGTGAGTATGTGCTACTTATTTCAAGATGCACGAGCAACATGGTGAGATTGGGTGATATAAGGCCAACTCTCAAGCAAAACAAACCAACCAGGGAAGGATTTGTGTAGAAATTTGTGGAATCACTTTGCAAAAGGAAAAGAAAAAAAAGCGAGTAAACTTCTAATTTATAACTGAATAGGAACAAAATCCAAGCCCAAAGGCAGCTTGATGCCTATTTGTTTTGGCACGGAATGTCTGGGATATTTCTCATATACAGCAAACGTCTTTCACAGTGTTCAGCTGTAATTTACACACTCCTGTGCATTGGCAGAACAGCCCTACGGGCAGCTCTGCTACGTATGCTTTTATATAGCACCAGCATCATGCTAGGTTTTTTGAAAACATGCATAAGGTAGGACAGCTGCACTCTGAAGAGAGACATACATTGTGGATATAACGTAACAGAAGCAACTAAGGGTAAGCCAGTGCAAAAGTGGCAGAAAGCTACCTTTAACCTCCCCACATGCCCTTCAGGTCCTGCACTAAGCAACACTCAGACACAATGAAGAACAGGATCCCAAGTTCCTTGGCCTCTAGCCTGTCCTTGAAGAGTGTTATAATCGAATTCCCACTGGCCGTTTTTTCTGAGTGTTTCAGCAGAGGTTCTGTAGAGGTCAAAAATCCACAAGGATGCCTGTCGGAGCCATAATAAAGATACTCTGAATGCAGGCAGTTGCAAGTCAACAAAGCTGTCCAGTACTCACAGTAACGCCATCATGATGAGGTGCTCCTGAAGCCTTGGCAAAAGATACAATGCTGTTCCTTCAGTTAATTCACTACTTTGAAGGAGGACTCTTGCCATCAGTCTACTGCAACATTTTCAACTACAAAGAGCTTCATGACATGCTTTGCAGCCCATTTTCTGGAAGGATCAAGTGTCCAAACTGCTCACAGCTAGCTTATTATGGGAAAGTGCTCATGTATGCTTTCTGCTCACATGACACAGTCATGTATACAACATATGTGTGGCTTAAGTCTTGGGTGCCACAAGTGGGCTCGAAACACATGCAATAAATGTGTGCCTTGTGTCACAATATGAAAGATTTACATTACATTCCATGTGCATATTAAATACATTCCTTATTTTCCCAGCACACACACAGAAATATGCAATTCTTGCATAGGCCTCTGTGTGTCTGTATGTGAACAATGTACATGGGGACCACGTGCATGCAGATCATATGGGCAGAGACGGGCATGCAGCTTGCCTCCCATGTGTATTATCTCTGCACAATTTCACATGCAGCCCTAGTCTGAGAGCAGACGCCAATGGACAAATAGCTGGAGGTATACAGCTCATTTAGGGCTGCGATTTGTGGTACCAGAGGTAAGGGAGTGGCACCTATAAAGAACAGAAGTTCCATCTCATGAGTCCAAATGGGCACCTGCTTTATTTTGAACCTACCTGAAGAGCCTCAACCCCTGCTAGTGCTGGATCTTATGGTGCCTCCTGATCCCCAGAAAGAACCACACATTCAAAGGGGAAGAAGCATCCCTCAAAAATAACAGCGCTTGAGAACTTGGTAACTTGTTACACCGACAACCAAAGTAATTCCTCTGTGCTACCTAGAGGCAGTTGAGCATTTCCCTGTCTGTGCAGCCTCACTAGGCAGAGTATCTCCTTGGGGAATTTGCTCCCCCACTGCCCTGGGGGCCCCAGAACCACCAGTGGGGGATGCACAACTCCGTGGAGGGCCTGAGGCAGCAGCATGGCTCAGCCTGAACTCTGCCATCTCGACTAGCCTAGCTGACAGCCAGCAAGCACAAAGCCTGCCTCCGGACTGCCGTGCCCCACCACAGCTCTCCTCCCTCCCTGTCCTTGGCCGAATTAATTCACAGATAACCCTTCCCCACACCCTGCGCTTCCCCCTTAGTGGATGAAGCCAATAGCGAGGGGGGGCTGCCCGCGGTTGCCACAGCAACGGGAGGCTCCCCGCCACTGCCCCTCATTGAAGGCGACTTTCCTCTTGCTGCTGCTGCCAGCAACAAGTGGAGCAAAAGCACCCAGCCCGCCAGCCAGCGGGTGCAGGGACAAGGTGGCTCTGGGGTGGACAAAGGCCACCGCTGACTCTTACCTGCCTGTCCTGTGCAAGACCCGAAGCCAGGCGGCAGCCGGCAGAGGGGAGCCCGGGATGGCACCACAGTGGGTCACGCAGTACCCGAAGCTGTGGCAGAGAGGGGAGGGTTTAGGTGAGCAAGGCCTCCTTTTGGACCCATGGCTGAAACGCCAGCCAGGAGATGGCCACAGCACCCATGGCCAGCACCCTCCCTGCTCTCTATGCCCAGGCTGTTCCTTCCATGGGTGTTAAGCTCACCTCACTTCTCTCTTGTTTCTTTTATGGAAACTTTAAGGTGGAGGGCTGAGGCTAGATACCGGTTGGTGCGGAGAAAACAATTTAGTAAGACATCCTGCCAAGAGACCATCTGGCCACACCACCTCTGCACAGCGGCTCTGCCTGCCTGAGAGGACCACCAGCACTCCAAGACATGGCTGGGCATGACCACGGAGTGGCAACTCTGTGTCCACCCCCCCAACCCCCCCCAGGGCCCACGTGTCCTCCCTGCAAGCTCTTAGCACCAAGCCCCAGCAGACACCCCTGGGGGAAAGAGGGAATAGATGATGGCCCCGTTTACCAGGGTTGTCCCATTTGGCTCTGTTGGAGCTAGGAGCTTGTCCTCATTCCAGCACGGATCGGGGACATGCACCCGTCTCTACTCCCACCGTGCTGCACGCCATACGCCCCAGGCCTTGGCCAGCCTCAAAGCATAAGGGAGCCCACAAGCCCCCAGTTTGCACTGGCAGAGCACAGCGGTAGAAGGCAGGAGGAGCAATGGGAGGGGAAAAGCTGAGGGGGTGCAGAGCGGCTCCAGAGATACAGAAGAGGCGAGCGAGGAGAGGAGTTAAGACACAGGAGGCAGGCAGGTAACAGAGTGAGAGCGCAAATAGCAGCCGATCAGGGAGGGCCTGGAGTCAAGCAGACAATTAGCAGAGAGTCTGCAGAGAAGAGACACAAAAATAATTAGGATAAGTGGTGCAGCTGAAAAGAAATGATGACATGAACAAAGTAGGTGCAAGTGCAGTCAGGAACATGGCAATTCAGTAAATACAGGAACATGGTAAATACTAGCAATTGCATAAATGCAATAAATATTGAGTAAATATGGGAATAACTGTTGAATTGTTTTCCCTGTTGAGGGCTGCCTCCGCAGCCCTACCTGCAGCAGTGGGACCACGGGAGGCAGCAGCTACAGGGGGAACTATTTCTTCCTCAGTGGTGGAAAAATTTGCCAAGCCATGCCACAGCAGGAAGCCCCTGGCATGGGACACTGCCCTGAGGGGAAGCTGGAAAGCGTAGGAAAGGAAGCGTGCATGGCCCTTGTAAATCAAGAGACTTCTCCAAGGAAGCTGCTGTGAGATTTATTGGGAGAGCATGGCTCTGCAATGAGTCCCTCCGTGCTCCCTCTGCTCAGAGTAAACTTTGTCCTTTCTTCTCATCCTTCTCTTCAATTGGAGAGAGAAATAGCAGCAGCCCTTCTTGGAGATCAAAGTTTTAGCAGGCAACAAAGACCTCCAAGGAGGCTGTTGCCATGGCTGCCTTAGAAACGGAGGTGGAGGTCTTTTAACCACGTGAGCAGTGTTGGCAAATAAGGAGGAAAAGAGGGGTAAAAAACCTTGGCAACAAGTAGCACTTCTAAATGGTGTGAAATAAGTAACTAGGAGTAGGCCAGGGGGATTAGACCCAGATTACAAAGGCAGCAGCACAGTGGTCCGGGGCAGGGCAGCAGTGCCCAGCCTAGCAAGGACAGGACGAGTACTTTGGGGATGGGAGGACACCAGCGGCCTTCCTGGCATTGACGCCTTTCCTGGCTTTTTAAGTGTAGGGCTCCCGTGCCAATCCCATCCTTCGCCTGCTGGCACTACTCGCCTTCGGTCACGAAGGCGCAGCTCAAGGTCGGAGAGCGCTCGCCATGATGTTGCTTACAGACATCTCCCCAGCTGAGATCTGGCCCTCTCATCCCCAACCCATTGCCAGAAGCACTGACGTCTCTGCCAACTGCTGTGACCAAGTACTGGCTTGGATGCTACTGGCAGCTTTTCAGTGAAAGTACTAAAACCATCGTCCCGTAAGGCAAAATTTTGCCAAGAACTTTCCTGTCTCCAAAACCACACCAACTCTTACAATACAGTCTCTCCTGGCACACAGAAGACTCCAAACCTGGCTATATTTATACTAGCTATTGAGTCAGTTTGCTAAGAACTGCCCTTATTAGCACTGCACGCCATACACACATGTCCCAGTAGAGATTTATTCTCTCTGAAAGCCAACGCATGTCTCCATTAGTATATTAATTACTGTGCAATATGCTGTGTTGTACATGTATCTACATTCTTTCCCACCTATGGGTGTTAGACTTTATAAAATTTGGGGTTTAGCCTAAATTGATATTGGCTGGTCATACAAACTACCAAATCTGTCAGTTTACCAATGTTAAATGCTAGCTGACTTCAGAAATTAACAAAAACCTCAAGTGCTAATTGTTTTTATTTAAAGCATAACAACAGTAGAAGCTGAAGCTTCCAAAAGACTAATTACAAAATAGTATTTCACTACTACATAATTTATGTAGTATTAGCTGCCAAACTGGATGGGGAAAAAAACAGGCAATAGCTGTCTAGCAAAGCACATGGATCACTAACCAAAGTATCAAACCAACAACTGGGATTAGTGGATCGCTTTCCTGCCTCTTCCAGGAACTTGACACATCCTTGGGAATGAAACCACCATTTCATGATGCGTGTCTAAGTTATGTAAAATCTCGTAATGCAAACGTTGCCAAGCTTGCACAGACCTACAGATTTCAGGGTAGCCAGCTATGCCTAGCTATACTTACAGCCATTGGTCTATAGCTGTACCAGCTAGGGAAGGGAGCAGTATAGCTGCTTTCACAGGACCCTGCACCTGACTAGTAAATTCTGGCTCTCGGAAAGGCTTTCTGGGTTATATGCAGTCTCATGCAATTAAGCTAGACTGCTTCCTGATGTGAGCTGGGTCACATGAAGCTAGGATGTGGGATCTGCTGACACTACCCTGTATTTCTGATTTGAAGGTTACTCCAGGCACCCTGCACCCACTGCACTGGTACACTTGCAGTTCCCTTCAAAAAAGGCTGCAATGAATGACTTTACTGAAGTCCACGGACATTCTCATATAAAGAGCAGTGCATAGGGGCTACAAATAACTATTTGATTAACAGCACTGTCTGTGTTTAAGAAGCAGGACATTCAGCTTCTAGCTACTAAGACAGAAATGTAGACTTTCTTAAACTCAGGATTCAGCCTTTTTGATTCAATCACACTAGTTCTAAAAACCAAAAATTTATAAAGTTGCAAATGGATTCACTAGCTTAGCTTTAATGTCAGCAAAGGGTTCTATATTTCTAGTAAAACACGAATGCAGAGAGCATCACTTGACTCCTGTTGTGGAATTGCTAACCTCTGTACTAGTGTAGTCCTGCTGCAGCAGAAGCAGAGTTCATACAGTTTCCAGCATGCTAGACCTCATTTGGAGATTCAAATGCCACCAAAATACGACTCTTTAGTAATAATAAGTTTTAATTTACATTCTTTCCTTACTCCACAGGAGGTTCACTACGAGCCAATCTCCTCTGTTTATGAGGCACAGAGGTTACTATCCCTCTTCCCTTGCCTGCACTGATTCCATTAGAGGGGGTTAAAGTCCCTGACCAAGCAACACCTACTGAATGGTCTTCTCAGTAAAGCACATAAACACATGCTTAACATCAGGTATGCTTTATAAATCCTATTAGCTTTGCTGAGAACAAATGGATATAAATAAATACTTATATGCTTTTCTGAAATAGGCCCAAAATGAAGACAGCACGTGGGATTCTCTGACACTACCTAGAGTTGTCCAGCCGCTTTGTATGTCAACTGACACATCCAGGTGACAAAACTCAACATGCAATCCCATCATAACCCGGGCTGACTGGCAACTTCAGACTTCACTGGAAGTCTCTGTGATTGCTTCCCTAAGAACAAGGGATACTGTAATTTGCTCAGGCTTTTCATTTTGCTCCAAGTTGTAATAAAGCAGCTTTTGACCAACTGTTAATGGTGCAATTCACTGTATAAGAGCAGGATCCTCCACTTTTAGCTAAGCAAATTTCCATTAATTTATTGATGCTATTAGGTATCTACTATTTTTGCTGCCTAGACCTTTCAAGGCTTCTACATGATATTAAAGTTCCCTGTTCAGCAGTATCTTTCTCTAACCTAAACACATCTTTCACCTTGGCATAAATATGAAACCACTAGAAGGGATATTTTCCTATTTCCTTTTCCGTTATGATTTTTCTGTCTTCCCCCACTGACAATGTGAGTGGGTAGAACCTCTGCTCTATTCAAAATTCTAATCTATGCTTAAATCATGCAGCAGCCCCCAAATAAGCAATGTAAATTATATTTGAAAGACCACTGTCAGCAGAGAGCAAACAGCAAGCAATGTGCTGTGGGAATCATAGCATCTCTTGCAAACACTATCCCTCCACTGCTCCAACCACTCTAACAAGGAATCTGGGTTCCACTCAAAGAGCAATGAACAGCAAACAAAACCTTTTTACCACATGTCCCCTAGGACTGCAGAATTGCTCCAATCTACATCTGTACTCACTGTGTCCCTCCAAGCAGTGGGATGGAATAAAAAATGTCCCAGAAGATGCCAAAATATTAAGAAAAGGTATTTTCACCACTAGCTGCTTCCTCCTTTAGCCATAAATGGCAAAGAGGTAAAGGAAAAGTAGAAATACCAGCAAAGGGGAGGGGAAG
>JANZLQ010000031.1:15789745-15800072 GCA_026212715.1 Elanus axillaris | reverse complement strand
CCGCAGGCGGAGGCGTGCGGGGCCCCCCCCGCGGCTGTCCGGGCGCGGCGGCAGGCGGGGCGCCGCCGGCGGGAGGCAAGCGGAGGACGGCTGCGGCTTCCCGAAACGGCTTCCCTCTGTCCGGCAAAGGGGGCGTTCCGGGTGGCAGGTGCCGCTGGGGGCTTGCCGGAGCTCTGCTCAGCCTACGGGCGCCCCGGCACGTTTCTCTGCAACTACTTGGGCCGCCGAGCCCCGAGCGACGCGCGGGCCCCGGTCCCCCGCGGGGCGTGCAGCGGCCTCTGCCGCGGCTCCGTCCCGGGTTACAACTTCGCTAGTACGCGCTTAAAAATGTCCACTCCGATCATCTGTCCCCCTCAAATCAACCAAAAGTGTGCTTGGGAAATGAAGGCAGGCTGTTCCAATTCTGAATTTCCCTGGGGTTTCCACTTCCAGCATGGGCACTGCAACTAATTACCGTAATTTTTTAGATGAGGAGGGGATATATTCTTAGATGAGGAGGAGGTGTTCTGGCTGGTGGCAACGGACAGTTGGGTTGGGGGGCGTTAAGTTTTCATGCCAACGTGATACTGGAAGGGGATGGAGGTTTTTCGGGAGGAAGGGGACAGCCAACTAGAAATACAGCTAAAGGAGATCACTTTTAAAAGGATGGATGTTGCCCTGAAATTACATGGTCCTGGACACAGTGGACCCACATGTATACAGACATACTGTACTTAAAACTTCTAAACTTTCTGAGAAAGCAAAATTAGTCAGTGGAATTATTCATAGGCCTAAGCGCTGGCTAAATAGCAGCATGCTTTCTTCGGTGGCTCAGCACCAGAGAGAAGCACCTTCCAACACGGCACTCACCATTCACAGCATCCAGCACAGCTTCCATTTGCGTGTTGTTCATCTTTGGGCATTTTTCTTTCAGGGGCTTGGCTGGTGTTTGTAACCAAAGCTGCGATTCTGCAGATGTCTGTGATCCACATGAGAGATGGGAGTAGTCTTCAACTTCTCCTCTGCAGTCTGCCAAAAAACATAAACGATTCTAATTTTCTAAAGAGAAGTTTGGCCCCAGAAGGGAGCAGCACTAGGTGTGTCCTGCTGCTAAAGGCAGGGTACACAGGGATGGATGCTGCAGTAAAACTGTACAAGCCATTTGCATTCTAGCTTTTTTTTTCCAATTCCTCATAATTCTGCCTTTCAGACCGAACTTCTCTACAGGCAAGATAAGCTTTTTTCAAAAGCGTGAATAAAAATAGATGAATAATTTCTCAGTGAAAAGGCAAAACAGCATGTTTGCTTTGATAAAAGATGTGTTGAAACATTTTGGTTGTTTTTGAACAGTTGTAGTCCCTCTGTTAATACAGTTAAAGTGGAATTAAGGAAGGAGACAATCCCTAGGCAGCCAGTCTGTTTTTGAGCGTTTCATTCGGAGCTAATCAATGTTATTTAAAAACACTTTTCACGCAGAAGTTTATTTTTATTCAACATTACTTTAAAAAAAAATTACACACCCACCCCAACCAGTGTCCCGATGTTCCGCTGACCTGATACATTATGAATTTAACTGTTCTGCAGTACTAGCTAAAAGCCAGTATTGGGAACCAAGACCCTGTTATGCTAAATAATGTGCATACCCAACGGCGCACAGTGCTGTTCTCCTTCAGCGCACAGCGATCTGACACCCCACTGCCTTTGTGCATACTTCCTGCAGGAAGGCACAGTAGAAACTCTCATTAGGGCCACAACTTCATCCTCCAGAAATATATGTAGTTCCAGAAAATTCAGATGGAGCTATAATACTTTGCATCAGCTGAGGGCCTGCCTCACCATTGTTTCGTATCTATAGGATATAATCCATGAAGGTTTGTATGGGCTGAATTAAGACTCCTAATAGGTGAACACAAAGGTATTTTTTCTCTCCCTTCCTTAACCATTATTCCTGAAAACCCTCAAAATTTCAAGTGAAATCCTGGTGCCTTGCCTTTCTGTAACTTAATTGGCCAGGAGTCTGATCCAGAATTTCCTGAGACAATGTTGATGTTGATATTATCTCATATGTTTAACATTAGGAACAGTACAATCCCTTATGCGTCACCATTGTTAGCTACTCCTAACTTTTTTTTTTCTCTACTCCAGCTTTTGCAAATAAATTTGGCATACATCAGTTTTGCTAAACTTTTGACTCACAACAAAGGAAGGAAAGATTTTCAATACAAGGAAGAACCATTGTTTTGCATGTAACACTGGATTTATAGCTGCTTTGAAAATTTTATACACTCAAACTCACTGTATGGCTCTTTTTCACTTAATGTGAGCTGTCCTTTGTATATGTGCACGTATGATGGATGCCCAAGCCCTGAATAGATGTTCCAGATCTCTGTAGACCTTTGATCTGAGTATTGCAACATCTGAGCTGGCTTAATAGTTAATGTTGGGATGTTGTCTTTCCTTTTAGTCAGTTCCTGGAGAGGAGACAGAAAGCTGCACCGCTGCAGTTAGCCCAATTTCACCTTCAAAGGGTGGGTAAATTCCTATGCAATGAGCCAGATCGCTTCAAGCCACAGCCCAGCAGGGATTCTCTGTCCTCTGAAAAACAGCATACTGGTAGACTTCAACCTTCATCTCCCTCACTCACGTGACAACCGTGATACCGGCTGGCCAAATTCCCCACGCCTGTCCTGCATAATTTAGCCCCAGACTAAATCGGAAGAATACCACACCATAACACTGTTTGATACAGCTGATATAACTGTGACTCTGGCTGGAGCAGTTCTCCTCAAAGCAATGGGATCATGAACAAATTCAGTTGAACAGGGAAACAAACAAAGTCACTGTTTACTCATCCTGTAGCAGCTGCTGGCTCTTTTCCTGCCACCTACTTCACTCCTCCCTCCCTCCTTTCATCTTCCAGAAGTCACCAACGTCTAGAATGATTTACACCAGCACCTCACTCAGAATGACCCATCTCAGCAACATCCCTGAAAACCCACTATGCTGCATGAAAATACTTCTCTTCATGTATACTTTTTTGCACATCCATTCAGACCCCTGGATTTCCCTTGTAGAAATTTCCATAGAAACAGTGATTTCAATAGCTTCCTGGGATGTCATACTAGATTCAGCCATTAGACACTGCTCTCTAGACTTAGTACTGAGACCAGCACGTTACAGAAGCTATTAGGCAACACGTCGTCAAATAATAGCGTTTAGTGAGCCTCTTCAGAATAGCTACTAACTAAAACTTTTCCTTGTTTGCTTTGTTACACTGGAATCTCTTATTAATCGTTGATAGCTTCACAGCAAGACATTGCTGAAATATATGCACTCTCTTTATCTGTTGTTTTTTTCTGAGCTGCCTGGCTACATTTGATAGCTTTTATTTCCCATTAATGTCAGGAGTGAGTGATATGAATATATAAACCGCTTTTGTTCTTAACCATGATGTTTGTACCAACAAATGTTTAGAATATTTAATGGTGAAATTTGACTTTCTCATTCCAATGAACCTTGAGTTCTGTAATATAAATTCAGCATCAGGAAAAAACCCACAAGAGAACAGCATCTTTCTATAGTATTCACTCCTCTGTATAAATTTCCCGTGCTGCTCCTGAATCTCTTTTAGACACCACAACATAGCTTTGCTACACTTTCAGAGGGAAACTGAAATTTTCATTTAAGTAAAACAGTAAGTGCATATCAGCACTAATGTTTTAAGAAGATACTATATAGGTACACAATCATAAATGAATCATCCCAGCTCACAATCTTTTGTATGTCAGTATATGCAAAAATACACACAACAGGAGTAAGACAAATTTTGCTTGCGTATCTACAGATTACTAGGGGGATAACAGATAACAGGGTTGTTAAACCCTCTACGGTTTTGGCTGTAGAGAAACTGTGGGAAGCACAAATACCTTCAGGGAGCTGGAGTTCACAAACTGGACTTTTGCGATTGTCTAATACAGCTTTCTTAATAAAACAGGCCACACCACTTTGCCACACTACATCCTGTTTGAACTACAGCATATCTGTTAGAAAAAGAATCACAGAATACTTTGGGTTGGAAGGGACCTCACCCTGCCCCTAATTTCATCTAACTTGACTTTCTAGTACTGCCAAGCTAGATGGAAGGAAGGGCCTTCTTAAGGCATTTCTGAACAGAGGTAGCGACAGACTATGATCAAAGCATCCGTAACATTCTCTCTGGAAGTTCAACAGACTGTTAATATGCTATATTCTTGAGCTAACACCAGATCTGGAGAGAGCATCCCAGGCAAAGTTGCTAAAAGCATGAAAGCAGAAGCACTACAGCATCATCACTCATGTTTAATAATTCTTTGTTTATCCTTCCAGGGATCATACTGTTAGTCCTTTTGACATAGCATCACATGGGGAGCTCCTCTTTGGTGGATATCCCACTCTATAACCTACGTTATTACCTATTCCCTCAATCTTTGTATCATTTGCAAGTATCTGTGATGACTGCATCTTTCCTTCAAAGGTACCAACAAGTATCTAGTAGTGCGCAGCCAAGAAATGACCTAAGAAAGATCTTACTGAAAATATGCAATTACAATTCCTCATTTAAAATTACATTTTGAAACATCCCAAGCTGTTTTCACTGGGGACTGGATGGTCTCTGAATCATTGCATTTCCTTGATTTAGTGTTGTGTGGTCAAGCCACATGCCTCATGTGTCTGAATATATTACCTTTAGTAACCACACTTAATATCTTTTTGATGCAATTACAAACCAATGTGACAGAATTTATTTTCTGCAAACCCATGATGATTGGCATTAATTATATTACTTTAATTCATTATTGAAGCAACTCCTGTATCAGTGATTCTATTCTTTTGCCTGGGATCCCTGTCAGTCTGATAGGTCTATAATTACCCAGGTCATCTTACTTAGGGCCAGATCCAAAACAAGGCTTTGGAAAATTTTGGTACCTAACATTTAGAACTGCAATCTAAAAAACCTTCATTCAGCAGCAACTTGAGACTGAAATGTATGTACTGTCAAAGTTGACTACTCACTTAAATTTTCTTTCTCTGCATGCCCAGATAGTCCTGAGCGCATAGATGTCTAACAAGCACTCAAGCTAAGCCTTACATATGTCTGGGTTGTCGCAGCCAGGTCCCTGTTTTCCACATGAAACCCTAGTCTTATGAGATATTAAGGATTTCCTGGTATTTGTCCAGGATAGTGGAACGATGTGGTGCTTTCACTGGAACCACGGCATTAAAGATATTTGAAATTTACAAATTTATGGCATAGAGGGGATGCAGCTGTACCACACATGGGTAGCTGTTTGCCGCATACCTTGCAACAGGTTTAGTGGTTCTGGGACGTGCTGGTCAGCAGGGTTACAGCACCTGCCCAGCAAGTCCTATGCATCCCACAACCCCATGACCTGCAGCCCTGCAACTCCCAGCACAAAAGCTAGTATTTCTGAAGAGCAGACAGAAGCATAGCACCCTTCACTTGAGTTCGCTCAGAAACCTGGAAGAAAGATGCTGATACCACCTGTGAGGCCAGATCCAGAACATTCACAATAGATCTAACACTCAGCAAACCCCTGCAAAGACAGGCAAGGGAAGAAGGTGGCTCACCTTTTGTAAAAAGGCCTCCTGACTCCTAGGTGTTCAAAGTTACATCCTTAATCACACAGCTGAGATGAAAGGTACCCTCTATTCCTTTTGCAGTTGTGGCACTGTTCAGAAAGAAACCCAAGATTCATTAGGTCAAAAGGAGCAAGACCAAAAGAAAGCTGACAGCTATACCTTACTAGTTAAATCATTCACCTAGGGAAGGGGAAGCCTGCAGGTTCTCATCCCTGAAATGTTTATGCATTACATATGAAACAATAATAATTACCCGACTGGAAAGTCAAAGTTCCCACTTTGTATCACTCTCCAGGGAAACTGTAGGTTTAAAACCTCCATAACTGGGCTGAGAAAGACATCAACTGTGGTATTATGTGATAAAAGCTTGTCTACACACCCACAAAGGAGTGCAGAGAGACAATGGCGCAGGGGTAGCCTAAATAAAGCTCTTCCCCGGCTCCTCCCATACCCATCACAAGAGCCATCAGCCCATCAAAGGCCCATCCCCACAAGTCCAGGGGAGCACAGGGACACAATGGCAGATGGGAACTCAAATTAAGGACACAGAGGAAGGGAAAACCTGTCCAGACCCCTGCCAGGCCTGTCCCATGAAAGCCTCAGCCCCAGGTTGCAGGCACGAAGTCCATAAAGATGAGTCAAGACCAGAGCAACTTTAGGAATGGGGCAGGTTGCAGCCTACAGATATAGGACACATTATGGGGTGCAAGGGAAGAGCATTTCAGGATTGCACAGGATATCTTATGGGGATGCTTAGGGGACAAATCAAAGGCAAAGAAATGGAGAGATCCAGGTGATTTGGGAAGGAACAAGTGTGGGAAAATAGAGGGATAAGGGGAAAGAAAGGGCCAGTTGTGTGTGTACAGTTTGCTGGGTGATGTGCTTGTCTGCTATGCCCTGCACCTGCTCAGCACAGCCTCTTCCTATCTTCTTATTAAATTAATTCATAACTCTTTTTCTGAGTGAAGGATTCTATTCTGAGTGTATGCATGTATATGGGGTGGAGCTGAATGCCAGCCTCTAGTCAAGCCATGGGTTGGAGAGCCCATGTGCCTGGGTGACAGTGACTGGAGAGATAGGAGTGGGTCAACTGTAGTGCCAGCAACTGGAATAGGACTGCAGGCTGCAGGAGCCCCCATGTGTCCATGGGACCAGCAGCTGGAGTGAGCAAGGGCCTGGGTGCCAGAAGCTGGGCTGGGACCACAGGCACCGTGTGCCTGGGTGAGTGACAAGAAGTGCCATCCACTAGAGTGAACCAGGGGCCAGAAGCCCTTACGTCAGCAGTGCCGGGGGGAGTGAGCATGTCAGTGTTAGTTATGATCAAGCAGGACTAGCTGGCAGGAAGGTGATGTGCCCCGAGAGCTGGAGAGTGGGGTGCATACGGTGCATCTCTAACGGCAAAACCACAGGAGGAGCTGGTGTGTTAGACTGGGAATACATGCTTGACCATACTTCAGTTGGACCTGGGAGTGTGGAGCTGCGTCAGCCTCACCTCTCTTGGGCTGATGGATCTGGCCTGATTCCTCTAACATAAGTACCAAATATTTCACTTTGTGGAAGAGTGTTCCAGCCCCAGACCAGCAGGTAACTGGGTAGCAGCAGATGTAGTCACTGCCATGTTTTTTAGAATAACTGTTCATTCTTTCCAATGAACAACCATAAGATATACCTTGGAAAGATTATAGCCATGAATGCTGAATGAATGAAAATATATTACTGGCAGAAAAGTTCCCGATGGTTTTTCTCTCTACATAGTACTGGGGCACATAGACCTTATTTTGAGATATCTGACAAACACTATGCATTGATGGGAAAGCACAGGTCCCTAATTCTGGAGCTGGGTTTCCAAGGCCAGGTACCTAGGAGTCGAGTGTTGGCATATCAAGCCATTTAATTGAATTAAGTGCATTTAAAAAATAAAAGCTGTATACAAATACTGGCACAACACTTGCTTTTATCTGCTGGAATGGCCCCAGTGGTACGGAAGTTATTTACAAATCAGTATAAATGGTCCAGAGAACGCCTTTGCCAGCTAAGTTAAACAGCAGACAATCAAAGAGTTAAAACATGAGTTCCTTCAGAGGCACCGGGCTCTCCTCAGGGCCCTGGGGAAGAATACCGATGACACAGTGCTCTGAAGATGATCCCTGTTTTTTCTCTGACCCCCACCCCACGTAAAAAAATCCTTTCTCCTCCACTGCTTACGAATTTTATTTTCCAACCACACCTCTAGCCCCAAGAGAGCTATTACTGGAGCCTTGTGTTTTTCAGCTGATGCATCATTATCTGAATTTCTTTAAAAGAAAGGACTGCTAAAGGGTGGGTCCCAAAGCTGAATACGGTGTGAAGGAAAGTAAAACAAATGTGCACAGATGCACTCCTAGCAACAACTCTTACAGTAATACAACAGTAAATACTCGCCTTTCTGTCTGAAAAACTAGACCCTGTGCAGAAGTTTGTATTTACAAGATACAAGTTATTTCTTGCAGTCTCTCCTCAGAGATTTAGCATTAAAGTATCAGGAACTAGACCAGAATATAAATGATTTTCCACAACAGTGAAAGTGACTTTAAAAACACTCACCTGTTCTCATTGAGTTTATATCATGATTTTACACATTTTTAACAACGTGACTGACGCCTCCTGTATGTTTAACAACAAATTCATTATGTGGTTCACAAACATAAAACTCTTTCACTGGATTTGAGCAAGACAAAATAGCCTCCAGAAGACTAAACTGCGCCAGCATTTTTTAACCCCCAGAGAAACCAGCCACCAGTAAGATGGAAGAGCGATCTGATCTGACCTTACCTGCCAGCAGTTCCAGCACTGACAAACATAATCAGCTAAGCCAAAGATTTATGCCTAAACATCAGCTACCTCTTTTGGAGCTAAACAGATTTACGTTACCTAAGTAGAAGATGAAAAAAGTGGCTAGACTGAGGGGAAGAGGCAGTTTTCCAGTGATTTGGAAATGCATGGAGGTGTTTTATCACCTTTTTTATTCGCATGCCTAAATTTACAGTAAATTCAAGAGAACTCTGGGATGGAGGATTGAAAGAATCTTCCAAGTCAGGGCTGCACCACTCATTTTTATAAAGATTGTCTGGGTAACTCTACAGAAGATGGCTGCGCGAGAAGCAGCATGCTCGCTCTTGTTCTGCTGCACTACGCAGGTTCTGCAGGAACCGCAACTGCATGCTGAAGGAGATTCCGCCAAAAAAGACAAGGGGAACGGTGAGGAATGTGGGAGACATCACATGCCAGGGACAAGCAAAACCTGGCCAGAATTTAATCAGGGCCTATGCCAACACTGTCACTTCAGTAACCTTGTCTCAGGTCAAACTTAGGGTCTTCTGTTCCAGGCAACCAGATTTCACAACCTCTTGGTTGTATAACTGATTAAACTTTGTTTTAAAGCCCATTGTGGTTATTGCCCTGCTAATTTCCTTTTTTTACTATGGCAAATGTTTTTTGAGAGAGATCAATAGAAAGCTTAAAGGGGGGAGTAACTCATGCTGCTTATCAAGATGATGCAGATCAGATTGTTACCAGCCTTTATCTTATCTGAACTGTGACTCACTATGCCAACTTTCAGTGAAGGAATTGTCAATTATGTCAATCAGATAGATGAAAGGGGGGGAAAAAAACCCCACCCCAACAAAAAAACAACCCGAAACAACAAAAAGTGAGTCTGGACAAGACAGCAGCCTCAGTTTTGTATAGCACAAGCTTCCAGATTATTTTTAATAAGCAAGTTTGCCTTTCAAAGCACATACATGTCCTCCCACCTCCTTTACTTTTCTATCACACAGCTCAAAAGCAAACCCAGGTCTCTTAACTGAAGTTGGTTCACCTCTTCCCAGACTCCTTCCTCCATCTCCAGGGCCCCTACCCCGTTACCTGTCACCCTGTATTCTCACCTGGGACCCCAGGCCCTGGTCGTGCTTTGAGCACTACTGGAAGCATCAGAGCAAGCACATCACTGTGATCATCTTGTCTCATGGAGTACCAGCTCCTCGGGAGCTCGCTGTCAGGGAGCAACAGGAGCCAGACTGCTCCAGGAGAGGAAAGCGGGGAGCCAAGGGGTGTTCACACAGGCTGCAGGGCAGGCACCCTGCCAGCCAGTGCCCAGCCCTACAGCAAGATGCAGCAGGGTGCCTGTTTTGGCCTCGATGAGGTAGCTGCAACCAGTAGCAACAGTCTCCAAATATTTTCAGAAGTCCCACGTACCTGTAGATGTATTTTGGATATGGAAATCCAGTTGGTCTCTTCCTCCCCTGTTCCTTTGTTTACACGCATGAACAAATCTATTTGCATAAATGAATGTAGTGATTCTTTGTAAGGATTTGACTAAATTAGTGTATAACGCTATTCAGATTGAGAGAATATAGAGGAATATGACCCTTTTATTTTGAAAAATCGGCATCCTGCCATTTTGTGAGGGTGGGGGAGCCTCCATTTTGAATGTCTACGAGAACTTAGTGCCAACTTTTCCTCCCACTAGGTATCAGTTAACCTTCAGCACCCAAAGAACATTAAAAAAAAAACCCCACCCAAAACCCCAAAAAGCAAACAACCCTACCACACTCTCCTCAAGGCCGGTCGTGAGGCGGCTGACACCGTTAGCCCTAACGGTCACCCCTCCGCTTGCCGCCAAAAGGCGAGGGCGCGCGCGGGCCCCGCACCGCCCCGCCCCGCCCCGCCC
>JANZLQ010000031.1:15747453-15789708 GCA_026212715.1 Elanus axillaris | reverse complement strand
CGCCCCGCCCCGCCCCGCCGGCAGCTCCTCAGGGAGCCGCGGCCGCCTCGTCAGCGCCAGGCGGGCGTGTGGTGTGGAGAGCCCGAGGCCGGGCCGGGTCGGCGACCGCCGTGGGGCTCCTCTCGCCTCTGTTACTTCTTCGTGTGCGACCAGCTGTCACCCGCGTGGTCGACCCTGTCCCCTACTGCTCCCAGGCGTGGGCGGTAAGGGGGGGGAAGAGCTCTCGCCCGCCCCTCGCCTCTCCGGCCTTCTGCCGGGGTGTGTGGGGGGGAACGGCCTCGGGTTAGCGCAGCTTAAGAGTGGGGAGGGCAGGGGCGAGGCTTGCGGAGCGGTGGGTTACAGAGTAGCTCACCTGGCTTTTGCTGGTGGGGAGCCAGCACTCATCGGGTGGATCCGTGTGGTGCCCCTGTGTGGGACAAAATGTCGGCGTGGCCTTTCTCGTCAAGTAAACCAGCTGGCGACTCAGTTGCCGTATGTTTAGGGTTCAAGTGGGCATCTTGAGTGGCCTCGGCTGGCTCCAGCCAAGGAGCACAAGCTACGCCGTCCTCCCTTAAGCTGGGGGGTGGTGGCTGTGGCTTGTGTGTGGTGGGTAGCCACGTCCTTGGCTGGCAGGAGTGGTTTGAGAAGACCTCTTGTTTGTGGTGGGCAGTGCTCCTTTGCCCTTATCTGAAGGTGCTTCAAAAGCACGTGATCACTATGTGTTTTGAATCAAAGCTTACGGCTTCGTTAGGGAGAAAGCTACTGTTTGAGTCAACGTTAACAGTTGGCAGTTCTTGCCAAGCGTTGATAATGTCCTTTGGAAATTAATTTCTTACGTGGAGTTTGTTGGTTTGTGGGACTAATAGAAGGAAGCAGTAGAGGCCTTTTTTTAACAGTCCACTTTCCTTCAAGTTGCTGACTAAGGAAGAAAAGATGGCATGTACAGAGAAGGCTCGTAAGTGGAGTGAAAATAAATGCTCTCAGAAGACAGTGAAAGAGGTAAATACTGAGAAAGGAACACCCTTCAATGTAGCTAAATAAGAAGTGAAGTAAGTGGTGTTGGGATTTGGTCAGCTATGATGCTGTGGAAGGTCACCTGCTCTCCACAGCCTCCAACCTCTGGCGGTAATGGCTGCTGTGGTAGTCCATACTGTTATGAAGGTTATGCAGAAAATTGTTCTGGTTTGAATTGAAGGTGAGAATACTCTGTACCATTTTAAACCAGCACAGCTTGTTCCTTTGGGCTCTTTTACCCATTAAAATGTAGTTCTCTAACAACTTAGTTTTATGTTTAACAATATTTTGCAGTGACTGACTTGCAATGTTTTCATTTGTAATACTGTACATTGGTATGCCTTCTGGTCATAGGGTCATGTTGCTTTTGCTTCATGGATGTCCTTAATCTAGGTGGTTCTTGTCTGACAGCCTGAAACCACATCTTACACACAGCTGATTTGGCATTCTTAGGTGGCTGTGTGGTGGGCCAGGTCAATGAAGTGTTGCAACCTATGCACAAAAATAATAATTATACCTTGCCATTATTTTTAGGTTGGTTTGATTGTGGAGAGAATCCCACAATGTGGCAAATAAGCAGGTTAAGCTGAATGTGGCTGTGGTCAGAAACAGTGCTAAACTGATCCCTTCTACTATTTACTGTCTTGAAAAGGGGTGTGTGTATGTGTCTTTTGTTGTGCTGTGTGTTCCCCCCCCCCCTTTCTGTCTCCCTCTCCCAGCAGTTTTCTGAAGCATGGTTTGGAGTTTGAATTATGTGAGGTGTCAGAAAGTTTATTTTATTCCAGTCTTGGTTGGCAGTGTAAAAACTTGTGTGTCAAAGCAAAGAGCTTGATTGAGTAAATGGATAATACTGCATTTACTTTTTCATCTCATGTTACTGGATACTGACTATGAACTATGATTTACTGGTGAGGATAAATTTTAGGACCTTTAACTAGTAGAGCTGGATTAGTTAAATGAGTCAATCTAGACTAATAGGGAGATGTTAGGCAATATTTTCTGATTTTGGGGGCTTGCCTGTATGGGGAAGAGCAGTTTAAAACGTGGTAATTGTGTTATTTAGCAGGCTAGGGGTATGTAATTAATGAAGCGCCATTTTCATATGTAATGGGGAGCTACATGAAATGACAACTAGAGTCATAAATGGAAGCTTCTGTATTTCCTTCCACAAGGTGTAGCATTTTAGAAAGCTGTAATCAAGGAAAGGAATAATTGCTTTACCAAAAGAAAGAACATCATCCTTGTTGCCTGTCAGTGGAAATAGAGAAGTGTGTATGTATGAGATTGATTGTGATCTCAATTTATTAATCACACCCCTGTACACAGGCAACCACAGTTATTTTGTGTAGTGAAAAGTCATGGTCATGTTTTGGAGATGACCTAAGCTTACTTGGATGGTACTAATTCTTCGTTTTATTTTAAATAGGTTAAATTGATAACAAACTTTGGCTAAGATGGTAATCTGGAATTGGTGTGCCGAGATGTGGATGTTATTCCCAATTTGGGTCTTGAATGATTGAATTCTGTAAGCCTTCCAGGTTTCTCTTCTGTCCTCTTAAAAGCTTATTGGTCATGCATGGGTTTGCAACGGTTAATGGGCATATGCTCCCCTCTTACTTGCTCTGTGCTGGAGCAATCTCATGACTTCCTTGAGGCTTTATTAGTTTTTTATGAATTTGATTCCTAGTCAAAGGTGACTAATACGAGTGCCAAACTCTCATAAGGTTTATGGAAAAAATTTTGAAATTCCGATTTGAAAAGTTCCTCACCTGTGACAAGTGGTTGAACCTAACAAAATTTTTGGTTTGTTTTTTTTTTTTTTTTAAATTGTGTTTTGTAAATTTAGCTGTAGTTCTCTCCAGTTGTAGTGAGTTGACCAAGGTATAAAGATACCTGTCTCTTTGTTAGAAGAGAAATCTTGCCTTCTTGGTCTACAAGTACACGGGCACTTGTATATAAATTGCAGACTTGTTCCACCTAACCATAACTGTTAGTGGATGTTATATAAGGAGGTGAAGGAGTTTACTGGAGGTTAGTAGACTCTTGATTACTTTTTTTTTTTCAACTTTCTCATCTTTTTCCAGACGTGTAATCTGGCTCATCCAGTTCCTGCTTCTCAGACCACAAAGATGCCCAGTGTTACTTCTCTTCCAGATGCCCCTGCTATGTCTTGGAAGAACGATCAGGGTACAGTAATCTTAAAGCAGTTGATCCTGGTAGATAAAAGCTTGCCCTTTACAGATATTCCCAATGCTACCTATACAAAGGCTGTTTACATTTTGCTAATAGCCATCTGTGTCAACTGTTTGTTTGTTTTAAACTAATGGTCTACTGCTGTAAAAAGGTCTTCTGTACTACAGAAGGAAGTCTGTACAAATGTCCCTTCCCCCTACCTGCCCCCCCCCAAATAATTCCGTCCTCTGTTTTTTAGCTTGATGAGAGTATAGCCACTAATAGTTTCTTTAAAATCATGTAAAGGTTTTTAAGAAAAGGTAACTCTTCAACTCCTACCTTTATGATTTACAAGGCGTAATCCAAGTTTAGTATGAAAGAATACTTGTATCAGTTTTAAAGGGTGAAGCGTTGTTGGATATCAAAGTTCAAAACTTGTATGGTAGAGGTGTTAAATGAAGTAATGACCTGGCCTCTTTGGGAGAATAAAAGAGGGGATATATACTTTGTCAGTGCTTTCATAACATCCTGGCTTGCTTCCTCACCGAAAGAAGTCTTGAAAACTAAACCTTTCTTATCTGTACCCCCTCTTCAAATGGATGTTTTAATTAGAACTGAGTAATCAACACATCTGTAATCTTTTCCCCAATGAACTTTACATTATTCTGAAAAATGGTAAATAGTAGTGCTTACAAGCTAAGTCAAGCAGCCAGTTAATATAAGCTGTATCTGCTGTGTGGTTAAGTCTCAGCTCAACCATTTTACCTAACAAGTCTCTTGAACTATTTTCATGTTGTCATGGTTATGGTGGGGCAGGAAAGAGTAGCTCCGTAAAAAGTGTAATACCTGTTCGTGCCCTCCGTGCCAGAGGTCATGCTCCCCTGTCACCGTGATGCAAATTTGATCGGGTTGATCATGGTGGCTTGAGCTGACACGATTGATCTTTAAACTGAATGAGAGGTGTAATGATAAAGGATAACAGGTGCATTTAGTGATGCTGCTTCTTAATATTTCTTAGTAGAAATCCTCTATACGTTTTTTCATAAGGAAAGCAGTTTGAACTTGGGTAGGAGAGGTATCTTTCCTATGACCCTGCAGCTTGTAGAGTTTTAAGACCCATGTAAGAGAGCTCCAGCATTGAAGCTTAGGACAACTGGTGTTTAAGGCCATAAAGTCTGGCATACAGCATTGCTTCTGTGTAAAAGCAGTTATAAATCTCTATTATTTAGTAGAACAAGTAGGGCTTTTTGATGGGGGGCAGAACTTAAGGGTAAGGATTAAACAGCTACCTGAAACTTCAGTGAGAACATTATTATGACATTCATGAAGTCAAGGATTAAGGTGTATTTTGAAATAATTTTCATAGTTGGGTACTCTTTAAATTAGTAAATGATAAATTTATTTCTCAATGTTTGCCTTGTGTATTCATGCCACTTTCTTTGGGAGCTCATTTAGTGGAGGAAAAACAATCCTTTTAATTAGTGGACTTCTCATCTCCTCTTACCCCAGAAGATCATTACCAGCTCATTTAACTTGTGTAAGTTACTGAATTGAGCTTGTGAGGCTGCTTTGCAATTACTGATTTTTTTTTTCTAACCTTACTTTCCCAAAGGGTGGAGAGACTCGTTATAAAAAAGAGTAGTAGTTCCTGTTGGATTCCAGGCCTTTTAACATTCTTGTGGGCTTGGGGTTTGAGTTTTGTTTTTTTTTTTTTTAATTGCTTTTATTTTGGATTTTTTTTGCCCAGATCTCTACACACGGTAGCATCTATGGAGGGTGTACTAGGACTACTGATACACCTGACTCTTGAATCAGTATTAGTTACCTTGTCACCTCAGATGCAGAGAAGGTTCTGTGTGTTTTACTTCATCATTACTCTACTTTTCTCACTCATATGATAAAGTGCACTGAAGCTATCACTGGATGAGATGAGGCCAGGATGCCTTGCTGTAACCTCTGGTGGCTCTTGTGAAAGTATTGGGGTTTTTTTTCCTTTCAGCTGTGGTTGCAGACATCTTCTACTTCCTGAACATTTACAGCCATGGCAAGCTGCCATCCCACTGTGAACAGCGCTTCCTTCCTTGCGAGATTGGGTGTGTCAAGTACTCCCTACAGGATGGCATAATGGCTGATTTTCATCACTTCATAGACCCAGGTGAGTTCCAAGGAAGTAGTTCATCTTGCTTTGGGGTGGGACGGAGGCTTTCTAGTGTCACTTACTGCTGTGCTGCCCAGATTGGATTTCTGGTATTAAGACAAGCTTATTTCTTTGACTGTAAGTGGTTGGAGTTCTTAAAATATCGGGCCAATGCTGATTGTTTCTGAGGATATGGACTTAAGTGTCAGAACTGCATGAAGCTTTAAAGAAGGTAGAATAAATCCAGGAGGACCTTCAGATGTTTGTGCTTTATGTTTCATGCTAATGAATGTTTCTTGATTGAACCTAAACACAGACAGTTTACAATATACTTTGTTTTTTAAAAATGCATGTAACTGAAAATAACTTTTTCAAAAATAGTTGTGGCAGTTGTACAGGGCCACAAGGGAAGATGAAGCTTTTTCCTTTCTGTACATGAAACTATAGCGTATAGTTGAGAGTTAAGGATTTGTCATTGTGATGTCGGATGATGATTGTTCTTTTTCTCCCACCTACCCTGCTCTTCTGCAGAAGTACCACCACGTGGTTTTCGGTACCACTGCCAGGCTGCTAGTGAGTATCAATGGAGAAAAAGAATGGTATGCAAAGTGTACGGTTTTAGACTCAGCTTATCTGATCCGTATCCAAATGTTTTGTAAGTCTACAGGTTCTTCATCTGGGAACTTGTCAAGTTTCAAAGAGAAAGCAGTGACAGCAGCTTGTCTTGGTCACCTTTTATATGTTTCTTGTACCCTCAAATGGCAGAGCACTTCACCCAAAATGGTTTTGTCAATGGCAGAGTTATTTGTATTCTGTCTTCCTGTTTTAATTCAATAATACCTGCAGTATGTTCTTCTGAAATGGGACAGCTTTGTATGGCTTTAAATGCTTTCAAGCCCACCTGAGCAGAGTGTCCTTCCCTTGATAGTTTTTGTGTAATCTTCAGCGTGAAGTGCTAGTTCATAACAGGGTAATTCAGAGACACTAGTTTGTATTTAAAAGTTGTGTTTTGCAGCTTTACGTGCATCAACAAAGTTAAAAGTTTCATACTGTTGTTGTGTCTACCTTGGCCTGCCTTGTTTCCCTCATGACTCTTAAGTAGTGTTTATAGATTACAGTTTGTTTCTATTAGGACACTTCCTCCCCTTGTGTACAGAGGAAACAAACTTGACCCGTGTTTTCCTATGTCAAATACTTAGATAATGACCTGTTAAAAGGGGTAAGTGTATGTGTGTTTGCATGCAGCTCAGACCTGCCAGTCTTCTGCTGATGGAAGCAATGTTTTGATAGCTTAATCACCAGACACTGCCTGTAGAGAAGAGTTGTGTGCGTTTGTGTATATACATATATGTATATAAAAAGATACAAAGGCGGGGGAAACTGTATCATTTAAGGAAAGAGGACTTAACTATAACTTGGTGGTTTTTTTCTACCCCTCCTCCATTAGGTGATGCTACTCATAAGATCCCTGTATCTGGATTTCATCTTTCACGTACTTCTTACGCAGTTGTCTTACAGGAACTTCTTGAGTTTGTCCAGCCAGCCGGAGGTGTTTGGCCTCACTTTTACTGCAGGGTATGGCCAAGGTCGAAGTAAGATGATCTAAATCAAAACCTCTAATCTCACTTCTGTTAAATGACTAAGGAGATACTTCACTCTAAAACCTGATTGGTGTGCAAATGAGTGGGAAAAGACCCCAAAGTTTTCCAGTTCCATGCAGGAGGGAATGGCCCCTAGAAGCTAACCTTTTTATAAGGCAGAGATCTAATTTTCTGCCGCCTTATTTTCAGCCTGCACTTCTAGCTCTAGTCTACTGATGAACATTTCACTTGGTCTCTGACATTGTTTTGACTTAAGTCAAACTTAAAAGCCCTCAACCTAAATTGATTGTGCTGAATAACAGTCACACAATTCTGCTTTTCTAAGGGATGTTTTTATGACTCTTTCCTTATGAGAATACTGTAAATCTTAATTTTTGCTCAAGTTTCATTTGCCAATGAGCAAAACAAAACGATAGGATTCAGAGGTGTTCAAGCTTCGTGACAGCTATACTACATTTTGATTCCCTTCGGGCCTAATGTTAATCCTTAAAAAGGAGGGAAGAGTCAAGATCTTGGGCTCCATCCATAAATATAGGGCTTTGAAGAAACATGCGTGAAAAAAATACCTCTGACCACTTAGTGGAGATACCTGTAGTATGGGTTAACCTTTAACCTGTCGGCAAACATTAGTCTAAAATTTCTCTTGGGGTTTGCTTGGAAAGCCTCTGTGGCATTTGGTTCCTCTTTGGTATAATTTTCAGGAAGTGTACACTCAGTCCCACAACCAATGAATTTTGTTTTGGAGGTGACTTTTTCAGACCTAGTCAGAAGTCTTGCAGATGTCAGAATTACATACTGTATTACTTCAATGTGACTGAAAATTTCTTTCCTCTAGTCTAATGACAGATTCCGAATTAAATGGTGTCTCAATCGAATGGCTAGCGTAACAGGTAGGAAATGGATAATTTTTGGCCTTCCCCTGCACTGCTGCCCCCCTCTCCCCCAAGAAAGAAGGGTTATGTAATCATGGACAGCTGTATTTGTCTGAAAATCTTTGGGCCTCAAAGGTTTTATAAAAGTTGGTACTGATAGCTAGAACTACTTTGCATGCTTCTCCCTCTTCTTTTCCTCCCCATTAGTGACAGTAAACCAGCAGCATGATCAGCTAACTGGCTAATGAGCGCATCTGTAGAATTACATGTACTGTTTCTTGCTCAGCCAGTTAAAGGAGCACTGGAGGCAGGGACATTAGTGTGAAGGTGGGTATATGGTAACACATCGGAAAACTTAACAGCTTCTGAGGAGAGATGGCCTGCAAGTAGGATACATGATTATTGAGGTGCAGAAAGTCATGGGAATATAGAATAACACACTTTGCTAGGAAGCCAGGTTTTATTAAAACCACTGGTAGAATAACTTGCTAAGGTTTACAAGAGCTTTGATGCTCTGGTAAGAGGCTGGGCAGTGAACAGGAACTGACTGAGAAGTGAGCTGCGTAGAGTATTCACTGACTCTCTTGTTCTCCTGACCTGGATTTTCTCTGAGCTACAGGCATTGAGAGCCATCTGGAGCTTCTTGATGTAGAAGACCTGGTAGTAGAACTGTACAGGAATAAATACCAAAAGGAGCCATCTAAGACCTGGGTGTGTAGAGAACTGGATGTCTTCCTGTGGGATTTCTCCAGTAATACCAGGTACATTGAGTTGTTCTTTGTGGAAATGTGTATTAGCCTGTTGTATCTTGGTGACCTGCATACAGCTTGTATGCTGCTAGGCTAGAATGTTCTGCAAGCCTTCTAATAAAAAATGCTTCTTGTCACATTGTGAGTATAACTGGAAATGAAAAATACTTTCCCAAAAGAAGTATAAAGACAGATGGCTTTTTAATGCTGAGTCTGTGGCCTAATTTAAAGGAGGGGTAAAAACTGGGAATAAAATATGTTGTGGTATTTAACTGAAAATCATAGAAGTGAGAAGATTCAGTCTTTCTTAGAGGTGTAATTTGGACAGGACCTGGCTGTTGCTATACATCAAATACCTCATGCTGCTACTGTGATGAGGGACGCAGTATGTTTACCAGTAGTATAAATTAAGTTCTCAAGCATAAGTGTTAAGCTAGATCCTATCTGTTTTTTTTTTTATTCTGGAATGAATGTTCTTTATTACACATCTGGGATCCTATTTACTTTATAGGACTTTTTCCCCTTTTTTTTTCTTTTCTTTTTTTTCCCTATGTGTCTTGAATGGTAAAGCTTTTCCTGCTTTCAGATTCTCCTGTGTTTGTACAAAGGAGTGGTATGTAGCTTGTGGTGTTGTGGGGGAATATTTAGTGATGATGCAGTTAACTTAGAATTATACTTTTAACTTTTCCTCTGATACTGTTTTCAGTAAGAACCAATAATTTGATCTTAAATTTTAGTACGTCTTAAAAATATCTTGGAAGTCTGCTTACTTATAGTATGGATTTTAAGGTCCATTGGGACAATCAATGTCACTTTATCTTTTTCTAGTCAGGCAGTTTTCCACTCCCATGAGTATCTTCACACTAGAGGGAGAGCTTAACAAGAATGGAGAAATGTAGTTTAAAGCACACATTTGGAGAGGAAAGTGGAGATGCTTATACTAAGAGTAACTATTTCACATTAATGGGAAACTTCTAATTGTTACCTTTAAATTCCATTTGTCTCTTAGGATTCTCTTTTCTCCTTTTCCCCACCTCGACAGGAAGCAGGTTGCCTGTTAAGCATGCCTTTTAACTCTGCATAAACAACTTAGAGCTTAGTTATTGAATGCTGGTCCTCTGTGAAATTTTAAAGGTACTATATGGTCACTGAGACAAAAAGATAACATCTTTAATATTTGTTCCTGTTCCTTCTGACCACACCAAGTATTCGCGTTGATTAATAATGTAGATGCTTCTGAAATAAGCCTGAACTTCATTTTATGTAGGTGCAAGTGGCATGAAGAGAATGATATACTCTGCTGTGCTTTGGCATCCTGTAAGAAAATTGCGTAAGTATCGCTAAGGAGTTATCTCCAGTATGATGACTCTTTATTTTGTTATAGATGCATGTTTTTGGCTCTGGCTTCTCTGACTGCCTGGAGTGCTGTAGTTCTAGATCTTGAGTTTTATTTATTCCCTCCACCCCCAAGATTTTGTTCTGTTTGTAACTTACATTGTTGTTCATATGGCTTAGCAGTATGCTGTAAGTCTTAGCACTTGGATGTAACGTAATTTCTGTGATAGTAATGTCCATCACTCTACAGTCATCCTTTCACTACATCTGCTTACTATTGGAGAGTTGAGAGAAGTGTTAATTACATTAGAATTCACTGGTTTCCTCAGAGGTTTAGTATACCTGTATTTGGTGAGAAATTCTCAGTATGTTCTAGTTTATCTCTACTTTGGAAACTTTATACTGCCTTACATATAATGTAGATACATAAGGTTCTGTAATCTTTTTTGTGTGGAGAAAGGGAAAGTAAATATTTGGCAAACGAGGAAATGCCATTTATGATATCAGTCAGTAGCACTTTGAGAGAGATGATAATGAATAGCCTTTCATTCAAAAAAACCTCTTGTGTACTGCTATGCCTTGCAAAAAAAAAAGTTCTTTTCATACTTCCAAGTGGCTGCATTTGATAGTGTGGGGAAACAGTTGGTTTGATTTCATGTGTAGTTGTAGAATAGGCTGGTGGTCTTGGAAGGATGCAGGGTAAGTATTTAGCTGCTGCGATAATGGCTTTCCGCATTCTGACATACGCTCTGTGCATCTCTGTCTGTGGCTGCTTTTGTTTGCCAGTTGAAGAACTTAAAATGCTGTGCTTCCATATATGAGCATTACAGTCCTCTTAACCAAACTTTTCTTATGTTCTTTTTTTCTTGGTCAAGTTACTGCATCAGTAAATGTTTAGCTAGTGTGTATGGAGTCTCACTGACAGCAGCTCACCTACCTCTTCAAGACTCCAATTATGGTGAAAGCACAAATACCAAGATGGTGATACTGGATGCTGGACGTTTTCAGGTCAGATTCTTTAAACTGGTATCCTGTTTTATTTCTAGTTAACTTCAGTGTTTAAACTTGCCAATTTCAGGTTAGCTGTTTTTTCTTTGGATGCTGTCTTTTGTGTCATATATTGGCAGACTGATGAAAGAGAAATAATCACTGGCTGGGTCACTTCCTGTGAGTTTTTGACCATAATTCATAGGTTTAATGGATAGTTATGTATACTGCATTTTAGAAGACACATATGTTACTTTTAGTATTTATTTCTTCATACAGAAAATGAAGGCTGAGGGTTCTGGATGTGACAGACATTGCGCTTCTCCAAGTCAGGATCAAGAGTTAGTCCCTTCTAATTGTGAGTTTGAAACCTTCATATTTGTAAGAGGAAAGAGGTTTTTAAACTTAATCCAATTGCTGCTTTTTCAAATTTCTGGGTTTAGATGTTGCCTTTCAGTGGCATAAAGCCACTAAACAGCTCTGCATGAGTGGTGCTTATTCCTGCATGTGAATTTCACTCACCCCCTTGTTTTTCTGCTACTTGAAGTCCATTCTCATATGCTTAGGTGCTTTGAGGTAGGGCCATCTGTAAAATACTCTCCTTGCTCTTAAGTCATTATATGTGCAGACTCAGCTGGTACTTGTTGCAAGTATTCTGTTATAACTCGGTTCATAAAGACTGCTCATTTAAAGTCGTCTTTTTGGAGACAAAATTTTTTTAATAAAAGGCACGTGAGCTCAGTTCATCTGTGCAGATCATGGCTAATCTTTGGAGGAACAGAATCAAGTTTGCAAGACAAAAAACTTTTGCATATAAAATACATGCTGAATTAAACTCCAAAACTATTCCAGCTATAAATAATGAGATCTTACAGTCTTGGTGTTTACAGAGGACACAACCCCTGTCTCTGAGTTTATATATTAGAGCTATTGAATAGGCTCAGCTCCACAGCATATGAAGAACAATTCCATTAACTTATGCAAGCTTTAAAGGCTGATTTGTTTTGCAAACTGTATTTAATTTAATAGGTGATTCTCCATGTGGTGTGAAGACTTCCCTTTATGGAACAAGTACCATGCGAGGAAGAGGAATTACTCGATTGCTGAAAAGTGCATCTGGTCTATCCAAGTCTTTCAGTAATTGAAAATCTTTTCTACACGCAGGACAGCTGTAAATTCTCATTTTCCTTGTTTCCCTAAGATAACCAGCAGTTTCTCCAGACTGCAGTTTTTCATCTTATGTGCAACCCTTGACAGTTCAAGTTCTTGTTAGAACGATAAAACTGTTGACTGGATTTAAAGAACATTAAAATCTTGCTTATTATCTACAGGAAGACTTATTTTGGAGGGACCTGACAGTTGCATCCTCTCTTTAAAAAGACATGCCGTACTAGTTCTACTTCTTAATGTATGGAGTGCAAATTCAAGATTGGTTAGTCAATATCATTGGATTAGAAAAATTCTTTAGTGGCCAGTATGACTTTAAACAAGTGCTTCGTTTCTTCTTTAGTAAGTTCCTTCCCCTCTTCTGCATGTGGAAGATAGAATTTCAGTGTATAAGTCTCTCCCAGAAAATGATGGGGGCAGCACTGAAGGTATGAAGGGCTGCACTGGGGGAATTAAAGGTATAACAGTCTGGAAGGTTTGCTATGATCTGTCAGTTCTAGCAATGAAGAATTTGAGTGGTCATTCGAGGCAAAAAAACAGACTTTCTATGAAATGTCTGGGAGGAAATGTGGTGGCAAATTTATTGATCTATTACTGTTCTTTTAGAGGCACAGGCTATATACATGAAGAACAAGTACAGCAGATTTTTGGTTTTTTTCTTTGCATTAGTTTTCTGTTTAAAAAATGCATGTGCCTCAAACCTAGAGACTGAAGAGGAGTGTAGGTGTTATGAGTTTTTTTGAAAGGAATATCAAATTCAAACTGATACTTTAATCTGTACATATAATTTCACAAGTTTAGTCAGGCTGGGTAGATACCAGTCATAATTATTTGAGGGCACATAAAAACTGGGAGACTGTCTGATGTATCACTAGGAAGTTAGATGTTCTGTTTTATGGAGGTACAAGTCTTGGACTAGTCCCCAAAAAGTTGTTGTTTGAGCCTCGTCTGTAGTCTATGTGACTTTAAGTAACTGATTCTCAGAAATAAGAGCTTTTTTTTTTTTAATTGTTTCTACACTTTGTTCCAACAGAGGTCCAGTTGTGAAATACTATTTCCATAGCAACTAACTGTGAGAAGATATTTATTTCATTCCTTGTAGGAGCTCAAACTCAAAATTAGGTCATTCATTCTTTTGGATAATAGGAAACAAAACCCCAAACCAACCAAACAAAACCCAAGACCCAACCAAAATAAGAGGTCAACACATTTATTCATAACTTGAGCATGCTGATCAGTATGTCAAAAAAGGCAAATTGCTGGTGTAGTTGGAAGCCCATTACTGTTGTAAGGCCAGTTGAGGCCCTTCACCCAGTATTGCAGGATCACTGAACCTTTTTGATGCTTCTTACCTAATAGTTTGCTTATATCACTGAATTTTCTTGAATTCTGTATTTCCTTCCTTTGAGGCTGTTGTTCTACCTGCTACATTTTACCAGATAAGGGACAGTAAACCCCTAAGACTGAGATTTACCAATGAAGCATCCAGGAATGTTGTAAGCAGACTAAGAGTGTTTATTTACTAGTGATAAAGGCTTCTCTGCATTGGAATAGTGTTATTGAAGTTTTAAATTTTGTAATTTGACAGCCATTGCTGCATTGACTTTCAAAACATACAGAACTGTAATCTTTGAATTATTTTCAGAGGTCAGTGTTGCAGTAAGTTTCATGTTTCAGCGCTTAGGAAGATAATTCATTTTTATTAAAATATTTATTTGGTATCAGTGTAGGTACACAAAAAAGCATTTGTTACTATGCTTAAGCTGTTACATATCTACAAGACTGAGATAAAGAATCTGAGCAGAAATGGAGAAAATACAGAGTTAAGATTCCACGGCATGTCTATACCTTACCACCTGTAACTTAAAATGGTACATAAGCTGTATAAGACCTAGTTATACACTGTAGGCAATGGGCTGTTAACTAGGGCAGTAACTGCCTTGCTGTAATAACCAACAACTAGTGGCATTTTTTTGTAGTGAAAATTGTAATATCTACCTAATGAGAATGAGTACACTAACTTGAGGTAGCCCATTTAATACTATTATTCTGTATATATTAAGGAGGATCCCTAACAGCTGTTGGAGGATGATAGAAAATTCTTTCATTTTGGAGCTCTGCTTCCCTGACTGTTTTGCAATTTGGAACTCTGTTTGGTTACTTGAAAAATAAATTCTGCTTAATAAGCACAATACAGTAATGCTTCTCTCCTTTAATGGAAAAGTAAAGATCAGGGAATGGTGATGACTTACAACCTTAGCACACTTCTTAACTGTGCAAGGAATGGTACTGGCAAGGCACAAACTGGGGTCAAAATCGGAACAAAATCCTCCCCACTTGCATGACAAAATTCTCAAGGGGAAATGAAACCAAGTAAAGGCAGAATGGCTCTTGAGCAGAGCTTGAGTGATGCAGCTTTAAACGTGTGCTTTTCACATGGTTAAAAAGTGATTATCTTAAAATTATCTTAATACTTTCTGGGTATGGGTGTATGGATGCCATACAAACTGAACTGTCTAGAGAGTTGTTTTTGTAAAGGAGACATTTAACAGATTCTGTGAGACCTGAGTTCCTGTCCTCCTATTAGTGCAGCTTACTCAGTCCCAGGACAGTAATGGGTAAAAGTCATCCTGGTTTTGCATACACATTAGAAGGTTAATGGGTATTTTTGCTCTTGTTATACGAATGGTACATGAATTGTTGAATTGGGTGTTATTACTCTCTACTATAAAGGTTTGGCTAGGAGAAGAGTTGTTTGAGGGTCATGAAAACACAATGGACTGTGGTGACAACTTTGCTGATCTAGTTTATGACATCAGTATATTAACCTGTAATCACATACTCTTTTACATTCTATTCAAAGAGTATTAACTGATACTGAAAAATAAAGCATGTTCATGTAGTGTAAGCAGCAGCTACTGCTTCCATGTAGCAGAAACTATGAATTTGACTATTACTTGTGCATTTCTGGCTTGTGCATCTTCTTTCAATAAGCTGTAGAAACCAGGTATGTGGAACAAGTTCCTGTTGACCACTGTCTCTGCTCCAGCTAAGAATATTCTTATCAGTACCTTGTATTTTGATTTAGCATAAATGTTCTCTTAGATATGTAGAGTAGATACAGTAATACCTGGGTGTCATGTCTAATTGAATTGGAAATTTATTTTGGAAGGCTGATCTCTTCAGTAAAGATTGAGGCAAAGAAAGGCATTCAGTCCCTTGACCTCCTCCTTGTCCTTGATGACCAGGTCCCCATTCCCATTCAGATGCACCCATGGAAGTCCTTCCTGTTGCCCTCCATGTGCTTCACCAGATTTACTTTGGGTAGGCTTTGGCTTTCCTAACCCTATACCTGCCTACTAACACAGCATCTGTGTTTCTCCCAGATCACTTGTCTCTGCTGCTGCCTCCTGTATGTTTCCTTTTTATGTCTTGAGTTTTGTCAGGAGCTCTTTGGTCAACATTTGCTTGTTTTCCTGTTTATCTTGGAGGAGGTGATACTTGAAAAATCAACAAGCTCGCCTGGGCCTCTCTCCAGGACCATGTGCCGTGGGATTCTTCCAAGCAGATCTCTGAACTAGGCCAAAGACTGATTTCCTGAGGTCCAGGGTTGTGATCCTGCTGTTTGCTTTTTTCCTTCCTCTTAGGATCGCAAACTCCGCTATCTCATAGTTACTGAAGCTAAGTTTGTCCCCCAGCCTTTGCGTCCCTGACTGGTTTCTTGTTTGTAAGTATGAGAGGTCCAGCAGAGAGCGCTTCCCCTCCTTGGCTCCTCAATCACTTGTATCAGGAGTGTCAGGTTTCTTCCAGTTGTCTGAAGAAGACCTTGCGTACTGCCTCCTGATAAGGCTGTCTACAGCAGACATCCCGTAGAATGTCATGCGTGTTGGTCTGCCCTCTGTGTCTGAACTGTCAGCTCCCAACTGGCTCATTGTCCATCCCCAGGTGGAGCTCTGTGCATTCCAGCTGCTCTCTCATGTTAAAGAGCAGCTCTCCCTTCTCGCCTCCCAAGTGTGAGAAAACAAGCTGGACAGTGAGTAATGTGTGGGAAGGGAAGCCTAGTAATCTCTTCATGCCTGAGGCTTGTAGGCTCTGTGCTTGTACCAGTTGCAAGATCTGCATTACAACTAGTTAATTTATCAGAGAGTGTTTGCTGTGTCTAAGATTAATCTTTATTACATTTTTAGCAATATGTCAGTCATCAAATTCTTAAAATATAAAAGGAAGGCAGTAGTATGGTGAGGATTTTCTGGGTGAAGGGTCTGTCCCTCCTGTCTGTTGGATTTTGCTGTTCAGGTGCATGTCAAACAGGAGGAAGCAATGCTGTGATCCTTGATCAAATGGCACAGTTGATATTTGTTCCACTGGGTTTGTTCTTTGCCAGCTACGTAGAGTGAGGTCCATGCTGAGTCATAGCCAAATAGAAAACTTGCTTCCATTTCAGGGAGTCTGGGTCTTCAGCCATCACAGTCAGAAGGCATTATGCTGAAGGTCAGATTCTTCCAAAGAAAAATTTTTGTTGGGTGAATGAAAACCTGTATTCAAGCAAGCCCTGTCTGGATTTTCTTGCAAAATAGCTGTAGTTTTCTGTTCTGATATCTTTAAAAAAATCCCTGCATAATTAACACAGAGGGACTGTGCTTTTTGACCTAATTGAATTAAAAAGTGCTAATCCTTTGTCCTAGAAAGAATTTCAAACTTACCGCAAAAGTGACTGAAGTGTATGTGTGAAACCAAGTTTTTAATTTCTGGTTGATAGAGGTATATGCAGCTGACTGCAAAGGCTTTAACAATATCTTTCCATTTGGCAGAGTCAATGTACAGTAGTGGGGTGGGGGAATAACAAGTTTGTCATCTAGTTTCTGCCCTCTTGATGTGTTCTGCGGGATTATCATCCCTCACTTTCACCACAGAATGAGCTGCCAATTAATTTTTATTGCAATGATTCAGTAAAATGAAGAAATGGGCAAACACTTTTATTACTCTAACCCTGTATTATCTCTGTTCCCTCACTTTTCCTTGGTTCTGTCTTAGAAGCTCCCACAAGCTTCTCTAATTACCACTTTCAAATAATTCCCCTCCCTCCCTAGTGAACAGGTGAAATGCAGGAGAGAGAAGTTGCGAATTCCCTTATGTTGGGCTATAATAAATATAGTACTAGTTCTAACACATCCAGAATTAATCTTGACGGTTTGCTGATTGTACTGTGAACTTCTTATATAGAAGACTGCCTTGGTGTCTTTCCTGGAACAGATGATACAAATAAATAGAAAAGTAGTGCTGTTACTCTAGCAACAAGAATTGTGAGATAATTAACTCTTGTCTGTCTGATCAGTTCTGAATTGTGTACTATACTGAATCTCGAAATAAGCAGTGGCGACACCAGTTTTTGTGTCTGTGTAATACTGGAAATACTTCTCAAAATCCTGAGAAGAGTGAGGAAGGCAGTGAGAGCAGACCTTGGGGTTTATGCAGGAAATAGGTAGGGGTGGTATCCCTGGGGGGCAGCTCTGAAGAACAAAGGAGTTCATTTAGGTTGACAGTTCATCATGAACAGTGTCTTCCAAATGCAAGAGCAGTCCAGGAATGCAGGTAGATCGATCAGGGGACTGTCTTGTCATTACAGGGAACTCATGGCTGCACCCTAGTCCTAGTGCAGTATAAGGGAGGTAGAAGCAGGTACAGGCTACAGAGGAAGAATCCACAAACACTGGCCAGGCCTGTAGGGATGGTGTTTGGAAAGCCAAAGCTCACCTGGAATTGATGCTTGCACGGGATCAAGGTCAACAAGAAGAGCTTTTATGACTTCGTTAGCAGTAAAAGACTGAACAAGGAAAAAGTTGCCCTATGGCTGAATGGTGTTGAATGATTTAGTAATGTGGCTGGAGTAACACAGATAAGGCTGAGGTGCTCTGTACCTTCTTTGTTTCAGTCTTTTCTAATAAGGTCTCTCAGATCGTGCCTGACCAGCTTGGTTGCTTTCCATGATAGGTTTGTGAATAAAGGAAGGAAGTAATGGTCAGCAGTGACTTTAGCAAGGCTTTCAGTACAGTCTCTCACAGTATGCTTGTGTCCAAGTTGGGATGTTACAGCATGAATGCGTGGACAACCAGATGGGTAAAAAACTGTTCATACTCTACATGGAGGCCAGTAACAAGTAGGGTACTGAAGAATTCTAGAGTATGGCCTGTTGAGTGTCTTTGGCAGTGATCTGGAGGTGGAGTGCACTCTTGCTTCCAGAAAATACCAAACTGCAGAGACCAGCTGATACGCTTGAGGGCAGGCCTGTTATACAGAAGGACCTAAACAGGCTGGAGGAGTGGGCTAATAGGAACCTTATGAAATGCAGTGAAGTCCTGCACCTAGGAAGGAGGAACCCTTTGCAGCAGTACCATCAGGAGAGAACTTTGACAAGAAGAAGGCCCAAGAAGGGAATGAATAAAAAAAAAAAAAGTCTGGAAGGTGAAATAGGAACAAGGGTGTTGATGAGAATACTTGCTGTGAAGAGTGTATCGGACAACTGGAAATCCTGGCTTCTCTTTACCACCATGCTTCTCCTGCATTGTGGTGATCTGTGTCTCCAGTCAGGTTATTTAACTTTTGTCCCATCACTCTGTCACTCATAAATGATAATGATTTGCTTGCAACATTTAGACCTTTGAGGTCATTGGATGAAAAGTGCCTAGACAGGAATAAATCTTAAAAGGTAAGTGACTGATACTATGTACAAATAATGAACTTTTTTTTTTCCCTTGGTAAGCCATACAGTATATTGCCTTCAGAATGTTATGAGCAAGTAAAAATCTCTAATGTGAATGGAAACAGTTAAAGCTGGGAAGTGAAGGAGCAGTGTATTAAGGAGATATTACTCCCCTTTAAACACAAGAGGGAAATGTGCTATAGTCCTGGTTAATGTAATTACTTTGAGCAGTGTAGGGTGAGCCAGTTTTTCAAACTGCATGCAAGATTTCTGTCTTGCCTACTTTTCACTGGATTGCTGGACTGATGAAGTAGACTTCTTTGCTTCCTTCATATGCTTTGTTATAGAGTAAATGGCTTGTTGCAGGTTGCCGAGATAGGGTCAGAAGGAAAACCAGATAATGTTTGAATATCCTCTTGGTATGTTTGCCAAAACAAATCTTGCTAAGTAATGATGTATCAAAATCTTACTGTGGTGGTTGTTCCACTTGGGGTAACAGATCTCAGCAGTCCTGCAGATGGGAAACAGTTTGGTAAGGGCTTAAATCCTTGTGTTCTGGTTCTTCCTGTTTGTGCACAGATAAAGCTTATATGTGCATATTCTTCTAAATGAAAGTTGAACATAACTAAACAGTAATTTACTAAGGCTGTGTAAACAGTAAAGTAGGAATTTACTTTTCTGCCTGGTTGTTAATTTTCTGCCTACTTCCTGCCTTTTGAGGGATGAGAGTATTGAAGTTGGGTATACATTCATTAATTCTATGGAGTTAAGCCAATATTGCTAGCTTTCCCCATCTTTCCCCAAATATGTTAATGCTTCTTCAATTTTGTTTAAAGTTGTGGATATACTACAGGCTCTTGGAGTTATTCCTGCTTCAGAAGACATACAAGACATGCAAGTAATTAATTCAGTCACAGGAAAGTCACTTGGAGTAAGATAGGAATTTGAATATGTGTATTTCTGGCTGACTGAGTTTAACAAATTGGTTGAAGAAAAACACATGTAGCATCCTGATAAATACACAACTTCCAAAATGTTAATCTTACAATCCCCCTCCCCCTTTTTTAAAGCATCAGTGAAATAACTCAGCCATCTCTCTGTGTCCTATCGCTGAGTTTGTTTCCCAGCATAGAACTGAGCTTAGTGTTGCAGAACATAAGTAGTTCTGCTTTAATGGTTGTCAAGTTTGACACTCTCATTTTCCCCTGCTAGTTCTTATGGAACCTGCTTACAGAGAATTGAATTCATGGGTTTGGGGGTATTATGTAATCTGTTCTGTATTTTGTATCTGGTTTCTTCAGATAATTTAATGCAGATTTGCTAATCGGGATTTTTCTTTATGCTTAAAATGACCAATGTGTAAATGTTACTTCAAGACTTCAGCTAACAAGCAGCAATTAAGCTTCACATATCTAAAAAGTGAAGAGTATGGGATAGGTAACACAGTGTTAAAATGATTTGGAGGCTAGAGCCAGTTTCTGACCCTAAATACTTCTGATAATTGTCAAGTCCTTTTGCTGGTCTTTCCAGTTAAGATCTTTGAGAATCCACACTACTATCCCTCAGCAGAAGCCCTCTTCAGCCCAGGGTCTAGGTGTTTGTGAGGGAACGGGGAGTGCTGACTAGTATCTGTAACATTTATAAAAGAAACAGCTTTTGTTTCACAGTAAAAACCTGTTATAAAGCTAATCAGATAATTCATGCTATAATTGCTTGTTACAAAAGAGAATAAAATACGTATCAGCTCTGAGCTATGCATCTTGGTTTTCGTCTGCCTTCAGCTTCTGCGTGCAAAGTTCTTTTTTAGTCATCCTTTTTTGCAATGTTTTGTCATGCATCTAAACCAAGCACAGGAACAGGTCCTCAGAACGTCTTGCTGTGTTGCATTTCAGGTTGTTCATTGCCAGAGATTTGGGGTTGTATGTACTTTGTAAAGAACTGGTTGTTGCTCTTTGCAGTTGTTATTAGTACAAATGAATAATTACATTTTAAGTACCCTGTAAAACGAAGGCAGCCAGGAAGCAAGCTAGAATAATAATTCTGGTAGTCTGATTTGCATAGTTCAAAATCTAGAAAATGCTGCCCATGTGTAGGAGGATTGCTGGTTCTTCTTTAAAGTTGTATTTTAGATTTTTGTTACAGATTTAAAAGTAACTACTTGGGGGTAAAGAGTACGTGGGAGGCATTGCAGTAAGTTTCTGAAACTCTTGAAGTCCAAGATGCAATAGAGAGCTTTGAAAGGATAAATACTGTAGTGTAGATCACTTATTGAACATGTCTTTAAAAAACCCCAAACAGCTCTTAATTAGTTTTAATACCATATTGACAGTCTTTCGGACAGACAGTCTGTTTTCTTCCAAAGATAAGACACTAGCGATGGGAGTGCTCTCCACGTTTTGCACATGCAGTGCTTCTGACTAAATAGTTACAGTTTTGAATAAAAAGGTACTTTTCCTCCTTTCCCCCCTTTTTTTTTTCCTTTTTTATTAAAGAGGTACTTGCCGTATACATGTTCTCACACTGTCACTTTTTCAGAAGCAGGTGCAATGGACTATTTCTGACTTGCCCATGCAACAGTCAGGAGCAAAGGATAATGTAATGAGAATTAATATTTAGGAACTCTGAGCTGGAAACAGTAAGTTCAGGAATCTGACAGTATATAGGCTACTAGACTGTTTCTAGATCTTATCAGCTGCCATTTACAAATCCATCTAATTTCTTATCCATTCCATTAGTATGTATTGTTCCAAACAGAAGACTTTCATTGGTCATCTGTTAATTTTTCCATATTTTTATTTATATGCACATGTATAATACATACAAAGAACACATTTAATAAAATATCCTTAAAAATCAGCTTGCTTCAGTCTGCATAAAATCATTTCTATACCAGACAATGCTGTAAGCTGTGATATTTGCATAACACCGTGGACAAGACCACCCTTCCCTTCCTTGATGACTTGCATTTGATGACCTTGAAGCCTTCTGTAGATCTGGGGATACAGCAGCAACTCTGTTCTCCAAATAGACCTGACTGGCTGCTTTTTTCAGAAAGTGGGAAGTCTAGAAGACTGCTTATTTTTAGATGACTGGGTGAAGCAGTGCTTTGCGTGCGTTTTTCTGCTGTGAGGTTATATATATTAGTACTCATTTTATGTGTGGCACTTCTTTCCAGGGAGACAAGGATATTTTCTCCCAGAACTTCAAGGCAGAGCCATTAGCTTCCATTTTATCATTCAAAAAAACCTTCTTGCTGTAAGAAAGAGGGATTGATATATTTTCTGCAGTGGTGTCTGTGCCTCAGCAAATCCTGAAGGATTGCCACCTGCTTCTTCATTCATCTTCAGCATCATCCTCTGCTCTCTGATGCCCTGTAGGTGTCTCCTTGGAGGGTTCATTTCTATCTTCTCTCTCCCTAAAACATTGTTCAGGAGTAGAGATGTTTATGAAAAGCATCTAGAAATTTTACTGAAGAGATTTTGTGTTAGAATGGTTTTAGACTGCTCTAAGCTGACCTGGAAGTGTACTGAACTGAAATCTGTAAGTCTTACTGGTGATGCAGGGGGTACATGAGCTACTTCTTTTTCCATAGCATGTATGTAGAGAAAATGTGACTGGTATATCTTTTCTCATCCCACTTTTCTTCCAATGGTCTGTTTCCATCATGAGAATAAATAAAATGTTTCTATCTTCAAGTGATAATTCTGAATACAGAGCCTCAGAGTGATTTAGGCTAGTAAGGACAGAAAGAGCTATAGTAACTGAGAGAAATGAGAAACAGTCTGGGGTTTGATTCTCGGGCAGCTGTGTGTGCTTGACTGATTTGGGCTTGGTAATTCAGTTTGAAGGTTTGAATGTTTGGGTTCTACCCCAGACACCACAAAGGTGTCTGGTAATACTGGGCCTATCTGTGAGAAAGCAGTGCACACTTTCCTTGATTTCTTTTTTCTCCCATGCTTTTCACTCCGTATGTTGATGCTAGAGGGAGAACATGAACCCTTCATATGTTCCATTTGGTTTTCTAGAGAAAGGTACTTACGTCATCTCATAGTCTTTGTCCTTGTCTGCCCGACAGCAGCAGCAATAGGCTAAAATACCAATAACTATAATTGCAGCAACAGCTCCACCAATGATGCCAGCATAAAGAGCTATGTTCATGGATGCTATACAGGAAGAAAATAATTAGTCCTTTGCAGTGAGAATGGTATCAAATACAATCAGCACCATCGCTGGACTTCAAATCCTACCACCAGATGTCAGATCTCTCTACCAGATCCAGATTGAGTGGAAGCCACACTTATTTGACTACAGCAACTGGAATTAACTCTGTACTGGGTAGCTGATAAATTTGCAGGAACAAATTAGATGGTGGGAGGGAGGAGGCATTGGATCTGAACAACTGCTGCACTTTATCAATAAAGTTTAGATTCAGACTTTGGGGGCTCAGGTCCATCTTACTCGACACTTTTTTTTGTCATCTGTGAACTAACCCTATGAGTTAGTGAGTGCTCTATGAGCATGTAAACCAGTGCAGAGAATCTCTCTTAAAGGTAAAAAAAATGTGCTATTATATATAATTCTGTCTACATTGCTGCCATTAATCCTTTGCCATTTAGCTAGGGTACTTTCTCTGGTACTGCTCTTTTAGTAAGCAACCCCATCTCTTACGTGGCAAAACGCTGACTGTCATGTTGCAAAATTCCTTTCCCACAGTGTTTGTTGAAGTGCAGATGTAAAAGCCAGAGGTATCTGCAGAGATGTTCTTCAGAGTTAGTTGTTCCCCTGTTACAAAACAGAAACCCAGTCCAAAAAAGAAAAGAATTAAAGCAGGGAAGGAGGCGAGGACAGCAGCCCTTCAATTCCAGCCCCAGGTAGTGGGAGTGATGAGAGGTTATTAAAGCTGATGGATTGCTCTGTCTTGCTCAGGAGCTGCCAAGCTTCTCCCTAGGTTTTAGTGTCATGTGTGGGAGGACAAACGGAAGTGTGCTGTTTTGATTACAGGGAACACATGGCATTAGAACATTGCTTTTAGGAGGAAAATGGTAGGTGCAGGATGAAGAAGTATGTGTGCTTAGTGAAAGCTCTTTTGCAGTGGTTTTTGCTGAGAAATGCAAGATGGCCCAAAGCAGCATCTGGCTTTGAGAACTGGCCATCTGATGAATTAATTTGTAAAACAACAAAAAGCTTTGAAATTCTACAGCTTTAAGGAATTCAGATCTGAATTGTTTAGCAGCGGGGAAAATAGTTTTCTAGTCTTGAGAGGTTGCGCAGCCTGTGAAGATAAATGAAAGAAAAGAAATGCAGTGACATGGGATTGCTATGATACTGATGTTTTCTGTCCACTTAACAGAGCTCAGAACCATATACTGAAGCTTAGCTCTGTCTGCTCAAGTAGTCAGTTTTTATTTGTTGTTACTTCCAGCTAACATTTGTATGTATAGTCCATGCTTTTTCTTGTGATCTGCCAATAAAGGTCCAGATTCCTGCTCTAAAAGGAAAAGGCTCTGAATACTTTTCAGTGACATTCCTATTTTATTTTCCCTGTGATCTCACTTCTTTCCAGGCCACTCGTGGGACTGGGATTCTGTTTAGTCTCTGCTGGCGCCTAGTGCCAGATAGTAAAAGAGCATGCAAACCAAGAAACAACACTGCATGCTTCATTTGTTGTTTGGATTTTTTGTTTGGTTGTTTTTTTAAGTCTTGACATACTGTCTGTGCTGACTTCCCCCCCCTTTTTTTTTCTCTCTTGCAATGTGATTTTCATAGCTCTCAAGAGTTGCAGTCTATAGCCAGACTCTAAAGCCTCCTGTGTTATATCAAAAGTAATTGACTGGTGAGTCAAATTGGGAAAAATGCAGGTTAGATACTATCAGTTTTGGAATGGCTCCTAAGGGGATTCTGGACACGCTGCAGCACTAGGACTTGCTTAGCACAAATACTTAGCACAGAAAGGAATTTCTTGTAGTGACAGTAGGGCATCCAGCCAGCTTGGGACAGAAGGGGACAGCCGGCACACTACTTGGACATTGGTGCTCTGATGAAAACAGAAATGAGGTGGAAATGGATCAGAAGAGACGCCTGTCCCGGGGAAGAGCAGGATGATGGCAGAAGCAGGCAGGCAGCTGCGGCTGTAAGATGACAACTCCCAGTACATTCAGGGCTGTGTGTGATCCATTGGCACCACTTAGTGGCCAGTTAAATGAATAAGGTTTGTGTCCCTGGTGATACTTTGTCTTTTGCATATTTTATGCAAGAATTGGCTAGTGAGTGTTGAATATCCTGTTGAGTCTGATCAAATTTAGTTTACCTCCATAGCAATGCTACAGTAAGTTAAACTAGGAATGGCAGGTTCAGATACTCAGTCTTTCTGGAGCTGAACATACTAGGAAGAAACAAAGTTGTTTAAAGGAGTAAAACTGAGTCCTCTGTCACTACTACACTTTAAAGAGTATTAAACCCTCATCTCTGTGTGAATAGTTCTACTAAAGGTCCTGTCGTGGAAATTCAGTTCCTTTTTTTTTCTAGATTCTGACTTAAAATGAAAGCAGATAAAATACTGGGGCCTGTGTGACAGTCCTAAAGAACCAGAAGCCTCTTTTGTGCTCAAAGCAGGAATAGCATAACTTTCTCATACTACCTTCCTCTAGGTGAGGAGTCATCTCTGGAAGGAAAGTAGCTTCCAGAGCCAACTTTTGTTCGCCTTCACCCCAGAAAGCGACCTGGTCATTGTTGCGTAAGCTGGGATATAAAGACATACCAGTTAGAAAACTCGATGTTATTCCTCAATGTTATGCTTCCCCTACACCCAGCAATTGACAAGTAATTATTTCTGGCTGCTTCCAGAGTGAGCCAGCTTTCTTGCCCTGTGAGAGCTGAAGTGCAAAAGTTACTGATCATTTTTACTTCTGGTAACAGTCCTTTTACCCCTGCTAAGTTTCTCCTGAGCGTGTCTTGTATCAAAAGGACAATTTTTCAAAATCCTGGTCAGAGAACTTCCTAGACAAAGCCTTAAGTGTGTTTTTGTATTTGCATTTCAAAATCTTTCCAACCCTGATCTACAGAGAGCTCAAAAACTTGATGTCTTTGAATTTCCCGTACCTTCTGTTGTTTGTAGTACACGGGGCTCATTGTGTACATTGAAGCTTTGCCAGGTATATCTGGGCTTTGGGGAGCCTTCATGAGAAATACAGGTCAGATTGATTGTCTGTCCATATTCTGCTGTCCCCAAAATGTTGCATTCTGGCTTGGATGGTGCAACTGAAGGAAGAAAAAATGAAGGAATTCTATTAATCAGAAGTATTTTTTTGTTTCAACCCATCTCCTGCACCTGTGGTTTTACTCTTGCTAAACAGAGGCTGGTCTTGCAACTACCACCTTCTTCTCAAAGGAACTGGAGTAAAGTTGTCTCTAACTTATTTCTCCCTTCTTGGCACTGGTCAGCCAAGAAGGAATTATAAGATGGTTTTTGGGATATGTCTAATAGAGTTGGGTAACTCATCCTTTGGTAACCGGAGTATGACAAGCCATAGGGGGAATGAGGAATGCCCTGTAACGAGGCAAGGGGTATTAGGAAAGTGAACTATACAACTCTAAAGCCTATTTTCTACAGTCAGGTATCTAAAGGGGTTGGGTGCTCTAAGCCTTCAAACTTATTTCCATAGTAGCAGGAAAAGACCAAATACGGAATTGTGCAGGATGACTTCCTGGGAAATTTTTTTTCTGTTAGAAAACCTATTGTCTAAACCAATGTGGATATTAGAGGGAGGACAGTGTTTTAGCTAATGGATCCGGTGTTGCCTCCATCATGCTTACCAAGGACGAAAAGAGCCAACATTGCAGTCTGCCTGGGGGGGTCATTCCTTAGACGAACGTTGCATGTGTATGTCCCATTATCTTCCATAGTCACTGCATTGATGGTGATACTGATGTCCCCTTTGTTTACATCACCATTAAAATGTATACGGTTTTCATAGCCCTTGCCATACTGTACAAGTCCGTCAAAATACCTAGTGACAGCATCATCCTGATAGAGAGTGAGGGAAAATGATCAATCTTAGTTTCTTCAGTGTGAGTCCACAACCTAACTCAATAGGTTAGCCCACTCTGAAGAGCAGCTTGGAAAGGAGACCCTTAAACTGCCCCAGGTTGTCAAAAAGCCAAGAAAAACAGAAATTCAAAAGGTTCTGGGTTTCTGTCTGGAATCCCCTTCTCCCATCTTATCAGAAGTCAGAGACTATGATTACACAAACTCCCTTGCTTTCTTCCAGCAAGGATCTTCAGAGAAGAAACCCTTGGCAGTTACTGCAAGGAGATCTCCAAAGGCTGCTTCCCCTCTCACTAATTTCCAAGAAGTCAAGGAGAACTTTAAAGGTCTCTTTACCTTCAAATACTCCATATGAATGTAGGAGATGTCAGGAATCTCTCCATGTACTATTATCATCAACTTAAAACTTTTTTTATAGTATCAAAGATACATATATATGTATATAAATATCTATATAAAATACATACACTTAATAGTATACATATCTTTTTATAAGGTATCCGAGTACTTCACATGTTTTAATAGATGTAAACCCACAGTACATACAGTGATGTATCCTCAACACACAGTTGCAAGACCAAGAGAGGGAAGAGAAGGGCAGGGGCTTGCCTAGTATCATGCAGTAGATTTGGAGTAAATTGCATCTAGCATCAGAGCTTCTGTTAGCATAGTTCTGAGATTAAAGAAAGTCTTGAAGGAATCTCTTTCTTCCAACATGCATTCCCACCCACAGTCCTGCTTCCATCTCTCCTCCTACCCCCTCTCTTGGATGCCCTATCATATGTTGCTTTATGCAACTTGATTTACCGCACTATTGATTTTCCTCCAGACGACAACATCTCCTGAGGCAATAGAAGCCTTGGTTTTAAAATGACAGCGGAGAGTAACGTTGTTCCCTCGTGCCACCTGTATTTCCTTGGCAGGTGCTTCCACAGTGAGGCCGTGAGCAGTCACCAGAACTAGGAAGAGAATAAATTCTGCACTCAGTAAAATTAATGACATTTGGATTCCACATTTTGTCTCTTTGGCTTTCTTATGTGCCACAAGAACCCCACATCCCCTCTGTCATCCGTGACATTCCCCACTGAGCAAGTGATGTATGTTGTGGCTGACTGACTATAGGAAGCTGCTGTACAGGATGGCTAAAAGCTAAACTCTGCTTTCTGTTCCGCATTTCCCTCTTCTTCACCCGGATGTACATTGCCATGGAGTTTATAAAGATGTTGGGTTTTTTTTCTGAGGCCTCTTTCAGTGTGACTGACATCCGTTGACAGCTCTAAATGTACAAAGGGAGACAGATAAACAGATAATACAAGTGCATCAGCAGTCTTGAGGATTCAGGCTAAACTAACAAATTGATACTGTCAAATTTCAGGGATCAGGAAAACTGTCAAATCACTTGCCTCGATCCAAGTCCATAGAGAAGTGACATTTTGTGCTAGGGAATCAAAACCTGTTCATGTAATGCCATGAAAAGAGAAAAACTTAGAAAAGCAAAGAGATCTTGAAAGAAACAAGAATAGCTATTCTTTTTTTTTAAATGAGTAGTGTAGTAGTCAGCTTTCTCCAAGAACTGTAGCTCCTGCCTGTGGAGCACAGGAATAGCTGAGAGCTGAATAAAACAGAAATCTCTCTGTGCCCTGGTGAAGCATGCAGGACACAGGGTAGGTGTTTCTTGTGTGCTGTATTCCATCTGACTTGACGCTTAATTCATCATACCTGAGCATTAAATAGTGGCAGGTCTTAGTTATTCTCAGAATTGAGCTGGAGGTTTACCTCTGCCCTGCCATAGACGACCTTCATGCCTGTGGAAACCTGTGTTTAAAAACACCTGTTTTCTCCTTACAGTTTGTGGGGGGATTTGGAATTTTTTTATGGCATCAAACTGAATGGTTTGAAAAAAATCTAAGCCTGAAACCAGTTAAAGAGAGTGCAGGGAGGCAAGAAAGGGAGGGCTGGCTGCTCAGAGGCATTCCCGTGACAAAGAGGAACATGGTCTGGTAAGGAGGAAAGTGGAGGAGGGCAGACGTATGCTCTCCCTGAGAGGGGCATGCTGTGTATGGTGGTGAAGGTTTGCTTCTGAAAGATCCAGGCTGAGTCAGTGTTCCCTGGAGAGGATTTACCTGGAAAGTTGCGACCTAGCAAGCTTTGGGTCCTCATTCTGCCATATCCCTCTCTGTCCAGATTGGATCCATAAGGAAGTGTAAAGTGTAAGGGAGAGAGCAAAAGACATCTAGATTCCACCTTGAATTGCAAACATGATTGACTATGAATACATACTTGTTTTAGACAGGGAAAAACCACAGCCACGTGCATTAGGTCAGTAACTGGCAAGTTGAGCACTACCAGATCCTTGACTATAACACCAGTGAATGATAGTCTCCCTTAGAAGATAACAGCATAGGGACCAGGTTTTGTTGTCAAAAAAACAAAAAAAGGTTTTGTTGTCCCTGCACTAGGAACCTGCTGGTAGCAATTCAGGAAATTGCACAGGGTAACATGGGACAGCTGGCACAGGGATCTGCTTTTAGCTGAAGTTCCCATCTTTTTGCATTCCCGGTCCCATAACTGAGTTGTTCTGTGGTCTTGCACAGTTAATTAGTTAAGCGTGTGGTTTAGTCTCTTCCGCTGCGATACGGTGGTAGTGGTTTCTGTTCTCTCAGGGATTAATTCATTTGCAGCTGCTGACAGCTATGAGAAGGAAACCAGCAGGGCAAAGTATTTCTAACACGGTTTTATTGAAGCCACTCCCAGGTCTTTCCCTGCTCTGGAGCACCCAGTGCAAGGGCCATGTTTGCATAGCCCCAGAGCTCTCTCTAACCGTTGTTTTCAGCGTGCCCTCTGTATGAGAGACACCTATGAGATGGAGCAAAACCCATTTCTTGATCCTTTTGTCACTCAGAAACTGGTTCCACCAGGCAGGCTTCACTAACAGGTCTTAAACTCAGCCCTGAGGCAGAGAAGAGACTGCCCAACCCTAAGGCTTCCCTTCACAAGTGCTTTTCCTTCTTCCAATTGGATGACTCAAATTCTACAATAACCGAGATGTTTTTTTCCAAACAGTCTTCAGTGCAGAGTTGGGGAACAGCTAAAGCAAACACTCTGTACAAGAGACACAGCCCGTAACAAGTGAGACTGCTTATTCGTTTGGTGCCATCACGCTAATGCCTGACGACTTCTGATGCTCTCCCATTTTTCATCCAAAACTTCTCTTTCTGGCTCCCACTCCTCCCTTGTTAGGGCTCCTTCTGGCTCTCAGGGAAGCTGCACAGTTTCATTCTGGGACGCCATTTAATCACGATGATTTCCTCCTTCCCCCTTCTCACCACATTTCACTTCTTTACAATGTCACCAACAGGCAGCTGGTTGTAGTCAGCATGTCTAAAAATTTGGGTTTATTCTTCAGGGGTTGGGGCTTTTTTCTGAGGGAAAACAATCTATTTGAAGTACGGCTGAAGGGAGGGGAGGGTCAATTCTGAAAGAAATCTAGAAAAGGAGAGAGGACGAACAGCCTATATAGTACTAGAGGGATGACATCACCAAGATTTAAGCCTTAGAATTACTTTTTTGTGTGTTATCAATTAGATTGATTTTCTTCTTCTTCTGTACAAATGTTTAAGTTGAGCAGAGGAAGATAAAAAGCTTCCTCAATATCTTAAAATGTTTTAAACAAAGTGACATGTCTATTTTCACATTCCTTACTCAGTAAGTGTTAATCAAAACAGACTGAAAGGCAATTAGTAGAGCTGGAAACAATTAGAGGAATATTTTGTGTGCTGAAACAATTGAAATTCTGATCAAACAAAATTATTATTACCGATTTGTCTTGGTAGATTTGATTAGTGAGAAAACTAGGAAAAGTGGAAATGTTTTACTTCACTTTTATGAGGAAAGGCTCTGACTTTTTAATTCCTCCATACTTTACCTCAGAATTTAGCTGAAATTTAATTCCAAAGTGGGAGAGGGGAAACCTCTTAAATGTGAAATTTGCAGTAAAAGTGAATATTTTGTTTGATTCAGAATGACCATTAGGGGCTTTTCCTTCAGCAAGAAGTTCACAGTGCCAGTTTTTCACACAATTGCAGTAAAAAGCCGTACAGCAGGAGAAATCAGTCTGTGCCAAGGTCCTGATGCAGCTCGTTCAGGGCAGTTCTGGCATCCCAACACTGCACTGCCATGCACTGTCCAGTTTCTCCACTCCGCTGCAGTGCAGGAATCGCTATACCTTCTCCAAAAATTTTTCACAGGCCAGTAATTTAACACTGAATTATTACTATTTGAGTCCTGCCCAAACAGGCAAGAAAAGCTTCACCCAACGTACATATTTCTGCTCTGAAAAGTTTGCCGTCTGTAATTTGGATGGCATGAAAAGTTAGAATAATGAAAAAGGAGAATGAATACCAGTAGTGTTACAGAATTTATATAATGATCATCAAATCGTGACCAAGTCACATTTGTTGCATATGGAGCACATCCACTTTTTCTAATTACGTTAAACAGAATTTCCTTCTTGTGGGTCTTATTGTTGAAGTGAGGTTTTCAGGATTTTTTGTAAAAAACCCAAGCAATTTCCATGTGTGTAGGTTTGTTTGAAGCCTGGAAGAAGAAGGTGTAGGAGCATTGGTATGAGAAGATGAGAGAGGTTAAAGAGCAGTGGAACCGAGACTGCAGGCTGCACAAGGCAGGATGAGAAGGGGCATCTGTGATGAAGGCCAAGGGTGAGTTGGCTGATTTATATACATTAGTAGGGATCGTTAGCATCCCCTTGATGTGACTAATACATAGATATCATAAGTTGTACCTAAGTACATATAAACAGTAGGATTTAGACTATGGAGACATACCGTACATGCAGATTTATGTATAAAAGAATAAAACCCAAGGACTGTTCCACATCCAGCTGAGCAAGTTCCTTCTTCAGAGATAAACATTATGTTTAACAGAAGCCATTAAAACTGTTATATAAAAAATATTTTCCAGCCTCCTGAAGAATAGCATTCTTTTCCTGTTCCTAACACTGTCTTGCGGTTTTGGAAGTTGTCTGTGAGTCTGGACAATCAGCACAGAGATGGTAAACATACCTGCCTGATCATAAACATGAAGGAACTTTTACTAAACAAAAAAGAAACACACAAAGTCCATTGAAGTACTCGGACTTTGTAGTGCAGTTTCCTTCTACCCAACCCTTTAGGACATAACCAAATTAGTACTTACTTGCACTGAAAATGAACAGCCAAAGTCTTTTCATTGCCATCCTCCTCATCTCCCTTGTCTCACCTGCAGGTGCTCTTGTAATCTCTAGGTGGCTGGGTAATTGGCTTTAGCTGAAGGGCTGCCCCACAATGGCATCACAGGTTCACTGCCTCAGTCTCTTTTAAAGTGCTTCTTCCCCAGTCTGCCACTCCCCTCCCAGCCAGAATGACAAGCCAGATCACCAGTAGGCTTTGACATTGCTTGCTGCTCTCTGCCTAGGGGCAGAGAGGAGACTTGTGAACTCCTTCCCCAGTTGTGAACTTTCTTCCCCAATTAAACTGCCTTTCCCAGTTTCTTCTAACACGCCAGTACATAAAGCAAGAGAAGAGGCAACCGAAAGGGTGCGGTGACTGGGCGTGTACAATACAACTGAAGTCATGCATGTGATGATATGTAACTAGGGGAGGGGAGTGTAAGCCTCGTTCATCTTAAATATTTATTAAGGGAGCCTAGGGCCAGAGTTAAAAAGGTATTGAAGTGTTTCACAATGCAGGCAGCTGCCCACATCCAGGCTTTAAGGAACTGAGGTGCCTAGCTCCACTTACTTTAAATACCTGTAAGAATATGTAACTTACGAGAATTTCATGACTAATGGGTTACCTAAATCTAAGTGAGATACATCTCAGCCAGGTTCTTATGTTCTTATGCCTACTCTTCAGCTCTCCCAGTGTGTGGCGTGCACAACAGCCGTAGGTACCAAAGGTACTTTCTACCTTTCTGCTGAAAAGGCTGCTAGATAAACCGATCAATGGCTTGTAGCTTGCTAGCTACATATCCATTGAGGTGTGTGCAGTGAAAGTCCAGCCACTGCTCGTGTATTCTGGATGGGCACAAATAACTGTTACTATAATTGACTGAAGAATAAAAGGAGGACTGATGGCAGCTCAGGCAAATATCTGACATATTTAATTGAGTGCAGCTGGCTAGTATGTCTTCTAAACTCTTCACTGCCAATAGGCAGCAAGGCATGTTTCCATCTGGGATAGTCATCTGTACTCTATTTCTAGCCATTTGAGAGATTAAGTCACTTGTAGGGTCTGAGTGATCATTTTAAGTATCTTAGATGGGGACTTTGTGTCTTTAGATATAATTTTCAGATTAAATTCATCATACTCACAATGCAGTGATAATACTGATGAACTCTGTTTTGATTTTTGAAGGAGGCTGCCTCAAAAGTGGGTGTCTACACTGGAGATGCCTGTGTTTAGTCCAGTAAGGTGGACCTGGATCTTGATCTCATGGTGACCCCATACTTGCATGGTAAACCTGCCAGAAGTCACACTAAAGACTGCCCTTTTGTCTACAAGGCAGTTGTTCAAAACACCTCCAAGATAGTGAAATTTAGGAGTGACTGGGAATCCAATCCCTCTGATAGAAAGGACAATCTATACTTCTCTGCTTGATACATACCTCAGTTTTCTTCAGACTGTTAGCACAAAGCAAATTAAAGCACATGAGTACAGAAACTGTATTCTTTGGCAGTCTTCCTAAAGAGGACAGCCAGTAGAAAAATCCATCCTGCTGTATGCATCTCGTCTTTGATAGGCTGCAGGAGTTAGGAGATGGCAAGGACCCTGCAAAAAAAGGGGAGCCTTTTTCCAAAAACAGCTTGCAAACCTCTAAATGCTAACTACAAACAAGATATAAACAAAACTGAAGCAAGGTCAGTAGTCTCCTTTCTCCTCTTTGGAGCCCACAAGGATGAGGTTCTCACAAGGATGAGTTTCTTAAATTTTTACCTCCTTTAAAGACTTTAAGATCTTTGTGACCTTATCCCATAGCCTCCAGGGAGAGACATGTAGGATCTTTACTCCAGCTTCCACACTATTGATTTTGCTCCCATTTAATATTTTAACTGAATCTGATGAACAGAGATAGTGACAGAAATGCCATCACTGTACACCATCTGCCCATACTTCCTCAGTTCTCTGCATAACAGCTTTGAATATTCACTGGAGGAACTTGGTTATAGTCCTTGACATACACTGTACCAACTTGGTAAGCTTTCCATGATCCTCTTCATGGAAATAAGACTTTCACTATTGTTTATACAACTCTCTTCCCTCTCTTCTCCCCAATAATTTCAAAGCCCACTTAACTGATTGCAGCTACATTTGACAGACAGATAGTAATCTTAAAGATGGGAAATTCCTTTCAGTCTCATAAAAATCAGCAATCCCAATCAGTTGGGATAAGAGAGAAATCTAAATTAATGGTAACCTCTTAGCCATTAATCATTGTTTTCCATTCCAAGAATCCGTGGTTGCACAACTGATGCACCTAACCACGGTCTGATTCATCTCTTGCGCAGCCAGGCAGATAGGGAAATACGATATAGCGAGTAGTCACAGGGGCAAGAGCTGATGGCTCCGTGAGGGATGTTTATTGTGTTGGGGCACCTGGACTGCAGGATACACGTCCATCAGAAACCGGGCTTGTTAATCCCAATGATGTGGAAATACATGTTGTTTAGTCTGTTTTCTTAGCTTCAGCAACAGGCTAGTAAAAAACCCACAATAGAGAGAACTTGCAGAGTTAAGCTGAAAACAGTGCTTATAACAATAGTTCCTCAAATATGTAAAGCAGGTGTGGGCTTAGTAACATTACTGTCTAAGAGATGGTATGTGGGTTAAGCACTGCATGTTAACCCTGAAACAAATGCACTATTTTCACAAAAATTTGTCATTTAACTGTAAAAGTAACAAGGTGCATCCTCTCCAAGCGTATTGGCATGTGTCTAGTTCCACCGCACTGGGGGGAAGGGACAGGCACTGGATCTTGCCTCACAGTCCTTAACTTGGACACGCTGCCTTATCTGGTGTCCATGCAGAAATACTGGTGTGGAAATGATTCACTGTGGGAACAGTTTTACCCTGCCTGTCAGCCACTCGGTTGCATTACAAGTAAATAAGTTGGCGCTGGGATTGATATTGTTCTGTTGTTTTGGGGACTTAGCTAAATAAGACTGGTTTCCTAGGTATCATAAAGAGCATATGCTTCAACACCTGATACTTACATAAATCTGATATTAAGACACTTGTTTAGATGCACTTTATTTAATGCTTTTGTTAGTTATTTAGGCCTAAATTGGAAAAGGTATTTAGGCACTTATATCCTGTCACTTTTCCCTGACAGTTCTCATTGTGGGGCTCAGGACCTGTTGATAAATGCTGGAGGCAAATGTACAGTTTACCTATGAGAAGTCGGTAGAGCTGCCCAAACAGAAAGACTGGGGCAGCTGGCAATTTTAAGATACTTTAATTTTGTTTCTGGGATGACTTTCTTTCCCTGTCTAGTGTGAGCTGCCAAAACTTACAGGCATTGGCACCACAGTTAAAAGAACTGCCATAGGTACAGGCAACACTGCCAAAGCTTTGCCATGGCCCAATTTAGGCTAATGCAGACCTATTATGTCTTAGCATAGGCTGACACACATCAACTTCTTCATCACTCACCCATGGGCAGTGCAAACCCTTGCAGTCTTGTTTTTTGCTGATGGCTCAGCTCTGGGGAATCTTTTTGCTGATATATAGGATTTTTTAGGGGATATTATTAGCTTATTTACATGAAACTGCCATTGACATGAAAAGCTTTGATATGAAACTAGAGTGGCTTCATTGTCTTGCCAAAAATACATACTCTGATAAGGCTCGCCTATAAAAGCCAGTAAGGATTACTGCATAGTGCATTAGTGCTAACACTGTAAATGATAGTAACTCCAGTTAAGACAAAGAGGAACCTTCCATCAAGATCCCATCTTTCCCGCCTAAGAGGACAGCACCTGGCCATGTTCAGTTTGGGTTGATCTATGAATGGTTGTATTAATCACCAACAAAAGATGCCCAACCACTTATGGCTTGTTACTTTTTGCTATGTTTGCATGTGCATAGATTCATTAGCAAAGATTTCTAGCATCCTTGCTTCTGTTCTGCATGGTCATCTTGAGCCCATCAAGCAAGACCTTGTAACAAGCAGCAAGGGAGAGCTGCCAGGCTGCCTGCCGTCTGTGTATTCTCCACCAGTCTGCAACGTATGTGATCCTGTCTGCAGCTCTACGTGTGAATGGTTATGATGGGCATGGCAGGGCTTTCAGGTCTAGCCATCATCCCCTGCTGCCGTTGTATCCTAAAGATACATGAACAGGATTTTCAGAAGCAGCTCAGTGACTTAAAAGCATCAATTTTTATTGGATGTCAATGGTATACGTGCTCCCACAACTTTTGGGTCCTTTGAAAACTCTCTTCTCCAATAATAAGGGAGTCCATAGGCAAACTTTTTTAGATCACTTCCTGCCTCAATTAGCAGCAGTTAACAAGGACACATGTGGCACTGCACTGCAGAAGTGGCTAAAAATAGCATTGCCTAGAGGAGACAGCTGTAGGATCAACACAATTCATCCTCTTTTGGTACACCAGACTGTTAGGATCTCTTCAAACTGGTAATCAGTAATCCATTTCTCCCCTTGATATGACACCCAAGATTCAATATACCACTTGCTCTTGTTCCTACTTGCTCACCCCAGTAACTTTATTAACACAAGTCTAGGCTATGAGCACACAAAGACTTGAGTGTGTTTCACAGCTCTTCCCTGCCATGATGTGGCATCTGTACAGATGTGGCCCTATCCCCATCTGGGGATGCAGCACTCAAGTAAGAAGGAAGCGGGGTACGCAGGCCCTGCCCAGCAGCAAAGGTATCTGTGGTATGAGATAGGTCAGTTCTCTTTTCCACTTCCTTTCTTATTTGCTTGTTTGTTTGCAAAAGGAATCAACAGTGGGATGTCATTGCATGACTAAGAACTGGAGCCCCCAGTACAGGTAAATAGCACTTAGACTTTCATCTGGTTCTGCCCCAGACCAGCCTACCCCATGAGCTTTGCTGGGGAGTCAAGAGATGGGAACTGGAGGTTTCCTTTTTGAAAAGGCATTGGAGAGGACAGAGTGTACCTCAGTCCTAGCTCTTCCAAGAACAAAAATCAGCTAATTGTACAATCACAGAACCACAGAATGGTTTGGATTGGACAGGACCTTAAAGGTTGTCTAGTCCAACCTCCCTGCCATGAGCAGGGACATTTTTCACTAGACCAGGTTGCTCAAAACCCATCCAACTTGACCTTGACCACTTCAGTGATGGGGCATCCACAGTTTCTCTGGACAATATGTTCCACTGTCTCACCACTCTCATAGTAAAGGATTTCTTCCTTACATCTAATCTAAATCTACCCTCTTAGTTTAAAATCATTGCCCCTTGTCCTGTCACTACAGGCCCTGGTAAAAAAGTCTCTCTCTGTCGTTCTTACAAGATCCCCTTTAAGTACTGAAAGGCTGCAATACGGTCTCCCTAGAACCTTCTCTTCTCGAGGCTGAACAGCCCCAGCTCTCTCAGCCTTTTTTCATAGAAGTGTTCTAGCCCTCTGATCATTTTGGTGGCCCTCCTCTGGATCCAGTCTAACACACCCATGTTATGTACTGGGGGCCCCAGAGCTGGATACGGTACTTCAGGTGGGTCTCACTAGAGTGGAGTAGAGGGAAAGAATCCCCTCCCTCGACCTGCTGGCCAGGCTGGTTTCGATGCAGCCAAGGATACAGTTGGCTTTCTGGGCTGTAAGCACACATTGCCAGCTCATGTCCCATTTTCCATCCACCAGTATCCACAAGTCCTTCTCCATGTGGCTGCTCTGAATCCATTCATCTACCAGCCTGTGCTGATACCAGGAGTTGCCCCAAACCAGGTGCAGGACCTTGCACTTGGCCTTGTTGAACTTCATGAGGTTCACATGGGCCCAATCTGTAAGGCTGTCAATGTTCTCCTGGATGTCATCCCTCCCCTCTAGCGAATCAGCTGTACTACTCAGCTTGGTGTCATCCGCAAAATTTCTGAGGGTGCACTCAGGTCCCACTGTCTATGTCATTAATAAAGATATTGAACATTACTGGTCCCAGTATGGAACCCTGAGGGACACCACTTATTGCTGATCTCCATTTGGACACTGAACCTTTGACTGTAACTGGATGCAGCCATCGAGCCAATTCCTTATCCATTGAATAGTCCATCCATCAAACCCATTTCTGTCTAATGTAGAGGTAAGAATGTTGGGGGGGCCATATCAAAGACCTTACAGAAATCCAGGTAGTTGACAGGTAGCTTGCTTCTGCTAAGCTTGGAGTGGCTCATCCTGCACTGGGTATCCCAAGAACATCAGAGGTTATACCAGCATTTCACATTGCGCCTGGTAGGATCCCACTTGCCTGGAGGCTCTCTGCAGGTGGAAGTCCAGCCTCACTGGCTCTGGGCTCTTCTCTGGGCTCCTCCTGCAACTGGGAAATGTCAGAAGACCCGGCCCACAGCAGGGAAGGAGTTAAGTGCTTGACCAGCTGCCATCTATGAGGCACTGAATTCTTTCTCCGTGCAATCCAGCAGCCAGCGTCAGGACAAGACTATATTTAGAAAGCTGATAAAGGTTTGGTGCTGACAGTTGTCCTGCCCCTTGATGAAGAAGCCGTAGAGAGAGCAAGAGGGGGCAGTTGATTTCTCTCCCCCCAAGTACCATTCCCTGCCAGGTTTCCTGCCCTCTTCCCTGGACTCCTTTGCTGTGCTTCCGTCCCCAGCAGGGACCCGTGGAGGATTCATCCAGGCACAGGGGTAAGTGCCCTTTCCTCGCTTCCCTGCCTCCCCGCTCGCCGCCCCACTCGCGGCAGCCGCTTCTCACCCCCGTTGGTGGCACGCGGCTGCGGTCCTCCCGCCTGAGGCCGGCGGCTGGGGCCCTTGGGAGCTGCCGCCCACTGTCGTGGCGTGGGGAGGCAGGAGTCGCTCTGGCCGGACCCAGGGAAGTGTCAGCTGCTGGGTTTTTATGCTCCTAACTGAGCTATGGCCCCCTCACTCTCCCACACCCAGGGCAGACATGGCAGCCTCCCCACAAAGGATTACAAGGACAAGGTCCTGAGGCTTAAAGCGCCTTCGGCCTTGAGCTTTAGGAGCATTTCATTTTGGGGAGGTGAGGTCTCATGTTTCTTCTCCCAGTGCTCCTTCCAGTCCGGCCCTGGCTGTGTACAGCTCCTTCCAGCCACCACACATGGCTGAGCCGGCTGGCGGGGGGGGATAGAGTTTCTGCCCCGCCACTCCTTCCTTCCTGGCCTTCCTGCACGCTTACTCACAGGCAAGAAGGGCACTGGTGCTCGCTGGGCAGCAGCCAGGGAGCTGCACGAGGCCTTGGGAACGGCAGGCACCCTGGCAGAGGAGCCAGTGCAGCTGGCTTGCGGCAAGGGCTGCTTGTGGGGTTGTGGAGCAAGATGTGGGATCCCCTTCTGCCATACCTCCCCCCCCTTGCCACCACTGCCCCACAGCTGGGGGATGGCCTCCCGTACAGACCTCTGTAATGGCCCTTCCTCCTGCCGTGCTCCCCTTGTAACAGATCCTCTTGCAGCTGCCATGGCCAGCAGCAGAGATTCGGACAGCGAGCAGGTGGTGCCCGATGAGGAGGATGAGGGATCGGACGTGAAGGCTGTGCAGGCTCGCTATCTCCGCAGCCCCTCACCCAGCCGGTGAGTATACTTGCCGCAGGCACTGCCATGGCCTCTTGGTAGCACGTGGTAGATCAGCTTGCCTTCCCTCCTTTTCTACCACCTCCTCTCCGCACAGGCACTTGGATCAAGCATGGAGCCCAGGGCTTCCCTCTCCTCCCTCGGGTGGAGGTTAGTATCCCAGCAGGAAGAGAGGCTGCAGAGACAGGATTCCTGCGCTAATTAATCCATCCTGCTGAGAGTGTACATGCACACGGAGAGGATAAATTGCAGAAGGCATTACTACTGGGTGGTATCATTGTTCTTCCCTGTGTCATCCTCCCATGTCCACTCCCATGCTGAAACTGCTGATCTGGTTTTCAACTATTCCCAAATTCAGCCCCATCTTTCTGTCCATTAGAAGGACCTGTGGATTTTTAAATGTTGATATTAGCCTTTCCCAGCCCCAGAAAGACTGAGGGTCTTTGGGCTTGGTTCAGAGCCATCTTTAGCTACAGGCTTCAGGCCCTGAACAGGAGGCTGTCACACGCAGCACAAGTAGAAATTGAGTTTCCTCAAGCAAAACAAGCATGATTAGATGTGTTTGCTCCTAATACAAGGAAAAATACCTCCCTTTGTACTCTTTTCCTAAAGCAAAATGGTCTGCGGGGCTTTCTGTACACTTTTAGATGCTTTAGCTGAAGGCAGGGAGTAGGGATCAAGTTAGAAAAGAACCTGCCCTCGTGGCCCTCTACAAGTATGAGGTTATGAAATGTTTCCCATTAACTGTGGGGCACTGCAGAAAAATGAAGACAGCGTGCTTATTTCATTTACATGCATTTAAAAATTTTTTAGGAAGTTCACGTAGTTCGCATAAAGTAAAATTATGTATTGAACTTGGTAAATCACTCTCCTGCTGCTCATCAGTCACTCAAAATGAACAGAAGCACCTCTCCAGTTTATTCCCTTCCTTCCCTTTTTTTCCCTCCTTTTTTTCTTGCTGTCAATGCCAAAAGCAATGATGAAAATGGCAAGGCCCTTCCCAGCCAGAATGAGGCCCTTAAAGCATCCAGGCCTGGGCAGTTCTGCACCTGTGTGTTTCAGAGATGCTTGGGGCAGCTACAGGTAAAATGTGTTGAGGCTGTGGTGGCAGATTATTACCAACTGTAATCTTTTTATTGAGCTTGGAGGCAACCTTTACAGCAAAAGGAATTGAAGGCAGGGCATAGCTGCAAATTTGTGTCAGCTCCTGTAAATCAGACTGAGACTCCCCTTGCTCATCTCATAAACTCCTTTGAAGAGCTAGAAAAGGATTACTTTCAGTCACGGTTGACAAGTGCTGGAACCCAACTAAATGACCTAGACGAGCCCATTAACTGTTTTCCAATGGCTGTGCCTTCCATTTTGATTCTGGAGAATGAAAGCAGTTTAGCTCTCCAGACACTTTGCTGCACCCTGACTGCACATTAATCATCCTCCCTCTCCTGCTTTAATTAAACAAAAACAAACAGTGTGTTGCAAGTACTGCAAGCCTGCATTGCCAGAGAGCTTCTGCGATGGCAGCAAATTTGTCCTAATGATCTGTACCATCTGTTTGGAAGGAAATATAGAGGGTGTGCATCAGGGAAAAGGTCTGTAAACTATTTTGTTAAGATGGTCTAAATAAGAAGATATTTGCTTGTACAGGTGTACCCAGATGGAAATATATTTATTTTCAAGATTGAGGCCCTTTTTTGCTTAACAAAAACTTAGATAAATCATGCTGTGTGTCAAAGAGCTCCCTTCAAAGGTGTTTGTGGGTTTCATAGTTGTTTCTGATCTGCAGTTAGACAACACTATGTGGGTGGAGAGACGGGCCACAGATTCATGCCTCGAAGTTACCAATGTACTGCGCCCTGAGGGAGAGGCTCACAGACTCAATCTTAATGCTTGCATTGTAGCTTGTGATAACTCAAAGGATGCTTGTAGGCGATTAGCTAACAGAAAAAAAAACCAACAGTTTTCTAGCATAATCTGGATTGAATTTTTCAATAATTTCTAGTTAGGACAATGTTTATGTCTGTCTAAGTGAGAGCTACTTGTGAGACTATTCCTTGTGATCCATCTCCCTCCCAGTCTCAAACCACACACTGATTCTCTCTACCCAAAACCTCCACTAGTCCATGCTCTTGCACTCCCAGCCCACTGCTGGGACTTCCCTTCTCCTGCTCCAGTTCCCTGCTGCTCTCTTCTGGAGTGGGTGAAAAGGGCTAAAGTCCTGCAGATAGGATCCCAGTAGAGGGTATTTGCCTAATAGGCAGTGTGGTTTGTTGGCAGGTATTCAGTGATATCAGACACTGATACAGAGAGCATCTTCATGGAGCCAATCCATCTGTCATCTGCTGTGGCTGCCAAACAAATAATCAGTGAAGGTAAGAGAAGGGTGAAAGCACTGTGTAAGTAATGGAGAGTTGAGTTGCACTTGTTTTGCCTTTCTCATCCAGAGATCCTAAAATGATAAAAAAGCCTTTATGAGGAAACCTCACCTGAGGTAGAGGTGAAAACCACAAAGTAACAATTTACAGAAAGGTCCGGTGACTTCCTTTGAAGTTGTGCACTGAATCTGTGGCAAAATCATGTACTGCAGTGGTGAATGCAGTTTGATTGCTGGTTGCTCGCTGCCACGAATAGAATAGAGTAGAGTAGAATAGAATAGAATAGAATAGAATAGAATAGAATAGAATAGAATAGAATAGAATAGAATAGA
>JANZLQ010000031.1:15720769-15747353 GCA_026212715.1 Elanus axillaris | reverse complement strand
AATAGAATAGAATAGAATAGAATAGAATAGAATAGAATAGAATAGAATAGAATAGAATAGAATAGAATAGAATAGCTTATTTCAGTTGGAAGGGACCTAGAGTAATCATCTCGTCCAGCTGCGTGACCACTTCAGGGCTGACCCAGACTTAAAGCATGTTATTAAAGGCATTGTCCAAATGCCTGTTAAACACTGACAGGGATAGGGCATTGACCATCTCTCTAGGAAGCCTGTTCCAGTGTTTGACGACCCTCTCAGTAAAGAAATGTTTCCTCATGTCCAATCTAAACTTCCCCTGGTGCAGCTTTCAACCGTTCCTACGTGTCCTGTCACTGGATCCCAGGGAGAAGAGATCAGCACCTCCCTCTCCCCTTCCTCAGGAGGCTGCAGAGAGTTACTGCATTCTTCTGCAGCTAGAATGAGCATGCCCTCAGCTCCCAGGCCTTTGGCCAGTGTGGGTCTGAGGACTGAGAGGACAGTGCAATATGTTCTTCCCATTACTAACTACCTTGAGGCTACTAGATAAGCATGTACACGGACACAATACAGACAGGACAGTGTGATGTTATTGGGAAAAAAGCAAGCCACAAGGCCTATCCCAGGAACAAAGAATGACAGGTCATGTATTTGTGTTGGTTTTACATGCTTTTAGTTACATTGTCAGTTTATTCCAGAACTGAAGACAAAGGATGCCAAGGTAGATTCAGCGTGTCCCAAGATGTTAGAGTCTGCGCAGCAGCTGATGGTGGAAGACCTATACAACCGAGTTAAGGAAAAGATTGATGACACCAGCTTGTTTAACACGCCGTGTGTGATGGACTTGCAGAGGGCACTAGTGAAGGACAGGCTGGAGACCCCCAGGGATGCTGTGGATGAAGTCTGGCCTAATGTCTTCATAGCAGAAAAGTGAGTGTCAGCTTTTGTCATCAAGTTGCATGAGATTCCCAGTGAAGGGTCAGATGGAACCATTGAAGGTGTATAACATGTATTACATGCATCTAATACCTTTCATCCCTAGAGAGCCCCAAAGTGTTTTTCAGAATATGCTCACAAAGATCTTTGTGTGCTGAGAAGTAAATACTCTGCAATAGAATCAGCAGCTTTCCTATGCTATTTTGGTGCTTCAACAATTTAGGAAAGGAAAAGGCAAATGAGCCCAAGTTACATTGTTCTGATTGGAATTTGGCCCTGAAACTGGCTCTGAAGTCTTTGTTATGTAAAAGAGAGTTAAAAAAGAAATGCTGTAGCAAATATTGAGTGGAAATGGCTAGGTCTTTTGTACCATGGCTCAGCCGTCTGAGACACCTGTGCAAGTGACCAGACAGAATTGGAAGGGGATATAGTGTAAAGTATCAGTTACAGAGTGATAAAAATTGAGAAATAAGTAAACAGCCTGAACCTAGGATGGCAGGATGAGCTTAAAATCAAGCTGGAGTGGAAACTGAGCATGCAGCTCTACTGGTGAGTGCAGGTTTCTGATTTTGTTTTCCCAGTGAGTATTGGAAAGAAATACCTGTAGAACTCTCAAAGGACATTAAGGTCTGAGCGGAGCCATGTGTTGGATGAGTAACACTGACTGGGAGCTCTGTAGACCTTGACTAGAAGCAGACAGCTTCTTTCCTACCCGAAATCGGACTACTGATATCTAAAATCTTTTTTTCTTTTCTGAAGAAGTGTTGCAGTGAACAAAAGCCGTTTGAAGAGACTGGGGATCACACATGTCTTGAACGCAGCTCATGGTACAGGTGTATACACAGGACCGGGTTTCTACAATGGTCTGAATATCCAGTACCTGGGCATTGAAGTGGATGATTTTCCAGACATGGATATCTCCAAACACTTCCGCCCAGCTGCAGAGTTCCTTGACGAAGCACTGCTGACTTACAGGGGTAAGAGGAGAAGATTAGAGTGGTTCCAGAATACTTGGGAATTAACGGGTGGAAGTGTTACTCTGATAAACTGCCAGTGCCACATTTTGTAATTGGGTAGAAGGCAGATACTTTGTTCTCTGCATCCAGTTATGGTCAACACTTCTTGCCTATTTCTGCCGTGCCTCATTCAAAACAGGAGGGGGAAGACTAGTGAGAGGACGCAGCCCAGCAGCCCCTGCTGCAAGCCCCACGTCTTCAGACTCAGACTGGCTGCGAGCCACCTCCCTCAGCTGCTTTGAAAGCACCCTACTATTGCAAAGACATGAAGCCCTGCCCCAATAAATCTATTTTTATATATTGATATTATATAATACTGTATATATTGATATATTCCTGTACACTGTGAGTTTCAGTTTTGCCAGGATGCTTACTACAAAAGAACAGGCTGATGTGCTAGAACAATCCAAACAGCTGAGTTGAACCCCTGGATGTCTACACCCAGGCTACTGTACAATTTTCTGGACTCCAATTCCATGGCACCTGTCATTCTGTGGACCTCCGGTGCATACTGGTCATTTTGTTGCAGCTTCAGTGGACAGCTAGAAATATCTTTATGGAATTCAATACGAAAATGAGCACCACAATCAGTGATATCACTGATATTCTTCATACATGTACACAATGCATTTAATTTTTTTAGAGACGAGAAGTGACTTCCTAGTAGAAGTGACACTAAGAAAAGTGAGAAGTTTTGCTAGTACAGAAGAAAAGTTGAGCCAATTTTAATAGCTCACCAACACCACCACGAGGAGGGAGGCTCTACCCATCTATGTTCTTCCTCATACTTCCCATTGCTACCCCTGGCATAGTACAGATGCTTACAGCTGCTGGCATTCGTTCACCCTTCAACTCACTAACCCAGCAAAAATGACAGCCCAGCAGGGAAGAGGTGGTTTTCCACTGGGTTAGTGAGCTGAACTGGCTCCTTAAAGGGCCCAGTGAGTAGCAGAGCCAACACAGGAAAGGATACACGGAGACAGGAGCCTTGAAGGAAAGCAGAGGAATGAGATCTCCCTCTTTTGGTGAGCTGTTAGATAGGCTTTACTGGCTGTTAAAACGCTTGGAAGGCAACTGAGACTTTTGATACTAAGAAAGGTATAGGAGACATTTCAGGATTGTAGGAATAGGCACATTAGGTAAATACTTGCAGTAAGATATCAGCAGTCAGAAAGGTGGTGTTTAAACTGGCTTCATTAAGTTTCAGTGCAAACAGTTTGATTAAACTGGAGTTTATCACACATTTAGAAACATTAATTTCAGTTATTTGCAGGCTAGCAAAACCTCATTTACGCTCTCTTCATATTTACAAGCTTTTATTTAACTGTGATTTGCTATAAAAGTAACTTTAAAAAACAGTTCTTTTGTGCCAAAGCTTAGTTTTCTGCAAGAGTGGTTTCTGTGTAAATGCCATGAAAGAAAGCAGATCCTCAGCTTGGATTCTAGCTCTTGCAGTCACTGTTTACAGAACAGTGGGTCCCAGTAGTTTGAAGCAGCTGTATCAGTTTGTCAGGGTCAAAATCAGCTCTTTGCTGCTAGTTGCTTGCTTCTCCTGTTCTGAGATGATACACTGTGACTCTGGCCTCCAGCCAGTCTACATGCAACTGTTTGACTGTACCTTGCACAACAGCAGATCTGGATTCTGCAAAAATACAATCAAATTAATATAAAATTGTATTTAATTCTTACAGTGTGCCTTATAAAAGATTAAGTTATTTGCTTGTCCTCCCAATACCTTCCTGGAGGCTAATGCTAATATCTCTCTTTTTACATATGGAGAAACGGAAGCATGGAAAGCTTAAATGTCTCACCCTAAGTCAGCCAGCACGTCAAGAATACTGTATCACTTGCCCTCCTAATACCTCTTATAAGCTTTTTGATTATTTGGGGGAGTGAAGCGTATAGGTGAAAATACAAATATTATTTAGATTGTTTTAAAATGAGCCTGCCCACAGCTTTTGAAACTAATGTGCTTTTTATTCATATGTATCTAGATCTGTGTTAAGATAAAACTGACAAACATTTAGTATTGGTTTCAGTCACTGAAACAAATAATCTGTCTAACACTATTCAGAGAATGCTTTTGTGCTGCAGATCAGAGCAACCTCTGTATGTTACTGGAAATAGCTAATTACTTTTATATTCAATATCTGTAGGCAAAATCCTTGTCAGCAGTGAAATGGGAATCAGTCGCTCAGCTGTGCTGGTGGCCGCTTACCTGATGATCTACCACCATATGACCATTCTGCAGGCTCTGATGACTCTGAGAAAGAAGCGTGCCATTTACCCCAATGATGGCTTTCTGAAACAGCTAAGGGAGCTCAACGAGCAGTTGTTGGAGGAACGAGAGTTGGAGCATACTGGAGATGAAGAAGTCACTCCTAGTCAAAGCCCTGTTGCCCATGCTGGGACTTCTTCCCAGCTGTCTGGCGTTGGGGACTCAGAAAGCATCATGGGAGCCAAAGCCCACTCCATCACAGTAGAAGAGGAGGACACCGGCAGCCTGCTGGGTAGTCTTATGAGCTCTTCCTCGATGGGAAAAACTAGCTGGGTTTCCAAACACTCCACCCTCATCAGTGAGGAGGAAGAGGAACAGTTGTATGAGGAATGGAGGAAGAAACAAGGCCTGCCTGCAAAGGAACCAGGAGTTAACGACGGAAGAAGAAGAACATCTCCAAAGCTTCTGGATCAGGAAGGGGAACGATCTGAGGAGGATGTGGAACAGAGGATCCATGACTGGCAGCGTAGAAATGAGAAATACGATATGGAGGGTCCAACCAGGGAAGAGGATGGAGATTCCAGCATGGGAGGAAGACCTTACGCATCAGGTGAATTCAGCGATGTTGAGAGCGTCAGCAGTTTTGAGATCCGAACCCTAAAACAACAGCTGGAAGCCAGTAGCTTTAGCAGGATGAGATGCCGCACAGGCTCTGTGTCTTCAGAGAGCACTTGGGACATGTGGAACCAGAGGCTTCTGGAGATTGAGAAGGAAGCTGCTCAGAGGTATCGTTCTAAGAATAAAAATTGTGGGGAGAAACAATCCCCAGAAACAGGAAGAAAGGAGAGGGATGTGGATGAGGAGAGTGTGTTTTCGGACAGTAGCTCCTTTTACAATTTTTGCCAAAAGAACAAAGACAAGTTGACTCCTCTGGAAAGGTGGAAGGTCAAGAGGATCCAGTTTGGCTTTCACAAGAAGGATTTAGAGCCATCATCATCTTCTGCACCGTCTCCAGCAGAAGATGGCAGCCAGGCATGTGGGGAAGGGACAGAAGGGAAGAGTTTGTCAGATATTAACCTGACTGCTTACCAGGCTTGGAAAATGAAGCGGCAGAAGAAGGTGGGCAGTGAAAGCAAGGAGGAATTTGTGGAGTTTGCCAAAAGTGAGGATTCTGCTTCAGCTAAAAAGAAGCAGAGGCGTATAGAGCTCCTTGAACGTTCAAAGAAAATTTTAGAGGAAAGCCAGTCCATGTGCAGCTGGGAGACAGACAGTACGATGAGTGGGAGTATCCCACTGTCAGCTTTCTGGCCCTCGGCGCCTTCTGCAAGCGGTGCTGAGGATGCAGCTTCTGCACTGAGCATGCAGACAAATCGTTCATCTTTATCACAGACCAGGAGCAGCACGGGGGCAATGCAGCCTCAGATGCCAAGTATACCCCCTCACAATCTCCCAGTTGGCCCAGGTGACACAATATCCATGGCAAGCATTCAGAACTGGATTGCTAACGTGGTCAGTGAGACCATTGCTCAAAAGCAAAATGAGATCATGATGCTGTCCCGTCCAGCATCTGCAATGGCCTCCAGCGTAATGTCAGGAGACCTTGGCAGGCGTGTAGATGATGATAAGGTTTCTCTTCTCAGTGCTCAGAGTGGCTCATCTCTTGCTACCTCTCAGCTTCGCCAGCAGGACATGCACACGGCTGAGTCTCAGTCTGTCCTGTCTTGCAGTACCTCCGTGAGTGCAAGGACAGAAGGGACTAGTTCAAACATGAAGACAGCACAGACAAGCAAGCCACTGTACAGCCTCTTTGCTGATGATGTTGACCTAAAGAAACTCAGGAGGAAAGAGAAGGAGATGCAAATGGAAATGAGAGAGAAAATGTCAGATTATCAAATTGAAAAGGTGATCAGAGACAATAAACGCAGCACTTTATTTAAAAAAAAGATGACCAAAGGAGAGCAAAATGAAATGGAAGATGACAGAGAGAGTACAACAAACAGCCACAGGCGCCCCTTGCAAGCAGATCCCGACAGAGGGGATACAGTCTTTGATCTGTCCAGTCAGCCTGCAGACACCGGGGCACTCAAGTCAGAGAGAGAGACTGATATTACCAAGTGGCTCAGTGGCCTGAAAGCAGAAAGAGAACCACCATCATACTATGATCAAAGTGAGAAGGCTAGAGAGAAATACAGCAGATCATCCAAAGTTAGAGAGATGGATTCTGAAACATCCAGTTACAGATTCTCCAGATCCCAAAGAGAAGAGCTAGACAGCTGCTCTTCCTACGAGTCCAAAGGAGATTCACTGAGAACCATGTCAAGATTTTCCTCTGCTTCTGCAAAGGAGGATAAAAAGATGTATACATTCACAAGGTCAAGGGTCAGTGAGACAACAAGTTCCAGAGAAAAGAGCCCAGAGCTGCATGTTTTCAGCCAAACACCTGAACCATCCTTTGACTCTGAATCCCCCGAACCACCTACGCAGAGTCGAGTTAGATCTCGTCATGTGGAGGCATGTGAAGAGGAGGCCAGGTCAGACATGTCAGAATTTGGAGCTAAGAGAAAGTTCACCCAGAGCTTTTCAAAGTCTGAAGAGGACGGAAAGAAGGAGGCAAAAGTGGAACAAAGTGAAGAAAGATTTGCATCTAGGCAGTTCTCTCAGTACCGGCGAAGCATGCGTAAAGAAGAGGAAGAAGAGATGGATGATGATGCCATTATCGCTGCTTGGAGAAGCCGACTAGAAGAAACTACGGCAAAGCTCCGGCAGAGAAGGGAAGAGTGACCACGATCAGATTATAGGAACATGAGCAGAGCCACAGAGTCCCTGAATCACTCATCATTATATTTCTGATAATCCTTTGTGGTTTGTAGGGCATTTCCTGCAGATAGTTCTCTTCTTAATCAAAAGCGATAAAGGGAAGAGGTCAAGTTTTGGAAGTGTTTGTGGTTTGTCAGAAAGAAGATGCTAGTATTAAATGATCAATGTAGGTAGGAACACAATGTTAGAAGCCATTAGGAGCCAGACAATGTTTCAGCAGTAAAAGCAAGTAATGGTGGTACCTGAATTCAAAAGACCAATCACGTCCCATTTTGGTTATTTCAATTTCCTAGTCTCATTAAAGACTGGACATACTTTTTCTAGGATCTTTTTGATCATAAATGGAAGAAGCCAACAGCCTTTTCTAGGAACTTGAAGAATGTTCCTCTCTTAATCAGTTTTACTTTATACCGCTGAGAAGATATTGCCAGGTAGGCTCCATTTTCTGCACCGATCTTATGAATGTCTACAGAAATAAGATAGTTCCGGGGAATACATGTACTGTTTTACTTCACTAAGTAGCAGAAGCAGAGTGAAATACTAGGAAAAAGATGCCTCCTTCTTTTCAGAAGTTCAATGCAGTAATGAATGTAGTTCTGTGGTACCATTGTTTCCTATTAGATGGAGTCATCTCTGCGCCAGTATGGTTGGCTCCTCCTAATAACTTTGGGTCAACAAAGGAAAAATACAGTAATATTAGCAGCTGTCTAAAAACTATGTTCTGATGTAGTTAAAGAGATGGAGTTAGGGTTAGAATTAGTGTTACGATAGGCTGGGTTTCTGAAGTACTGACTTCAGTTTGCTTTATGTATGCAGCTCAGCTAAGTCTGTGCTTTTATGTCTATAGTCAGATTGTCATGTATTAATTTTCAACATGATTGCCTTAAAAGAAAAGAGTGATACACAAACTGACCTCATAACAAAACTATGTATAACCAAAGCGTTGGTATAAGGCACCGTGCACCTAAGGACAGATTGTATGCCTGTTGAATGCAGTACTTGGAAGCTTGATTTTAGGAGATGGTAGGTTTAGCCGATGCGTTACAGTTAATGTGTTGTTTGTATTATAAGGTACAGAGCCCACTTTTCAGAGGGAGTGGAAGGAGAACAGTCTCCGTGTTAACTGAGCACACCAAGTTAAGAGCCTCAAGTCCTTCCACGCCCTGCAGAGCCTCGTGAGCTTGTGTGACAGGACCTGCCAGGCCTGCCACCGCATCGCTTGTGTGGCTCGTATGACACTGTGTCTTTGACGCATCAAAGCACCCAACTCTTTGTCACCAGTCAACTCCCCGCACCTCTTTCTTATAAACACCCAGCCCAGTTTCTCCTGATTTCTACTTTGGAATTATCTGTTCCCTCTTCTGTGCAGACTGCATTTTGAAACAACAAAACCCTCTGGCAGAGCTGAGTACAAAACAACAGTGGAGGAAGGATGCAGTATTGCTCTCACAGGAAGTTTTGTCTTCCTTTTTCTTGTCATCTCTTCTCCTTCCCACTGTGATGCTTAGAGCTCACTATTACTATTATGCTAGTACCTCTCCCTATTTTAATTGTGTAATACAGACAGTAAGCTCCACGGGGCAACGGCCTGGTCTTTGTCCTTGTCTGTATGACGCCACGCGCATCGGCAATGCTATCTAAATAATGGTTACTGATAACAAAATGCAGCTGCCAATTTTCCTAAACTTAGAATCATTTCTCTCAACTATAACTCACTGATGAGACATTATCCCTGCTTCTCTGAAGATAAAGATGACTCTTTCTGACAGCCAGGACTAGGGTAAATGATAGCTACTTATTGTCAGGTGAATGGAGTCTCAAAATCAGGTGATTGAACAATATCAGGGGTAGAAAAATAAAAGAAAGAACATATTTTACTTGGGGGGGGGGGTGCGTACTCAAGATTACATTTTTGAAGTACATAAGGAACATGGTCTTGTTAATATTTCAGGCATCCAGAGATGCTACAAGGCTTATAATGCACTTCTGCTACAATACAATATATAATACAATGCATCCCTTGTTTCTGCATAATTCTGTGAGTTGTATTTTTTTAAAGTAGTGGAATTCCAGGCTTTGATCCACATTCTGAGATTGTATATTGAATTTCTGCAATGTGTGTTAGGACAGGCATTTTCCTCTTTTCTTCATCCCTGGTAAAGTTGCTCTGTGGAAAACAACTCTGCATATGCATATTTGGAGCTGGCTTTAATTTCACTCTAAAAAAAGTCTGAAGTTTCAAGTGTGCAATACCTTCTGGCACTGAATTTATTTCTTTATCAAAGGCAGGTTCCCTCTGAAAAATCTCTCTCCCCCTTCCTATTGCTGGCTGCTGTTCTCAACAGAAATGTCTGTCCTCTGCAGTACTGTAGGGGGCATCTTACACTGTAAAAGATGAGCATTGTATGATGTAGTAATTGGTTTCATTTTGCACTGTACAGCACAGCCTTTGTTTGGGTAGCATTTTGATTTAAACAGTAATCTAGGTCTGCTGCACAAATAAATTATTCAAGACTGAGGGGCAGAATATGGTTCTATAACAAGCCTGAGCCAAGCCATCCTGATAGTGAGTTTTGACCCTTCTGGGAAAGGGTTAAGTGGGTTCTGCTGACTCACTGAGGTAGGTGGCTTATTAGTTCACTTGTGTAAAAGGGAGATAAAAATGGTTTGCTGGGGAGAGGCCATCTAAGATGCTGGCTGAGCAGTCATGAGGGAGAAGCCTTAGAAATAGCTGAACTTTATTTTCTTATTGCTTATATCCTTGTTAATAAAGCCAAACCCCCAAAGCAATAAGGGGGTGGGGATCATTTTGGACTCCATTCAGTGTACGGCCTGTGCTTGAAAGAGAGATGGGAAAGGCTCCAGCTCACAGGTATAAATTACATGAAACAGTGACATAAAGACCTTGCATGGTGAAAATATTAAAGCATTCAGTCATAAGACCAATAAACAGGAGAGACAGAAATGGGGAGGTTGAAGGCAGGCTAGAAAGCCAGGTTTTAAGATGAGAATTTAGAAGAAGATGCGGAATCGGTGAAAGGGGAGAGATCTGCACAGATTGTTTCAGGTGACCAGAGCTGCAGAGTGAATGTTTTTTCAGCAGTGATGCTGGTCTGACATTAGATTAAAAGAGTAGGTAAGTACCCAAATTTATCTAGGAAGGATTTTTCAGCAAAGATGCACTGGGACTGATATTTTTGCTCAGCCTCAGTTTGCTGCTGGAGGCAGGAACGGTTTTTTAGCGTTGTATAGTGGAAGGTGAAAGTGCAAGGAGCATCCATACAGTCAGTTCAGAATATAAACACAAGAACATCAGAAAGGCTGCGTGGGGTCAGACCAAAGGTCCATCTGGCTCAATATCCTGTCTCTGACAGAGAACAACAGTGAATACCTAGGGAAGAATATAAGAGCAGTGATATGTGATATTTCCCCATCATGATCTTCCAGCTTCTAATCACTTGCAACTCAAGGACTTCCTGAGACAGGTGTGATATTTTTGTATTTAATCGCCCTTGATAGATTTTCCTTCTTTGGAGGTGCCTAGTCATTTTTGAGTTACAGTCATTATAGCCTTGTATGCACTAGCCTCTGTGATCTCTCGTGGCCAGAAGTCCCGCAGCTTGCTCTACGCTGAATGCTAAGCCACCTCCTTTTTTGTCTGTTCTGAACCTACTGCCCACTAGCCTCCTTTAATGCCAGGATAATCTCTAGTTAGTATCTACATGCCCCACATGATTTTACCCCCCTCTAGTGTTATACCCTGTCCTTAGCTCTCTGTTTTTCAGCCCGAGTGACTCATTCCTTATATGGGAGCTGCTCCATGTCTCTGATTATCCTGGCCATTCTTCTCCAAACCCTTTCCAGTTCTACTTTGTCACATTTGAGATGAGGGACCAAATCCTCACACAGTATTCTGGGTGCAGGTGTGGCAGGGACTTATCCTGTGGCATAATGACGTTCTTTTTTCCATTCTCTGTTCCTTCCCTATTAACTCCTAACAGTTTGCATGCTTTTTTGGCTGTTGCTGAGCACTGAGGTGATATTTTCATGGAACTATTTATTATAGCCACAAAATCTTGTTGCTGGATGGCAGTGGTCAGCTCTGAGATTGTAATTTTGTATGTTAAGTTTTCTTATGTGTAATGCTTTACATTTATTAGCCTTGAATTTCATCTGCCATCTTAGCGCTCAGCCTCACAATGGCCTCTCATTTCTACTATTCTGTTTCCTTAATGTCCTTTGAACAATGTAGAAACTCAGAGTATGTGGGAAGCAAAGAAGTTAAAGAGGGATACATGAGAGAGGAACCCATTTGATGTTGATCTGAGTGAAGTAAGAAAGAAGAAAGTGATAGAAGCTGGAGAGCTAGGAGGTAAGAAGTGTTCAAAAAGAGATCTGAAGACAATAGGCAAATTAAGAAGGGGACCTACACTGGATGGAGACGGTAAGATACGTATGTAAGCTGAGGAGGTTAATGCAAAATACTCATTTGTTTAGATGTAAAAAAATCTGGTGAAATGTTATGGGGCAGCCTCTGTGGGAAGGAAGGAGATGGTGGGATTTACGGAAATTACAGGTTTGTGAGAAATGTGAAGGGGACTGTGAGAAGTGGAAAGGGTGAGAGACATTAGTGGGACATAGATGATAAAATGACATCTGTGCTAGATTGGGAACTCGGTGTGGCAGAAGCAAGTTTGGAAGGAAGCGGAAATGTGCCAGAAATAAGTTATTCCTAACATAACAGCTGCATTCTGCATTGTAATTCTGATAGGTGTGGGGCCATGGCCTGTTTCCCCCCATTTAGGATTTTCAGGGTAATTTGATTTATTGCATGCAGCAGTAGTTTAGACTGGATAATTTTAAAAGGAGTTTAGCACCATTTCCTTCTTTTACAGATCCTTAAGAAATGCTTACGCATTAGCTATAGTGGAGAGCTATGTGAATTATGAGACAAAAAGTTTTACTTGGGGATGGTTACGTTGCATTGCCTGCCTTTCCTTAAAGGGTTTAGCTGGAATACATTCAATATAGACATTATAACATGAAAACACAGTATCCATGACCTTCCTAAATTTATAGACAGTCGGAGATGCAGAAAGCATGTGATTAATGTAGTCTAGGGCTTGGAAACAGACACTGCATGCTCATATACTCCAGCAAAACCTCTTTGAGAGCTACCTACCTATCCTCTGAATTTCACTTGTCATTTAGAAAAGTGAAAGTGGGTTAAATCTCTGGCTGTTCTAATTGTGAAAAAAACTTCCAAAGTTGGAACTATGTGTAACAAATAAACAGTTCTCTAGAGAGGTGGGAGCATAGCTCTAAATGTTGTGTGAATTGCCTCAGTCATCTTGGCAAGGTGCTAACTTAGTTGCCTACCAGTAATAATTTCAATGTCAGTAAGATTCGTTACGTTATTCTTCATGTAAAAAATGGAGAGAGGTTCGAAGTACATGTATTTAGGTTGTGTCTTGCAAATACCAGCATAATCTATGTAAATTAACACCCTGACATTTTGGCTACCCCTAGGAACAGAAATTTTTTGACATGGAAGAATCCTATCCCCCTTTTTTTTCCCTAGATCACCTTTTGTTCTTTGGTACATTTCTGCATATTCAGGAGCTGATTTCATGTTGCTTCTATATATCCGCGTTACAACCATTCCGTAGCTTCTGAGCTTGGTGTTTTCCTGTGGCTGCTATTCCCCTGCCACAGGGTGTGCACACACACACACACAAGCATAAATGGGAAAACATTATTTGTGACTTATAAAAGCAGGCAACTATGAATTTAGTTCTTCCCAGGACCAGCAGGTTAAAGTAAATGTTGGGATCTCTATGCCAAGCTATCTAGGTATGGCAATGTGAGAACTGTCTTGGAGAGATGGAGAAGGGGCATCCTGTCTGTGATTTGAGCCTTCCCCTCTGATTGTGTTTCAAAGATTTTTAGTTGCATGTGTCTTTAAAATAGACAAATTTAATCCTTACACAAGAGTGTAACTGCTTCCACATACGATTCACACCTGCAGGCAGATTGGTTTACTTTTAGTTAAGATATGTATGCCCTGGAAGACACAAATGGGTATAATGGAAAACTAGCTTCATTGTTAACTATGAAGAGAATAATGTCTCTACATAATCAATCAATTAATCAATCAATCAATCAATCAATCACCTTTTTTTGCCAGTGCACCCTTCATGCCAACATGCCTGAATGCTTTATGGTCGTTAAATTAAATCAAAGAACACACCACAGAATGGACAAGGCCAGATCAATAAATCATAAAACCTGATTCAAACTTACCAAGGACTATGCACAAGTAACCATGAAAGGAAGGATGACTCCAGTCAGAAGGGCCTGTGTGCAGACATAAAACCGAACGAAGATGTAGGTGATACTAGTTAGAAGACAGAAACATTTAAAGGAACTGGTCATTTTTATAGCATCACCCAACTACCAACAGCATCTACCTGGAGCTTGATGTCTTAAGAGTCTTTTTGGACTTCTAAGTGACGTTAGAAAATAGCTATGGTGGCAAGAACTGTTTACAACTGGCCAGACAGCATTATGCTTCAGGTCATGTCCTGCCAGGAATGTGCCTAATTTCAGAGATTTGCCTATTTGTGTTCTCTCCATTTGATTATTGCAGGGCGCCCTATTAAAGAGAGATGCAGCACACACCAGCTGGTATTAAACATTGTGTGACTGGTCTGTCTTCATGGACCATCCCAGCCATTTGATCTTTGCAATGACTCCACACTGAACTTGGATCCAGTCGAAATCTGTCTATTAGTTTGGCAGAATATCTCTCCCTCCTTCCTTGAGAGGAGACCTTTATGAAACTACCAGTTAATGGGGAGCTTCGCACATTTTGCTCATAGAAATTTCCCACTAGCTGTCATAATCTGTGAAGGTTCATTCCCAGAGCAGATAAAATGACCACAGGCCTAAGTACAGTCAAAACTAAATGCAAACCCCGGTTCTTAAACTTCCCTCCCTCAATAATTTTGCAAGGCATGTGCTCCTTAGTCTGTGAATTGGATCAAAAGTACTGCCTAGAGGCAAAGGGTCAGAGGAGATCCCACATACGAAAAGCAGGAGGCCCTCAAAAGCGTGCAACCTCAGTTGCTGAACAGACACCACAAATATGATAGATAAAAGCCCACATGAGACTCTCGTATGTGAGCAAGCAGAAGCTGACAGTTGCCCCTCAGGAATACAGTATAAAGCTTTCAGTTCTGCAGGAGATGTGATCTGAAAGTCTGCTTCCTGGAAGCAGTCACACCTGAACTGTTGCATGGTGCTGCAGTTGCATAATTTAATAGTTGTCCTGTTTCATCCCGTGGTGAGTGTTCTTGGTGGTGGCGTACACAGAAAATTTGTAAGTCATTAGGCATAAGAGGGTCTACGCAAGAAAAGGTCAGACATTGTCCTCATGACTGGCAAAAGAGGTCTGCATTAAAATGAAGGTGGTTTTGATGTTCTTTTGAACATGGGCCGATGATTCAGACCCACATGCCCTTCATATGCTCTCTCTCCCCTTCCCATCACCTGTCTTTTAAAACAGATTTAAGTCCATCTACTTTTATATTTTCAAACAAAACCCATAAAAGGGCCATAAATATCATGACTCGCTAAAATGAAAGCTGTTTTCTTCTCCTCCCAGGAGACTCCTGCCTGAGAGAGAGACAGAAAGAGTTCACCTCTTTGAAAATTTCCTCCTCTGTGGAAGTAAAGCTGGTATCTAAGAGCAGTCTTCAAGGCTTTGTTCTTATCATCTTGACCTGGCTTTGTACCAGCTTTTCTCTCTTATTGCTTGTGGAAGTGTGAAGGACAGGGCTAGGGGAAGGAGTTTTGGCTATCACTGGCAGAGCAAGGGTCATGCTTGGAAAGGGATTTCATTGTGGTTTCAGAAAATGTTATAAAATCAGTGCACCAGCAAAAAGAATGAAAAAACTCATTCCCCTCCTGGATCAGACCAGTGACCCACCCCTTCTGTCTCTGATGTTGTCCAGAATCAGATGCATCTGCGAAAGTATAAAGGAAGTTTAAGTGGGTAATTATGGAATAACCTGCCCTGAGTAAAATTTTCTTCCCACCTGGCCCAAAGCCCTCCTTCATCTCTCTTCCTTGGTTAGAGTTCAAGTCTATGCCCTGAAGCATGACGGCTTCTCTCCCTTCCAAACCGCTTTTCATCCTGGCCTGTCTAATGTAACTGCCTATGACAGTGTTGTGATGGGATGTATAGGTCTTGTCCATTGAGAGTCTGTGACAGATCATAGCCTTACTGGAAAGAGAGGCAGAGAGGTGAACAGAAGGCGAGGGAGGAGAGCATAAACTCAGATGAAATATCCATCAGGAAGATGGAAAGAAGAGTGAGTGCCTGAGAAACTAATTGCTGCCTGCTGATCTGGGCTGTGGAGATAGCTTGCAAGTGAGCATTTTTGCTTTTCATAGATTTCAGCCTGGAGCACGCTAGGAAAGTCAGCTCTTGGCTGAAACTACTGTTCATCAATACTTCCCCTTTTATATATTTTTTTTTAAAGCTGTAGAAGTATGAGAATAGTCGTGAGAAAAATATTCTATTATATTCTGAGGGAGCTTTTTCTTCCACTGAAGTTCACTCCTCATTTCTGAAAAGGTATTGGAGCAATCTGGGGCTGCTAGACATTGAACGCCTATGAAAGTCAGGCTATTTTTCTACTGCCTGAAAAGGATTTAGGAATCCAAACTCAGATATTCCTGTCTAGGTCCTCATCCCTATCTTATAAACAGATGGCTGCTCATACTCCCGAGTCGAGCAAAGAGCATACCTGGAAGTGTCACGGAGGTTACTAGCTTCAGCGGGTTTGTTTGATCATTGCATAGTCCATCAACATTTCTGTGACACAATGCCAGATGCCCCAGCGTGAGGGTTAGAATTGTCCAAGATGTGAAGGCTCTTGACTTTTTAGATGTTGTCAATGTTATCCCCAGTGATAGCACTTTACCACAGGAGGCATTAACAAAATTCTAGGGAATGTTTAGTGTAGTTTTCTAGGTGGATACTTTCCATAGTACGCAGGTTGAATGATAGCTTTCACTTGTTTGTCCAAGAGTTCAACAGTTCTTAGGGAGAGCGAACAAAGACCTAGGTCTTGGATTGTATCCAAGCCTCCGTAGTGATTAGTTTCACTCCCACAGTATCCACAGTTTCCCATATTCCTTTCCCTCAAAAGTGCTGCAAGGTGATCCAGCGTTTTCCGAGTGATGGGTGTTGAAATCTCACCTGATCTGCTGGATGCCACACTGAAGTGTTCAAAGTATCCTCCTGGTGTTGGTTCAGCCCAGGGGACTGTTCATTAAGAAAGTTGACTATATCATTTCTACTGGGAACAGCTGCAGTGAGCAGTTCAGAGGCAGTGTTCAAGGCTCTGTAATCTCCTGTTAGTCACCACTTGCAGTTACGTTTCTTTACTGGTCATAAAGGAGAATTGTAGGGGAAATGAGACGTGACAATGATTCCCTGTTCTTCCAGCTCCTTTATCAATTCAGTAACGGGATGAATAGCATCAGAAGGTAATTTGGATTGTGGAATATTAACTAGCTTGCTGTGGGGTAAAGGAGCAGCTGTTTGCAACAGATTAACAGTCAGGGATGCATTTGTAGGAGGTAAACCGTGGGGCAAAGAGGGTGGTGTCCCTGTTTCCCATTTTCCCCACGAGTCCACCCACGACTGACCCTTTAATACATCCATACCTAATATACTACAGGAACCTAAAAGTAAGGTCAGGCGGATTGTCTGTCCATTAGACAGAATTAGTTTAGCCCTGACCAGCGGGTGGTTAGTGATTTTCCCATTAACGTCTACAATAGAAACTAACTGCTTGCTAAGTGGAGGCTGTCCTTTGTAAGTGTACTTACCTACCATCCATATCTGGGCTCCTCTCTCAATGAGGAATGTTGTAATGTAGCAATCATGAACTGCAACCATCATTTAGGAACTGGGATCCTCAGTAGTGGGAGTAGCAGTCGCCAGTACTGCCACTGAACCAAGCCCTTACTCTAGTTTCCTGCATATTCGCAGTCTAGGTTTGGTGCTGATGGGTTTGGGTATATCCCTGAACTCGCATCCCGTGCATTCTCTGGCTTCCTAGTCGTTACCTTTTTAAACCGTATGGTGTTACCCCATCTCCCGACGCAAGTCCCAAGGGGGCTATCATGAGAAGTGGGTGAGGGAAACCTGCCCAGCTGCCGCAGGAGAGCTAGCAGCCCATTGAGCTGACTCGGAGAGAGCTCCTTCTCGGAGAGAGCTCCTTCTCTGAACACATTTTCCATCATCTCTTATGCTCAGTAGAACTGGGGGTGTTTCCCATTTCCCCGTTTTTGCTTTTGTGTTTTGCATGGCAACAGGTTGGCTCTTTTGCATTTACTTTAGCTGAGGTTCTCCCCTGGTTTTTATCCTGTGGGACATACAGTGGTAAATCTACTAGCATACGTTGAAGGATCTCTCAGAAATTAATGCCATTTAAGCTTGTCTTAATGGCTAAAGCTAAAGATTTCCAGCCCCACCTCAGCTTCCTTTATTACAGGTCAGAAGCGTACAGGCTCCAAATCACCTCCCAGGGCTGCGGCTCTGTAGGAAGGGGTTGTCCAGCCCCTGGGGCGATGCGTGCTGGTCCTCGTAATTCAGCTAAGATCACAGGTTTCAGCAGGGCAGTCTGCAGGCTGGCTGCCGAGGCCCAGGGCCATGCATTTTCCCCCCACGGTCAGTGCGGTGCATCGGTCAGTGCGGTGCATCGTGCCTCCCCAGCACAATGCGCAAGTCCGTAAGAGACCGGTAATGTTTGCTCTTGCGGTATCCGACAATATTGCTGGACCTAATGCCAGTGATTGAGCTTCAGCTGGGGTAAGGTGGAGGTGGTTGGCTCTGGCCATCCAGATCTGTGCTAGCCAGTCCACAGATGTTTCCCCTGGGTTAGCTAGGGGTGTGTGTCCCAGACCTCTTAACTCCAGGGCAGTAAACCCTCGAGTAGTTGTGGAGCGAGGCGGGTTTTGTGCCCCTGTGGGCATGCTGTGTTGTTCAGTCTTGAGAGGGGCAGGGAATTACCTTCATTCATCTGGCCCTGAGGGGAGGAGATGGGTGTCTGCTTCTTTCCAGATATCCCCATCCCAATCAGCATCAGACGTGGCACAATAGACTTTAGTCTACTGTAGTAGCTTCCAGCAGCCTCCTCCTGCACTACTCAGCTTCTGCAATTATCCGGGGCTGAAGTTTTGACTCAAGCAGTCTGTTTTGCATTTCTAATTGCTTACACCGTACTTCCCAAGTATTCTTTCCATTTTTCTTTTCTCATTTTCCTTTTTCAACTGTACATTTTCTCCTTTCAACTGATCAGTCCTATCTGTTGCTCCCACAACTGCCTAGTAGCCAGCACATGGCATCTTTCCCTTTTCCCTTCTTTAACTTACAAGAATCCTGCCAGATATGATCAGCATCCGTGCAGTGGCTCTCAACCTAGGAAAAACCCCACCTGGGATTTCGCCATCCCTCTTTCTCCCAGTTGTTGCCACTCTGTCTAGTTTTTCATGGCACAGGCACACAGAGACACAGACAGTATCTTTACATTCACACCAAACCGACTGCCTCAACAGGCACGGCAAAACACCTTGTGCTTGCCAATAGAGTGTGTCTAAGAGAGATCTCTCTTCTGACACAAATAAAATGTCATTGTTATCAATTAATATGTGTAATATGATTAAAGTAACCAGAGAGCTGCTAAATTCCTGTGTACGGCCCCCATCAGTTAATATTTAAAATAGAGAAACAATAACTAGACATGATTTAGGGTTTAGGAACTAACAGTTAGACAATGGGGCTTTATGTTTATGTCAGAAAAGGTAATGGATTGTGGTCCAGCCAATAAACCTTGAAGAACTGCTTGGAACTGCAAAGATTAGGGAAGAAGTTGGTAAAAGGTAATTCCTACGGGGGAGTTTGCGACCACTGACTGACTCATTGACCACCTACTCATATGATACCACCTACTCAAAAGAAGACAATGAAGGAAGAAGACAGAGTCTGCGCACTAATTTACATGAGGGACAAAGAAGACAGAACCAATCGTTAAGGAAAATAACAATGAATCTGTATTAGTTAAGTGTATAAATGTGAGAGTTTCTGAGACAAGGCTCTGCTGTCTTGACACAGGCACCCATTCATGCGCAGCAATGAAATTAATTTGAAAATTAAACCTCAACTCTGTGTGTTACTAGCTCGTACACCGGGGAAATGAACCCTGTTTGTGGGACAACATCATGGTCTGTTTGGATCTCTCAAACTTACAGGAAGCCAGCAGACAAAAGATGATGGCTGCAGGAGAGGAGACGGCAATTTGCAAGTGATCATGGCTGCATAATAAAAGGGCCACTTGTCCTGCCTACCTGGAGCTCTGCTCTGAGGTAAGGGTGCTGCTCCCAGCATACATCAGGCCTCCGCATGAGCTGGGTTAGCCAAAATCCGAGCAGGAGTTGAGCAACAGTCAGAGAAAGACCAGAGTCTCAAACAAAAAATAACAGAAGCAAGCTAGGGGTTGTTAATATTTATCAGGGAGTGTAGTGATAGGACAAGGGGTTAACCATTTCAAACTGGAAGACAGTAGATTTAGATTAGATATTAGGAGGAAATTCTTTACTGTGAGGGTGGTGAGGCACTGGAACAGGTTGCCCGGAGAGTTTCTGGATGCCCCATCCCTGGAAGTGTCCAAGGCCGGGCCGGATGGGGCTTTGAGCAACCTGGTCTGGTGGAAGGTGCTGGAAGGAGTTGGAACTAGGTGATCTTTAAGGTCCCTTCCAACCCAAACCGTTCTGTGATTCTATGAAGATAAAGTAAACCAATATGTCATTTCTCATGTAAGCTCACTTCTCCTTCACAACAAAAAGGAATCACAGTTGTGAGATAGTGTACTGTAAAGAACGGAAAACACAGCTGTCTCTCTGAAAGTGTCTACTTTGCTAACGCCTGCGGATCAGCTTACTAAACTCCTTTTGATCTGTACGCATCCTTCTTGACACTGGGGACCAATACTGTTTTCCCCATAGGCTCACTGGAGAGGTAGCTGGGGCATTACTTTCCAGCAGATCTCCGGTGGAACTTTGTTTCTTCTGCTTGCTCAGGTGACTGATGCCCAGCCCTTCTCAGGGCTGGCTAGCAGATTTCCCCCGCAGTGGCCAGGGGTTTAGTGCCAGCTAGTTCTGATGCCAGATTTCCTCTGGTGAGCAGATACTTGTGTGAGACTTTTGCTCGAACAATCTTAACAGGCGATCTGTAACATGCCAGAGCTGTTACCCTTTTAAGCTGCCAGCTAAGTGTTTTCTTCTAATCCCATAACACAGTGCCACTGCCTGGTATGGATGGGGTGATAAGAATATTATTTCACTGAGCTGACCTCATACATGTGTCCACAGCCTGGTCTGATGACAGTTACACACTGTAAAATAATCCCTCACCTCACTGGCAAATCTCTCTTCTGTCTGCAGTTAAGTCCCCTTTATAATTCCATTTTTTTACCATGTTTACAACAATATAGCTATAGCAAGTGTATAGAAATTGTTAATAACTTCCCTATTATTTTTCCTAGTCACCTTTCTCCTTGTCTCTCCTTCAGTTACAAATGTCTTGGAGAAGAGGTCATCCTTGCTTAGTGCCTGAAAGTTCCTTACCTCTTAGGGGGAGCTACAGTGAATAAAAAAATTATGCTACATTCTATTTTCACTTAAAAAAAAAAAAAAGAGCCATGTTATAACCTGATTTGGTGTGATTATACTGTAAATAGGCCATAAACAGTCAAAGAGAAAATAACCCACAATATTCACACCATTGAGAGATTGTGTAGTGGTAATCACTGTTCTTCCCTGCTGTTAGAAATATTTTCCAAGTGTTCCTGAAACTGCATTGGCAGCAGAATGTGGCCCAATTCAAGGGCTTTAATGCTACTGCTAAGTAGAAATGATTTTTCTCCTAGAAATTTTCAGTGAAATAGTCTCTATTTTGCAAAAAAAAAATCATAGCTATTCACTGCAAAAGCACTAGAAAAAGGCAGAGACAATCAAAAATATTTCTGACAAGTCAGTCCCATGTTTTAAAAAATTTAATCCAATTAAGGGAAAAATACAACTGTTGAATTTCAAAAATAGGCATTTTCTATCTGAAGATGCCAAAGAATTTGTTCAGTGTTGGGTGTTGAAGTTAACAAGGAACATAACGTCCACTCTATACATGGGGAAACAGGAACAGAAATTTGTTTGCCTTTAGCTCATTTTTTCCCCAAGAATTGTTAGACTTCTGATGCCACACAGAGAAGCAGCATTTTAAACTGGTGTTTTAGCTTACCTTTAAGACCACAAACCTTCTTCACAAACAGCACGGCCACCTCTGCCTGTCATAATGCTACGGAAGAGCCAGAGAACCAGTTCCAACCCTGATGCAGGGAGACACTGCGCTTTTCCTGTCCTTTGTAGAGAGTCTTTTTTGTCTGATATCCATGCTCAACACTTCCAAATATTTCCCCTTTATGACCTTTTATTTCTCAGCATCCTTTTGGGCTTAGTAATAGCTAAGGATATAGTTATTTACTGTTACTCCATTAGTATCCAGAGGTCTCAACTAGCACCAGGACCCCATGCAGCACAGTTCAAGATGTTCTCACCCTAAAAGACTTAGAAATTAAACGAACAAAACAGACCCAGGCTGGGAGAAAGAGATTGCATCTGTCAGTGTATTTGAGGAACCCAGGAACTCAGCCCAGCATCGTACACAAATACTGCAGCAGAGGAAGCCTGCAGAAAATTTCAAAAGATCAGGCTAAATTCATCTTGCTAACAAAGTCATTCTCCCTGAGCAATCACTCAGCGCTGTGTGGCACAATTAAATATTCACTGGCCTCCAGAGAGCACAAGCACGACTCTCTAAACTGGTGATTAAGGTGTTCACCTGAGAGGGCAGACATATGTTTCAGGCGTTTTTCCAGAGAATAAGCAACGTGAAAGAGTTAAGTGTTCATCAGTGCAGGCTTTTCCCCTACCAAGTCTCAGCTCCTGAGCGCTAACGTGCAAAGCTGTGCTCTGTCTTTCTGTCCCAAAGAATCCTTAAATAATCAATTCAAGGGCAAATATTTGATATGGGACTCTTCCGCTCCAGAATAACCAACAACACAGGGAAAGAGCCTGACGCTTCCTTGGACACAGATTCAGTTTTGATCCGTGAGTTAAAGCACTGTCTTACGAGATGGTCTGAACACTGAGCTGCTGAGTTGAAAATAGCCATTCTTTGCTTTTTGTCACCTGCTGCTTATGGGCTACGTCTTGTCTGTGGAGAAGGTTGGTGTAAGAACCAAAGGTAACTTCTGGGCTGTGAGCACAGGCTGGAACAAGCGCTTCACTGCAGTTTCATGTTTACCATTTTGACCCAGTATAACTGCAGACTGCTGCCAGAAGTGGTGGTCCCTTCTCCCTCAGCCTGCTTTCCCCAGGCTCCAGGAAGCACACTGACATCACATTTCTTACATCAGATCTAGCAATGATGTGGGTATGGGGCTTGTCAGTTCAACTTGTTGATTTGACAGAAAATTTCTCTTTTTTTAGAGGTGGGGCTATGGTGTTAATGACTACCCTGTGACCACTCAAATCACTATCTCCAAGAAAAAAAGAGTCAGGAAGGCTCTACCTCAGCGGGAATCCTCAAATATACCAGGGTAAAATGCTACCTTAGGGCTGGAGCAGACGCAGTCTTTGGCATTTCTTATTTTCTGACGAGACTTCCCATTCATTGTGGCGGTGTTAGGGCAGTGACTGCACTGTATAAGGAAGCCAGGAACCTAACAGAGAACTGCAGGATCGGTAGGCACACGAGTCCCTAAAAGCTAGCTAGCTATGCTGCACTGAATTTTACAGTGCCTAGATCATCTTTTGGATCCGGGTCACACCACTGTGATGGTGCAGGTGGTTTCAAATATAAATGCAGGCCACCATTTGGATGGGGCATACATTCCTAGCAAAACTGGCAGCTTTACCTGTGTTTTTCTGTTTGAGAAATGATTCATAAACAATCAGATTGGTTCTGGCTCTGTGTGGCAGATTGCACTCGAGCATACAGCAGCCTTCTAGCCGCAAGCTAGGCTAAATCACCCACTGAAAGTACAAGCCTTCTTTAGCATTTAACACTTCCTTAGCATTTAACAGCAAAACTCAGCAAAGCGCCAGCTTTTATTTTTGCTTTGTCCTACTCACTCTCCCAAGGCTCAAAAGACTGCAAATGCCTCTGGAGTATCAAACCTGCAAATCCAGTGTAGACTGGCTGTTACACCCTTTAGCCATGAGCATGGCAGTCATGGAGATGGGATGAATGCTCCCCATTTAGAGAATTTAAAACCCATGGTTAGTATTATTTCTGTCACTTTTTAACCTGACTTTTAGTTTGGAAAGTAGTCGGCCAACAACACAGGGCAATGAGATGCCCTATGCTTCTGCCAGACCTGTGCATGATAAGAGATCATCTTGTAAGATCAGGGTGCTTGCTGGAATGGGAGGGCCGTGGTGATTTTAGGTGAGATTAGACAAGTGGCAGAAGAACCTGCTCTGAAGGAAATACCTTGCCAAGATTTATGCAGGCAGTGACAGGATTAGAAAGATACTGCATGCGGCACATTACAGTGGACACACCGAGAGTCTTCCTTTTCCCTTATTCTACCACACAAGACTGAGTTACACACTCTGAAAACTATGGCCCTTGCACAAAGGAACAGAATAAAATACTGTTTGGCTTAAACCTATTCTTGCTTGTGGATGTAAATTAAATCTGTTCTCTTTCATATTTCTTTTGTTCTGCTGCTTTTATCTTTGTGGAAATTTTCCCTGGTGACTCCTCTGTCATCAGTCTGGTCCTGACAGGTGAAAATCATAAACCCTTCCAATGTCACAAGCTCTAGGAACACATCCTTGATATCCTCCTGTCTTGGCTGGGGGCAACGTGGAGTTACAGAACCCCAACTAGAGTGCAATGGTACGTTGGCTTTTCCTGCCCTCTTCTGCGCAATTATTTTGGGGAAAGTTAGGAATCTAGGCCAGAGAATCTATATTCATAACATCTGCTATTTAAGCCTCTCACTCAGGTTCTTTCCTTGCAGCAGGAACTGACATACTGTCAAAGTTGACAGCACTGTGCCAGTTTATTGCACCAGAAGACCTGGCCTTTTCTTTCCTCCCATCTCCTGAGCTTGGCTGCTCCCATTATATGAACCCTGGCTCAATCCCATCCTTAATAAAATCTCTATGCTCCATATGCTCCCTCAGCCTTACTTTGATTAGTGCTCCCAGAGTCTTCCTCGCTGCTGATGTTGGGTGCAGGCACAGCTCTGCAATTTCCCGACAGTCCTTTTCAAACACTGGCTTTTAATCAGGCGCTCTGTTTCACCAGCACTTCCTTCTCTCAGAGTACCTTTGAAGTGAGGCTGCTGATAGTGGTGGGGTTCCTTCTCCACTGCCCTTTTTTGTTGTTTCCATACAGGATTCTAGGACAGAATTTCATAGCTTCTCAGACGGTCTGATTTTTTTTTTTTTTTTTGGCTGTGTCATGATCCTAATTTCCTTCAGGATTTCTTCCTCCTCTCCTGGGAAATTTGTCTCTATTTCTGGCATCTGTCCTTCCTAACCCTTCCCACTTTTTTTTCCCTTCCAAAGACAGGGGAAAAGAATCCATTTAATATTTTTCTGTAGTAACGTCTATCTCATCTGTCAATAAATTACCCTTTGCCATCTCTGGGAGACCCCTTTGTCTCCCTTCACTGACCTTATTCTGTACCTTGCCTGGTTTTTTTTAAGGGAGGATGCAATATCCCTGGGCTGTCATTCCATGAAGAACAGCTGTCATTCCTCCCATAGTGTATGCGTATGTGTTTGAGGAGGGAGGGGAAAGGGAGGGGGGAATTAGGGGCAGACAGGGAGCTGCCATTGGGAAATATGATGGTCCTATTCACAGTGGTGAGGGTTTTTTCATTCATGATACTCAGCTGCAATTCTTTTTCTTCCAGTGGTTTTAGACACTCATTTTCTTATTAACAGAAATCTAACACTCATCTATCTGAAATATAACTACAAGAATATTTATTAAAGTAAACACATTTTTAAAAGTTATACATTATGTATGCATTTTATACATTTCTAATTTCTTCACATTCTGCAACTGTGAATGCTATCTCATTGTCAGAGCTGCAGTCTAATACTACAGAGTAGGATTCAGGAAGCATATCTGTGGCTAAAAACCCCATGACTTTTCCGTATATTTTCAGTGTTACAAACTGAAATGCTCACTGAGAAGGTTAAAGAGCATGCTCTAATCCTGCATGCAACTAGTCCAGACCTGCATGAGAAAGAAACAGACCCATGAATCCACAAATTCCTGCCCTGTCCTTACTCCTCCTTGCACTGTTTGAAGCACTGCAGACTCCCAGGGAAGTCATCACGGAGCATTCCCTGTGTATCTTGTGGTCCAAGGCCTGCTCTGTGCTCGCCACATGTAGCACAGCTACAAGCTCCCTTCTTCCTGCCCCTGCTCCCCCACACAACCTAACCATAAATTAGTACAGTTTGGAAAAGCAGATTCTGGCTTTGATCAAATTTTACCAGTATATTTAAAGAAGTAAAAGAACTTAAAGAAATCAACTGAAGATGCCCTCACCTCTGTAGCATGTGTTAATTGCACTTCTTAACGCATTCATTCTCACAATATGGACGTGAAATAATGAAATGCAGTTATTATCTATGATGCAGGTGTGCATTACAGAGACCCCAAAGTTACCTGAAGGTACAAGACATAGTACATGCTGGGGCCCTCATTCTCCAAGTATCTGAATCAAACACCTGGCGGAACACATCATGACTCCTTTGATCCAGTCTTGGGGTTTCCTTTGTTTGGAAACCAGTGACAGGCACCACGTGTGTGTCACAGGCCAAATCCAGACAGGGACAAACCCAGGGCACCCCTCTGGACCCGTGAGCTTGGAGATGTTCCAAGGCCCCGGATTAGCCTACACTGTAGAGAAACTTGCTCATGCCAAATCAAAAAGGATGTCTAGGTCTGACATGCGTATCAAACTCGTCACTTCCTTGTGCTATGCTAGCGGACATCAGCAGAACACCTTTTCTCTTAAAAGCACTATACTACTTATTTTACAACTGCTTTGTGACTGATGTCCACTCTGGTCCTTTCTCTCTCATCTGATGGCTCTGACTCACAGTCTCTGTTGGATTCAGCTGCCCTAACTGAAAAGGTAACCCATCTCCACAGCCAGAGGTAATTAATTCTTTATCCACCACAGCAAAATACATTGATATGTTCTTGAATTGAATCACTCATTTCTGCAGTTCTCGGTCCAGGACATCAGAGTAAATTGGTATCATTTGAAATCAGATTTACATTAGTGCATCAGGCTACAAGCTGAAACAGCAGTGGACACACCATTCACTCGGCCACCTCTTCTTTGGATTAACTACCTCCAGCACCTGAGTAATTGTATTGGGTTCCTGTGGCAAGGTTTTGGTAGCAGGGAGGCTATAGGGGTGGCTTCTGAGAGAAGCTGCTGGAAGC
>JANZLQ010000031.1:15675549-15692514 GCA_026212715.1 Elanus axillaris | reverse complement strand
CAGCAGCTTCTCACAGAAGCCACCCCTGTAACCCCCCCCCCACTACCAAAACCTTGCCACAGAAACCCAATACACCTTGCTTACCGAACATACACATAGGTATTTCTGTTGCAGTGCTATGGTGGAGGAAAGATTTGGGGGAAAGGGAGAGGAAGCACAAAGGCAGGGGAATAAGCCATCAAAAAATGTTTGGAGAAAGATATAGCAGGAAAAGAACAGCTCGGTAGGAAAAAAATACTCTGCATATTCTCTGATCTTTATAAATAGTGCATCATGTGGGTGAGCTTCATCTCTATATCTATGGCGTGGTAGATGCAGAGAGATACTTGCCTGGTTGTAATTGCAAAGTATTGTTGGAGTAAATGCTTCTTGAGAGAAAAGTCACAAACTGTGAAGAATTCGTCTTAGGATCAGTGGACTTACTCTTTTGTCAGTTATCTATCAATGCATGTAATTACAAAAGGGCAGTTGGAGTAAGTGCAGTGTTCAAGTAATGCAGCCTCAGGATTTTAGGCAGAGATTGGCACTTTCTTTGGCTCCCCAAATTCGTTGTGTTTCCACTGGCTTCTGCCTCTCAGATAGTGTTGATTGAGTAGGAAAAAAAAAAAAAGATGTTTACAATAATCAGTCTTTCATATGTAGACAACAACAACTAATTATAGGTTGGGGATAATAAACAGAGAAGGTTAATATCAAGTCGGGCTGGAGAAGGTATCCTTGAAATACTGTCTTTAAAACAGTTGTCCACAGCCCTTACCGCAGAAAGAAACAGCATTTATTGGTCTCTGAGAGGATCACAAGGTTACATATGGGATTTCTAGGGATGATTTCAGTTCTGAGAGCATGCAGAGCATTGTGCGTGTGACGCATCCTTTTCAAGATAAAGGAAGTCCCTTTACCGTCATGTTTTATTAAATGCATATATATTATAATAGTTTTGTTCTTTGATCCAGAATGAAATTAAAATCTAGAGACTATACAACTCAGCTGGTTGAGCTCAGTTGGTAGGTTTGTATTTTAACTTGTGCAGTGTCTACAACAGGGAAGAGACATACAGACTTTGTAGGAAGAACGTGGATGTCTGATATTTTCTGTTCCAGAACGTTTGCTTGAGTAGCCGTGTTGGATTTACTTCCTTTTTATATTTAAAAAAGATATTCTGAACACTTGGCTGTTTAAATACTGGTATGATGTGCCACTGCAGAGGCGTTTTCTTTTCATATTGCTTTCATTCAGTAAGATGCGCATTTTTTCTGTATAAATGAACTCATATTCAGTAGTGCAATTGATGAATTCCCCTCCTCTTTTCTTCCTGCTGTAACACTGGCAAGCAGTTCAGTTCATCCAGGTGTCAGCGCTTTTAGTTATGTGATCCGAATTTTCTAATGAGGGGAGGAAAGTGTAAGAACTGGTTTGAAATCACTTTTCAAGTTCCAAAAAGGAGAAAGAAAGCAAAGCCATCTTAAAATTAACAGCTGGAGTATTTTATTCTTTATGGCCTTTCAGAAAGAAAAGAATAGAGATGGTTTTTTTTTTTTTTTTTTGGCTTGTACGAGTGAAACCTTACACAGCTTTCCTCCTACTTTTCTCTCATGTTCACCCCTCATCTTGATCATAGAAATGTAATTCCTCTTTTGATGACTTTCTTCTGAGGTTTGTCCTCTGTGATGCAAACTTAGTTTGGTTGACACAATCTCTGCTTCTGTTCAGTTTTGCCACCCCACCCCGGGTCCCCGCCATGTCTCACCTTATTTTTGGCTAATAAATTTTAATGAACTTTTTAGAGAGATTCTCCCTACACCCCCCCCCCCCCAAGAAGCCCAAGTAAACTGAGTACAAAAATAAAGCCATGCCAGGTGGTTGCAAGGTGCTTAGGACAGAGTAGTGCCTGCACAAGGACACTCCAGCCCACCCTGTGAATAAAAAGCTTGAGATCTGTATTGCTAGGCTTCAAGTATTGTTTTCCTTTGGGAATTGGGGGGTTGGAGTGGGGTTGATCACATTTAAATAATCGTTTGAATATTTTGGTGTGGTCTCCTCTTTTTTTTTTTTTTTTTCTGTGAGAATGTTTCTACCAGGAGTGTCAGTAAAATATTTTTTTTCCTTTCCCCTCTTCCTCCTTTCCTTAACCCGCAAGGCAGAAATGAGAAAGTCCTTAACTATCCAGGCTTGCAGGATCAGAGATGAAAAACTGTATCTGAAGTGACTGGCTCCTGACCTTGCTTGCTGGTTGTAAGAGTCATTGACTTTATTTTCGCATATAAGCTTGAAGAGAGTGGAAGGGTGCTTGATCAGAATACCTGAATAAGTTCTTTGCTTGAAATACATTGTTTTCTCTTAAAAGTACCAGGAGTGGTTGTTTCCAGCTACAGGATACTTGTATCCCATTTGGAGCGACTTGACTTTGTAGGGTTTAACGGTGTCCACTTGGACAATGCTGGGATATAGCGCTTCTACTACGCGCTCTGATTTTTATGTAGTGAATTACTGAGTGGTTAAGGCAGATAGTAGCCTTCATGTATATAGTTTCTTTTCCTAAAACCAGTATTTTTGATGACTTTCAGCGGCAGCATTGATGTGTGTTCTACTTAGGTCTGAGTAAAAAGGGTTTTGAAATGGGAATTGGGAGAGGAAGCTGCATAATACCTTGTCTCGCTTCTAGACCCACAGAAGTTCTCCAGACACAGGTTGGTCAGCTAAGGACGGATGGTGCTGTTACAGAGACGTAAGCACGGGACAAAAACTGCGCTAGCCAGACTGCTTGTAGCATTAATGCTTCCAGTGAGCAGAAACAAATGTTTGGCATACAAAGTCTTATGACTGTTTGACTTGAAAAGGTAGTCCAGGTTTACAGTAATAAAAGCCTGTTCTGTATTGATAGTGTTCCAGCAAGGAAGTTTTTTGCCCTTATAAAGCCTGTGTAGGAACAGAGAGTCTGTAAATGCATTACAAGTTGGAATGGTAAACTGGCGGTACAGTGCAAAGCTGCATTTGAGTGCCAGAACTTGCATTTGTAGTAGAAACGGATTTTCATATGCCTTTGCTGCAAAATGGGTCATTCTGATATTTAAAACAGTAATTTTGATATGCCCTTCCCTGGGTTTTTCAGACGATGGCAGTTAGATCACCTTTCAATTGAGTAGGAATTCAAAGGCACTCTCTTCCTTCCTCAAATCTCAAATAGGAATCTAACACCGCAAGAATGCTCTCTGCTTGTTAGAGGAGTCTTATCAGTATGGCGTGCTTTAATTCAAGGTGAAACTGAATGGACAAATACTGAGAAATGACATGGCGCTTCGGAACTTTCTTCCTGAGAAGCCAGTTCTTGGTGCCTGCTGTTCTGTCTCGAGGTAGCCTGGAGACATCCTCATGTGCAGAGGATCATACATCAATAATCCTCGTGTGCAAAGGAGAAGAAATGAGTACTCTTTCTGAACTCTTCTTCCGTTTGATGGAGTGTCGACTCTTCTGTGGAAAGACGGCTCGCCCTTATACAACAAATATCTTTTTTAATGTGCTGTTTAACAGCAACTGAGGGGAAATTATATCATAAGGTAAAGAGTTGTCCTTTTATGAAGTAGCCATAGTTCCAATTACTTTCGTTCACTTCAGAATGAAAACTTGTCATTATAAAACTTAAAGACAGCTTTGGCTTCCTTCAGCACTATGAAATGAATGAGCCTAATCCAGCAACACTATTAAGTACACAGTCGCTCTTCACCTGAAAGGTGAATGTATTTTTAGCTGTAATATCTCAAACTAATTTAATGACATTGTGACAGTAATGGAGGGTCTAGGAATGCTGTTATAATTAATTCATAGTTAGAAACTTATTTTTGCATGGGGATCTTGGGGAACAGGATGCCTGTTCATCAGGATTCTGATAAAACTTGAAGATCTATAGGAATGAAAGAATTAAAGCTGGTATGGGGATGAATAGGGATAGTTAAAGATTCCTTTGTAGCAACGTACAACAGCACTAGCCGTGAAAAGAGGCTGGATGTTACATTTTCCAAATCAGAAGTTTAGCGTGCTTGTGAAAGAAAATCTGTTGGAAGCTGAAAAATTCAGTCATTCAAAGGGGCATAATAAACCAAAGGTTTTGGCATTGTCTTTCTGCTTTCCAAGTCAGAGGCTTCCAGGTCTCCCAAGCTTTGATCTTTGATCTTGGAGCCAGCAACAGAGCAGCGCTGCCGATTGCAGGAGCATTGCAACTCTTGGCATCTAGCTATTATCACCAAATTTCAATTTTATTGTTGTTTAGGGATTCTTTTGTCTCAACTGAAATTACTTGAGGGGCTTTATTTCATAAGTATTAGCAGGTTTTCCTCTTTTCCCTGGAACAAAATTCTGCCCTGAGGTGTTGCTATTTCTTCCCTGCATTAGGGCTGCATGCATTTACTTTGCACATATTCAGCTAAAGGTATTTCGTATACATAATGTACTTGCTGTTTAAGGTTTTGAATATTGTAAGTGAGATAGGAAATAAGAAAACCAGTTCAACAGGATAAATACCACACTGTTAACTGAGGAGCAAAGGAATAAGATACAGAACATATGTTAAAAGAAATGGTTTGCAATAAATATCGTTTTGGCAACAAACTCGTGTGTTGACAGAGCAAGGGAGTCTTTGAGATACTAGGTTCCATAGCAAAGTAAAACATAAAATGAAGTAAAACCCTTAAAATAAGGGTTGATTACCAAGTAAAATATTAGTATCCTGCTTTTAAATGCGTTAATGTGAGTGAATTCAGAGAACTGAGGTTAGGACTTCAGAGATTTTTCAGTGGTTTATACTGCCTCCAAATGGTATTTTAAACAAGTTTCCTAGCTTACGTGTTCCTCAGTTTCTCAAGTTGTAGGGTTTTGATTTGCTTTTAGTTTCAGGTAAAAAAAAAAAAAAAAAAGAAGAAACATACAGACAAACAAACAAAAACCAAACAAAAAAGCCACCCCTAAAACGAAGCCCCAAATAATAAAAAACTTCCCTGCCTTGTTGGGCGCTTAAGGTTTTAATGTTTGGGAATTATTATGTGATCATTAGATAAAATATACTGAATAAATGTACCGTAATCAATAATTATTTTTTTCCTTCTTCCCTTAATATTTCAATTAAGTTTTTACTTTAGTAAGTAATCCCTAAAGTTGTCCCACTGATAAAAGATACTTCTGACCAGATATGGCTCAATATACAAAGGTACGTTCTTTTAACTGTCCTGCCCAAGGAATAGCAAGTGTCTTAAACTTAATTTTTAGATGCAGAGTATTTTTTTCCCTCTGAATCCCCAGTCTGCATTATTATTCAATATTCAATTTGTAGTCTTCACAGAGCATTATTCAAGCTACAGTAACCCTTTGCAGCATTTGGCTTTTATTGCACTGTCTGTTCAGGCTTTGGTCTTCTGATTGCTGTCAAATACCTGCATTGTGCTATTCGGTTAGCTTTGGATAGTTCTCCTGGCTATTTTGGAGCTCACTAACACTTAAAGATCACAGATGTAGTAATCCAGCACTGATGACAGGAATCTTTTTGTTTTGAGTTCTCAGAAATAAGCATTAGTAAGAATAGGAAAGTATGGCTACCAAGAAAGCTTTGGCTCTGTTACGTCAGATTCCTGAGAAAGAAATGCCGTACAGACAGAGAAGCTGTTGTAGCGGTATGCTTTTCTGACTGAGTTAATAGTGAATGCTCTTAAAAGCATCCTTCGTTATTAACCCAAACCAGTTACTAATACATAAGGACAGCTAAGCGAGGAGTCGCCAACGGTGCGTTGCAAAAGGTAGGCAGTTGTCGGGAGTCAAGGGACGCCTTTCCTAGGTGGCATTTGTGAACTGACTGGTGTGAGCTGCAGCTTCTGTGAAGCAGTCACCATGTACCTGTGATACCTTCATCAGTTGCCATGAAAATGAAGGTGATGTCAAATGTTCGCTATTGCCATTTCAGAATAGTAAGAGAAGATCAAATAAATTGAGAGGAAATGAGTCAGTCTTTGTTTAAACATCCATTAGGGCATGGTGCACAAAGCCTTGTCATGAGGGAACTTGTTCCCTCTACCGTAGTTTCCTTTATGAGTCTCCCAGCTTCTCTAAAATAATCACGAAGGGTATTTCTAGTTGCCATGGAAGTTGCGTCATGCCAGGAGCAGAGGTAGACTCTGCTGGTAGAGTAATTTTAAAGGAGGTATCAGGGAGATAGTGTTCTTCCAGTACAAAAAATAGAATGTGGTGTTATCAAGATGTAGTGAAACAATATATAGTTTTTATAGCACCATTTAACTGAAGCTTTTGGATTACACTGAAGCCATAGGTCTCAAGGCTACTGTTTTCATAAACTTCATTTGGCTGTTTGGGATAAGGACTTGGTTCCTTGTTTTCCTGCCTTATCAGATTGGGGAGCTTATGTAAACTCCTCAGCAGAAATTGAGACTACTTGACAAGTTGCATTCTGTATGGGCCAAATCTTGCCTTATTTGGGATACAGAAGTGCTATCTAATCCTATATTTGTGTTAGCAGTAGTGTATCTCTACCATTCAAACAATAGCTTCTCTTTTTCAGCTCACAGCAGCTGCTCTGAGAGAAAGATGGGGAGGCTGAAAAAAAAACAACCAGGCAGGGCGTACAACTCACAAAGCTGGAGGTGGGTGGCACTCTTGGCTTAGGGAGAGCTGATACAGCAACTGCCCTGTGTACTTCTACTTACTTAGTAGCAAGTCTGTCTCTGGATAAGAACATGCATATAAGAAAAGCTGAGCTGCCTAGGCAGTATTTCCTTCTGTAAGAGACATTCTTACCTTATGGAAGAAGTTGCAAAGATGGGATAGCCACTGACAATTTGTTGGACCACACTGTTTTGATACTGACTTTTGAAGGGACAAATCTTGGAAGAAGAAATAACTAAACTGGCTTAACAATTGCTGCAGAATCCCATGATCATTCAGGACTTGCTAGTTAACAAAATGACAGAAAATGGAAGCAGGTAGAGCAAGTGTAAGTACGCTTCTGTTCGACTGCAAAGAAGGGCAGATCATATCCCCCAAATCTGCCTCCATGCAATGTACTGTTTTATAAAAGTGTAGTGAGAGTGGGTGGAAAAGACATGCATATATGCTGTCTATCAGATAAACTCAGTTTGACATGGGCATGTATATAAATATCTAGGGGTACTAAAGGAAAGCAGTGATAGAATTTGTCACGTTACAGTCCTGTACCAACCGAGTTGAGGTTTTTTGATTTTGGAATTTAATGAAGATGTAATTTCTTACATTTCTCTTGATGATCTTTTTTTTGAGAGTGGGTTTTATCTATAGTATGGCTCCTATAAGCACACTGCCTCTTAAGTCCTGCAGAAATGTTACCTCTAATGCAGTTTCATATTGCAGTTTATCTGATATCTGACCCCAGCTTGAGGAGATCCTCCTGCCTTTGCCTGTTGGTTTTTATACCTTTCCTCCCCAATTGTTTTGTTTTGTAATAGAGCAATTGAAATATAGCTGGCTTAATTTTCCTGATTGAGTGGAAATCCATCACTCTCTTCAGGGTTGGTTTTCCTCCACATCAGCTAGGGGAACCAGCTCCCCTGGTGGCACATAGTAACTGTCCGACAGAGGGAAGCAACGGGAGCATTAGCTCTTTGGGGAGATCTTGTCCCTTCGCATCATATTTGTGCAGCGAACTTGCAGCCTGGCTTATCTGTTTTGGCAAACTGTGGCACCAGTATGATGCTCTTAGTTCTGCAGTGATTTTTTTTTTTTTTAAGTGACACAAGTGTGGGTTGCTACTGAACAGGGAGGATCTCATGCTTCCATCCCCATCCAGTATTCCTTTCATTTGTGCTGCCAGCCACCCACCGCCAACCTTTTGCTAGACTGATTCTTGCTGCCACTTGCTAGGCAAGTGCAGTGGTAAAGAAAGTCAAGTGTACAGATGCATCAGGAGAGGATGGAAAGTCAAGAACTTTGTGTAATAACCTGTATTTACTTCAGTTTAGAACAGTGCTGTTTCTGGTCTGTTTGAGGTTCTCTCTAAAGAAGCAATCTGATATTAGTAAGGTGTCTTTTGACTGGAGAAATGTTTTGCCCGATTGCTTCCAGTTCTGGTGTGATTTTGTAGTTTTGCTTTTTCTACAGACACCAGTAGGAAGCCTATAGTTCGTACTTGTTCATCTTCTCGGTGCTGTGATTTGATTAGGAAAGAATATCGGAACAGTAAAAAGAGGATGAGAATATGGAGGGATTATTATTATGCTTATTATTAGGATTTTTTTACTTCTTACCATGGGTCTGGTATAGTCCTGAAATCTGATGGATCTTAAAGTACAATAAAAAAAACCCGGAGCAATTACCTGTTTTGGGTAGCATGGCAACATTTCTGGAGACATTCTTTGAAGTATTCCCAGTGGACATGCACAATTAAGGGAAGTAAGTAGTTTAAGATAGAATATGTAATCTACATAGTGACTTCAAGAACAGAAAGCCTCTAAGTAGACAGGTGATTGCTGTGCACATCACAGGAGGAAGACTGTATGAAAGCTATTTATACAATATACATATTCCCTGTCTGAAAGCTTAGTGAGCATATGCCTGGGAGCTGCCCTAACAGAATAAACAGATGAGATTTCTTTTTAACTTTAAAACAATACAGCTGCTGCTTCCAGTCAGTGTCATGATGAATGACGATTCCTCTTTTGTGATCTGTGTGCTGGATTTAATGTAGTATATCTTATTTGGGTTGCTTCATAAACTGTTTTCCAGTGACTGGTTCAGGTGTGGTATATGACTATACTCTGCTTGTTGCCCCAAATACTAAGTGATAGCTGCACTCTAGAAGTGTCTTTTCTTCGGAAGCTGTGCTTGACACCTTGTTCTCCAGCGTGCATGTGATAAACTGATTCAGGACCAGTCTACTGAAGGAGTGGTTTGACTCTTCTGTCAGTCAATACCATCATGATAGGTATTGTTTGTCTCATGTTTGGTCTTTTCTATCCATATACTTGAAATGTTCTGCTGCATAAAGCTAGTTTTTCATCTTTCTTTTGGCTGAGAATTGTCAGAAGCTGGTAGATGGGACTATTAGGCTTAAGCCAGAAGAAAGGTTTCATACAAATTGAATCTCTTATTGCAGGAAATAATTAATTTTTAACTTCATTTCTTAAGTAGCGGTGTGTCTTTTTTTTTTTTTTTTCAGTTGCCCGATTAACTTTCTCATCCTTTGGTTGATTTTGACCATTTTGACAGAAAGGCAGATATATTTAGAAATTTTCCAGCAAGTTCCATGAAAATGAGCCAGGGAAGGGGAAGGGACCCTAGGAATGCTTTGAGAAGACAGTAAGGTGGTCTCATGTTACAGGCACTGAGGTGTTAACATATAAAAATCCATCCTTAAAAGCGTCCCAAACATAAGAAAAGCTTTGATCAAACACAGTATATGAAAACTTAGCAGGCAAGCCAGTGTTCACAGAATGACATGTTTAAGATGGTCAAAACTCTGGGGTTTGGCAGAATAAAAGTAATTTTAACATCTCTGTGTATGGGTTTTGTTTGTTTTTTTGGTTTTGTTTTGTTCTTTTAAATATATGAGAATTCTCAGAAACAGCCAGAATTCTCTGTAGTCACTAATATATTTGCTTTACCAGCTGTAGGAGCTTAAATGCTGTCCAGCATCACCAGATACTTGTGGCTGCAGTACTCTTCAGGTATGTGTAAGATTTTTGGGTGGCAAAGGTAAACTTCCTCTTGCAAAAAAAAAAGTGTGGGGGCAAACAAGTTCCAAGAGAAGGAGGCAGAATCTTTGGATTCAACTTCTCTACTCTCATCCAAAGTTATGTTAGTAATGGTCTCAAGTATTTTACATTTCTATAATTGTACATCAGAACTATTCCAGTGCTGTGTCTGCTTTATATGGCTGTAATGCTGTCAGTATTCGAAGTGTTTTGTAAATTTAATTAATGCTCAAAGACACTCCTGGTGCACAAAACAGATTGAATTTTTATCTTCAATGACTTAAATTACTTCCATCTTTTTAGCTTCTACTCAGTATCTATAATCTGAAATACATTTAGTCTAGCTTGTAAAGTTGACGTAGTAGGTACAGGTTCTGTAAATCTTTCTAGTGGAATTCCCCCAGATTTGAAAAAAAAAAACCAAACCAAAACAAACCACAAACCAAAACACCCCCCCCCCCAACAGTGCCCAAAACCAAACAAAACAGAATTACTTCATAAAATACAGTTCTTAATCATAGAAAGCAAGCTTGTGATAAAGAAACATTTCTGCCAATTTTATTTCATGGTGTTTCCCAGGTTACCTTACAGGTAGCATAATAGGTTATAAATACGCTGCCAGTGTGAGAGGGAAACCTCTTCATAAAGCATAATGGCAATTAAATTCTGCTGTGTCAGTGGCTGAACTGGCAACTGCTGGGGGCTTATTTGCTTGTCAGTTTATAAGCATGCATTTTTCTATAATTTGCATAGTCTAATCGTGCCTTTGGACTTTTAAATAAAATAAGCCTTGTGCAGGCTCGCTAAAATACATATCCTTAAAAATGGATGTACTTGATAGTCTTATTTGAAAAAGGAAGAAATGTGTTTGAAGTTATGGAATTGATTTTAAAATTTTGATTTCTTTTTTTGGGGGGGTACCTTTTTTGTTCAGATGAAGAAAAGATCCGTTTTCTAAGTAGTGTAGTCAAGTAATGAAAAGAGCATTATCAAGTAGGAAAGTTACATTATGGATTTACTGTTACTTTCTGTACTCTGGAAGTAGTGTGCTGTAGGTAGATGCTTATGTTGTCAGAATATGTAGATCGGGATGGAGATGGGTTAACTGTCGATAAGGGACAACTTAAGATCCTTATGCTTTAAAAATCTGTTACTGAATTAACTTAAAACAATTATTAATAATTTATTGTGGTATTGACACATAAATCTCTCGGTATTTTGCAGTCTCACGTTTTATTATGTATGTACTGAAAATGTTTGCCAATAGTATTCATCATAGATAAAAATCCACAGAGGAATATATAAATTATGTGTCAGTAGTTGATGTGATGTATTGAGGCGAGGAGGTGGTCTAGCGGACAGAAAAAGATGCTTGAGAAAAGTGCAGTCCGCAGTTATGAATTATTTGATATGAATATTGCCTATGGCATGGATATTTAAAGAGGGTGAAAAGCCAAATCCATTATGCGAGCTAATATTAACGGCGGTTAGCGAGCTATTGGAGCCTGCTCCAGCAGTTCAAAGAGGAGGGGACTGAACTTGGAAGCCTGTCCCAGACACACCCTGATGTTTTTTCTGCGGGTGACCAGGTTCAAGCCCCTTGGTCCTTTGAGGAATTGACATGTGTGGGTGGTTGCAAGTGAGGATAAAGAGTTTTTCAGGAGGTGGCGATTTCGAACGGTTTGCGTAGGGCGGCCTCACGTCGCTCCGGAGGGATGCGGTTGGGACTCCTCCGCTGTGAGCTGCCCCCAGATAGCGCTGGCTGTGGAGATGCTCTCCTGCCGCTATCCGAGCAGGAATGGCGGGGCTGGGAATTGTGATGGGGCTGTACAGAAATGTGTGCTGTTCAGGTGGCTGCTGGAAGCCAGATGTTTTTGATAAGATTTTGATAAATGTGTTGGGATCCATTGAGAATAAGATTTTACATGAAAATAAATAGAAAGCACCCAGGGGAGTAATTCTATTTTATTTATATTCCTTAGCTCAGATAGATTTTTATTTTTTTTTAAATTTTTGTTCTGTTCCTTTCTTCTAGCTTTCTTAATAAGAGCATTGGACAATTTATCCCCATGATGAAATTATATGAAATGTTTTCTGCCCTTTTTTTGAATCTAAAACCTTCAGCAATGCATACAGCACAACTGAATTTTCAAAGGAAAACTCTTTGAAGTCCTTTTTTCTTTTTTCTTTCTTTGTGTCTCTGTCTCCCCCTTTCTCCATCTCTCCCCCCTCCTTCTCTCTGTCTGTCAAGTTCAAGAGCAGCTCAGATGCCATGAATTAAGTGAAGCACAAAAGGGGAAAAGGAGACCCTTTTGAAGAACAAAGGCCTCCCATTAGGCTGCCGTGTTCTTTCTCTGACCAAAATTGCTCCCTACATGGTTTTTATTGCTGTCCACATGCTTGGCACATAAGGTAAATACAGTAGGACCCTCGTTACCTCACACTCTCTCTTCCTCTTCCCTCTTCAATAAATGTTTTGTCTCTTTGATGTCCCTGGTAATTCTTATACTGATTGTTCCCACCCTCATAAAAGCCCCAGGGGTAGTCATGGTGGTGGATAGCATTAGATACTGTGTAAATGCTTCCAGAAAAGAAGACAAACTGCAGCCAAAGAATTTATTTCAGGTGGAAGAAAATGGGAAGGAAATACAGATGTTTTCTTTTCTTCTCAACATGTTGCCTCTGTGCCCCGGCTACACTTGCATATCTCAGGGAAGTTCATAATTTCTTCCTGTTTCTTTCAAAAACAAACAAGGAAATAGGGCTAAGTCAGAGTTACGAGGATATGCGTGCCCCAAGACTTTAAAGCTATAGAAATCTTCTGTTAAGCTTTCTTGATTATTTATTTTTTTCCTGTTTTGGACATTTCTCTGTCCCAGAGTTCTGATGGAAAGTACCAGCTAAGGGTCAGACCTAGATAGGTTTAAAATGTGAACTTTGTAGTGTGCACCTTTTAAAAATAAATCAGTCAGGCTCTTCTTTACCAAAGAGAAGCAAAATAGCACTGAAATGTAAGCATGCATAAAAGAAAACTGAAACCAGTGTAAAACACTGTATCTTAAACCTAAGATTGAGACCAAACTTTTTAGTACTTAAATACAAAATTTGCTAATAGCTTAAAAGACATCTTTTGGGGAGTTGATTTTTATGGCAGCGTCTTGAAAGATGGACATAGTTGATGTGGGGTAGCATAACTCATGCGTAAGTTGTCTGGAAATTATAAAGCAAAGAGGTATTTCTTGGTATTTGGAATTTACGTTCTCTCAACTTCTACTTCTTTCTAAATGAAGTATTTTCAAGGATACGTATTTGGTTTGGTATTTCTGCTTGCTTTCATCTTCAAGTTCTGCATTTCCACTGACATGAAGTATTTCTATTAGCTTGTGTAACACAGTTGAATATGTAATGATTAACAGAAAATGTCCCACTTTTTATTTCTGGCACTGCTTCTTAGTGCTACCACCTCACCTCCTGGAGTACATGCTTTTATGAGTGTTACTATGTTATGAACATAGTAATTCCAGAGAAAATGCCAACAAGGCTACTTAAAGAAATAACAATGACTCTTACCAGTCAATTTTGTAGATCATAAGGCAAGGAAAATCCACCTTGAAATCTGGTTGTTCATGTTGCATAAGAAATTTTATAAGAAATGTTATTGATTGTAATCAATCAAATTTTCCGTCGCTCTGTGTGAGCAAGGTTGTACACCTCCCCTTCGCTGCAGAGGAATTAAACTCGCTTCCCCATCCACCTGTAACTGGCCAGCTTAGCTGTGTGAGGAGGGAGGTGATGCTGCCATTTAATGAACTTTCAGTGTAACTGGCTTATTTTGATCCATGCTTGATGCGAGAATGGATTGTCTAAAAGGGAACCTGTAGCTTGAGGTGTTCCGGGAGAATACTGTGTGAGTAGCAGGAGCGCCTCTGCTTGTGGTAGACGTGGATGCTGTGATTAATGGCAGTGGCTGCTACAGCTGCCCGAGCACGGAAGACGAAGACGACCCTTTGTTCTGCCGTCCCCCTCCTCCTTTACCACGCACCATTTGTCATGTAGCCTCTCCCGTTGTCACTTCACCTATGTCGTCTTGGTCCGTCACGGAGCTATACCTGCGTCATCTTACCCAGCCTCGCAAACCTGAGCCAAACCCTGCCTCCCCACCTGCCTGCAGGGGTGTTCTGTCCACCGACCGATCCGAGCAATCTTTGGCCGACGCTGGGAGCGGATCTCCACCCTGGTCCTGAGCCGCAAACCCGGGTCTCGGCTGTGCCAGGAGGGTCGCAGCAGCTGCTGGAAGTAGAACAGTGGGTGAGGAGATGCAGCTGCCACGTCTGTGGTTCAGCTACAGCAACTGTTGGTTAGCGATAACTGCCAGTCACTAGCATGGAGATGCTTTTGTTGGGAGTTGTGCTGTGTACTGCGTGTAATGCACATACCACCGCTGGCAAGTCTGCGAGCCACTGGGCTAAAAGGCTCCGTGTTGGGTAGAATAAGAGGAAGGGTTTCTGAGGTTGGTGGAGCCGTGTCGTGCAGTTTAGCCATACGATTTTAATACTGCTTGAAAGTTCTGTAAACATGAAAAGGACCTTATATATAAATACATTTTACCAACACAATAAACAGTGGGTGACAGCTTCTGAGTATTCCTTCCAACACTAACAGGAGAATAATTTTCCCAGGAACATCTTGTTGATAACTTGTGGTTTTAAATTCCACCAGGTTATGTTGTTGTTCCTCGTCTTTTTTCCTTTAAGAACACGTAATGGACACCTGGAAGAGACCACTGTGAGTTTTCAATTGTACGTCTGCACAAAACAGACGTAGGGCCTGAATTTTGAGTTTTATTTGGTAATTTCTGCATAAGACCAGTGACATAGTAGAAGTAAAGACTTTTGGTGGTTTCCGTTGAAGGCTTGCTGAAGTAAGTAATGAAAGAACGTACTAGTTAGGAGGCTTAGTTTTAACTGCTCGAAACTGTGTTTCTTTACTTGCATAGGAACTGCAAATTTTCAAGGATAGTACCTAGTGCCTTGAGGCAGAGCCCCACAGTGAAGAACACTTATTACTACTCTTAAAATAAGCTGAACATTTTTAAGAAGTGGTGATGTCTTCAGAATGATTTTACACCACCATGTTGGCACTTGCAAAAACAAATTTCCTTCGAGATCCATGCTGTAGCTTCAAAAAGCACTGAATGTGACATGCAGAGACAGGAATCTTTAAACCAGCTGAAATGCACAAAGATCTGCTCTTGTGAAGGGTTGTGGGTATGGGACTAGTGGAACTGCAGGTTTCCAGATAAAAATTTATATGACTTTGAGTCTTAACACTATACTCCAAGACTGGGGTGCATGAGAGATCCTGTTCTTCCTGCCTTGAGATGTGGACTTCTGCCAGCTCTGTTACCATTCCCCTCTGAGCTGGCATGGCCGAAATGTATCCTGCAAGAAAAGAAGAATCCTGTTCAGTTAGAGCAGCAAGATGGTACTTCATGACAACGCAGTCCCTCAAGCTGATTGAGATGGAGGAGGGAAAGGATCAACTGTTCAAATGGCAGCCCCCGTTCCTGAGCCCGTGGTGAGGTCAGAGCGTGCTCTCCGCAGGCGGCTGTGCTGTCGCCAAATTGCTCTCAGTCTCCATGCCAGCTTTTTGACCTAAACTCCTGAGACTCCCTGGAAGAGGCTTCTTCTTTTAAAACAAGTTGGTTTTTTTTTTTTTTTTAAATTTGAGCACAGCTGTTGTGAACATTGTCACTTTGCCACTACATTTTCAAGATCTCAACATTCTTGTATGCCCGTGATGTGCTGAATGCTCCTTCGTACGAGTGCCAAGTCACCATATGCGACTGAGCCCTACGGACTGAATAATTGCTACTTTGCTTAAAAGGGGTTTCTGTATCTAAAACTTCCTCCTGTAGTACGAAATTGGAATTTATTTCTTTTGCGTTGATGCTGCCAGAAGTTTCTCAGGTTTGTCTTCGTTTTGAACTCTTAGTCATTTAGGAAAGGCTTGCTTATCGAAGGTCTGAAATGCTGGGTTGGCTATTCTAGTCATTGAGATTCTCAAGGAGTTGATCCAGGATAAGTGGTCCATTACATCATCTGCTCCTTCCCAAAGGGCTAATATTTCTTATTAGATTCCTAGTAGAGCTTTGAAGCTCTACAACTTCACTCATCCTCATCACACAAAATGTAAAATTTATTGAGTTAAAACAAATACAATCTTCTGCTTTTTTATTCTTTGCGGGCAACAATAAGCAAGACTACATGCACTTTGAACTGCAGCTAGCATTCTGAGTTCTCTGCCATGGGAATGGGCTCTCTTCCACTAGCTCGTTTTAGGTTATAATATGGAGGTTATTCTTTTTATGTTTAATTTCCATGCTTCTTGTATGTAGCATTTTTTCAGGCAGCAGCATAAAATGACAACTTTTGGAAAAAGATTGTGTTGCATGTTGGATTTTGAACGCTAAGTAACACTTCCAATGTTTATTGCCATTCTGCCGTGTGTTAAATCAATCTCCTATCAGCTTGTGAAGAGGAGGTTTTGTGTACTGATACTTGATGTTTTCCTTTCTAAGGGCAAACCAAAACGTTAAATTCATTAGAAATTGGTGTAGCAAAATCTGTTCAACCACATTCAGTAGAGTCCTCTTTGGTGGGTGAATTTTTCAGTCTATAGTGGTTTAGGAAAGGACTGCCTGTCTGTTTTCCCTTGACAGTGCGGTCTATCTTGACTGGGCGTTAGAATACGGGACTTCACATACAGACAAATTACCTTATGGTAACCACTTACTTTGAAGGGCATACAGTAGCTGTCCATCTATAAGAACACTCAACCCCTTTTTGACTGTAATCTGCTTTTATTAAGGACAAAGCTGATCTAAATTATTTTGTACAGCTGCAAGCACACAGCTATTTAACGCAGGTTACTGACACGCTCGAACTGGTGGGGCTGGAGACTTGGCTTTTTTTTGCATACCATCCCCTGGACAAAAGAATCGCCATGCTTTCTGTGTGTTTCTGCTCCTAGAGAGTCATCAGGAATACGAAGACAGGTTCATCACCTTGATTGGGCGTGGGAGTGCTGGCTTCTGCCCCAGCTCTGTGGGGTTTTTGTTTGGTTTGGTGGTGGGGTTTTTTTGTTTGTGTGGGGGCTTTTCTTCTTTTCTTTTCTTTCCCTGGGTGACCTCGGTCAAGCTGTTTCATTATAGCATCCCGTTCTTCTTTTCACACACACCCCCCCC
>JANZLQ010000031.1:15642327-15675489 GCA_026212715.1 Elanus axillaris | reverse complement strand
ATAATTGGTAAAATTAGTCTTGATTTATTCTTGTCAGCTTGGGTTCTTTTGCTTCTGGTCACTTGGCTATCTGATCTCAATAGTACTTGGTCATGTTTTTCATGTCTGAGTGGTCTCTAAAAATTACAGCAATGCACAGTCGGCCATCCCAATTCAGATTACTGGCGTCAAACCCAGGGAACTCTTCTGAGGATTGCACACCTTGTTTTGAAGTGAAACATATAGTTGTTGCTTCTTCCACAAAAACTCACCCCAACCTAATGCACAAACACAAAAAACCCTGAACAACCACGGAAACAAACCCCGCTGCTATACCAAAAAACCTCCACTAACTCTAATTCTTCATCTTTGAAGTTTTTTTTCCTGATCTATTCTCACTGACACAGTCTAGGTTATTCTTACTCATTACAACCTATTTGGTTTCACCACCCTTCCAGTTTCTTCGTGCTGCACATCTGAATGTAGAGATTTTTAAAGACTTACCTTGTACTCAGTACTATTTCTAGCTGATCTTCTCTGTTCTGAGACTGGAATGAAGCCACATGTCTCTGGTTTAGATCATTGTCGCTGCAGCTGCAGTATCCGAGAGCCTCGTGATCTTTCCTAACAATATCCTGTGAGGCAGGAAGGATTTTTACAGATAATAAACTGAAGGCACTAAGGGCAAGTCTATAAAGATATTTAGATATGGTACTTCTCTCTTGTTGTGGAATTACCTTATTAAAGGTACCATCAGGGTCAAATTGGTGTCTATCTCTTGTGGATTTTCTCATGACTTGTCCCTATCTTAGAAATGGGGAAGTCCGAAACCAGGTCTCCTATGTCCAAAGTTAATACAGTGAGCATTATAGATTTATTTTTAATTTCTTTTTTTTTTTTTTTTCCTAAAAGTAGTGATAGTAGCAAGGAAAGCCATGAAGCCTACATTCTGATTCGATAGCTTCCTTTTTCTGCTTACCATGACATGATAGTCTTTCCAGATAGAATGGGACTACTGCCGTATTCTAAACTCCTTTAACTCGGATCCTTCTTTCTGTATGTATCTCCCTGCCTATATTTCATTTTTGGACTAGGAGTCTATTGTGTTGGGTTTTGGATGTGTGTGTAGTAGTGTTAGAATTCAGGGAGATCCATTCTCAGGAGAAGGTTTTAGATGTGGAGCACTTCCTAAAATGTAGTCCAAAGCTGCTATCTAGAGAGATGTAAGGTGTCTACACTTACCTCTTTCCCATGGTTTATGTTTAGGGAACACCCTCCTCCCACATTTCTAGTAAATTGCTTACACTATACAACTACACAGATATGTAATGTTGTGTTGAAGTAACTATTGGTATTCTTGGTGAGGTCTAGAGACTTGTATAGATGACTTTTGCACTTTGGAGCCGCTGCATGGAATTCATTGTCGAGGATTAAGGACTGTGATCCTGGATTCCCTTTCTGGGCACAGTACCCACGTTGGAAGAGAACAGTCCTGCAGTATGCAATTTTGCGTTAAAGTCTCATGGATATCTTCCATGTCCGTACTTGGAGAGCTTAATTAACAGAACTAATTACCATTCCAGATAGATCTACATTTCCCAGTGTGCCTTAACATAGGGTTTAGGAAAGCAGAAAGGAAATGAAGCTGTCATGTTTGCGGCTGCTTATCAGCTGTTAAATCTAAATGCTCAGCACTCTCCATGGGAGTTATGGGCATGGCCCGAACAGTTCTTTTCCCCAGAAGGCATAATTTTCTCAGCTGAGAGAACACAGGTTTCCTAAACAGAGAATCACTGCTGACAATCCACTTAAAAAAATTACAGTTAGTGAGTAGAAACCCCAGTCCTCTGGCTTAGCGGCACACGCTGAACGCTGGCGTCATCCCAGGCAACTGAGAAGTAGCGTTCGCGGTTGTGCTGGCCTTTAGGAGACACACGTAGGCTTTCTTCTTCCAGCCCTTTCCGAGGGGCCAGCCTGCTTTTTCTTTTGCTTGTCGTGTAGCCCGAGCGCGGCTTGCCTTGCCTGCCTTCGGAAAGCGCGGGTTGGTCTCCGGAGGAGAGAGCGACTCGCAGTTCCAATCTCTCCTTGCCTTGCCTCTGGTCAGGCAGCCGATTGCTTTTCTGGGTTTGTTCCTCCGGGTGGCATCTGTCTTCAGGAAAAATTTCCTTACGGCGAAGTGTGGGCTGCTGAACTGTGGCTGTCTCGGTATCGCTGTTTCTGACTGCTATGCTGAATTAATTATGAGAGCAGTTATGATGTAGGTGCGTGAAATGTTTGTGGCGGTTCAAAATGGAAGGGTTGCGCTGAAATGCATTTCTTTCTCTTCCTTTGCAGCCTTTTTTAATTTGTTTTTACTTTACTCTTTTTTACTTTCTCCTGAATAAAAGAATTTCTATTTCAAGTGTACAAAAATTGGTTTTGTGCCACTTGGGATACCTTTCCTATTTGTTAATGTCTTCTGTGATCTTATTGTCAGCATTAGAAGTGGTTCATGTGCCTATATAGCATTTCACTCCCATCTTTTAAGCTTTACCTCACCGTAACTTCCTAGTTGTATATTCTTGTTTAATACTAATCAACTGTTTCTTTGTTGTTCAACAAGTTATATTTCAACTCTCTATAACTGACTCGGTGTTACCTGAAGGTTTCTCTTAAGTTCCCGTTTCAAAGGGCTGGAATACAGTGCTCTTTAAAAGAGCGGATTAAAATTACTTGATGTACAAAATTAAAAATGTGAACTCTGTGGCTGTACACAGCGTTGCAAGGTCAGCATGAACCTGACAGAGCCTAGAAGGGATTCTGCTCTTGCTAGGTAAAGACTTGAACAAATACACGGCACTTGCAGTGTTCCCCCAAAGGCCAAAAGAAATGAATTCTCTCCAATCAGAATGTGATTTCTCTGGAAAAGTTTGCTCCACTGAGAACACCTTCTCAGCATCTCCTGGGACTTGAGCCATAAGGTCTTTGGTTCAAAGCAAGCTGGAGTTTGCAGAGGCCAAGGCTAGAGAAGAAATTAATCTAGTGAAGACTGCAGAGCTCTTGTCTTGTGTTTCATGGAGAAAATGCGCATGTGTGGTTGCATTCTGTGCTAGCTGAGTTTTCTTACTGTTTTCTCTTGAAATATTCTGGTATTAATAAGGGGAGAGCTTTAAATGTTCACTTTTTTTGTTGCTTCATTTTTAAGAAATTAAGGTTTTCTGGGCTGGGATAGTGAATTATGTCATTCATACCTGTAAAACTGAAGTTTTTCGTAATAGAAAACTAAACTTGTGTAATGGCAAACAGTATTCCAAATACGAAACAGACGTGTTAACAGTTGGACTTGATGGTCTTAAAGGTCTTTTCTGACCTAAAAGGTTCTATATTTCTATCGCTTTGCCTACAGTAAGCTACTGAGATGCTTCTGCTGCTCAACAATTTTACTGGTCAGTGGTAAAGTTAATAGGTAGTCAGAACTTACTTAGGTATTAAACAGAAAAGTAGCATCACTTTTATGCTTTCTTTTTGTTCTTAGGGAAACCATGAGTAAAGACACAAGTTAAAAGTATGCTGTATACAAATGGGCAAAATGCTATTAAAATAATGGAAACATTTTTTCATGTTTATTAGTGCCTAAAATATACAGTGTAAAGTATTGTAGTCTGCCTTCTCAGGTAAAACCTGTATTTTTTCAGGTGAAAATTGAACACAGCTGAACTGTTGTGCAGCAGATACTTAAAGCATTATTGGGATAGCTTGGCCTACTCCACTCCTGCTAAATTTAAGTAAACGACACTGAAATCTGGATTTGGTGGAAATACATGTGCTGAAGTTTCCAACATTATTTCTTCCGATGTGTTTTGAACTTGTCTGATGTGCGCAGAAGTTCCAAGTGCCAGTGCTGCTTTAAAATGAACGGTTTTGCATTTCAGCGTGTGCTATTTAAAAAGGTGTGTTGCTCCAAATAAAGGAAGCGAACTCTTTTACTCCATTTGAGAGAATTTCTGGAGGAGGTACCTGTAAAAGTGCTGCTTGTGGTAAATTTCCTCTTCTTCATGGGCAAGGTGGGAAGTAGGGAGGAACGGATGTTGGAACTTGAAAATGGGTATTTCCGTATAACTAATAAAATTACTCTGCAGGTCACCAGGGCTGCGGAGTCAGCTGTTGTGTCCAGTGGATTTTGATTAAACTGGAGCGCAACATTTTCTTTTCCCCTTTCTGTGAATCTGGTTCTTTGAGGCATGCCCTCCTACAGCATGTACTGTTTCAGCCCTTATTTCGAGCGTTTCCATTCTTCATGTCTGTTTTGAGCCCTAGGAATTTTTTCCTTATGCCTTGACCTTGGTGTACCATACATTTGTGAAACTAATAAGCTCGATCTAAGAGAATAGCCTGTCCCTCAAGTTGAGGGTGAGAGGCTATGAAATAAACACAAAGTGTATTACTGAATGGGAGAAAACAGAAAGAGATATTTAAGAGGAGGGTAAATACGCCTTTACGTAGCTTCTAGGTGGCAGGGGAAAAGACGATGTGCTGACAAAAGGTTGTATTTTCTTTCTTTGGGAATGTGTTGTTTGTTAACCTGCTTACAATATCTTAATTTAGATTTTATACTGAAAGCCTGTGAACTTTATTAAACCTCATAGGTTGGCAGGATTTTTTGGGCATGGGGATCTTTTAAGCCTGTTTTCCGAAGAATGTTGAGAGTATTGGATTATGCTGACTGTTAATCCCATCTCTTATACTTTTTTTCCATCTGCTGTCCAGTTGGTCACGTTTGTCAGGGGCATGGAGGTCTCAGGGAGACTAGGTTCTTAGGCATTCCCCAGTAGATGGTCGAGGAGAAGAAACTGCTACCATTCTCATGAAATGAAAGAATTCAGTAAGACTGTGACACTCATAAACTGTTGGAAAATGAATGCAGAGAAGAGACCTTTGTAAACACGGGTATTGCAGAAGTTCAGTAAATCGGAGAAACTCATCCTTAATCTAGTGTGTGTATATGTAATATGCCCTTAAGTTAGACAAGTCTTCTGTATGGTGAACTGTACAGTTACTTTTAACCTCTGTCAATTCCTTAATCTTGTTCCTGGGAGACTGTACAAATGATCATACTGGTAGAACGGAGAGGATAGAGCAGGGGGCGGAAACAAGTGCAGGGGCATAGAACTTGATTCAAAAGACATGATTGCCAAAAGAAATGCTTGCCAAAAAGATGGCTTCTCTGCCACATGGATTCTTGTTCCGAGGTGATGCAGATTTTAAGTTTTTCTGGAAATTGGGACAAGCAGAACCGCTTTTTTTTGTAGGTGGAGTCTGATATATCAAAAGGGGCAAACTCTTGGTTTAATCATAATCCAGTTTAAAAAAGCCCAAAATACAACTACTGGATCATGCAAATACTTCGGAAAAGAACCTTTGCTAGTTTCGTTGCCCACTGAATTGGCACATTGCCACTGCCTGTGTTTTAATAAAATTTCTATCTTGTGTCCTTTCAAGGGGAAAAAAGGTTTTGGACAACTTCTTACCAAACTATGAAGATGGTGTTTATCCACCATATTTTCTTGGAAGTGTTTGTTCTGAGAAAGTACATTGTATGTAAATAGATTGAGAGCTTAAGGAAAACTCTGAAGTTGAGCAGTGCTGCGCCAGCTTTTTTTCTGTGAACTTTCTCCATTAGAGTATTACGTACAGCAGATCCTAGTTCAACCCAGTATAAATGTGTTTACGGTATGGTGGGCTCTATCTTGTTCTTCACTACAATGACAGGTAGTAGAACCTTCCTAGAAAAAATGAAAAGTTTATGGAAGTATTTTCATTCTCCGTTGCTGGTAAGAGAGTTGATAGAACTCAGTCTTGTGTTATTTTGCAGTCAGAGCGGTATATCAACTAATTTTTAACATGCTTATCTATCAGCTGTTGATCAATAAACCTAACTAGTAATTCTAAGAGATGAGCATTGCCTCAGTTGTCTTGATTCAATATTGACAAAACATGTCCCGATACTGTGGCAACATCTTCTGTGGCTGCTTCTTGACGTTGTGTGATGCGTTGGATTTTGCACAGCCTTGTATTTGAAAGAAGCTGGATACGTGAGAGTGCAAGTGTGTTTTGCAGTGTAAGACTCTTGCGTGGCCACAGTCCGATGCTTTGTTTAAGAGGAAAGCTAATGTTCTAGTGTTCAGTCACTAATGTCGTGGAGAAGGTAGCAGCTGGCTACCAATAGCAGTGATGGTGACTTGAGTGACTCCTACATATGTATCTCTGATTACAGCATTATTTTTTAGGCACTTTAACAGTATAACCATACGCTGCTGTTTCCGGAAGAGAAGTGTATATGCTTAAGTTACGGTTCCAAGCATAACTAAGCCAACACAACAGCTCTCTGAAGCTGAAATGGGACTACCCTTACTCTCTTACCTTCAGCTTCATCATCCTGCCTTTACTCCTCTTCCCTTGGAAAGTTTCTACCGTTCTGGCAAGTTATACACCCTTCTGGAAGGGGCTCACTAGTGACAAAGCCAGCACAACGTAGCCAGTGAAGGTGGGAAATCCAGGTGGGGGGTCTGGCCTCCTTCGAACAGTGGTAAGCCATCACATTGCCGTACCCTGTCTCTTCGCCCTCATGCTGAAGTTATAACACAAACCTTTTTAAGTTCCGTGCCGCTGGAAGGACAGACCACTTCCCCTTCCTCTCCCACTCCTTCATGATTCAGCCTCTGTCCTTGTGTCTCTTTTCAGTCTCGGACTTCCACACATAGCTGATTTAACTTGAAAGAAAAATAATTTTGTTAGCTTTTTATCAAATTAAGTTTACGCTGGGTTGCCAAGTCAAATTATCTCTCTCTCTGGTTAGGTGAGTTCCAGGGCCAGTGTGAGGGAGGAGGTAGAGCCGTCTTGTCGTGTCTAGGGGAAGGAAAGAAAATGAGGCCTTTCTATTTCAGGGGTGGACAGTAATTCGATTGGATTAAAATCTAAATATAAAATCTAAATGTATTGTGAGGCTGTGGTTTAAACAATTTAAACCAAACTAGATTGATTCCATTCAGTCCCACCCCACTTGGTGGCATTTGCCGCACTGCGCTTGTGTGACTCTGTAGTCATCCGGGTTGGGGAGCTGAGCGGCTGAAACTGTTTTTCAGAAGGGTTAATTTTCTGCTGCCCAACTCTCTGAGCTTGCCAGTCTCTCCAACTGTGGGGTCAGTTGAGTGCTGGCGTGACCCCGTGGGAGGTATGGCTAGGGAAAAAGGGGGTCAGCCTACAACTTTGTCATCTTGGGTTGTATTCTCCATCCCGTTAATTACATGTTTCAGCTACTTCTATATCCATATAAATTATGTAGATGGGATAATTTACATACATAATGCTAACAAGGGTGAGATGTTACATGAGTTAGAGTAAGACAATGTTTCTTCAGTCCTGAGGAAGATTGAGTTACAGTGAGAATAATCAGGAGTTTGTGAAAAATATGAACCAACAAAGGAGATAAAGGAGGCTCTAATAGGTAGACGACACTTGACTGGGGCTTCTGGGAGTCAATATGAGATGTTGTTCTTGGTCTGTTCCTGGCAATCGTGTTCCCATGGTGATACGAAAGCAGTCGGTTATCTGCGTCTTGTACTGGACTTGCATTGGACAGATGGAAATCAAAATACAGATCTTATACTTCTTGCATAATTAACATTTGCATCTCACTGCTGTGAGATGTAACTGAGGCCAAAAGATTAACAGGATCAGGAAAGAAAAGGGATTATTCATTTACAGTACATTATGTTAGGTTAAATGAAGGCTTTGTAAAGCCTTTGTAAAGAACTGAAAAACCATTATACAACAGGGAACAAATAAAGTGCTAACCAAAGGGGATTAGGAAGAAACTTCTCTGTTAAGCAGGCTATTCCATGGGTGTCCACTGCGAGGTTTCTTGTACCCAGTAGTAGTCGTAGTCAGGCAAGTTTTAGGTTAGGTGATCCATCTCTTCGCCACAATTCTTATGACCACTTAAACAGACGCTGTCTGTTGATTTGAATAGAAATGTGTGGCTGGAAAGACTGCTGTAGTCCACGGGCACTTTTCGAAACGTGCAAGGGTGAGAGCCTGTGGTCTGGCACGGATCACTAGCACGTTTGCGCACTTAACGTGTTTTAAGGGATCTTCCCCCGACCCTCCTCAAGCTTACTGAGTTGAATTGGCATGACCGAAAACTACGTTGTTTGCTCATCAGGAAAGGGTCACACCTGTTCTTAACTCTGTAACTCAGGGTCACAAGTGAGAATGCAGTCTTTGAACTTTGTTGGATACTTACTGGGTTTTGACTGGCTTGAAGAATTTCCTAAAAGCGGAGAGAAAGTGCCGTTCTCAGCGTAAATGGGAATGGGGAGGGAGAGGTATGCTTGAGATTATACAAGTTGGATTTCTAAAATTTGAAGATGAGGCAGCTTACATTTAGTGATTTACAATGACCCGAAAGGAATCTCTGATAAGTTGATATTATGTATTTCTTGATGTCAGTAAATCTTAAGTCTCTAAGGAGGCTGCAGAGAGGGTGTAGAAAAATGAGCGAGTCAATAATGTGAAAAAATGGGACAGGTTTATTTCAAAAGCTAGAGGCCAGTTACACTTACTTGAGTGACTAGATAATTTTATTTGCTGATAGACAATTTTTTGTTAATAAAAAACAATCTAATGTAAATCTATACAGTTTTCTGGGGTAGTAGAGAAAGTTTTTTCAGAGGAATTTGCTGTAAGCTTTACAAGTTCTTGTTAAGATTAAAGCTTTGTTTTGTAATTGTATTGATAAAATGCAGTCTTTTATAATGTATCTGATTTAGAATGTCTTACTTCATTGACTACCAAATTAAAGTGATACAAAATCAATACTAAAAGGATTAAGGACAGGATAACTGAAAAATCTCAATATAGTTGTTAATGGAAAGTCAAAATCTAATAGCTGTGTCTGTCTTCAGCAAGTACTCTTCTGTATCTGTCAGTGATGAGGAAGAAATACGGAAACTTCGTTGGTAAAGTTTTCGGACGATGCAGAGATGGGTGGAGTTGCAACTAACTATCAGATCAGTTACTACAAAGGGGTCTAAGATTCACCAGTTCTTCTGGGAAATGAACCGTGTATTTTAATTTAGCCAAACACAGTGCCTGCTAAACGTCTAGCAAAAAAAAAAAAAAGTAGATTCCACTTTTGGAAGAGGAGCCTGTGCTCTGAAACACATGGACTCTAAAAATGAATTGAGTTGTGATTAATTACAATCTGGAAATGGCTTTTGGAGTGAGACTGTACCTATGATAACAATTGCAATGCTTGAATTATAAATACAGTTGAGACTAACCTTCTGGAGCTACTAGGAAATTTGTAACATCAGAAGAGTTGCTAACAAAGCCAGAAATGTTTCTGAGAAGTCATGATGGATTCAGCGTGTGAAAATCCTGTCAAACTGAATTTAAAATTCAGAGTCTTTGGTTAAACCAGGTTGGACCGAGTGAACAGTGACTTGCTCACAGTGCAGAAGGGGACTTCTGTTTAAGGGAGCCTCCTTAACCAGCTGAAGGTGCATAACAAGGTCCAGTTGCTGGAAACTGATCCTACTTGATTTCAGTCTTAAAGCATGCCGTATAAAAAAGGGACTTCAAGTTAGCAGGTAAAGCTAAGAAGATGGTATAGCTCCCTCTCTTGGAGTGTGTTAATCAGAATACAGTGTTTTTAATACAGTCCCTCACCTGGAAGTTGAGGCCTAAGTTGTACAGGAGAGCTTAACAGCCTCCTCTTATTAAAAAAAATGCTATGCTCATCTCCAAGTCTCTTCAGAAGTCAAAACCCTCGCTCCCCCCTGTTACCTTCTCCCTTCCCCTCTCTCCCCCCTTTAAGCTGTTTGTAAGCCAGTACCATGGGCAGGGTTAGTGCTGGTCTGGCCAAATGACGTTCTAATTACATATGGGCAATTTCATTGCAAGTTTGTCCTCAGCACGCATCAACTGTCATGAATAGAAACCCCAGCAGAGATAAGAGCTGTAGAGGACAGAATCAATATGTGCTTAAGTCTCCTGTATTTTTGAGATGTACAAAACCTGCCTCTTTGTTGGTATAAAAGAGATACATACGAGTGAGAGCGTGCGCGCGCGCATGCCTGTTTGCAGTTGGAGTGCCTCCTCCTTAACACCTGACAATGAAGTATTCATTTGTTACACCAGTATTACCTGGGACTGCGTTTGAAATGCTTTCCAAATTACGTGTTCACTTCTAATGTATCAAGTCTGTTCGTTTTTCAGCTTCTCCAATTCCAGACGCATTGCTTGCAATATAGACCAGGAGCTTTCGGGTTTTAACTCTGTGGCTTTTATTAACATATGATGGACTGTTAATGTTGATATGGTGTGGTTCTGAAAGTGCAAATTATGCCAGGCCTATAGGAGAATACTATTTTTTTGGTTTTTTTCTTTGAATGCATTGTGAACTTTTTTTCCGTTGAGTGGGCCTACAGTCATCATTTTTAACACTAAGTGGCACGTTTCACTTGCTCAGTGGTTGTACCCTGTTAAAGCTTTGTGTGTTTCCCTGGTCATTTTAATGCCACCAGCTCAGCTGTTCCTTTGAAGTGCTGCTGATTAGTCTGAAAAGAAATTTGGAAGGGAATGTAGAAAGGGTAGAGAAGAAAACTAAACCTACTTAAGCAAATGAGCAGCTTTCAAGTTAGTGATGGATTAAGGCTGGTTCCCATAGGTGGGGTAATGGATAAAGCTCACAGGTGCACCATGTCTTATATATGTTGATGGATAAATAAAATTTATAGCTAACTTCCAATGTGCACATTAAACTGCTCCTGTTCGCTTATATTTGACCTTTCATACACGAATTTATATGAGACCACTAACGTATTGGCGGCTTCTTGCGTAGCTGGAAGCTGAATGTCCCTGGGTAAGCTTGCCTTGCCCTCCTTGAAAGACAGGGATCACTTGCAGAGAGATGTTTAAGCCAGGTACAAGGAGAGGCATTTTGGGAAGTTAGCACCGACAGAACTGACTGAATCTCTTTCTTACTGACTGCCTGCTTTTTTGGAAACAAATAAGCATCGTGTTGTTATTTTTATGTTAGCCAGATTTCATAAGAAAAGAGAGGTTTGTGTCATTTCTGTCTGACTTTTCCTTTCTGCTCTCCCTCATCAACAGTTGTCCAATTTTAACCAAATGAAACAAATTACGGTATTTCAGTGATTCTAAGTTCCTGTAGTTTTCCTGAAGCTGGTGAATAAGTTAAAGATCCTGACTTTATGTTCAGTAGTATAAGCACTCTTAATGCTCTAGGTATGAGATCTTTCATGTTATGATTTTGCATGGGAATATCTACCGTATTTTCATGCTCAACAAGCAGTTGAGCAGATCAAATGCTAGGACTTACCAGCAAAAGAACAGAGTGCAAAGCAGTATAAGAAAAAATAGCATAGTGCCACAATTCATTACTGCGTCTTTCTCCTGAGTACTGTACCGTGCAGCTCTTCTCCCCCTACATGAAAAAGATGTAGAAAAGCAGCATTAGGAGTCATTGTATGGAAGCCATTCATGCTTTTTTGAACAACTGTGTAGGCTAGAGATGTCATCCTAGAAAAGATAGAGCTAAGGGGTGATACGGCAGAAGTCAGTGAAGTGTCATGGAGGGGTGAATAGAGGCTTGCAGTTCAGGGTCTCTTTTTGTGCAAGAAGTAGGGGAAATTGAAGTAGTGCTACAGAAGAAGATAGATTGAAAACAAAATAAAAAAGAATGCTCTTCAATGTATACTTAAGCCGCGGGACTCCTTGCTGCAGGCTGACTCTCAAAGTTTACAGGGGTTTAAGGGAAAAAAAAATTGGTTGAGGGTTACTTAGAGTTTAGCAGCTCTAAGTTCAGAGTCAGCGACTGCCCCCAGAGGTCTTGGAGTTGTAATTTAGGGGGCAGCGTCTTGCGTACCTTCTGCGTTCCTGCACTCTTGCCTAAGCATCGGGTTTTGGTTCCTGCCTCCTGGCTCGCCATAGGATATTAGCCGGGATACATGGGCCCTTTTCCTTCAGCCTGTAGGGCTGTTCTTACTTGAAACAGCAGTGGAAGCGAGGAGATGATGTCCTGTTTGTGGCTGTGCTAAAGGAAAAGCAGAGAGCGCGTAGTCCTTATCTCTATTGCTTATCTGGTCAGTTGGCCAACAAGTACATACCTATGGCTAGTCAGTACACCCGAGGTTCCAGATTAGCCCCAGCCCCTTCTCCCTGTTGTTTAGGCAGTGGATGTGGAAGGGGACACAGTGAGAAGGCTGGGGTGAATGAAGCGTAAAGAAGAGTTGGAGGCTTGGATGTCGGGAAGAGCAGTGAGCTGCACGTGCAGGACGCAGAAAGGAGTGGGATGAGTCAAAGGTGGGACATGGCTTGCAGGTAAGGACAAAGGACAGGATTTGTACGTGACAAACAATTGTTTGTCAGCTACAGGGTAACTTTAGATTTTTAGAACGGCACTTAGAAAGCCGCTACAGAAAGAGTACAATTAAAATTGGAAACGCTACGAAGCACTTATCAGAGAGGTACTGTCTTGTGGAAGTCTTCTAACGTGACAAGAAGGATTTGTGTTTGGGTTTCTGACTTCTCGCTTTCAGCTTTCTATTGTTGATTGCAATTTACAGAATGACAGGCATTTTCTAAATGGTGTAGTGTCTCTTAAACTTCAGTACTTTGCAGCAGAAGAGAGGAGCCATTTCCTTCACAGGCATCATCACCTCCTGTAAACAGCAGATACTCACTTTACATGCTGAGCAGTTGCTGAGCTAGGAGCACATCCAGAGTTTTATTTTCCCGCATTAATCAAGAGAAACGGATGCGCTTTTTAGTAGACGTTTCCTTTACGAGGTGCCGTAATTGGTGTTTCGCTTGCGGAGTGTTTAACCTCGGTAGCCAACACGAAGCAGATAGAACCTCTTGCTGGTGGCCAGCTGTGCAAGTTGCTATGGGAGCTCGGTGGGGACTATCTGCAGATCACGGCTCTGGGGACCACACCTGGCTTATTTGCATTCAATTTAAGTTGGGGAAAATTCAGAAGAAGAAAAGAGGAGTGTGGACGAGCCGGTAGGCAGGCAAAAAAGGGCTTGTCATTCTGAGACCCTCACACTGGATGGAAAAGCTGCTCGTATTCATGGTTCTTGCAGACTCGTGCGGGGTTCTGAATTTTGTAGCCTTTTTCGCGCATTTTGGCAGTGGTGCGAGGCTTGTTGGAAACAGAATGTCACCGAGGATTTCTTTGGTATTATTGCCTCTAACTTAGTTAAATCCCAGAGAATTTGTTAACTTTCTCTGTGTTTTTAATGAGTAATCTCTCTGTGATGGTGAGAGGTTGTGAAGGCAGTGTGGAATACAGGTCATTCTTTTAACATGGCACCTTAGTTCAACTCGGTGAAATATTAAAATGTCAGTGCAATATTGAGTGTTACTGGAGAGCTTAGCGTAATTTTTTTTCTGAATACGGAATTGCTCTTCTCGGTGGAGAGCGTGACTTCCTAAGGCGGCTGTGGAACAGTTTTCGTTCCAGCCAGCAGCTCTCAGGCTGTTTGTGGCTGGATTTTGGGGGGGACGGTCTCCTGGCACTACAGCGCTTTACTTCTTCCTTGCTCGTTCATTCTCACTTCATCAACTTGCCTTTTGACCGAGACTGGACAAAAGTGATTAAAATAGCACTGTATGCTGGCTTGCTCTTTACGCTACTTCTTCCACTGGGTTGACAAGCTGCCTTGGTACCTTTCTGCAGCAGTGTCTTACAGGAACGTGTAAACTCTTTTTAGAACAGTGGGCTTAGAAGCTTTGAGAAATCTGAGATCACCACCTCAGTACTCTTCTTTAAATTTTTATATGTATATATAAAAACATACTATGTATACACTATACATAATTAGCACATGTGCTTTATATAAAATGCAAAGTATGTATAAATGCATATAAAGTTTTTATATTAGAAATATAATGTTCACATATATATATCTATATATTTTAAAAAGTGAATAATTCTGAGTGTTAAAGGGTGGTTGTCTACCTGTAAACATTTTCAGTTCCCATCTATTGTAATGTCACCAGAGCCTTGGTCTTCCTTGAAGATTCAAGTTTTCAGCCTGTCATGATGCTGCAGACCAACATAAGGGCTGTTTATATAGATGCATCAGACATTTATAAGGTGTGCTTTTTGTATATTCGCTGTAGTTGGGTCTACTATGTTATTATAGGGTGAGTAGCTATTTTTAAGTTCTTCTGTGAGCAAGTCCTGAAATTTGGGGTTTAGCACTCTAAGCCAGGTCGAAGTGAAACTCCTTACTAGTAAAGCTGCTACTTTACTGCTGCTTCTGTTAGTTTCCTGTCAACACTCACCATTTTCTTTACTTTCAAAGCCTTGTAATTCTAATGCCTTCAACACATCTGATGAAAATAAGTGATTGTATAGTTAAGACTTAGAATGCAGGAATCGCATTTCCATTTTTAAGACTGGAAACGGTGTGTGTGAGGAGACCAGAAATCAAAAGGAGTATTCTCAGGAGTGGAATTGGACGGGTGAGGTATGTGTGTATGTAAGTATACTAATTAATACGAGTTGTCAACATTAGGGCTGAGAGTCAGTGTCCCGAAGAGGAAATAAATAGTTGTTGCGAGATTTTAATTTCTTCCATTTGTCACACAAGTTCCGTTACAGAGTTCATAAGACAAATATGTAATGTGTGAGTGGATTTAAACTGTAGACAACAAAAGTTTTAAGGTAATAGCGCTGCTGAAACAGTCTTACCCAGTTGTTTGTTCCTGCCTCCTTGCTGCCTTTGTGCTTCAACAGGGTAAACATTGCTCGGCTTGGATTAAGAAACAGATTTGGGTTAGTATTTTCTCCGTGTGGTCCGAGTAGTTTTAACACAGGTCAGTTCCCTTGTGTAGCTCGGTATGTGACAGCAGTGGGGATGCGCAGGGCTGCAGCTGCTTTTTGCTGACTCAGCCTGCATGGCCCATGGCCGTAGTACTGACAGGCGTTTTCTTAGGGTCCTAAATTAAGTGTCCTGGTTTTAATTTTTTTGTTTTCTCTCTGAAAATGGTGAGCTTATATGAAACTTGTGTTTTATTGAGGAATTGGCAACTAAGCATGGAAGTATTCTGGGTATCACTTACAAAATTTTTTTTGTTGGGCCTTTTGACCTAATTTTTTCAGTTGACTTCTTTTACCCTGTAATTTGTGACTAAATCATTAATTTCTTTTGAGAGGATTCTGTATCTGTCAACCCAACACTTCCAATCAAAGTAAGTTGAAGCGGGGCGGTGCAGAAAACTTTACCTCTGCTCTGGGTTGTTGGAGAACTAAACAAGACATTCCTGTCTTCAGTGGTATGTGTTCATGGGCCTGCAAATAAAATGTAAATGTCTTCCCAGCAAATAATCCTCTGCAAACACAGCCACAGGTGGTAGTCATACTGCATGCACTTCAGAATTGCTGCTAGTAAGCCTGTTCCCGTGGTTATTTCCTGGAAAAGCTCATCAATGCCTTTTCTGCTTTAGCACAGCATAGCTGCTAAAATGGGCAAAACTGCTTGCGAGCGTTTCCTGGAAAAGCTCACGTAGGTTATACTTTATATGTGTAGTTACGGAGTGGTTTTCACTTTCTACTCTTCCTAAATTATTGTAAATTAAAGGCGCAGGTGCGCAGGAACTTCGTATTTTTAATTTTTTTTTTTTTTTTCTGAGCGATAGCATATTCAGTCTTACCTTAGCTCTGACCATCCAAAATGATAGGTGCTGGGATAGGTGTGCTGATGGATGGAGTCGGTGTCTGCCCTCTGAATAACTCTTTCTTTCTTCAGATCTTGCACCTGGCAATTTTTTGTTCAATTTGTAACATACAAAGCAGCTTGTCTGGAATTTGGCCTTTTCCTCTTTGAGATCAAATAATTTAAGCTTCAGAAAGAAGCATTCTCATGACATGTCTTGTAGTTCCTACAGGTGCTAATAGTGTCTGGATCAGTGTGCCGAGGGCATTAAAGCAATATCCTCCTTCAGATTTGAGATGGTTATTAAGGAAGAGAGAGAGCAAAAGCAGTTTCTGCAAATGATGGTGATAACAGCAGTGCAACTTGGGTTTATACCATGAACTGTAGAGGTTTTGCATGTGCTTTTTTTCTATTAATCTGTTTGTCACTCTAATGCTAACTAGAGTTAAGTACTACCTCTGCTGTTGATCTTCCATGTATCCAGTTGGCTTCAGCAGAAATCATAATGCACTCAAACCTGTGACTTTTGATTTACGTATTTTGAGAGTGACCTGTAGTGTATTTAATGGCAAGCGGCATGAAGGCTCTGCAATTTGAATTGAACTGAATTGTATGTTTAAGTCATATACTGGATTAGTCTGCTCTTTGTGGAGCCCCTGTTCATCAGGCTAGACTAGTAATTACTACTTGGGTGAAGTGGAGAACAGACAAACGGTGTGTTTGCATAAGGCATTGTGTTTTGATTCACAGGTGAGTTTAAAAATAATACTTTTAAGCTCTGAGGGCCTATCTCTGTTATGTGGATGGACATGAGGAGGCAAATCTAATGCTTTTGGAATGCACGTATGGTGATGTTTCCAAAATATGAGAGGTCACACAACTGCTAAACCAAATACTGCTGTTCAGTATTTGAGCTTGGCATAAGTAGCCTTCATAGGTTGTCAGATGAATTGTGTTGTGATTTACGTATTAGAGAATATTTATTTTACTCAAATACTTGGTATTTTTAATGCGTATTGCGATAACAATTTGAAACTAGCATATTTACGCCATCTTCATTGCTGGGCGTTCGGGTAGTATGAGCTGCGTTTGCCCTTTCCATTCAAATGTGCGCGCAATTTCAGTAGCCACGGCATGTGTGGAAGACACGTTCCCATAAATGTCATCGCAGCACGTGACCAGCAAGAGACTTAACTACCACTTTAGGTCCAGCGGAGACCTGAGCGCGGGCTGGCCTTCCCTCTCGGGGCGGTTCAGGATCACCCCGCTCACGGTGGCTGGTGCCTGGCAGTACTCCCTCCAGGGTCTCCAGCTGCCCCAAGCTGCAGCATCCCATAAAAGCTTGCAGGCTTTCAGGGTGGTGGCATTTTGTTTGTTTCAGTACTGCTCTTACATAGACCTGTGCCCTTAGATTGCTTCTTTTTTTTTTTTCTTATTCTGATAAATTTTGAAGTTTTACTGATCGTGTTCTTCAGCCCTCCCTTGTGTTTTGTTCACGTAACTTCACATCAGTCTTCGTTTCAGTCTTTCTCTGCTTTGTGTCCTGCAGTACGTTTTTGAAACACAATATCAGGCATGCAAATCTTGTAAAAGTAATAAAACATAAGAGGTGTTTACTAATAAAATAATACACATCTGCTCCAGATGTTCAGTTCCTGTTGGTGTGAAGTATTTCACATTTGACAAACCAGTAGTTTTAGAGGAAGGCAAGACCCACATATATATGGGTAAAAACTCAAACAGGTGTCTCCCTTAAAATACTTACATTTAAAATATTTGTGCATTTGTTGTTGTTTTTTTCTTTTTTTAAATCCTGCTTAACTTTGGATACTACTTTTCATATGCAAGTTTACTAGAGCAATGAACGTGTAATGGTATAGAACCATATCTCAAGTGAGGTGGAATTAAAGCATGATTTGCTCATTTTCTATACTAACTTCTAGTTAAATCGAGAGGAGGTGAGTGCCCTCCTGCCAATACTAAAAAGTGCTACTGTGCAACAGCTTTGTGGCAGGTGCAACATGCTAGTTAAATAGCACAAATTTGTTTTCAAATGTGTGAAACTTAGGGTAGATTTTTTATAATTAAGTTCCCGGAGTCGGTGCTTATGATGTAGTGTTTGGTGCGTGTAAATAAATAAATAAATAAGTCTTGAGCCACATTATGAGAGCACTGAAAACCTTGAAAACGTAATATGACTGAAATGTGAGTGCTTAAATCAGGAGATGTGAAGACCTAGTGTTTGCTACTCTTCAAAATAGTCCGTGATTTCTAAGTAAATGTTATGATGGTTTCGTGGATCAAAGTTGTGGGTTTGAACAACATGGGCTGACTGCACTGAATTTATATCCTTTTGCTTTTGAAAAGAAAACACTCAACAGAATGAAAGAAAAACTTTTATGTAAATATATTATGGATCCTTTTTTTATGTGCTGTGGCTTGTAGGCAGTAAGGGGAGGGTAGAACTGTTCAGGTGATGTGCCAGAATGATAGAATTAGCCATGAGTTTCAAATAAGGCTCAGTTTGCTTGTGAAAGCTATAATGCTGTAATTTTTGAATAAGGGTATTTATTTTCTTTACTCTCCTCCCCCGCCTCCTGTCACTCCCCCCACTTTTTCCCCCCTTCTCATACAGTGGTACTGTACTGTGAGTTTGTCAAGACCACAGTTTTCTTACGATAAAAAAAAATGACTTAAGCCATCATCGTTGCTACCTTCTGTGGACAAAAATAATTGGGACTTAAAGAACCAAACCCACCAACAAACCCCTTTATATTAATGTCAGGTGTTTATGAGTATCTGCTGTCCTGCACTGGTAAGATGAATTATTATTCCTGCTTAGCTGTCTGCATGCTTAATTTTCTTCAAAAAAGGTACACAAAAAAATTTTGAATGACATTTTGTGCAGTGGTAAGCTTGAAAGGATGGTTATGATTTGAGTTTGTGAGAGGGAATTAAAAATAGATGTAGACTAAAATTCCAATTCATAGCAATTGCGTAATGACCGGTAATTCTAAAACAGGCCAATTTTATTTGACTTTTCCAGACAACTGCTCTTTGGCTTTCAGAGCAGACTTAGTGATTTCCAGATAAAAGTCAATTTTGTTAGCCAAGTAAGAGGTGGTGGCTAAAATTTAGCTTAGTTTGCAGCCCTGACTGTGAACAACCTGCTGTCTGTCTGTCTGTCCGTAACCACTCTTGGAGGATTGTGCCAACTTCAACAACAGTTTGTTTTGCTGAAGCATCTGAGTTTTGTAAATTTTTTTAATAGCACATTGGAGCTCTGTTTGATTAAATTTTTATTAGGTTTCATGTAGCTTGTGGAATGGAGACTTGGAAATGTCTTGAGTTAAAATGTAGTAGATCTGTGTAACGTCAGTTTAGGGTGCGCAGTATCTATGGTCTTGGCTGGCACGGCATACAGAAGGCAGCCTTACTCGGAGTGTTGCCAGTGTTCGTTGACATTGTCCTTAGTCATGCTCTGCTTTCAAAGCTTTGGTGACCAGTCTCCTTCAGTGGTGCTTCAAGATAAAATATGCTCGAGACCGATACGCTGATGAAGGCAGTATGTTACAATTAATACCTTATTTCCTTTCCTTGTATCGTTCCAAGGACACCATTCAAAAGGGAAGTAATGAGTTGTTGGCTTATTGAGTAGTCTTGCCATGTTGTATCAGAAAGCATGCCTGCGAAGTCTGCAAAGGTCACGCTTGTCACAGAGCTGGCTAGTGGCAAAAATTTCCTAGTCGTCATTGAGGGCATGTAGTGAATGACATTTTACTAATACATGGAAACATATCTATATAAAAATTAAGATCCCCCCCCCCCGATGTTGAATAGAATAATGTTGATAATAACTTTGCCCTTTATCCCTTTAATTTTGTCTCATTTGTATTGTTTAAAAGAAAAAAAAAAAGAGACCAACCATCTGAAGATAAGGGTTTAAACATCCATTCCCCCTAGTTTGTAACAACTTTCACTGTCTATGACACTTATTTACAATAGATGACATTGGGGAATAATTTTGTAGAGTTTACAGTCAGTCACTTGGGCATAATAAGTAGGAAAAAAAAAAACAAAACAGGAGGAGGAATAAAAGAGAAGATGCAAAAGGAGTTCTAACCAAGAGTTGCATAACCTGCAGGGGAAAGTGAATTTCACTTTCCAAAAAGTAAGGTATTAAAGTATCAAGTATAATCATTAGAACCGAATAAATAAAGTGACATATTGGTGGGACAAACAGCAAAACAAAAGCATTCATTTGAAATGGGAAGGTGTGGAAGATACACAGAGACTGAAAAGAGGAGGATGGGGTAGAAAGAGTCCCCTGAAGACTTGTCTGCAGCCTCGGAGGTGTTTGAAGAACCTCTGCCTTTGTCATGCCTGGCTCCTAGTCAGTGGCTTAGTTCCTTCAGTTTTAGGGAAAAGTACGAACAGAATCGTGGGAAAAATGATCAATATAAGAATTGCAGAATTGGGTGAAGAGGAGAGAAATGATTTTTGAGATGTCTGTTGTTGCGCGGGGTGTAGAGAGTTTTTTGCAGTGATGATCACGAGGTGCACCACTTTCTCTTCTCAGAGGTGCCTTTGGAGGAAAAACGAAACTTTGCGTGCAGAGCCCAGGGTGGTATTTTGCTTAAATGTGAGTAGTAGAAGTATGACTTCGTTTCAGGGTGTTAAGTAACTTTAATGTAAGAATCTAGGGGGGGGGGAGGGGAATGGCCAATGACACAGCAGAACCTAAACAGAAAGTTAAACTAGCATATTCCACCACTGGTCTTGAAGCAGGGTGGCATGCACTCTTCCTCCCCAAACCTTTTCCTACTTGAGTCTTCAGGCCTCCTTGGGAAGCCTACTGGATAAATAGCTGCAGTAGTGTGGCCTAAATGAAACAGTGGGTGGGGGGGATTTGACCAAAAATTACAAAATTACATAAAAGGGAAGACAATAAAATTGTCAGAGGTTTTATTTCAGTTAGCAGGTTAGTGGAAGTTACAGTTCAAGCGCACGTTGGTGCGGGGGTTGGTGTTTGTAAGGCGCTTGGCTGGCACAGTCAGGAATGGGAAGAAAAGTTCTGTCCTGTCCTTGTTCGCTGTCCGTGCAGTGTTGATGGTACGGACGATGAGTAGCACCGTGGTACCACCAGCACGCTGGCTGACGCTGCTTCAGGCACGTCCTTCCCTGCCTGGCCTTTATTTGCTGTGCGCTTGTTCTGTTGTTCGACACACGTCATCCATCACTACGCACGTGCCGGCGTTTAACGGTCGCTTCCTGCGGTCGTGGGCTTCTGATGCTGCACCTGTGTTCAACCAGCTCAGCAGAGACTCGTTCGAAAAAGGTCCCAAAGGTAACGCTGCTGCCCTCCTACTGTGCGACTGGCTGCCTCAGCTCAGCCACTAGTTAAACTGCCGCTTGCTTTGTGAAGTGCTTGTCTTGTTACGCCAATGTGTCCAGACTTTTCCGATGAAGCAAACGGATTACCTCCCAGTGTACTCCAAAAGCACGTTTGGAGGAGTGAAGTTTGCTGAAGGTCTGTGAACCGTGGAGATGTGCCTCAGAGTTCTCCTCGATGGGACACATGAATGAGTAGAAAACCAAGGTGGAGACAAGGTATTAGGAAAACCTACTCAGTACACGCAGTTGTTTCCGCGCAGTTGGGAGCACCTTCCCTTCTTGCAATCTTTTTCAAGTGTAGATCACTCATGTTAAATATATAGCAGGGAACATCTTGTGTTAAGTAGAGATATGAACCTGAACAGAAGAAGAGGTCAAGCGTGGAAATAAATTCCAGTCACTACTGGATGACTGAGAAGTCCCTTTTTTCTCACTCCCTCTTGTTTGGAGAGGCGGTGCTTGAATTTACTTCAGAAATGAGCAGAAAAGTACAGCTAGCTGTTTTTAAAGAGAAAAGAAAGGAAAAAACCCAACTTACTCTTTAAATTTGCATTAAGATCTGGAAGTGCATGGCTCAACCCTGTAGTCACCTGCACCATCACATTATCTTTTCCTGGTCGGAACACGGAATATTAAATGTTGTGATGTTCGCTTGAATTTTTATATAAACATTCTTGCTGTTTAGGACACTAGTATTCAAGTAGTAAACAAACTATTTGAAGTGGTTTAATCTAGCCCCATAGTTTGTCAGTACACTTAGTTTTGTGGACCACTTTTGGAAAAGAAGAGTGACACCTCCACAGACCAAAGCTTCTTCCCAGCCCTCCGGTCCCTCGGCGTACTCTGTGGTCACAGCAGCGAGTGTGTTCTGGTTATCGAGTGGTTCAAAGACGCAACCTGGGTGGAAAGCGCCCCTTTCAAAAACCATAGCTCCACAGTAAGTTTTGTTTAGCTATATTGTGTACGTTTGTGGAAGGGATTAGTAATAGATTTTTCTTTTTCTTGGAAGTCATTGGAAAGCAAAAGAGCGAATCTATTTTGATTTCACTCAGGGTAGGTTAGTGGGTGTCAACTGTTACACAATGCTTGACATATCCACTGCTGTTAAGTTGGCCGTGGCAAAGGGATTACCCGATAATGAATCACCAAGCTCCTTAGCCATTTAAAGGGAATTGTGCCGCTTCCTTGCCCTGGTGGTACTCTCTTTCCTGCCCAGGACCCTCTTGTGACAGTTCACGTTTGGATGTGGAAAACTCCGCACAGATGTGCAAGCACCAGTTTGGCAGCCTTGTGTTCAGCTTCTACCTTGCTAATTGTTTTCGTGGGATTATTTGGATTGTGTAGAAAGCTTTTTCCAAATCCCCTTTATTACCGAAGTTATTGTTGCCAGCAGGAATAAGATTAAAGGTGCTTAAGTCTCTAGAGTTGTTTCTAATTTGTACGTGTCATTTCAGTGGCATTTGAACAGAACTCTGTCTCTTCCCCTCCCTGCTCCCCTGTGGTACTGTGCTTGAGTTGGGGCTGAGAAGCCAAGCTATTGGAAGAAAATTCATTTTGTTCCCTAATTATTATGCTGGCACTCGGGAGATAATTTTTCCCTTCATGCACTGCCAATTAATATGCAAATGAGCTGATAAATATTTATACCGCGGTTTAAATTATGCAGGGAGCGCTTTCAGTGTACTCTGCAAATGAATTGTTCATGGACTTCAAAGTGCTGGCTGCTGTGCTAACGAGAAGAGATTTGCATAAGGCCCTAATCAGGCGCATACTGATTAAGCTTCATTATGGAAACTGCCAGCTGCAATCTTTGTTTCTATTTTATTACAAAAAGGGGAACTTTTCACGCTTCAGTCGCCTTGACAATGTCAGACACAGCTAGTAGGAGAGACTAAAACTCCACAGAGCAACCGAAGTTTCCCTGTTCAGTTGAAGATCGCTATGGTGTAACTGAAGTTGTATTTCTTCCCCCACCTCCCCACTCCCTTTCGCGTTCGGTTGAGAGCAGTAGTGTAGATTTGATAGAAATTGCCATTCTCCCTTTCCTTGGACTATCTGAAGCTGTAGAGGATACCACAGCAATGCTGGACTGCAGCGACTACGTTCTAGGTGCGTACCACCTCAGCTCTTTCTTATGAGCGTTTAATATGGAAATAGAGGCTGTGAGGTTGACTGTGCGTAGAGGCTTAATCACATATGCAGAGGCTAGAGAAGGTATTTGTAAGGCTGGAGCTCACCAGTGAATCGGCAGTAAGTAGCTGCCTGGTAGACAGATAGATCTGTACCAGGGAAATACCTGGTTTGGTTTTTGCCTTCTTCTTTCCCTCATTCCAGGAGAATTCGTTTCCTCTGCACTGGAGAGATTTGCTGCTAGGCTTGGACGATATTAATACAGACCTTCTGCTTTTAGGATTTCAATCCGGGAAGCATTTGGCTTCTGACAAACACTGGACTTGACTTGCATATCTGTGTGTTATGAATTTTAAAGCATTAAAATGAATGAGAGAGAATCCCTGTCTCAAAGAATTTAGTAGCTGCATTGAGCCATTCCCCAACAGAATATATATTATGGCTGTGTATTTTTAATGTAACACCAAGGCTCTTCATGCGTAATAGAAAACAAGGTGGAGTGCACAGTGGTTGCCATTGATACCGTTGCAAGCTGTGCCTAAGGTTACTGGGATAATGTATTTCCTGCACTGAGATTCCATCAGGACTGCAGAACAGACATGCCATATTTTCTTCTTCATGTCTTTTAAAGTTATTTAGAATAACGGATCGTCCCAATTGGACAATAGGTTTTATTTATTTTCAGGGCTCTTTCCCCAAAGCTTGATGTATAGAGTTTTGCTTTTTGGTTCGGTTTGGGTTTTGGTTTTTTGTTTTGTTTTGGGTTTTTTTTACTATTCCTTTGATTCCATTATATAAGTTCATGTAAGAACTTAAGTGTCAAAGTGAGAGAATGTATTTTTGGGTGGTGAATTTTAAAGCAGCCACCTGAGTATTTGTTTCTGAATATGAAGTGGCTATTTTGAAAATGAATTTCTAAAGAACTCTTGGCATGTTTTCACTCACATTTGAACTTTGTTTTTTCCGTATGCATCAATGAATCATTTTTGCTGGTGCTGATGGAGTATTAGGCAGTGTCACTTTAACAGGTGAAAGGAAATAGTTAATGATCTATTCCGTGCTAAGATTTTCTGTGTTTTCTCCAGGTTGGCCCAGTGTCTGCTGCTGCTTTCTTCTGAATACCTTTTGAACCGTTGCTGCGGGTGTGTGAAAGCCTGGCACAGCACTGCCGTGCGACACCCTCAGCCCTGCTAGCCAGAGTAGCAGTCCTGACTGTATTCACTCCCCAGAGTTTGATTTCAATCACGCACCTGCTGCTTTCGATCCTTCCTTCTGTGGAGTTTGTTTTTAGATAATGTTGGCAGAAGTTGTAGCCCAGGGCCTTTATTTAAAACCCGAGTAAGATCTAAAGGAAAAAGAAAAGGTGAGGGCATTATGGTTTGGGTTTTTTTAGCCCACTTCATTTGTTTATTCTTTTGACTTTAAAGCAGAAATCGTATGAGCATGTATAGACCAAATAATCTTTTTATTTGACGTATAATGAATCTGTAGGTTTAGTATCCCGCGGATATGTATCTGTTTTGCTGGTAGCAGTTTTGTGCTTCAGATGTATGTCATACCATTTGCAATGGAAATAGCGGCATTGTTCTTGATGCTTTACATGCAGAAGGCCTACAGATTGAACAAGAAATAGTCAGCTGGTGAAATAATGGATGCTATCCTTCATTTGAACCTGAGCAGTACCAGAAAGATGTTTCTTCATCGAACTTGCTGCTTTTATGCAATAGCAATGTTTGAGGTCTTTGTTAGGGATGAATCTTTACAATAAAACATTCTTCATTTAGACATGCTTTTGGTAGTTGAGTGAACTTTATGTGTATGTCTAGTACTAGGAAGCACTAAAACCTTTTTCAAAAAGGATTTATTTTGCAGCATAGCCTGACAGAGGAACATGTTTTGGTTGCTTTACGAAAAGAGGTCGGTGCAGTTGCAGCTTTGTCCTGAGCAAACTTGCTGGTCATGCAGGAAGGTTTGTTGTACGAGCCTCCTCAGACGGAAGGAACAGTCACGGCGCGGCTTGGAGTTTTGTGCACAGGACAGTTGTGTCCCCCCTCCAGCTTTACTTTGTTTATTCTACTCTTAGTATCCTGCACAGTGGCACTAATCCTTCAGTTTGCGCAACAAACGAGCGCACCCTGTGGTGGTGGTCTTGCAAGAGCTGTCTGAAGTGGTTCAGTGAATGGATCCACGTTACCGAGATGATCTTCTCAACCTGTGCTCTTCCCTTCTGCGGTCAGTGCTATCATGAGTTCAGGCTGTCTTTGTGCTCGGGGCTTAAAAAAACCACATCCTATGTCCAGTGGCCCCATGGCTGTGGAAACCAGGCTCACTCAAAAATGTATTGGACTTCGAAGCCCTCTTTGCTTGTCCTCCTGCTGGATGAGGGCTCTCTGTGTCCAAAGTGAGGTCTGCCATTCAGTGTTCTCTGAACCTAAACTAATTTTAGTAGCCAGCTGTGTGTCAAGGAAGGAACTAATGCCATTTATCAAATGAATGTTGCCTATAATCACTTTAAATAAATGTGCTGTTGCCACAACGGTAAACTCGATTTAAGGTACGTGCAACTTCTGGATAGAAACATACTTTTTATTTGTTTTACGCACAGATCTGTCAGCAGGGAGGGTCACATCAACAACAACCATTTCTGTGCGGTCACTGGAACCTGTGTTCTCTTCCTAGAGTGCGGATCATACTATCCAAATGTGGAAAATGGCAAAATTAGGAGCCGGGAGGCAATAGGTTCTGTATCTGCAACCTTAGCAGAGCTCTGTCTTCCAAGACGATGAACTCGTAGCTTGAATCTGCTAAGCAGAGGTCGTGAAAAACGGGGCAAAACTTGAGCCTTCTGCTGGAGCGTGGGCCAGCAGACCGAGCTGGAGAGCTTCTCCTCACTGCCTCCCCCTTTCAAAAAGCAGTTTAACACATCTGCCTTTAAAGTAAGAGTAACGTTGATAGTTCAAATCTCTTTTACATGTGGCTGACGCTTGACAGATATAAGCATAGGAACCTTCTGAGAAGACTTGAGGCTCTGGAGGGGTTGAGTTGACTTGTCGGGGGAAGATTCCTGTTTGTTAGAGTCCTCTGGGTTTTCTAGGCCCTACTGGCTTCGACTGCAGCGGTTGTTTACATGGAAAATTACATTCGTTTTAAAAATATTGACACATCTTACATTGTGCTTCCTAACTGCTTATTGGAGTTTTTCCAAGGCTGATGCCTCTTATCTCTTCTCTCGCACGTGCTGCATTTCTAGCGGGTTCCCTCCTTTTCCCGCCCCGCGCTCCCAGCCAGGCTCCGTCGTGACTCCTGTTGTCACTCAGGCCCTGTCCGCGTCCGCTCCCTTCCTCCTGGCTTCCGCCCGGCTTCCTCGGCGGCTGCGGCCCTGCTGCTGCGACGGGAATAGTCCAGCTCCTCATTTACAGCTCTCACGGGCCGCCGAGCAGTGCGGTGTCTGGGCATTCTTGGAGATGTCGGGGGGAAAGACGCGGCAGTTCACGCTGTTCCTGTTTTCCTCTTCAGCCCGTTGGTATTTTGGAAATCAGTGCTTTGATGAAAGCACGGGATAGAGGTAACCTTTTAAGCACCTAGCAAGAGAATACCCTGGAGCGAAGGGCTCATCCTGAGCTCGGTGAACTTGCATTGAACGGGTTATGGGAATGGAAGAAGGCGCTCAAGGATTTGCTTGCGCTTCATTTTATGAACTGGTCTGCCTTGAGATTCTTCTTGTAATTTTGGTTTGTGATAATGTTGCATGCTGAGGTCGGTGGCAAGGAGCGAGGAGGTAATAAGCTGGGGAGCTGATGCTGTACGCAGAACATCTGTATAGATTCCTATATAAGGAAACTATATTCTCTGTCTGCCATCTGGAGAGGCCCTCCGCTTTGCACTGTACTCAGCTGACAGGCTTTGAAACCAAGAGCAGACTTTTCAGTAGGTTCATCCAGAGGAAGAAGGAAGAGGAATTATTTTATATTTGTATGGTTTTACGCGAATATGTAGGTAATAACAGTGACATTCCTGTGAAATAAAAATGCAGTATGAGAAAAATGGCATCTATTTAATTATAATGATTGAATTTCCTTTCTCTTATGGGGGGGTAAAACCAACACAACAATAGGGCAGGCCATGGTGGTCAGACTTAATGTTTTTGAATCTTGATGTAGTCATTGTTCCTTTCCCTCCCTCCTTTCTATTTTTTTTTTCCTTCCATGACTTTCATTGTACTGAAAATTAAGCTCCTACCTATCTTTGCCTTCCAGCATGCTGTATTTTATTCCCTTAACACCATGTTTTCATGTATGGGAGTAATGACATAGGAAAATTTGAAACAATATTTATCTGGAAGATTCAGTATTGTGTTCTGCTTCTGATCATTCTTTTTGTGTTATAATCTGAATTAGGTTAAAGTACATAGCAAATTCCTGATGTTCTGTACTTCCCTTAGACAAGAAGGTATGAATAGATTTGGGGTTTTTTTTTGCTGTATTAGTTTATCTTTATTTCTCTTTCAATGCAGACTCAAGAATGAACAATCCGTCAGAAACCAGTAAACCATCAATGGAAAGTGGAGATGGGAACACAGGTAAGAAATGATTAATTGGTGCACAGATACTTTTTGGTGGAATTGAATGGATATTAAAAGCAAAATTTCTTTACCAGTTTACAGGAATTAAAAAACCAAAACAATACACATACACACCCCCACCCCTACGCACCTGGTTTTAGAGACTTGGGATACTTTTGTCTTGTCCTGAACTCTGCTGTATGGAGGGCATTATTCACACCGACCCTATCAGAGCACTGCCCGCACTCTGCATACAAGATTCCCTTTCTGTCTTCCTGTATCCATAATGTTTCTGGTATTACGGAAGGTTTGGTAGCACTAGCTCTTCATAAGTAGTCTCATTTTTTCCTGGCAGAACATACCTTCGGCACCTCTAACTTCTTCGTTTATTTTGGGGTTGAAATTTTCCCTGGCAGATGTAGGCCACTGGCTGATCTTGTTTCCATTTTAGATTTCATTCAAGCTCTCGCAGCAGTTCTCAAGAACAAGGCAAAGGGAGAAAGTGTCATTTCTCAACATTAACCAAAAAAAAAAAAGTTAGCCCGCTTTTCTGTAATTTCTTCATGTGTTAGAACAGAACCTTGCAATTTGGCGGGGGAAGACTAGCGTTTGTGTCGGCGCCAGTGTGCCTTTTGGTGCATCCTTAAGATGTGGCCAAGTTCTAAGCCTTTGAAGAAGCTTGTTAAGACACTATAACTCGATCGTGCTATCTCATGCTTTAATTCCTTTGTGGAGGTAATTTAATATTCATTTTAGAAGCAAGAGAAATGACAGTTCTGAATGGAAAGTAAATAGTTTAACCTCACTCAGAATCTTCTCTGAGCTCAGAGTAGCATTTGGGAAGAGAAAATTTTAATGAGAAGGAATTTGTTCTTGTTGCTTTGAGAGAAGTCTAGGTACCTTGTATGAGGAAAATTATTTTTTCTCCTCTTGGTTCAATAAGAGTTTTGTTTTAAAATCTGGAATTGTGATGAAATTAACAATTTATTCATTCTACGCTGCCGTCTCCTCATTCTTTGTGCAAGGCTTTAATACAGCTAAGAGTGACTGAATGTTCCCCATACTGATCTGAGAGGCTGGATGTTTTCTGCTAATGCATGGGGTCAGTCGGAAGGAATTCTGCTTGCTTATTAATGTGTGTTTTCTCACTGCCACCTCAGTTTTTATAATTTCCATTGTATCTGTATATAGGAGAGGTATCAATTCTTTTTATGTACAAAAATGATTTATTATGTATTTAATACTCACTTAGGATGATACAAAACATTATTTCAAAAATATATGGGCTGTAAATATTTCACAATCATAAACCGCATCAAGAGAACAACAGTTTTAAACATCCCTATAGAATCCGTGTAGCTGGAGGGTGTGAGTAAACTTCTGAGAAAATTCAGACTTCCTGCTCTGTATGATCACAGTTCCCCGCGTATGCTTTCCCCAAAGGGTGCATTCCCAACGCGCTTCCGTAAGTGCAGCTTTAACTAGCAGTTTCACCTAAACTGAGCTGTTGAAGAGGAGGACTTGGTTTGTTCAAAGATAGTCCGTTATCACGTAAGTACTGCGTCTCCTTCAGCAGAACCTTGGCTCTGCTCCCCTAGGCAAATACTTCATCAGTGTGAAGGTGGTGGTCATGGTATGAAGAAATTAATGGATTATAAAGCTGCACGTAGGTGCGTTCATTACATAAGGGGATACAGCGTCTGTATTTTCTTATACTCTAATACTAAGGTTAGTTATTACAAAAGTTTGACTCTTACTGGCGTTGGGACCTTTTGCAAACATTGCTTCTCTAATTTAAATATTGCCAATCATTCCTTTCAGTTTTGTTTCCTGGCTTTTTAAGTGATGCAAAACTAAAATAATCTAGAATTTTTGAGGACCCTTTGTTCTGCAGTCATTGTTTTGTTTTTAGATATAGGGCTCATAAACCACTGGAGGTAGTGATTCATGGTGTTTATGACGTTCTGTGGGGGCTCAAGCATCAGATGCATTAGTCGGCTGGCAGATGTTAAGCCCTGAAATGAATACTCATGGAATGTAATTTTAGGCTTCTGATCAGGGTACCTAGATTATGGTTCTGGGCTCTGTGCATGCTTAGTGAAAAGAAGTCATCGTCCAGCTTTGATGCTAAGGAACTTAAAGTGCTGTTGGGGAGCATAGGCTCTGAAGCAAAATGCAGGAAGATTACTTTTATGAACGCTCAGAGTTCTTATTTTTGTAACTTTCTGTAAATGTCTATTTTCTGGTGACATTTGTAAATCACTTGAGTCTGCTGTATAAACACTGCTAGTCTGTCTTTTGAACCTCAGTGGATGTTTGTTTGGGTCATTCTTGTTTTAAACTGTAGTAAGCTGATGCAACTTGAAAATTTTACGAGAAATTACTGTAGGGCATGGAATTTACATTTGGCAGAGCTAGTGTTCTCAGGAAAAAAAATACCATTGTCACTGGTGAAGATGACTTAACATCGAGTAGTTCTCTGAGCTAACAGCTAAGTTTCATGGCAGTTAACACATTAGAGTTTTGTATTTCTAACTGACTGTTCAGGGAACATAGTAATACATTGGTCACAGTAAAATGCCCGAAACAAATTTTTACTTAAAAATTGTTGTGCTAACTGGACTCCCCTTTTAAGCATCTGAAAAAGAACCCATGTTTCAGACAAATTAAAAACAACAACAACAAAAGTCTTTATGAGTACAAAAGTTGTTGGATGGTTATTTTCACAAGAACATGAATTGATCAACTGGTGGTCAATCTTGCAGAATTACACAAATCGTTTACACCCTTCACTTGTGTGTAGACAATCTACTTAGTATCTACTGGAGAAAACAGAGAAGAAAGAAGAGTATCTTACTTACAGTAAACAGCCCTTTTAGTTTCCTTTTTATAGGTTGCAGCATAGAATTCTCCAAAACAACTCAACCTTGTTTGTTTGTTTGTTTAATGCATATTCTTTTTTTTAAAAGCTGTATGAATGCAGTACTATGAAAGCCAAGGTTATAATGCCTATGGAAACTGTAGTATTATGACATACACTGACATAGCAGCAAGACAATAATTCTTCTAAGTGTAGTATTTGGAAGGATTCTAAGGATTCTTGTTTGCATTGCTTCATTTCCAGAGATTGTTTTTCCCGTTTCCATAAGAAGAAAGTCTTTAGGAAAGTGGGAGCGGGGCCACGAAATGTTCTTTAACTGCTAAAATTCTGGGAAAATATCAATGCTAAACTTCTTATTAGGAATGTGGACAAGGCATCAACAATTTCTGAGTTTGGGATCGCTCGCTCTCTCTCTCAAAGCACGCAGAGAGAGATAAGGAGGAATGTACTGCTGGTGCTGGGAGATGTCTCCCAGAGCACAGTGCAGATACCCACCCAAGTTAGTTCTGAAATATTCCTTCTCCTTGTTTGCCTTCCCTTCCTGAGTCCTTTCTTGCGCCTTCCTCCACATCTCCCCAGACCTGTAGTTCCTCACTCCTCTCCCTTACGCAGTTTGTAAATGCAGACTGAAGTCCGATGATTGTGATCTTGGATTCTGAGAGTATGTTCTTCTCCAGACTGCAGCTGCAGTGTTACCTTGCCTGCTCCATTTTGTCATGCCTTTGTCCTCTGCAGGTACAATTCCAAGGCAGCATAAACTAATCCATGTTCAGAGTGTCCTGGTACTTAGCGTTCTGTTCCTTTCCCTGGAGCGGCACCGACTGAGATGGTTCAAAGATTTGAGTGGGCTGAAAATTAATTGCGTTTAGTGTTAGTCTTCATCCAAATCAACTCCGTGAAGTAGCTAACCACATGGCTGAATTTATGCCAGAATTTAAACGTGCTTAAGTTGCGTTGGACTTGGGCTGTAAGGGTGAAATTTCATCCTGCTGGTTGGCGGGGGTAGGGGAGGCTCATTTCCCTGCTACCATCTCTCTGACCTCTCCTGCTTTGCATTATGTGCTGCTTGCAGGACCCTGAGGTAAGTTAATTCATTTCACGTAACTGGTAGAAAACTAACGTGGCCGAAAGAAAAAGGGAACAATTTACATTGAATAGTTTTCTGCTCAATTAGAAAGCCGAATTGGCTTACTGCTGTGTCCGTGAACTACCAGAAGGGGCAGGACAGGGACAATGTGGTTGGAACCAAGAAGAAAGAGGAGATGGGAGATGGAGAGTTTCCACTTCTGGTTTTTTGGTGTTGGTGAGCTGTTAGATCAGCTCTAGCAGTTATGGGAGCTGGGATGGAGATGGAAAAGACATCAATATCTTGGGAATGTTAAAATCACAGTACTTGTGATTGCATCTGTCATGTCTATTAATCACCATGGGGTTTTTGCATTTATCTTGAGCAGAAGTGGCATTCTTGTCCCTTCATGTCCTTACAGCATGCTGACCTTCTCCTTCCGACAGCTCCGTTTTCCAGTCTCCTTATCGGATTTCTTGAATTCCACAGGAGTGGTGTCATGTCCTTATGAGCACCTTGAGAGCAAGGCCGCTCATATGCCGGACTCAAAATTTCATTTTCCCTGCTGTTCTTCAAAAGATGTAGCCATCCTGTAATAAATGCAAGCAACCTGGGTAGCATTCCTTCCAAAACTGAGGCTGCATGCAGAGGGGAAGGGACACTGTCTTTCCAAATACTAAAGGAACCTTAAGATGCAAGTAGGACAGAGAGTGAACAGGTGTGGTTTGGGTTTTTTTTTTGTTCAGAGTTTGGTTTTGGGAGGCATGGGGAGAAGGAGCTGGAGTCCTTCAGGGTCCTTCAAGTCCTTCTCTCAGTCCCTGTCTAAACTGGATTCTGGGACCCATGGAGATTTTAAGCTCGGTCTTGGAACTTGCTTTGTGCAAAACTGTTAACCCTAGGAGGCTCATTTCAGCTTTCCGTATTAAGAGTCAGCAGAAGCGCTAACTGGAGCATTTCTTCTGCACGTGTGCACAGCAGTGCTCTTCTAATATGGTATTATGATTTGAGGCTTTTTTTGGAAAACAGTTATCTAGAACAGCTTCAACTATTTATTTAAGGTGAGGCTTCCAACTAGTCCTCTCAGAAATGGATAAATGACCATTTTGACCCCTGTAAGTTTCCAACTGGAATGAGGTATATCTGCCTTACAGTAGGTTTTCTTATCTGTGGTTTTTTTCCTACTTGGGAGACCCTGACCACAGCTTGAAAACTCATTTGAAGCATCTCCTTAAATGAGGAGGTTGTAGATTGTTTCTTTTGAATTACAGTAGCAGTTTGTCAGGAATTATTTTTATATATTTACACAATCATCTTCCCACTCCCTTTGGCTTTCTGCATTGAGAGAATTCTGCAGTTTACTGGAAACGATGAAAATAGATGAGATTCTTCTAGCTCCTTCTGGCTGGCCTGATCATCTAACCCC
>JANZLQ010000031.1:15607241-15641168 GCA_026212715.1 Elanus axillaris | reverse complement strand
GGGGGGGTGTTCTTTTCTTTTTTTTTTTTCCTTCTCTCAGATTATTTTGGGATAGTTTGGGGATTTTCATGACTTCTGAGATGTTTAGGAAGTAGGAAAAAAAAAGTAGTAGGAAAATAATCAGCTTTTAGTTATATGAAAGTGGGTGAGAGCAAGAGGAAGCCCAGGCAGTTATCTTACGTAATGAGAGCTCTGCACAAATATTCATGTAAATGTGGAGGTATCTTTTATCAAAAGAGTAAAAACGTGGCCCATAACCGCTATATATATACACACAGCGCTTCTGTTTTCATCAAGGATTATTTTTACCTGTCTTCAATAAGAGGCGACTTCATATGAACCTTGTTCTTGCACGTTCTGAACTTGAAGATAGTCTTCAGCTGCTGGGTGGAGAGTACCCGGAGAACGGAAACACAGTTTAACCATAGCAGCATGCACCCCTTTGGTTCTCAAATCATGGTAGAGAACGATGTGGTAGTAGCGTACATAGAGTAGGTAGGTAAGATGATAGAAGCTAAAGAAAATACGATGTTGATTAATGCTATATTACCAAAGTCTGGAAGTGACGCTGGTTCCCCACCCCCTCTTTGAGTAGAAAACTCCAATTCTTGTTACTCTCAGAGTATTTTTCTGCTACATAGTATTGAGAGAATAGTAGGAGACTTAGCAATATTCATTCTTACTCCATTTCATAGTAGTTGTAACTAATAGTTCTTACTGTCTCTTTCTCCAGGCACGCAAACAAATGGCCTGGACTTTCAAAAGCAGCCGGTGCCTGTCGGAGGAGCAATCTCTACAGCCCAGGCCCAGGCCTTCCTTGGGCACCTTCATCAGGTAAGAGAAGACCCATTTTAGAGTAGGGGAGACTCGGGCAGGGACAAACACAGCTGCTCTTGTACGTTCTGTGTGCTCTCGTTTGGTAAATGATGGGTAGTCCTGTAGAGGAACGTAGGGCTAGACCACCTGCTTAAATAGCTTGGATGGGAAAAGGTCTTTTTGTGGCACTCGCTTCGTTGCGGTAGGCTGCAGAATACGGCGAGATAGGGTGAGACCTATTTCAGGGAATTAGAAAGCCCTTTTGGGGGGATTTGAGAATGCCTAAAGCTTTTTTGGGTTCTTTTTTGGTTGGTTGGGTTGGGGTTGGGTTTTGGGTTTTTTTTCTAACCTTAATGGAGATACCAGATCGAAAGGCAAGGTAAAACTTAATCTTTTTGGTGAAGGATTGTATTGGCCCAACAGCTGCCAAGGTTCCGAAACTGTCACTACCTAGTTAAGAAACCAGAAGCGGTGTTGAACGGTAGTCAGCGCTATGCTTCAGTCTTTCAAGCTCTTACACATTAACTCGAAATATAAAGTGATCGTACTTCCTAAGCATGTATGGTTTATGAGTGTTTAAAATTTATTTTTTTAAAAGTTATTTCAAGGACCTTTTTGTCGGATGATATTTGGGCTTCTGCTACTGTCCCTCTGTTCTGCTGCAGCTGTGTTTAGGGAATCAAAGCTGAACTTCAGATGTAGGCTGAAGCAAAATGGGGCATTCCTAGGTGAAGAGAAGCAAAAGGGGCATTTTTTGTAGTTTTTTATGTGTTCACACTTGATGTATGAAAACAAATGTCCTAATTTCTTTCCCTTCCGCAGCACCAAGTTTAAACTTTAAAATACTGTACCTAATTGGCTGACCTTGAATGTTTGAGGTCTGAGGTTGCACAGTTATTGTGGTATAATTGACGTACTGAAGCTTTTATGCCCTCTTTTAAGAGCTCTGAACTGCCATTTTATTGTATAGAACATTCCACACATCTTGTCACATAATTACAATTTTCCGAGTAGATTGGGTTATATGGGACGTAGGGAGTGCCTGCGTTTGAATTTGCTGAACCAATAGGCTGTTGTATGCTGCCTTTATGTGGAGAGAAGCTGACTAGTTTTCATGGGTTGTCAGTACGTGTTTAGCAGGGAGATAGATACAGCTGTTCTGCAGAATCTTGTGTTGTTTGTTTTAGTCTTCATTTTGTTACGTAGATTGACCCAGGACGGTAATTGTATTTAGCACAGTGCTGTATCTTGCTTTGGAAATGTATTTATTTAAACAGTTGTCAGGATCTTTGTAACTTCATATTTGATAAAGTGTGATTCATTACTTGAAACTCTAGTTCAAAAGGAAAATCTCAGCTATTCTTTTATGCACCTGCAGGTGTGTGGGAATCTATTGTCAAACCGTCCTCTTGTACTATGGCTGTTAGTGGGATGTCATTCAGCCTTAACACACAGTGCTTTCCTCCAGACTGATACAAAACATTAGGTTGTAGGCAACATTCAGGAACAGTTTAATTTCTAATTAGAAAATGCTTGTGGTGGAAGCAAATGTGCTGGAAAGGGTGTTCAAATTGCATTCAAAGAGATTTTCAGGAATATGCTGGCTGTACCTGAGTGAGATACATTGTAGTCTTCTATGTGGTAGCATTACTATTTTTTATTATTATTATTAATTATTATTATTATTATTATTATTATTATTATTATTATTATTATTATTATTATTGATTATTTTATTATTGTTGTTATTTTAGTTTTAATTTTTATTTTTTATTTTAAAAGTATTATTACTGAGTATATTTTTGGGCTGGCAGGCTATTATTTTTTAGATTATTCTCTGCTGTTAATTCATGTTAAAAGCTCAGATTAAATCAACTGTGTCAAACTATATTTTGCTTGCGATGAGGAGGAGCTTTTCTGGGAGTGTTTGCTTAGGTGTAGAACATGCTTGGTAAGTCTAGTACCTTCATCTAGAGCAGTAGGAAATATTTCCAAGCTGACTCTTAAGGGTTGCCTGTTCAAATATTCAGTTATTAATTTCATGTACCGCAATTAAGATTAAAACTCTCCTTCCTGTGCTTGCAGATATGTGGACTCTCTTTTGTGATGTATATTATGTGGGAACATCTTTTTATAGAGGCAAGAGTGCTACCTTTTGTTTTGCTTTATTGTATCCTTATGTGTTGCCTGGTTTTCAAATGAGCAGCGGTTTTCAAACATGACCAGAGATGAAATTCACTACAGGCTGTAACTCCGACCTCTCAAAGTGTTAGTAATTAGTTATGTAGCGTTCCTTCTTTATAGTAGGAGTGGTGGCAGAAAGAAGGCGAGACTGATTAAAACGATCATCAGTAAATTTAGCATTTGTTGTATGGAGAAAATCCTTATTAGAGATAAAATAACACTTTAAAAATCTTACTTTCTGAAGCATCAATTTTTCTTCACTGCTAACCCACAAGAACTTCTTTGGACCCGTTAATCGCAAACATTGAATTCAAGTTTTGAGTATACCTGAATCAATACAGCCTTTGTAAAGTGTCTCCAGTCCTCCGTATCGAGATCTTCTTTTCGGCGGCTGAGGACTGCAAATACTTGAATGGGTTGGTTTGAGGAAGAGTGTTTATGCTGTGGGTTTTGTGCTATGCAGGTGATTGCTCCTCTGTCGTATAAGGAAGCGGGGTGGATGCAGTGTACGTATTCGGGGTAAGACCCGTTCTGAAATATTAGAAGGATGATGATGAGACGACCGTGATGCCCTCCCCTGAAGCCTGGATTTTTTTAACAGGAATAGGAATAGTTAGCCTGTCCACCCCAAAATGCTCTGTTCCAACTCAATTTCGTGGTAGTGTCTAGATCCCCAGGTAGGAATGCGTTCAGCAAGAGGCAGACGAGTAACACTGTGGAAGGGTCTTCCAGATTTTTTTCAGCCTGGAGCATAACCTCTGTTTCACTGATTCGGGTGTTAGAGGGGCATGCGATTTTCTTGGGGGAGTTTTTGCTGGGGTGCAGATTGGGAGGTGGTTCTTTTTTACATTGTTGAAGTTTCCTGTGGATTCTACATTATTTCATTTCCATTTTTACACTGTGTTGTAGGTCCAGCTCGCTGGAACAAGTTTACAGGCTGCTGCTCAGTCCTTAAATGTACAGGTAAAGACAGTTTCCCTCTGCTGCTTGTCCTTCTCTCATTCTAAACAGCATTACGGTCCCATTAGAGATAGTTTTTAACCTACGATATGTTGCTCTGTTTTTTCATTCTGCCTGGTCTTGCAAGCGAAAGGTACGACGGGATAATAGTTTTACAATTGTAAATCAGGTTCAGGATTGTAATCACTCAGAAACTGGAGTTGTGTAAAACATGCCGTGAGTGTAACTGTATACTGAATTTGTCAGGTTTTGTATTAGGAAAACTATCAAACCTCCAGGAATATTTCATGTTCTTCCATTTATTCACTTGTTTTAAACATAGCAACTATTACTTTGCAATTTGTCCTTACTTCTGGTAGCTGAATATAGGAGTATGATGCAACATTAGCTGTGCAATGTGGCCAGTGTAGATTGCTTGTGTAAATAACACATAGTCATTTCAAAATAATTCGGAGTAATTGTTGTTTAATAATGTACACGAGACGACAAAGCTTTCAAACTTTTTTTATGGTGCTGAACACCTCAGTGTATCAGTTAACGTGCCACTTCATCTCAGTACTATATTAAGGGGCAGGGGATGCAGTTTTATTGAAAACTGGTTTCCATATGGCTTGTTATTAAAGAATGTAGGTAGTGCATTACATGAAATGCAATAGAATGCGGACCCACTTATACATAATAACAATTTGGAAAGAAGAGGAGGTATAGTGACCTTCCTTTCTAAGAGGAAGGAGGCAGAAAATTGCCTTGGTTGCCATGGTAAACTTCCATCCCTGAGAGAGATGTTGGCAAACAGGCTGTATCTCCAGTGCAGAATGTTTACAGTCCTGCGCTGTAATTATCGCTCAATGACTGGCAGAATTAATCAGAGCCTTTATGTTAATTAGCCTGCTCTGCAGTCCCCAAAACAGGTGGTGGAAAATATGCAAATCTATGCAGAATTTTAATGTTCTGCATAACCAGTTTTAATTATCATAAAACTCTCTCCCCCTCTTCATGCACTTGCATTTCCTCCCTCATGTCTTCACAATTTCTTCTGTTAAAAAAAAAAACAAACAGAACAAAAAAACCAAAACCAAAACCACAGAGGAAAAAAATACCCCCCCCCGCCCCAAATCTGCTAAAATAAAGTTGCATTCAGTTAAAGAAATGCTAAACTTCGATTATTTAAAAGCACTGTATATATTATGTATTTTGCTGTAGGTAGATAAACCTGTGAGGATTTCTCAAACCAGTTCCATGTAAGCCCACAGTATGATGACTTAGAGGTGCAGGATGCAGATACAGAAAATGGAAACACAATCTCCTTTTCCTCGTTCCATTGTTCAGGATTTTAGGCAATGAATAATTTTAACAACCTTTTCTTTCTTTACAGTGAAATGTAGCATCAGCTTCAGCTGAATTGCATAAAATGAAATGAGACCTGAAAATAATGCCAGAGTTACAAAAGACCTGAGAGACTTTGTTTTGTTTAAACTGCATTACCTACAGACATGTTTGAGCAATCATAGCTGAGGCAGTCGGCACATAGACCCCTTGCTTAAATACACTCTTAAAAGAAACCCAAGGGCTTTTTGTATGCAGATGAAAGATTTTTATTGTGCAGTGTTGAGATAGCAGTGTTCTGCATTAACATCTGTTTTACACTATAAAGAGTTGGTTTTGGTTTTTGTTTTTTTTTTTTTTTTCTTGTTGTTGTTTTTTTTGACTAGTCTAAATCTAATGAAGAATCTGGGGACTCTCAGCAGCCAAGCCAGCCTTCCCAGCAGCCTTCAGTGCAGGCGGCCATACCCCAGACCCAGCTCATGCTGGCCGGAGGACAGATCACTGGGGTAAGATGTACCCAAGTATACTGCAGTAAGCCTCCTCTCCGGCAAACGATGGCAGTATCTACAGCAGTCCTCACACAACTGTCAGTGAAGGTTATTGTCATTTCCTTTAACATAGGGAGAAACTTGAGCAAAAGAAGGGACAGAAAACACCTTCCTGTAAAAAAAGCGGACTTTAATCTTTGGGTTTTGTTGCAAATTGTTTGGTTTTAAAGAAAAAATCATTTCTCTCTGTTCTCAGTATCCGTCTTGACTCTGCAATGGAATTAAAACCTGCTCTGTGTACAAATAAGAAAGTCACTGATGTCACAAAAAGGAATTTTTTTTTTTTTTTGCAAGATTAAAATGAGACAAGGGAGCGTGAGACTAAATCTTACCAGATAGCTGGGTGAAGAGCAAAACTGATGGGAACCGCTGACACTAATTCTTCCTCTTCTCAAACACATTTTTTTTAAGTCATTATACATTTCTTTTTTTAAGTAAATATATTAGTGCTTGCCTTAAGCCTATTCAACTCTTCTGTTTTAACCTACCAATTGTGAGGTTTTTAATTGCAAGGCTTTGGGAGTAATTATGGAGTAACTGTTGTTTCAGGATTACTGGTGTTTCTGAATTGTTCTAAATACTTTCAGTCATTTACAAAAAAGAGGAAGTTTTGTGAATGGGCCGGTTTGGTTAAAGAGTTAGCTTCCATGTAATCAGCTTCGCAGTTTTAAGGGTTTGCATGGTAATAAGGAATTTAGGGGAGTTGCTCCAACAATGTATTTATGATTTGAAGTATTAGGTGAGATCGTGTCTCCACTTGAATGAAACGATGTCTTAATTTCATGTTCAGTTGTTAAATCTTCTCGTATGCAGGTGTGTGAACAAACATCCTGTTTAGTTTTCGGTTAATTAAATTGGAAAGTTTTTAAAAGTGAGACTGTTTCAATATGTTATTAAAACCCAGCATATTTTAGTATTTTTCCCATTCTCAAAAAAATACTTGTTTGTTTTAATTTATGATTGTCTGCAGTAGTGAAACATTCAAAACTCCAGGCCTATGCAGCTATGGATGTTGTAGTAAATATGGGCATCAAGATTCATTTACATGTAAAGGAGAGACTGCTGCCACCTGTTTCACAGAGATAATGCGTGTTTGGGAAAGGGAAGGGATGTAAACTTGCCAACTCTATTCTATTAAAAAAAAAAAAAAAGCAGATGGGGAGACTTGGAGAGAAACAAATGGAGCTCATGTTCTTTAGTTATATCTTAGGGCATAATGGAAATGATGGAATATGGCAGGGATTCATGCTAATGTGAAGCAGCTGGGGTGTTATCAGTTTGTTCAGTAGCCATAGCCAGCATTCCTGCTTCTCATTCATCTGGCTAATCACTTGCTGTTCTGCTGGGTGTAAATTTCCTTTCAAATCCTGGCAATACCGGTCCTTTTCTTTTACTTGCTACTCAATTACCTTTTTTCCTGAACCTCCTGGTGGAGTTGTGGAGAAGACTTAGGAGTGAAGTTAGGTTCCGTAGGTTCCAGTAAGTGCAAAGGTTTGCGTCCGCGTGGCTTGGTTTACGTCAGGTCTGCGGTAGGTTGGTTCCTACGCTGTGTTGAGTAGCCGGCTGTCCTTAGCGAAGGCCAAGAGTCGTTGGCTAGTTAATGGCTGAACTGTAGTAATAGTTCTAGGAATGTCTGGAATATAACTCGTAACGAGCTAGCTAATGACTTTGTAGCTGAAGTGGCTCTTTCCATTATTAATGGCTGTGTTTTCTAATTATTTATAGCTCACGTTGACGCCAGCCCAGCAACAGTTATTGCTACAACAGGCGCAGGCACAGTTGCTGGCGGCTGCAGTGCAGCATTCAGCCAGCCAGCAGCACAGCGCTGCTGGTGCCACCATCTCGGCCTCTGCTGCAACGCCGATGACGCAGATCCCTCTATCTCAGCCAATACAGATTGCACAGGTGAGCCTTGAGGCTTGAGAGGGTGGAAAACAAAGAGGTTTGACTAATTGCATCATTCAAATAATATTTTCATTCCTTATTCAGTGAGTTTCTAGGGTCCGTGAGTACTGTTAGTCTTTCCTCATGCACCCCTAGCTGATGAGGTTGAAGTTGATAGTTTTAGCAAAGAATGCGTACCGGCTGCTCATCAGTTCCATTGGTCTTCTGAGTTTGTTCCAGAATCTGACCAGATGTTGTATTTCCTGCATTCTCCTCCTTGTAGTTAGCTTCAGAAAGGACGAAAAGGGGTCTAGAAAGGTGCCCGTAGAAATTACACTTGTCAAGGCCTGTATGGACGGGAAGGTATACCTACGTATCACAAAGGATGCTTGCTAGATCCAAACAGCAAAATGGTAGAGCTGAACAAAGGCAGTTTGACTCGACACCTTTATGTGCTCTTTTGGCTTGGTGCTTAATGCTCAGAGTTTGGTGACGGAGAATGGGCACTCTCGTGTGTCTAGAGAAGAACTTGCCAGAATGAGCTTCGTGTTGGAATCTGTCCAGTTTTATGGTCTGCTGCTAAGGATCGATCCGTTAATTCTTAGTTCTGAAGAACTGCTTGCCAAGGAAGTTCCGCTTACTAGGAGCAGCAAAGATCGCCCTGGGTCTTCCAGGATTGGCTTAATTCAGCGTGGAGAACGCAGCGCCGCTGACTCTGTGCTCCGCGTATGTCGTGTGGAAATTCCTCAGAATTCCGGACGAGGGTAACCAAACGTACAGCGTAGGCATCTTGAGTACTCCTAGTAGGTGATTGTGTTGCTGACACTGAGGTCCATCTTGCCGTAGATTGAGATTCTCAGTACGTAATATTTCAGTTTGATTAGTCCAGCTGTGCAAAGTACGTTGGGCGTGTAATCTCCAGAGTTGCTGCTTCTTGCAGTGAGCAGGTTCTTTAAGACTGTCTTGATTCTTGCTATTCAGACTATTTTCACTTGCATTCAACTGGGATGAAGTGCCTAAGAAGTAAAGATGAGGGCTGGTTAAGTAAAAGAATGGCAGCGTTGCAGTTTTCTGTGAAGTCCATCGGCGGGGTGTGCTGTTCCTTGACTGTGCCAGTCCTCTAGCTGAATCACAGCCTGGTTGTGCTGTCAGGTTTTTATGAGCTGAAGTGGCAAACTTCTGTGGCGTTGGTCTAAAAGTCCTGACCTCTCTGGCTGTCCTTAGAGAGGCCGGAGTGATGCCATCCCACAGTTAAAAGGCCAGTAGCGACACTGCCCCCAGACCCATCACGCTGGGCCTCGTGGTGTACTCTGACGAGTCGTGTGACCCTATATTAATACTTAGTTTAGCAAAGAATCCCACTTCACTGTCATGATCTGGAGATGACTCAAGGATATAGCATTCAGGGAAACTCCTAACTCCCAAGACCATCTCTTAATTTTGTTAAGCCTTTGTCTGTAGCAAATAACACAGATTTCAAGAAATTGTGCTTGTCAAGGAAGTTGATGGTTAGCTTCTAACATCTCTCCGTGCACCCGTCACAGAGTTCCCGTCTGATTCTGTGCGAGTCTTTTAACCTAAATGTAAGCGATCCACAGGTGTGTGTCTCTTGTCTTCCGGGTGTGCAGCTTAAGATTGTGAGGTCTGCTTTACTGAAGTGCAGAGCATTAAAATTTCATATCAGTAAAATCTGTACCTTGAATTTTCTGGCTTTACGTTTGTCAAATATTCCACTTAAACTAGTGGATATTTTTGAGGGCATTGTTGTGCATGTGCGAGATGTGGCTAATCCCACTCTTCCACTTCAGTGGGAAGCTATGAAAATGTGTGAAGCATTTACAATTACTAATTCAGTACTGGGTTTTTCTCCAGAACTTACAAAAATCTTCAGAGAAGTGTTTGAGAAGAGTTGAAAAGATGAGGCATGTGCTGTCAAATAGGAGCCTCTGAAGTGAGCATTGTCTGGTTTGTGCGCGTGAATGAGCTAAAGGCTCTATGAAAAATAGCACGTGATCATGTAGTTGCCACCATATAATGTGTATAAGGTGCAGAAGGGGAAAAAAATTAAAGTTTCACTTGTTTTCTGGCATTCATAATTAAATGTTTGACTTTACAATTCATTTCTTCTAGGATAGGTTATTTTGATATATAAATGTAGCTTCGTTGAATCTTGTTAGCTTGTTCTTATGATGAAAGTGCAGGGCATAATTTGCGCAGGCGTTGGATCCAATTTGAGATGCTTGGTGGAAAACTTCTGTCTGGGTTCGTGGGCAGGTAACACCATGCTTTTTGGTCCATCTTGACAACGATTTATTAACAGTGCTCAGCTTTGTTTGCGTTGCTCTTGTAAACATATAGCTGATTACACAAATAGCTGAATGTTTGTTTTAATTGATGATTTTTGAATAATTGAGTAACTGGCAGGTCTCTGCAGCAGGGGGATTACCATATTTATTTTAATTAACTAATTGCACAAGCATGACTTCTTTAATGTGCGCTGCAGTTAATGTAAGGTATCTGCGCAGCAGGTTGGTAAGATGTTAGTGCTGCTGCTGGGCTGATGCTAATTTGTCACTGAACAGTTGCACCAAGTTTTGGAGTTCCTTGTAATCTTGACTTGTTCTCAGGGTCCATGATCAATGTTCATATGATGTAAACCTCAGAATGACAGAGATGCTTAAGTTTGTACTGAAGTTGTAACTAGAGGTAATGGCATGGAATTAGAACTTTGGATTATTAGTAGTAGTATTAGTATCAGTTTTTTAAACTGAAAAACTTCCTCATGACAAGACATAGCATCTGGCAGATTATTCTGCCAAGGTAGGAGTTGGATTGTTTTGAGCTTTCTGAATTGTTAGGCAACACCAGAAGACATGCATTTTCTCAAAAGTCTTTCCATCCCTTTCTGTGTGCTTGTGCTAGTACACATTGAGGAAAAAAAGATCAGTATAGGAAAACAGCGTTGAGGTTGTTCACATGGTTGCTCTTGGGAGATTTATTGTAATGCTACAATTAACTAAATAATAAAACTTTCCCAAGGTAGAAATAAAGTTGGATTTCAAATGAATTTGAGGGGCTGGTAGGGCTATTTAAGAGTGATTAGCCTTGGAGGTATCGCTTCCATTCTGCATTACAGAATTATATTTCTGTATTTAAACAAGACTCAGCCAAGATGCCATTTACCAAGGCAGATGCACAGAATAAGATTGCTTATACCGGTTATCCCTGAGGCCTCAATTTAAAAACAGTTTTCTCATATTAAAGTGTAAAAGCCTGATGATAAAAGCTGTCATGTCTTAGCTGGGTACCCTGTGTTATGAATACTATAGTCTTAAACAAAAAAGCTCTCCTCCTTTGATCTTACAAATACACTGCCACTGTTTCTTTGTATTCTTTCTTGTATGTGACTCTGTCTCCTGTGGTGGTACTTCACATCATTTGAGATCTAATGGGTCATCTGGAGGTGTCATTCATTTGCTTTTGGTGGGGAGGTCTTCAACCTATCTGTTTTTCTTTCTGTCCATACAGTTTCCTTCAAAAATTTCTTCCCAACTCTTCATTTTGTGTTTCTTCTTTTTCTCTTACCCACCTGTTTTCATCCTGCAGCTTCTCTTCATTTCTTCTTCTTCTACCCAGCATTCACAGCCTTAGTCAGCTTGCCCTACTCTTTCTATTTCTGTTTCTTCCTCTGCCTCTAGTCTTCCCATACAATTCGGTACGAGCCCCTCTGTGCTGGAGGGTCTGCTGAATCTGCAAAGCTAACCAGTAGAGCATTGAAAATCAATGAATAAATGAGTGGAGGTTCATGTCTTGTTGGGCTCAAGAAGTAAGATTTTTTTAGTAGCAGTTCTGACCAATGTAACTTTACGATATGAACTTAGAAGAAACACGCAGTTCCTGGGAAAAACTGGAGCAGTTTTCTCTCTCATTTTTTAGGAAGAAAATTGGTCTTGATTTCATAGGAATGGTTGCAGTACTTCTCAAATTTTCTGAAAGCAAACAATACTATCAACTTTAAAAACACTTTGTTGCGCTGGGAGCACTTTTAAAAAAATTTACCATTTTCTTTAAGAAATGGAAGTTTCCATTTCTTAGAGCATTGCTTGGCCAATTCATCTGGTGTCTGGCTACCATATTATTATTACACTGCATGCTTTTGACTTAACATGACCAAGTTGCCTAAGTGATTGATGGCCAGTGTCTATGTAATGCAGGTTAAGTAGTCGTTTTCTCACAATGCATATCTATGGTCTAATAAATCAATGGACTCCCTATTTTTTTTTTCTTCCCTAGCCTTCCTTTCCACCACCTGACTCTCCCCACCCCTCTTCCCCTCGGAGGAGATTGTTCCAACCTTTAAGTCTGAGTTTAACAGTTTTAAAATAGCGTAAGGTCATAGACGGACAACAGTATTCTGCAAATGGTTGTGTCGTGTAAATAAGCAGTCATCCTTGTCAGTCTGGCTTGACTTTCCATCACCATCGGCATTGCTGGCAGTTAATGGCCTTTCACATCTGCTGGCTGAGCAGCTTGTGTGAGTGCCGATAACCTGCGTCAGTCAAAATGCGTGGGGGCTACTTTACTGGCTTTAAGAAGCAGGTCTTTGTTAGTCTGGCTCACTTTAACTCGAGTATGCTAGCGAGTATGTTAAATCGAGCAGCTCCATTCAAGCAGCCAGGTTGAGCGCTGTTTAGAAGTGAACTGGCATCGTTACCATCTTCGGACACAGCTGGACCCAGAAGAGGGTATCTCTCTGCAAACACGTACCCTGGTATCCGAGTAACTTATCTGAAATAGAGTCTGGGGAGGTTTTTTTTGGTTGATTGGTTTGGTTTGTTTAATGGGAGGTGGTAGGTGTGGGAAATATTTCAGGCTTCTATCCACCTGCTTGGCAGGTATTTTGAAAGAGCTTCTTTTCAGAGAGATGAAAAGATTCTACATGTGTGTATGGGTAGTTTTCATAGATTACCTCTGTTATGTTGGCTGGCTTCACATTGTGCTTCAGTTTTCAAATTTCAGTTACTCTTGTTGTTGTCCTGTTTGGAAAAGATAAAAAGAAAAAGGCTAGTTTGGGAGGGGGGGATATTTTTAAGCAGTTCTCTGTTTTCATTCTCCAGCTAAACAGCAAGTTGAAGCATTTTTCTTGATGATTCAGTTTCTCAGAGATTAGCATTTATGTTGAGACTAGCCATTTAATTATAGGAAATTAATAGTTTAAATACATAAAAGTAGGGTTTTACAACACTGCAGTGTTTTGGGTTATTCCTTTTAACCTTTAATTATAGCCATGTCTATTAAGCTTATTGTAATTTGTTTCAGAACTAATCGAATATATTTATTTACTGTTGGAGTTAGCTACTTCCCAAAATTTGACCTGAACAGCCAGGGTGCAAACTAGGAATCTGTAATTTTTTGCTTTCCTGTTGCCAATTAGAATGGTAATTGCAGATTGTTGTTGTTATAAACAAAAATAGCTCCCAGCTGATATGCTTGATTTGTCAACAATGAATTTTGTAGCAGAGCTACATCCTCAAAAAATAGGTATGGGAAATCCAGGTGCAGATAAGTCTGAAGTATTTGAAAACTTCTGCATTTGGTGGGGGAGGGAGATTATTTTTTTTAAAGCAGAACAGTGCTGGAAATTTTTTTGCTGGGTTATTTGGTAAACAATTTTTGTTTGGTTTTATGAAGGACAGTGAAATTCTAAAGGATGTTCAGTAGCAGGACTGCTGCGTTTGGCATACGCTTTTATCTCTAAATGTTAGAATGTAAGTGGTTGATAGGAAATCTATTTACAGTGGGAGTCATAGCTGACTTAAATGTCTAACACACAGCTCTTTCTTTTCCCTTTTTCTTTTTTTCTTTCCTTTTTTTTTTTTTTTCCCCTTCCCCTGTTTCCTTAAGGATTTGCAGCACTTGCAGCAGCTTCAGCAGCAGAATCTCAACCTGCAACAGTTTGTGTTGGTGCATCCAACAACCAACTTGCAGCCAGCACAGTTCATCATCTCACAAACACCGCAGGGGCAGCAGGGTAAGTCCTCCATCCCAGAAAAGAAAATCATACGTAGCTTTTAGGAGAGGAGAAGGTGAAACTGAGGTGGTTCTGTACACCTTCACTAACTGTTGATGTTCCCTAGGAGAAATAACAGTATTGCAATTAGGAGACTCTAACAGGTTCTCCCTTTCTGGATGTTAGACCTCAGCCTTGTCAAAGTTTGCGTAGCTCGCTTGTCAAGGAGGATCAGTCCGGAGATCATGTCATGGGAACATTTGTTAGCAGCAAGGCCTCTTGGGAAACACTGCAGCTTCTGAATTTCTGGGTCAGGCTCTCAAGAAGGAAGCCTACTGGGAAGAGAGCTTGGAGAAGACAACTCTTCAGAACTCAAAGGCAGAATCCTAGGAGGTGGAGGCCTGGAGGGGGTGTGGGCTGTCTGGATTAGGCCAATGACAAAAGGGCTACAGAATTCTAAAACTGGAAAAAGATTACAAATTTGAGTCCTTGTGGGAGCCTAGAGAAGTCCTTACGCCTAAAGAGGGTACTGTGAATTTTGTCCTAAACTGAAATAATGATTGCACCTTGGGAAAAGAGCTAGAATGCTTGATTTTGTGTAACAACTTTTGGAAATGGTATTTTGGCAATATACTGGACATGGCTTACATGCTAAAGGCAAACCAAGGCAGTGGTAGGTGGTAGTGTGCCAGACCAGCTAAGATGTTGCACAGGAACTTTGCTCTAAGAACGGATGTGTTGAAGCTGCAAGACATGACAGTACTGATTGCACCCGTTTGTTGATGCCCACAGAAAACTGCATTTAGCCATGGCCTCTTTCGCTGATATACTCCAATGGTCTTTCCCCCCCGCTTTCTCTTCTACATGAACTCTACTCAGTTGTTCATGTCTGGTAATCCAAAGATTCTTGCTCAGAAGGCAAATCCTGTTATGCTTGAATAGTCCTCCAGAGCCTGGCTGGCCTATAAAGCAGCTCTTTGCACCTCATTTTCTTCTGTTCCTTTCAATTTTTTCATGCATCACTCCTTCTTATATACTGTGACTTGGATAGAACTAGCTTTCCATTATGCTGAAGCTCTCTCTCACTGTCTGAACGCTCTCACGTTTGAATAAAGGGTTAGTAAAATTTAACTTTCTTTTAATAGGACTTGATTTAGGAGAGCTTTTTTACCAGCACTGGTAGAAAATGGCTAAAAGACTGTTCATGGAGGCATTTAGTGATGTACTAGTTTCTTAAAATTAAGCACAACTTGTAAGCTTAACATACTTTTCTAAAAGAAATCAAACTTCACCAAAATTTAGTTGAAGGGTTCTTTAAAACAGGCTTTAAAAAATATTTCTTTTAAGGAAATGGCAAGCACAAAAGCATTGTTTTGAAAATTCACTGGTATTAATGTCTGCCTGCATTTTTCAGCTAACTTCTGCTGGTTTTCTAAAAATATCTCTGAAGATGCTTCACAAAAAAAACCTAACAGAAGCAAATTATATTCATCTCTCAAAGTGAATTGTTTGCATTACAGAAAGGAAGAACAGCTTTTTGTTTGCTTGTTTAAAATCTTCTGAAGTAGAATAATGACCAGAAGAGGTTTTCATAGTACCTTTTCCAGGGGCTGTCTCTGAAAATTATTTCTTTGCTGCAATTTAAGACTTGCATATTGTTGTCATCAGTGACGCAGTGTGTGTAGAAACACCATGTTTTACTGGTAATGTGCAGCCTGGACAACTGAATAGCTCAAAAATGTAGGAAGATTTATATTCTATGTTTTGACCATAGGCCGTTAGTGTGTGACAACCCTCCAAACTGAAATGCTTGAATGGATCTAATTTTCTTCATGAGCACTCAGTGATAAAGCAACATCTACGTCATAATACCCCTTATCTCACTTTTGGTATGGCTTTTTGCAGTATTTCATGGTTATTGTTAGAAGATCTCAAACAGTATGTTATTATTTATGAGAAAAATTGAGAAAGTGTGTGTATTTTTATTTTGCTATTTGCTGTTGTAGCCGACTTTCCCGTGTTTTTCTTGTCCTACGGCTCCGTTAGTCAACTTTGTAAAATAATAGATATTCTGAAGAAACTAGCATAGAGCTTTCTTTCAAACCAACGGCACTCAGATTTTTCAGTGGAACAGATTTGTAGGAATGCATAGTTTAGTACTTTCTCTCCTGTGTTGGATCCCAATATAATTCTAACGATGAGTCCCCATTTTGGAAGATCTGGATTTGATAAAATGAGGTACACCAGATTGCCCAGAAGTTTCTTTCCGTCAACAGTGATCAACAAAGTTGATCAAAAGGCAGTGTATGTAACATGTGGTATGACACCCATCCTTCCTCCCTTTCAGTTGTTTCCAGTTAATCAGATTATGACATTGTAATGGTTTTGTCTTGCAAGCTAACATCCAGGATATGTCTGCGAGAAGATGAACAGCTTTGGCAGAGGAAAAGCAGTCAAGAAGTTCTTGTATGAAAAAATTCACTCATTTGGGAGATGAGTTAGGGATGAATTATGTATTATGCTTCTGGGCCAACTTTTAAAAAATTACGCTGAAAAAATCTGCACTTAAATGTTTGTTTTATCTTTTGTTTAATTTTAGACAATAAGAACTGAACCCCAGATCAGTCCGTGGGGACTGTTGGCTGGCAAGAGTAGTTTTTTGGCTTGGGCCATCATTCATGCTACTTGTAGGCATTATAGGAAAAGTCCTGGATGATGGTAGCTGCATTTACTTTATTAAAAAAAAATTAAATACCTCTAAAGCATCATGCTTTTGCATAAATCCTTATCTACCTCTCTGCATTCTTTTGGAGCGTCACATAGGTGATTTGTATGCCATATTTGATGCAATAATACCACTGAGTTCTTGGAACCCAAAGCAGAGGGTTAGAAATAGTACCTCCATAAAGTTTAGTATACAAGTACAATAATAGTTTTTATAGATTCAAAAAATCATGTAGGTTGGAAGGGACCTCTAGAGGTCATGTAGTATTGCTCAAAGCAGGTCCAGTTACAGCAGAGTGCTCAGCGCCTCGGCCAGTAGAGTTTGAACACCTCCAAGGATGGAGATTCTGCAACCCCTTCAAGTACCTGCCCCAATAGTTGACCGCTCTCATGGTAAAAAAAAACCCAAAAAACAACAAAGAAAAGGTTTCCTTGCATCTCATGGCTGTGCACCCTTCAAGAAGACTCCATTTCTGTCTTTGAGGACAGCAGTAGGATCTCACCTTGGTCTCCTTTTAAGACTGAACAAACCAGCTCACTTATCCATTCCTCGCATGGGTGTTCCAGCCTGTTAGCCACCCTGGTGGGCCTGGAATGTACAAAACCCAGGATGTCATTGTGTCTTGCACTGGGAAACCCAAGGCTGAACACAGTACTCCAGGTGTGGTCTCACAAATGCCAAATGGAGGGGAAGAGCCACTGCCCTCGGCCTGCTGGCTGCACTCCTGCAAATACGGCCCAGGGTCTGGTCGACGGTCCTTATTCTAAGGGCCCTCTGCTGCCTCATGTTCATCTTGTTTTTCTCTAGACTCCCCAGGTCTTTTTTCTGCAAAACTGCTTTCTAGCCAGCCAGTGCCCGCCCTGTATTGCTGCACAGGGTTATTCCAACCCCCGTGCAGAAGGTTGTATTTTCCTGCAGTGATCCGGATGAGGTTCCAGTTGTCCGGCCTGTCTGGCCCCTGCCTTCTGGCCTAGTGACCGCTCTCCCCACACTTGGTATTGTCCGCAAACCTCCTCAGAATGTATTTTGTCCCATCATCCTCATTGGTGATAAAGACGTTAAACGGTATTGATGCCAGTATAAGTCCCTAAGAAAACAACAAAGTTTGAAACACCAGTAGCTCAGCAGTTGCCTAAAAGGTGCGGGTTTTGACTTAGACTGTATTTAAAAGGCTGTGCTATGTGCCCTGTAAGTTAAGTTACTGGAGTTGTCTTGGACTGAAGTGGGGACCAATAGTTTCTTCTCAGAAAAAAAACCAAAGGTGAAGCTTAGACTAGTACAAGTCATGCCTGAAAAGACTTTAAGTCAGTGGAAGATGTGCATACTGTGTGCCAACACAGTTCAGCTGCTTTCCCCATGCCCCGATCGTTACTTCAGTCAGCTGCAGGTTGAACCAACTTGTTTTTTCCCCAAGATGCCTTCTATCAGTATTTCCTAAATAGGATAAAACGATGTAAAAACTGGGTAGATTAAACATATTCAGAATATTTTGTACCGTCCTTCGGTGATAATTACTTCAGAACATACAAGTGAGAAGAATAAAGCGAGGAAGAGTGTAGTCGTCTCGTGCTTTTCAGCAGAAGTGTTGTTGCCAGAAAAACATCCTCTGGGATTTCTTTGAGGACAGGAAAAAATCACAAAAGGACAGGCCTAATTATCCTGATTATGGTCATAGATGAGTCAGTAACTTGTGATCAGTGGTGTTAGCAGTGGAGTAGAGGTCACACGTGGTCACGGTCAGCTACCTATTTTTGGTTTCGTTGTTGATCAGCCACCCTGTAGTGTCGGTGTGATGGCTTCCCCCTTTCTATTTCAAGTTGTCAGTTAAAAGTCACTGTCGCTAAATGAAGGTCAAAACCTCTTCACTTAGAGGTGACTGTTCACTAATTAATATTTAAATTGGGGCAGCTGAAATAATCTTTCAAGTGAACAAATATTTGCATTGTAAAAAGCACTGCGTAACTGTAGTAGGTAGCTGTCTTGGAAGTTCCTCAGGCTGATCCATTCCCTCACTGCGTCTTTTCAAAAACACAGCTGGAACGTGTTGATTATGTGGTGCAAAGCAAATTTACATAGTTGTCTGCTGTGCTATTATGTTGCATAAGCAGCTGGCTTTATTCTGTAGGTCTTGAGCATTCTGATAGCAACACATCGTGTTTAAAATACATATTCAACACTTTGTTTAAAAAAAAAAAAAAAGTAAGAGTAGCATCACTGTCAGAAGACAATGCTTCTGTAGTTGTGTATCCCTCATTGAGGATACATTTTCTTCTTCCTACCCATGGTAGTCCTCTTCATGTCTTCTATGGCCCTAACCTCACATAAAACACCCGGTTTCTCACTCGGTATTTATCAAGTCCTAAATTCCTGTGTCTCCTGCCCCTATTCTGCCGAGAGGTGGCTGGTCATGAGCGGTGTGCTCTGATTGATCCGCCTGCTGATGAGCCAGAACAGACCACGTCGAACTCAAATTACCGAACTGAAGTGGTACTTCCGTGGTGTTCTGCCCTGTGAGTGGCCATAGTGTCCATCTGTTGTTGTCATGCCATTGTTCCTCCCCCCACCCCCTGGTTTTAGGTTTTCAGAATAACAGTAATATTTTTTTAGAATAAAATTGAGGGATTTGACTAACTGTAGGTATATTTTTGTTAAGGTTCTTACCCCTATATACGTTTTAGTATTAGAAATGTGGAAAAAAAAAAATCAGATAACTTCTAGTTAAAATATATAGACGCAAGCATGTATCTCAATTTCCTGAGAGACTTAATAAACCATAGAAATAGTAGACTGTAAGAGAATTTATTTTTAGAGTGACAGCATACTGTGTATATTGCTTGCATCAGTCCCACCTGTTCTTTAATGTTGTCACCTTTTCATAATAGCAGGGATTTTCATATATTCGGTGTAATGTTTATTCTATTTGTGCAATTTAAGCAGTGTTCAGTATCTTACCTAAGCTTTAAGTTCTGATTCATTTTCCAAAAGGTTCCTTCTCTATTTCAGCCAGGAGGAGGTTAACCGGGCTTGTTTTACCTTCTGGTGTGGTCGGCTTGAGTTTGTCAGAGAAAGTTGCCGCCTTCTGTTAGGCAGCTGGCGTGGAGTGGTACAGAGAGGGAGAAGGGTGATCAGGGAGCCGGATTTGTGGTTTTGATGAGTATTCAGCTGTTGAATTTGATCTGAATAGTGTTCAGTTGTTTATTTTTACATGGCTCTCTAATTCTTGGGCAGCCGTTGGTTACAGGAGGAGGTTTACCCAAAATCTGCAAGCTGAAAGGGGCAATAAATAATTCCTGCACACAGAACTGGGATAACCTAGATCCCGGCAAACTCTTTCTGCAGAGGAGACTAGTACAGACTTCTCTCTTTTAGCCTTCTGTCACCACCTCTACTTCAGGAAAATGCAAGGGGATTGTGGACGGAAAAGTCCAAAGCCTGAAGATATCTACGCAGGGGTGAAACGAAGGCTTGCATCTCAAATTTTTTGTAACTTTCATTATTCGGCAAGAGCCTTGTTTCACCTCATTTCATGTTTTAGTCTTTTTAAATGACAAACCCCACCTGCCATTTTCTCTCTCCAGGTCTCCTGCAAGCGCAGAATCTCTTAACGCAACTACCTCAGCAAAGCCAAGCCAACCTCCTGCAGTCTCAGCCAAGCATCACCCTTGCCTCGCAGGTCAGGCTTGTTTCTACACTTCATGAGTTGCTTTGAGGGGATTTAAAGTATTGCAAGTGAGCGGACCCTTTGTATTAGTTACCGGAGTAGATGTTGTAGCTGTAATAGCGAGTTTGTCTGTCTTTCCAGATAGATTCAGTGTAGAGCTGAAGCATCAGTAACTTCAGTTTTGTGGTTTTCACCCGAATGTGCCTCTTTTAATGCATTTAACACTGTAAATTTTTATTTTTAGCTGAAAATTTATGTGATTGGTATATTGAGTTAACGTCACTACAGCACAATTTGATTTCTTGTAAGGCTTTCTTGGACAATCTAAAAACTTGTGGAATTCAGAGGAGCAAGGGTGTGGGCTACCAAAAAAGCTCAAAAAAGAGGGTTACTGACAAGTATCTTTTTTCCTAAGGATTGCAGTGTTAATCTATCTTTATTGTAGCCTAGTTGTTTCGCTATTATTGCTAAGTCATTCCCAATCTTATTAGTTACCTTCTGTGAAAGTGAAGAGGTTGTTAGAAATGCATTAAAATATTCTGTTAGTATATGTTAAAATATTAAAGCTTTATGATTGAGCTTTCAGACTGTAAGGAAAACAATTTTAAGGTTGCACGTGCCTGCAAATTCAGCTTTGCTTCACTCTGGACTTTACTGTGCAGTTTAGTTACATGACTGCATGCTGTTTCTCAAATACCGTGTAATATCATATGGTATGTTCCTGCCAACTTGGTTACATGTAAGAATTTTTTAGTCTGTAATAAGATGCCCGAGTCTATCAGAGTCTTGGAAAACTACATCTTCTATTATACCACCTATAGTATTTTTCATGCACCACGATGAAAATGGAATTTGTCTCACCTCTGTAGTTCATACCTCAGTTAGCTGCATGATTCCCTACTAAAGATTATACTTGGATTAAAAAAAGTATCAAAACTACAAAGAGAAAATGAATTATATAAAGGGGGTAAAGTCAGTAAAGACATATTGCAGTAATTACCCACTGTGTTAAATATAAATTAAAAAATATTAAAAACCTTTATAGTGTGGCACATATATCTGCAATCCTAGAAAGATCATATATGATCACATTATTTCTCAGGTAATGGAATTATAGATCCTGACCTCCCTCTACCATCTGCTATGCACTGCAAAATACTGCACTAACCCAGGAGAAAAACAACATAAGGAGCTACATAAAGACTCAGCTGTATGTAGGCCATTTCTTTTAGAACAGCCGTTTCTGGACCTTTGCATAGACTTTGCATAGTACCGTAGCACTGCATAGACTTGAGGCTGTTCTTACTTAGCCTGAAGGAGTCCGTAGTTTTGGAACTGGGCATAGGACATAAAAGCATGAAGCCACCTTTACTTAAGAACCTCAGCTCAACTGAACAGAATTTAGCTAGAGTAAATGATTTGTCTCCACATCTCAGTTCATCTATGGCACGTAAGAAGGTAGAGTTATGCACTCCAAACGTGTTTCCAGTGTTCCTGTTGGACATAAAGCCTGAACTGTGCGATACCAGATCTTAATATATTTTGGTCACCTGTGAATATTTTCCATGATGCTCAGGTTTTTTCAGACCCTTACTATTGCTGCATAGCAAAATGCTCTAGTGTGCCAATGTTCAGGAATAGCGAACCTCGTGTGGACCTCCTGGAAAATTAGCCTTTTCTAGAGAGGAAAGCCAGGACCTAAAAGGAATTATTTTCTGCAGGTTGCCTTTGCTTAATTTTTTGGATCACCAGTGCGTTCATTCTTACTGTTTCAAGTATCAGCAGAAGGGTTAGAGGCAGATCTAGTTTCTTCTCCCTGGAAGAGTAGAGGAGTCAGTCACAAGAGATGGCGTTAAGAGGAAACTTGCCGTGTTTGCTGTACCTGTATGTGCTCGCTGCTCCTAGATTAAATAGAAGACTTGAATCTTTTGGGCTGATGACAATCTGCCGCCTCACACAAGCAGTAAATTCAATTTTAAAATGATTAAAAGGGGATGAATGCCAAGCTGTCTCTAAATGATAGAACTATATCAAGTAAGAGCGTTCAGCCTTTCTTTGAGCAGCTTCTGTAGCAAGTGGAAGTTGTTGGTTATCTGCTGCATTGAATGAACATCTCTTACTTTTCTTTAATTGGTTCTGACAGAGCCTTTAAAAGGCTGTCATACTAATACAGTTTTCTGGATTGTGATTGCTCATTCTTGAGAGGAATGTAAATAAATTGGAGGGACTTTCAGACTGCTGGAAATGTCAAATTCATTGATCTTTCTCGCAGAAACCTCACATACCGTTTTTGAATTTAATTTTTGCTGATTATTCTTTTCAGTCTGATTTTCATCTTTTCCTTGCACTCTATCTTAATAGCCAGCAACCCCAACACGCACAATAGCAGCGACCCCCATTCAGCCACTTCCACAGAGCCAGTCAACACCAAAGCGAATCGACACTCCCAGCTTGGAGGAGCCCAGTGACCTTGAGGAGCTTGAGCAGTTTGCCAAGACTTTCAAACAAAGACGGATCAAACTTGGATTCACTCAGGTGAGACTGCGTACCTTAGTGCCTGCCAGTGTGGATTCTGAGGTCTCATCTTTCAAGTCTGGAGGGAGACTACAATTCCACCTTTTCCTGGGAGAACCTTCTTAAATAGGGTTATGCTCTGGCCTTTATGTAGGGGATTTCTAAGAAATAACAGAAAAAGCCATACATCCATCTTACTTCCCTGTTGGTTTTAAAGCATAGCCATTTTCCCAGCAGGTACGTGCATTTACCAGCTCCAGATGTCATTGCGTGTGCACTATTCATTCCATAGGATGTAAAATGAATGGCACAAAGCACTTTAAAGCTGCTTTCAGAAGTACAAAGTTCCAAATATCATACAGCACAATTAACTGCTCTGTGTGTTTAAAAAGTATATCAGAACTGTGGAGCTGCTTTGGATGTCAAAGGAGTTTTATCTCGCAAGCGTATTTTCCTATTAAACATCAATGATTTCTGTATTTAATGCTTTTGCTAAGGTTCCTAAACAAAACCTGAAAGTACTGTCAGCTTTGAAGTTCTCTCCTGACAGAGGTGAACTGGAGTTGTGGTTTGTTTTGCTTTGCTTAAAAGCTCAGAAATGCCCAGAGAGCAGAAGAAAAGTAATTTTGAACATAGTGAAAATGGTTGAATGAGAAGTACAATTAAAAGTACAAAATGCATTTACGTGTTCCATTATTCTGTTGAAGGGAATTGCTGCTTGGATTTTTTTCCCCCCACAAAATTAAAATATCCGTCCAGGTAAACAGTTCATTTTGGCAGGAGTTTGTGGTAAGCATAGGCGTGTTTTTGCTAGAAGAACTAGCATGCAAAAATCAAAGTAGGTATTTAAAAGTCTGAGCTCAGAGCAGTCAGTCCAACATATGTGATTTGTTCCCCCGCCCCAGAATAAGTAAATCTATTCTACTCTAGCTGAAAGTATGTGCTGAAGTCAGATTTATTTTTCTGGCAATGTTTGAGAAATCAGGGCTCATAATGAAAGTTCCTGGCAGCATCTTAATTATAACTCAAGAACAGAATGTTCTTAGTAAAATGAAGTGCATTTTGCTGGCATGTGTGCCTCCTTCCCTCCCTTCTTTCCACTAGAGGGAGGCACAGAAATACAAGTGATGGACACACACAAAAGCTAGAATAGAGCAGAACAGAATAAAATATAACAGCTTCCCTGTAGCCTGACTGAGGAGGTTCATGCAGATCTTTAGTTATTATGTTTAGTCTGCCCTGCTGCGAGATAATTATAAAGGTTCAACTGGGCTTTTAAAGTTGTGGGTTAACCTTTCTTTATTGACGCTGTTGTGAATTTTCATAGCGAGGAAAAATGAACGCAACTGCTTAGGCTTACATTTCAGTATTTGCTTTTGAGCTTAAAAGAGGGGAATCTTGAGAAAGTGATAAAATTGCATTTTATCATTCCCATCCTACTCTGAGTTTGTATGTGTATAATTAGGCAGTTCTAATAACTTCTACCTAATTGCATAATTGGATGATAATTAGAGACCCCTATTACTTTGATTTCCTATAGTTGGATAAATAGACTGCCTTTCGGAGGATAAAAGAAATTTATTTCCAGTGGTACTGTAAGCTTTTTCAGACTCACACTACCCCTGCCTTTCAAAAATAATTGTAAAATTTAGTTTGCATTGCAAACTAACCACTACATTCTGTCTTATGAATAATATAACAGGTTTTGAATTTCAGCAGTTCTGTCTCTTCTCCCACCCTGAAAACTGAGTGATGGATTTAAATCCTTTTGTTTAATTGTTTTCCTTAAAAATATCTCCCATGTTTGACATAGAGACACAATGAGCATACTGCATCTTAGCGTTATTGCAAGTATGCGACTAATTGGTCGGTATAGATTCAAGCTATGTGAGCGAATGTTTTAAACGATGTTATTTCTATTCTGTAAAAGGTATCACCTCTGCTAGACCCTCTGTGTTTCTTAATAGACCAGTGCACACAGCAATGATGTACCTTATAAACAGTTTCAGTCCAGTACCAGAGCTTCATTTGACCTACAGAGTAGATCAGATGTGTACAGCCTTTATCCTCTGTTCCGTCCAACCTTTCGGTGGCCCATCCCAATAACTAAAATTCTCATCCCAGTATGTAAATTCCGGTACCTACAGCTGAAATGCTGCCACCTTTTGGCATTGAAAACTATTGACAGAGAAATGGTTAACTATTCATTTTAAATCAGATGGCAAATGTTAGTAAGAACAACATAAATACCAGAATTAGATTTAGTTGGGGGACTGGAGCAAATTTCATAACTCTTTCCTGCCAAGACATAAATCAAGTTACCTCTAAAACGGTTTACATAGCCAGGTTTTCTTCTTCATAAACCCAGTAGAACATCCATATTACTTCTCTTGGAATGATTTACGACTTTTAAAATGCACAGAATCCTGGCATATGGTAGAGGTATAAATGCGAGTTCCTACCTGTTTCCTCTGATTGAAGGGCATACAAACCAATTGTTCTGGTCCTCTTCTAGGAAGGAAATTGTTTTCTTTACACGACCTGCGCAATTTACTAAGCTTACCAAAGGTGGTTTTCTTCCTCGCTTGTACGTGGCCACTCTGCATGCTATTAGCATACTTGTATCAAACTGTGGTTGTGGATCTGACCTAAAAGGAAAGCAAGCAAGCTTTATGCACAGTCCAACTAACCCACTTGCAATTAAACTCCACTAACTATGCTCAAGCTTTTCAGTCTCTTCTCCTAGAATTTTTGTACTTTTTTGTGTTAAAAAATAAAAATCTAAATTAAACTACCTTAGACCGAATAGCATATTTAAAAGATAATTACATTTTTCCAAAGGGCAGGACCTTCCAGCTTTAAAACAAAACAAATTATTATGGTGTTTTTAACTGCCACAGTCAAGAACAGATTGATTTTGGTTTTTAATGATCATCTGTCCGTAAATCTCATGGGTAGCTTTTTGGCAGATGGGTTATGGTAGTGAAGACTACAGTTAATCATTGTTTGAAATAGTTCAACTTCTTGTCCACTTGGAAATGTGCATCTGTGGGGAGAAGTTTGGCTTGAACCTCAGAAGATATTAAAAGTTCAGATAAGAATATTTTTGTATCTGTCTAAATGTGGTATACGTTTTCAGACATCTTCTCAAGAGTGTTTTCTCCTAATCTGAAAACATGAATTCACTGCATTTCTGCTTATTTGAATTTTTCTTCTTTGGTGTGAAATATGCAGATGCTTAAATCTGCTCCTAAGGAGAACTTGGCCTTTACTTATTTTAAAGAACTAAGAAAAAAAATCACAATATTCAGTGGAACGTTCTGCTCAGTGATAATGCTAAGAAGACAAAGCATCAGGGATTTCCTGGAAAGTGTTACATGGTTAAACTGACTGAGGTTGGACGTTTCTTTATGATTATTTGCTTTAGCATGAACCTTGGTAGCGCTGAGCAAGTTTCTGTGAAACTGAAATCCCATGCAGCAGCGGAGTCGCTGAGAGAACTCAGGAACGTGACAGGATTCCTTGCTTTGGAAGTGCCTATGTCAGTGAATCCCTTTTTTCTCTTTCTTTGTCCAGGGTGATGTTGGGCTCGCTATGGGCAAACTCTATGGAAATGACTTCAGCCAAACTACCATCTCTCGCTTTGAAGCCTTGAACCTCAGCTTTAAGAACATGTGCAAGTTAAAGCCACTTCTGGAAAAGTGGCTCAATGACGCAGGTGAATGAGTCTGTGTATTTCTTCACCAGCCTATCAAAATCAGTAGCATTCTGAAAAAACCCTGAAAAACTGCTTCGTTTGTGCCCTTATGGTTTTATGAAGCCAACATGCTTTGTAACTGTCCGCGGGACAAATAAGGGTGTAGGAAAAGGGTCCATACCTCCCTTTTCACGTGCCTGTACACATCTGAAATCATTCCAATATGAACTTTCAGAGTTGTGTTCTGCAGCCAGCTGAATAATTGCATGGGGTGAGGTAGAATACGTGTCATGGTTTTCCTCCTTCATGTATGTTAATGCATATAACTTCTAATCCTCTTCTAGCTTTCTTTTTTAGATGTGTAGTAGAGAGAGGGTTGCATGGTTTGTTGTTTCAGTAGGCAGAGCTTATTGCATTCATCTCCTCCCACACTCCTATGTGCACTCTTTTCATCTCTCTCCAAGGGTCTGTGTAAACGCTCCCTTTCTCCCCATAGGAAGAGTTTTTTGTGAGTTAGGTTTTGCTTTTTTCTTCCAGAATTACTTTTTCCTGGGATATAAGTTATTAATGATGCCAATGTTGATAGCGTTCTTTTTTTGGTTGGGTTGTTTTTTTTTTTTTTTCCCCCACCAGCAAAAGGAGCTTGGATGATGGTGCTAGCTATTAGGGCAGTGTTTAAGAGGGCCATCAGCCAGTTTGTTTTTTTTTTTTCAAAGTATACAACCATACACAGTATGAAACTGATGGATCTGCTAAACAGATGGAAGGGATGGTATGTGCCTTCCTGTTTTTACCAAAATGAAGAGAGCTTTATGCTGTCATTCTGTTGTGCTGACAGCAGTTATCTTTAGGTAATCTAGGTCTGTGATGGAAAACATAAAGATCTTCACACTCAGTGCTCTAGTCCACAGGCCACCGGTCCCCAAACCTTCCAGCAACTGTGGATGAGTCTAGTGCTGCAAGGAATGTCATGGTTTGCTTTTCCTGCTAGCCTGAAGAAATTCTTGGATCTGTAAAGTTAAGGGCTTCAAACAGCATCAGGGTCCTTCACAGCCTGGAAGTTGGGAACCATTTTCTTTGGCTCTGATTCAGTTTCATGAAAATCTTTGGAAGAAAGACTTAGATGGCTTTAAAGGCTACTTTTAGGTAAAAGCAGGCAGCAGAAGCATACCGATGATCCCTTCCGTTATGTCACACTGGAGTGTCGGAGAATTTATTGTTACAGAACTCAGCTTGTTCTGTGGGGTTGTCAAGATGGAGAGGGGTTTCGGTACCTTAAGGGGTGACGTTACTGGGGGGGTATCCAGAAAATAATGAACTGAATGTACTTGCCCATTTGAGCCTACCAGAACGATCTTAGGCATTGTGAACTTCGACACCTGCTTATCACCCACAAACTCCAGTGCAGTGAGGGATCCCCAGCCATAATTAATCACTTTAAATTCCCCGCTGGAACCTGCCTGCTGGTTATTTTGCACTTTCTGCCACAAAGTGGAGTCAAGTGTGTTTTCTGTTTGCTCTTCTGTGGAGCCAGAAAGACAGGGTTTTAGGGGTTGACAGCTAGAGACCTAGTGCAGCTGAGGAGGGGGAGCTGCTAGCTGTGTAGGCTGTTCCGCAGAACTGCGTAGCACCGAGTATCTGCTCAGATCCCCAGAGAGAAGAGGTTGAACACTGTGAAGCAGGCTGTGAATTTCCTCTTCCTATTGTGTATTGCAGAGTGGGTAAAAGAAATTTCAGGCTGCTTAGAATTTTTCAAAATTGCCTGTGATTTACAGCTGTGGCTCGTGGATATCAGTTACTGCCTTTTTTTTTTTTTTTCCCCACTGTGACTTGCAGTGAATGAATGTGGGGTGGGATGAGATAAGGGAGACAAATTTTGTGTAGGTATTATAAAAGGGATCCTGTGGTAGTGTACAGGAGCAGAGAGTGCCCTCTGGGCTTAGTTGTAGCTTTTAAGTTTCAAGTATATGTTGTAATTTACAAGTACAGCGATTAATGTGTGTGCTCTTCAGAAATCTCCATATGTCTGGAATACAGACAGAGTGGGTTTTAATGTGCCTTGCACAGATGAAGCATTCAAACAAATAAAGTCTCCTGATTTATGTTACTTTCTTTTTTTCAGAAAACCTCTCGTCTGATTCAACTCTCTCCAGCCCAAGTGCCCTGAATTCTCCAGGGCTGGGGATCGAAGGCTTGAACCGTAGGAGGAAGAAACGCACCAGCATAGAGACCAACATACGTGTGGCCTTAGAGAAGAGTTTCCTGGAGGTCAGTGACCTGTTGCTCTGCTCAGCCTATAAAAAAATGAAGAAACTTTGCTTAACAGTCGTATCTCTTAGAGTGAACCCATTACGGTGCTATTTAGGAGAGTGCTTGTACTAAATAAGGTGAATACAAAGGCTGTGCCAAGAAGCACGCAATGTCTACTTCACTTAAAAAACAGAAACCAAACCAAAACCAAACCAAAACAAAAAACCCCCAACAAACCAAAACAAAACCACAACACAAAACCCCTCAAAAAACCTCACTGGTTCTTGCAGTTCACTGACTTTGTGATTTCACATTCCAAGATACTGAGCCATAGATCTAAGCTTGATATTCTGCACATCAAAAGGAAGAAAAAAAGATTACCCTTTCTGAGGATGGGTAAATGGGTGACAGTCTAAACATACATAATGTGAGGGTTTTAGCAGGCCTTATGTTACTCCTGTTAGGCACTTTGTGCAGCTGTATGGGCAGATGGCCTCTGTAAGTAGCCCCCATTCAACCTATCTGTCTTTCATTTAGGTCTAGACAACTTGGCGTTATTTGGCTATTGCTATAGTTAATCTTTCCTGTTCCTTTTCGAGAGATGCTGAAAGAAAGATTTCCACGTCAAGGTCTAGAATTCCTTGGAGGATTAACTCACAAGTCAGATTCCTCCTCTCAAAAAGAAGCACGTGAGCTTAGTCTTCATCACCCGTCTCTGAGGAAGACAGCTTACTATTGGTAGAAGTGTTCCTGTAACTAGGAAGATGGAGGGCAGAAGTATCTACTGTGGTCTCTCTCTACTGTACCACTGACCAGATTCTGGATATAAATGGCCCATCCAGATTTCTGCCTAGTGAAGAAGCAGCTATAATGTAAAACTTCAGGAGGTAATTTCATAGCTTTTTCAAGTACTGTTTCCTTTTCTCAGAACCAAAAGCCTACCTCGGATGAGATCACCATGATAGCTGACCAGCTAAACATGGAGAAGGAGGTGATCCGCGTTTGGTTCTGTAACCGGCGCCAGAAGGAGAAAAGGATCAACCCACCCAGCAGTGGTGGAACCAGCAGCTCACCCATCAAAGCAATTTTCCCTTGCCCAACCTCACTGGTAAGAATCAAGAAACTGTGTTGACAAAGATCACTGGAAGAGATAGTTCTACTGGGCTCGCTGTGGAAGTTGCACATGCTACACCTTCTTTGTACAGCAGATTTATGTTCTCACAGATTTATGTTTTACTGGCATTTTAAATATCCTGCCTGCATACTAAGAGAGAGAATGCTTACAAATCAGGCACTAGTTGGGCCTTCAGTTTGGGCGTTTTGTTTAGTCGGCTCGTGAGTAAATATTCTGACTATCAAATTTGCAGTTGGGATTATTCCTTTGGACATATTTCACATAGTAACTCCAGTTTATATCTGGACTTTCTCTCTTGCCCAAACTTTTTTTGTAAAATAATGGTAATTAAAAAAATGCTTAACAGCTCTACCCCTTCCCTTCTGTTTTGGCTGCTCTGCTAAGTAGATGAGCAGCAGTAAACGGCTTCTTTTCGAGACTTAAGTCACACAAATCCAATGATACTGTTGTTGTCACTTTTAGTCAGGAGTGATTTCTATTAAAAAAGACGTGGAACAAAGGAACAATTTAGCTAATACTCATGTAATTAATTTCCCACACTTGTATTTGCCTCAGGTAAACACAAACTTCATGAAAATAAGAGTAACAAAACACATGCATCAAGGTTCCTTCAGCTCCTTTGCTACCAATGTCCATGGAGGTCTGTTCTCATAAATAGAAACAGTAGCTATTAGATTTCATAGTAGCTATGCTAATAGGAATGTGGTGGAATTTATGTAGCCTGTAGCTGTCCTTTTGTAGTGTTTATTCCACCCTCATCACTGTAGTAGCTAATATCTTCCAGTACTTCATTAAACCATTAATTTTGGTGACGTGTCATTCTTTCCCCTCATCCTTGTCTCAGGATGTGTGCATGCAACTTTTTGTTTCAGGGGAAGGGATGTGTTAAATGTACTTAGTCTTATTTTTAATTTTTTTTTTTTCCCCCAATTGGAAAGCAAGGTCTTGCTACCAAAGCAGAACATGGTGGGATTTGTGATAGTGTTTTAGTAACCATGCAAGTTTACTCAGACCGCAACTTCAGAAGGCTTTCCATCATAAATTTCCCTTTTATTATGTACTGCCATTGTATGTAAGAAATTGAGGTGTTAAGCACAGTCTCTGTTTTTTTCAGTGGTGTTTCACTAAGCATTTTCACTCACTGTAAGCTTCTTGTAAGACTGTGCTTGGAATAGATATTCCAGCCCTGCTGCCCCCCAGCCTTCACTGGCTGTGTGCTTTGTTGATTCCTTGTGTCAGCTCTGGAGATGATGTGTGCAGAGTATGGTTGGGTTTAGTTACTAGTTCGACTGGAAATTAAGCGTGTGAAGAACAATGATGAATTTTCAGTACGGCTAGGTAACCCGTCTGGCTTGTAGCCTGGCTACAAGTGCTAGGGCTCTGAAGCAAGATGGGAGGGGAAAGCTCCTGTTGGTAGCAGCCTACTTCTGCACTGGCTGAAGTCAGTCTCTGTAACCGTGGGGTTAGCAGTATTAATTCTAGGTCATTCACTGCCCCAAAATATGGATCGTGACCTTGGCCTTAGCTGTTCGGTGGGCAGATGGCAGAGATGATGTCTGGGCTGCGTTAGTGGGAAGTGTATGTACTATGTATCTAGCTCTTACTTATTTCATACAGTGTTTGAGGTGGGTGGAAAGCTTTTAGATCTGTCCCAGCTGCCCAGTCTTGTTTAAAATGCATGAATCATTTGACTTCCTCTAAGAGGATATGCAGCAGGAGAGAGATTTCTCTGATAATAAACTTAAAGGTAAGAGAGGGGAAAGGAGGAAAGTTTTAGCCTATATCCTTGGCTATGTTCTCTGGGGCAATTCTGAAGGATTCATTTCTCTTACTGGTGTATAACAGCCTTCAAATATTACTGTTGGACACCATTTCTTGTCCATAAAAAGTCCTTTTTCTCCTTATATTTCATTTTTCCTCATAAGCTAGTTCCTCCAGCCATAAATCTTTCGTGTTTTTTATCTGTAATGTCTTCAGTTTATTGTAGCTTTCTTGTAATGAGCTGTCCACAAGTAAAAGTAGCTAGCGTCATTTGAATGTTTTAAAATTCAGAGATCCTTCCTCTGGCACAAGGAAACTTATCAAAGTAGAGCTTATAGTTTGGTTGAGTAAAAGCGAAAAGGTATTCTGTTTATCCATGTAAACACATTACCCTAAATACCTTTGGTAATGCTGGGGCATTTAAATAATTTTACCAGAAAAAAAGGGATTTGGAGCTGAAAAGATGTTTAAACAAGGAAAAAAAAAACCAGGCAGAAATAATGTATTTTGTAACTCTTTCTATAAGAGTGACTAGTAAAACAAGGTGCTGTCTTTGGGGGGAGGCAGAGAGGGAGGGCTAATTTGCAGTCCTGAGGCAGTATGGATGTAATGGATATAGCTCCCTTCATATACCGAATGATTAAGAATAAAGATATCGCTGGTAATTAGAGAAGGTACTCTGGCTGGTCCACTGAATGATAAAGTAATGGAATTACGGAAAAGTTAGTTTATGTGCAGTGTTTTCCCTGATCACTTCCTCAGCTGAGGATGGGAAGAAAGAAATTCAAATCTAGTAGCTAACTCTTTGTCTTTTAACAGCTGAGCAGTTGTATTTTTCTCTGACCTCCAGGTGGCAACCACACCAAGCCTTGTGACTAGCAGTGCAGCTACAACCCTGACAGTCAATCCTGTGCTCCCTCTGACCAGTCCTGCTGTAACTAGTCTGTCAGTCACAGGTAAGGGCTGATTTCTCTTGCCCCCGCATTAACCTCTACCATTTTACCCTTTTAAACTCTTAAAAAGGTCATTCAGTATTGGTCACTGGTATCCCAGGACATTCCTGTCGATGCTCCTTGTTACTCCACAAGGAAACTTCAGCCTTTGTGACCATTTAGCTGACTTATCTGGGCACAAAATCACAGGTGATGCTGAAACGAAATATGCCGTATTCCATTGCTAGCTTCTAGAGCTCCTCAGCCTCTTGTCGGGAAGTGTCATTTCATTGTAGTCTGAGCTTCTCGTTGGGACTCTTGGTGTGCTTCTTGGTCCTACGGAAATGTGTGTTTGTCTCCCTTTCAGTTGGATGTGCAGTTCAGTTCAGGTGGGTAGTGGTTTCAGTTCAGTCATTACCTGTGTTTTACACTGATCTAACCAGAATCAATCTTCTAGGCACAACAGAAACCACCTCCAACAACACGGCGACAGTGATTTCAACAGCACCTCCAGCTTCTTCAGCAGTGACATCGCCCTCCCTGAGTCCTTCCCCTTCTGCCTCAGCCTCCACTTCGGAGGCATCCAGTGCCAGTGAGACCAGCACAACACAGACAACCTCCACTCCTTTGTCCTCCCCTCTTGGGACCAGCCAGGTGATGGTAACGGCATCAGGGTTGCAAACAGCGGCAGCGGCCGCCCTACAAGGAGCTGCACAGTTGCCTGCAAATGCAAGTCTTGCTGCCATGGCTGCGGCAGCAGGACTAAACCCAGGCTTGATGGCATCCTCGCAGTTTGCAGCTGGGTAAGGATGAATTTTTCACACCCTTTTAGGTGAGGTGACAGAAGAAGGAAGGAGAATTCTTGGGATAAATTGCTTTTATGTATCACTATTTTCTGGTAGCTCACTTGGTGATTCTAGTGTCATTTATCTCAAATTCTGAAGGTTTACTTATAGATGGTAATTGGCCATTCCCATCAATGCACGCGAATATTGTTTTCATTTTACAGATGAAAAAGCTGTGTTGCAGAAATATTGCTATTTGATAAGTCATCCATCCCGCTGCAGAGCTTAAGAACTGCAACCTATCAACAAATCATGAAACCTGTTGTACTAATTGTAAAATGGAGAGCTAGTCTAGACCCACTTCACACCTCTGTGTTCGTTTCTCCATCATGAGCAAGAGGCTGTAAAAGATCCATGATGATGTATCGTTGAAGTTTTAGTTTTAAAAATGTTGCTGTGAGACCTGACCCGTTTCTTCAGTTCCTCTTGATTTACACCTTTCTTATCTGAATCTGGGAGATGACAATAGCTCTCTAACGAGTGGCAATTTCCCCAAAATACTTTACAAGAATATTTTACAGCAACAATCGATACAAGTCATGTGTTTACAGTGCCTGTACTTCAGGCATATTGCTAACAACACAGCTGAAAGGCAACATCTACTCAAAGCATCATGAAGGGAAAACTAAAATAAACTAAAATTAGCCCTTAATCTCTGGACTTTTCTGTTCTTCCCCCC
>JANZLQ010000031.1:15569069-15602877 GCA_026212715.1 Elanus axillaris | reverse complement strand
ATACTGCAGAAATGGAAATGGCCCCAGTAATAGCTTCACAGCAGTAAAAGGTATAGCTGGGTGAGCTTCAGGGAGGTAGGGAAGAAGTGGAAGAGGAGGTGCTGGTACCTGCTGTGTCGGTCGGGAGGCCATAGCATGGACTACAGTTTCTACCAAAGGAATGCAAGTCCCTGGGACTTGTGTTCAGCGAAATCAGAGGATGGGGAAAACTGGAGCTGCAGCGTTCATTCCTGGCTCTGAAAGTCCCTGCTTGCTTTCATGCCTGTGCAAAAATACGATTTATCAGGAAGGTTTTTTTTGTTAAAGGGGGGATACTACCAATATATCCTCTACTCCCTAAGGGTTTTGTGGCAGGGTGGGGGGGCGTAGTCCTTGCGTATATCTAGGAAACACAAAGAAAGGTGGGCCTTAAATCAGTGGAAAATCCTCTCTCTACAGTTCAAAGAGACTGTGCCATTAGCTGTCTGAATGAGTTTTCATGTCCCATTCTTGCTGGTTTGTGGTTGGGAGAGGGTCTTGTTGAGTACATATCTGGAACACTAATGCAGCTTGGATGGTTTATTTATTATAAAAATCTGCTTTTTTTCCTGACTACCTTTGCATTGGTCACATGGCTTTGGTGTGAGCACCTTATACCCCCTTACCCTCCTCCTCTCTACCCCATCACCCTCTCTGGGGCCCAGATTCCAGGGAAATTCTTAGCAAGTCTTTTTCGGAGAGAAACTGGAAACTCGGAGTAGCCACGTATCCAGAAAGGGCTTGGTTTTGCTTGCAGAAGCTGACATAATAGCCAAACAGTACATATCCCATGGTGTCCATCACCAGGGTGCTCCGATTCATTGTCCTAAAACATCCCGGTGTCTGACTGTTGCTCCTGGAGCCTGCTTTTCATCCCTAGCAGTGTTCTGTCTCATGGATACTGGCTGCCTCCGGCATTTAGGTGAAAGGTGGAATTCAGATTGGCAGTGGGGGTACATCTGCCTAGTTGGAGTGCATGTGCTCCTTCAGAGCATGAAAGAATATCAGATCACTTACGAGGACTTAGCAGGAGTTTCTTTTTTAAATCACAAGCATGTTGACAGCAGAAATTGATGCATCTGGAAAGAGATACTAACAATTCTATACCGACCCGGTAAATATGATCAGAAGGAATTTCATGGTGTGCTAGAAAAGGATAATAGCATCTCTTTTTCAGAGCTCCACGTCTTCGTATTTAAAGATGTGCACGTTGCTTTTCATGGTCGCAAGCATGCCGAAGTACATATGCAGGAAAGGAGAAGGTGGAAAAACTCTCATTATAGCCAAGGACAGCTAGCTCAAAAAGCGAGAGGTTTACAGAGACGCAAATACGGATATGCTCTGAAGGTCAAGAACAACTTAGGAAATAGCTTCAGGATGAGGTGGTGTAGGCTGGTGATGAAATGTTTTCTGATGTTAAGAACGTGTATCCCAGTTTGGCTTTAGCACACTTGATCTCCTCGGAAGCCGCTCTCCGTAGTCACCATGGAATGATTCATGAACAGCTCGTAGAAAGTACACACAGGTATCGCTGCTTACAAGAGTCACATCTGTCTATTTAAATCTCCTTAAGAGGATTTATTTTGTTTCTGAGTTATTGTGCAGTATGTTACTCTAAGTACGTTTTTATCATGTCGCTCTGAGATGGTGTGCATGTGCATGCACTCAGAAAACTGTTGGGGAGATACCATGCTTGTTATGTTCACAAGTACCTGATTTTTAAGATTTTTTTTTTTTTTTTTCCCAGTTCATAGGCTAGCGTCACTTCAGTTAATTTTGGGGTGGTTTTTTTGTTTTTTTCTTTGGGTGACTTGTGATGACACGTCATTGCTCTGCTACTTCTTAAGATCCTCTGCTTCAATAAATAGTTGTTGAAATGCAGGTTAAATTAGATTGAAAAAGTCACTTTACCATGAATGGGAAATCTGTCCTCAGCGGAACCAGCAAGGAGAACGTGCTTGAAAGTTAGTTGGATCTTCATGTAGGAATGTGCTGCGGCTGTTGCTCAGTAATTTTGTTTGAGTGCTAGTGAGATTATCTTGTAAGAGAAAACTAAAATGCCAGAACATTAAGAGGAATACGTATCTTCTGGTGGCTCGAACTGTAGACCTTTTAGGACATCAGAAGCTGCAAGTTTGAATTTTATCTTTAAATGAACAGGCTGACAAAGAGATTCCCGGTGGAAACATGATGTATTGGAGTTACAGCTTGTGATTTTTGCACCTTTTTAGGTTTATCAGGGGAATGCCAACCCAGAGCAAAGAAGCTTTCTGCCGATCTTAACACAGGAGAACAAATGTCCTCTCATAGCATGATAGCTTTCCATTGGAGCAAGAGCAATCCACTGCCTCTACTTTTACCCCTTATTTTAATTTTGCATACTTTGCAGTGAGCGTTAAATGTAGACAAAATTTTTTTACTTCTGATCTTTTGTTACCTTGCAAAATCTTTTAGGATAATTAATTCCTTTAAAAAAAAAAAAAGCTTTGAAATAACCAGTTTTGCTCAGGGGGCAGTAAGAGAATGGCTGTTACCAAAACACGTTAGAGAAAATTCTCTGTGTGCATCCATGCCAATGATTGTATGAGTAATAGAAAATTTCTTTTTTTTTTTATTTCTCTCCCAACTATAACCTAATGTTTTGGATTGTTCTAATGTTTAAATGTCATCTCTGTAAGCCTTGTGGTGTGCTTTGGCTCAGCACACGTTTCTGCAGTTGAGTTATATTCCCTCTTTCTTTGCTGCAAATGGAGCAGAACACTCATTACAGCTGGAACCATACCACAGGTACTAAACCAAAGCAATGTCTAATTTACCTTAAATATGAATTGATACTTTCTTAGATAAAAATTTACTTTACAAAATCATCTTAGAGAGACAAGTAGCTTCTCATGGTCATTTTGGGACAGACAAAATAGTGCATCTGGTCCAAACTTTCAGTGATACTTGGTTTTAAACCAGAAGTTCAAAGCGTAGATCTGCTTACTGCCACGTTAACTTGATGAAGAGCCGCTGTTCCCTATTCCTGTTCTGCCTGACGTGGTTAAATGGTGTTTATCCACAGGGCTTGGGTATACCTGTTGGATGTACACCTGACCGTTGCCGAGGGTGGAGTGTCGTTACCAAAGGAGTAAGCTAGCCTGCTGGCCCCCGCTGGGTTTGCGGTTGTCAGTCCTCATACGGCCAGTTCAGATTGCTTTATATTTTTGCAACCAGTACCTCTTACCTCTCCCTCCCTTTCCAAAATACTATAGCAATAGAGAATTCGAGAGACATGCCTTGCAGAGGTTCTACCCTTCCTCGGTCATTAAATCTCACTGCTGTTGCTGCTCGTGAGTCTTGCTCTTCTCTCCAGCGCGGAGACCCCTAAAATACTTTAAAGATTTTTGACAGAGGAGGCTTTGTCATAAAGTTATTGGCTCGTGGTTTGTAATTTCTTAACGTGTTCGTATCTTTGGCTCTGTGATCTGAACAGGACCTGGTTCCCTCTATGCCAGCGCAAGTGGTTTCAGTGCTTTTGGAACAATGAAAAGTAGCGACTCTTGTACTTGCATGTCTTCACAGACAAACACACAGAGTAACGTGTAAAAAAAAAAAAAAAAAAAAAAAAGAACTTGATATTTTTTCAGCTTCTCTGTCTTCACTGGATCTGTCTGCCACTTTTCCCAGGACACTCTTAGTGGGTACACGCTCTGAGCTTTTACTCCCATGGGATGCTGTTAGGAAGATTGCACTGGAATTACAAATAGTTTAACTGTGGGAGAAGAGAAGAGACGCCTTTTAGTGAAGTAGACAAACAAGGTCAGCACGTAGACGGTACCAGGTACTTCTTTTCTGACCGAGTTCCTAAACCCGGAGCAGCTACTGGGCTTTGTCTGCAGGCTGCTTTTAGCTCTGTCTGCGATACCTTGCTAAGAAGCGTCCGTAACTGGAAAAATCTGGGCTCCCTCCTCCCCTCTCCCTCCTTGTTCCTTCCCCCGTCTTCCCTCAGCGAAGGTAGCACCATACAGCTCTGAGAACAATACTTGTGGGTAGCAGCTGGCTTCTGGCACCTTCATAAAATACCTCAGCATAGCTTAGCATTGTCGCAGAACTGGTTTTAAACTGAAAAAATCAGAAGAGAAAAGCAAACTTTATAAATAGTGGAGATAATTCTAGCTGTAGAGTTTAGTTGAACTGATGTTTATTATGATTGATAAACATGATTATGCTGTATGTATTTGAGATCCTGTTTATAGGTTACAACTTTATAGGGTCGGGTGGGGGTGGGTGGATGTTGGGGGCAGAGAAGGGGGTTGACTGTGTTAGAAGGAAAATGTTTGCTCATGAATTTTTTTCCTTGTATCTGTCTTGCCAAAGGAAACATTTTGTCGCTCCTGGGTTTGGGATTGTTGTTCGGTTGGTTTATCTGTGGTCTAATCTGCAGCACAGCACGTGGTGGCATGCAGGTTACCGATTGGGTTGCTGTTCAGGGTCCTTTCGAGTGTGCGCACACTTCCTTCCCTCCCTCTTGGCCTTTCCTTGCCCTTCGCTGGGATCTAAAGACGAGGCAACGCGTATCCGGGAGGCTCGGGGGAAAGGCGATGGCTGTACTGGGTTAAGAATCGAGCCAGGTGGTGTAAATCCGTTTCGGTTGGTTGAGTTGCTCCAGAGCTGAACTGGGTCCGTTGTGTTCAACTTCGGGGAGGGAGAAGAATGGTTGTCGCATCTTAATCTATCTGGGAGAGCAAAAGTGAAACAGGTTCCTTTTATCCCCCTTGTCTTGTTACTGAATGTAGGGCTTGTAGTGCTTGATAATAGGTGGAAAACTTTTTAAACACTTCCTTTTCTAATAGCAATGCTAATCCTGTCTAGACCAAAAACTATGAAAGAAAAAACCAAACTGAGAAGTGAAAGCTAACCTACTCCTAACACCTGGCCGGTACGCTTGGAAGGGTCGAAAAGCTGCGAGACGGTCGCGGGAGAGGAGCTTCGAGGGGTCGTTGGCGAGGGAGCGGGTCGTTCTCCTGGCACGCGTCTTGCTGTTGCGGTGGGAGTAGCGGAAGAGCGGGTGGTTATTGCCTTGGGAGGGTGTTGCAGCCCCCTCCGTCTGGACCCCAAGGCTCCCTTCCCGCTTCCCGGCGAGGCTGAGGGAGCGCGGGAAGAGGGGAGGGCTGAGCGTGGGTGTGTGTGCGAGTGCGTGTGTGCGCAAGCGTGTGCGCCCGGCCGCGTGTGGTGGGGGGGGGAGAGGTGGTGGGTTTCTAAGGGAGCTCGACTCCACGGGGGTGGGAGAATTCCCAGTGGCCTCGGAGAGAACCAAAGGCACTCGAACGTTGTCAGCTCTGCCGCTCCCAGAGCGGGTAAGAGGAAGAGCCGGGCGGGGTTTTGTTGAGCTTCGGGTCAGTGTCCCTTTCCGTAAGGACCTCATTTCTTGTGGGGGCTCCCACCTTTTCCACGTGGAGCTGCTTTTGCTCCGTGAGGATAAAGGGTGCGTGGGGCTCGCCCCGTGCTGCAGGTCTTAGGCTGATGTTGGGATACAGTCAGGGAAAACTGTTTCTTTCCTTCGAATGTGGAAGCAGTGTAGTCCAAGGTCAGAGTCTGTTCAACAGCTTTTGCGTATGTGGTCTTTCTCTTAAGGGAGGGACCTTGAAGACTCCTTTCTTTGCTCCCCAAAGCAGCCTCGTACATGTTCATGTATAGTGCTATTGGGCTGAGTTGTTTTATCAGTGAACTTGGTGAGCTCTTGTGAAGAAAGGGAGGGCGGAAGGGGGAGAGGTGGGCTGTCCAGCTACTCTTCCTCCGGACACCAGTCGGGTTACAGAACTTCACTGAAAGCTTTACTAATAGAATTGTTGTTCTGACATTATGTAAAAGTGGTATTAATATTGTGTGACTTTTCAAAGAGCTAGTTAGATTTATAGGTAGGTAATAGGGATATTGAAGAAATGACTTCTCAAAGAAAAGAGCACTTGGAACAAAAGAAGTGGAAAACAAGGTGTGCTTTAAGGCAAACAAATCTGAGGAAGGAAATGAAACAGCTTGTGGGAGGCGAGGGAAGATGATACCCTCTGGCGTTCCTTAGTGCTGCTGAGGCTCAGCCCCAGAACTGGAACATACCCCCTCTGCCTTATTTCATCTCTCTACCAAACAGGACATTGTCAAGTAGCTCAGACCAAAACGCTGATCTGTCTTAAAACTGTGTCGGTCTGCTGGTGAATATTCCCTGGCAGAGCTTTACATGAAACCGTAAGATACTTAATTTATCACGTTAGCTTCCCCTTTCCTCCCAAAATTCTCTTATCTGTTGTAGGCCCCACTTCAGGATTCATACTGCCTTTGCTGAATTTTGTAGCAGCGGCTACTTAAGCCCTATTCCCTGAACGCGAGAACGTTGTGCGCGGACGAAGCCGGCATGTTGCGGTGCTATAGGAATCTGGAATTCTTAAACGGAAGGAATTGGAAACGACAATTGGAACATTGGAAACGGCATGCCAAGGGGCGAACGGTGGAGATCGCGCAACCCCCTTGAGAAACAATTTAGGAACAAGAGCACCTGTGACAGTGTCCTGAGAACAAGGCAGTTGAGACAAAACCTTTAGTTCTTCCCCCGGCCACTCCGTACGTGTCGGCCTCTGTGACCCCGGTGCTCCCGGCACCCGAGCGCGTCCGAGAGGAAAACGCAACGCGAAAGACGCGGAGGTCAGCGCCGCTCCCCGCGGGTTCCCGGGAGCGGGCCTGGGTGGAGCGGGGAAGGGAAGGGATCGCCGCAGAGCCGCCGGCGGGTGGTCTGAGGAGGTCTGGAGCGGCGCTGGTGCCCGAGGGGCACCCCGCGTGCCGGCCGTCCGCGGGAAGGAGCCGGGCAGGAGCTTCTCTGTCCCCACCAGTGCTGTTGTTCCATTTCCTTCCTCCGTGGTAGTATCTAAGGCTAGGTGTGAGTAGGTGTGGGGTGTTTACCCGCCACAGGTACAGGAGCTGTCGTATACCTCATTTCTAACTCGTAACTGAGTAACTTGCTTTAACTTTCTCCAAACCCTACAGAGTTGCCAAGTCTGCCCGCCCTCCTTTGATTAACACTGAACTCTGGCCTATAGCACCCCGTGACCTGCAACCTGGGGAGTGACCCCCCAACGCCTCTGAATGTCGCTGCTTAAAAGCTACTGCAAAGTGAGGGCAAATTGCAATCTTACCTTATTTCCTTTGGTTACAAGGGGTCCTCTCGATTAGTCTGTGAATATCCACCCCCTCCCCTCCCCTCTCCGCCGAGGAGGGCCGCCCGGGCTGCCTTTCCCCCACCCCGCGGCAGCTGCCCCCGGGCTGCGCTGAACCCCGGGGCCCGGAGGTGCTCCCAGCCCAGTGCTGCGAACACGCTACTCACTTTTTAACACGACCAAAAAAATAAAAAAAAAAAAAAAAAAAAAAAAAGGAAAAAAAAAAGGAAAAAAAGAAATCTCCAAATATTTAATTTTCTTCTTTATTATTTGACAATCCTGTATCCCTTCCCCGCTCCCCAACCTGGCCAGAAGCTGCATCCTTAACCCGGTCCATCTTTATTTGAATGTAGTTCCCCATCCCCTATGGGAAAGAGAAGCTTTGTCAGGTCACGGTGGCTGCTATAAGTCGGGAGGGGGCGGTTTCTTTGTTTTGTTTTGTTCTTTTAAAATTTCCAGCCAAAACCAAAGATTTCCTAATGATTGTATAAACTCAAAACAAACAAACAAACCAAAGACAAAGGGCGTCTTCGGCACCAAGCCCACCTGTGAGGCCGGCCTGGCCGGGGTGAGGGTCTCCGCCAGCCGCCAGCCTGGGGGGGCTGCCCCGGGGCGAGGGGGGGACACTGCCCTGGGCCCGGCTTCCGACAGGGAAAGGCCCCGGGGAAGAAGAACCTGGCTGCCCTGGGTCGGAATCCGGAATCCGGGGCCGCAGGTGCTGGGAGGGACGGCTGGGGGCTTTGCAGGTGGGTTGAGGAGCTGAAGACTTGGGTGCAGGATTGGCTGCTCTGCTGGGTGCTTTAACCCTCTGGGGGCTGGGTGATGTCGATTAATACACGCTGAGGTGCACTTCTGAGCTTCCCCCCGTCACTGCTTGGAAGAGGCTGTCCTGTTGTGAGAAATCCCTGAAAGAAGAAGCAGCTGCTTTTCATTTCTCCTCTAGTTCCTTTTTTCTAGATTTCTTTTATTTTTGCAGCACCACTGTGCAACTATGCATTGTATTTCTCAACCTTTTATGCTAGGTAGATGCCTGTGACTTTTTAACTTTTGGGGGGGGGATTGCAAATGGAGGAACTTTTTACATGGATCTTTTTAATCTCAGTTGATTGGGGGGTGTTTGGTTCTAGGGTCATACAAGCTCTATCCCAAAGCAAAATCCAAATGTTAATATTATTAGCCTGATGCAGATACCAAAGATAATTTCTTTCCTGCAGAACCTTAGACTTGTGTATTAAGTACGATTACCCAGCACTTGCATTAGTCTAACCTCAGTAATTCCAAAGCTTAGATGTATATTTTGGTATATTTCTGGGATATTAAAAAATTGTCGTTTAAATTCTTGTTTGTTTCAGTGTAATGCTCTTAAAGTCATAGCATGGAGATAACTGAACTTGTCCTATTCTTAGTAGTTTGAAATAATAGTATTTTTGTATGTTTTGGGTGTGTCTATGTATGTATTAACATAACAGTTTTCACTGCCTAGGTGTTCATAAATAAAAAAAAAAAACCCACAACTAAGGGTTTTTAAACTGTACATAATATTCCGTGAGGAATTTCCACCAGACCGCCAATTTGGATTGCATTTTCACTGACGGCTGCTCCCAACTGGGATTCTTTTGTTCTTTTTAAAGAGACAGCATGTTCTTTTTAATTTTTTTTCCCCGTTGACCTGAGGTTCTTTCTCAGCATAAAGGGGTTTTCGCTGTTTTTCAGGGATGGGCCAAAGAGAAAGTAGCTTAAATTTTGTTTTAAAAAAAATATTTAACATGTTAAGTTTGAAAACTAACCCTTTGTATGAAGAAGCGGGAGTTGAAAAACAAGCCCTTTCTTCTAAATCCGGCAGCAGTTTTCAAAGAGACAAGGATTCGTGAATGTCTGTAGCATCTGGGCAGTCCCGTTTTGCTTCGCTTCTGACAGGCAAATTTTCGGTCTTCGTGGTGTCACTACTCCGTGCGACTGCCTGCTTACACTGGCTGGGAGGTTTTTGAGTTTTTGGGTTTTGGGTTTTTTTTTTTTTTTTTTTTTTTTCTCTTGCCCTTCCTCATATACTGCATTTATGCGCTTCAGGTCAGCAGAACACTTGAAACCGAGGGCCGTACGAGAATAGCTGTACCCAAACGCAACCCGAGCTTTTCTTGAGACTGAAATGTGAGAGTCCCACACATTTCAAAACCTTGCTGATCACACTAGGGGTGAGGAGGAAGGCGAAATGCTGTCTCTTTAAAGATGTCCTTTATTATTATTATTATTATTGTTATTATTATTATTATTATTATTTTCCCAGTGGTTGCCTACAGATAGCTGTAGGCATTGAGAGATTGTGTAGATTACAGTAAATCAGAATGAAAAGGTAGATTTTGTGTAGATGCATTTGTCTGCTGTAATTTTTTATATATATTAAACTTACTGTAATTGTACAGTTCATTTCTGTTGTAAACATCATTAAACCATTTTCCAAGTGTTTTAACATGTATGCACTTGTTTGTAGTTTTTTTAAACGTGTCGGGAAGGCTAATTCCCCTTCCCCCCCGGGATGCATCAAACTGGGCCGGAAGATTGTTCTTTCATGCTCTTTGTCTTGTCAAAATGGAGGACAGCCCAGGTTTTTGGTTTTTTTATTTTGCACTCTGCTTCAAGCTTTTGTTCTACTCCTGTATTACCAACTCCTCGCCTAAAAGAAAAAAATGGCTTCAGTTGCTTCCTGAAGGGAAAGAGAAGACGCGGCTGACACCTAGGGTGAGTGTCCCCAAAACACGCACTGGGTGCTTTTTGATATCAATGTCCATTCATATATAAAGAGCGTAAAGGTGATTTTTTTTCCCCCTCCCCAAGCATCGGTTCTGCGGTGTTTAGTGCTCAGTATTTTATGACTGCCGAAACTTTTGACTTCTACATCTTGCAAATATGGTTATTATAAGGTTAAAAAAAAAAGAAAGCTATTTTCAGTACTCTCTATTCTTGCATCAAGAACAAGAGAGCATTGCAGTAACAATTTTTTTTACTGTAATTTCCAGCTCAGCTCTTTGAGGTATTGCCTGATTCTCTCAGATTTTTCTTGTCATTGCAGAACGTTTGCAAGAAACATTCATTGCCATGCATAGGATGTCTCAGGTTGTTTTTTTTGTTTGTTTTTGGTGCTAATTTAGTGTCTTTGAAATACTCTGCAAAAGCCACAGCCACCTGCTGCAGGTACAGCGTTACCGCTTAAGACATTAGCCACAGCCTTGTAATTTTGTAATTTACATAGAAGCGATTTCAGCAGGTTTTTTTCTGCTGCTAACCCCGTCCCTTAAGAAAGGAACAGGTACCCTCGTCTGGGCAGTGCCCACAGCAGCAGCTCTTGTTCCCACAGTCCTGCTTTAGTCTCCGGTCCCTCTGTCAGGACCGGTGGAATTAATTGGTCAGCTCCTGACCCCAGTTAAAATACCCTTTATTTTGCTGGGCTGGTTTTTTTTTGTCCTCACCGAGTTGCTTACAGGCTTCAAGTTACTGGCAAAACTGAGGATGGAGCAGGAGGCGAGTGTCCCTGTTACACTGGGCTTACAGCTTTTTTTTTCCAACAGCCCGTCCCACCTCCCAGGATGTGTTGAGAAGCTCCTGTGGGAATACCATCCTCCTCAGCTTGCCTAGGAGCTTATGCTGCCGTGCGTAAATTGGTCCTGCCAGCCTGAACGCATCAGCTAATGGACTTGTACCATTCCCCCAGCTGTTCGCTGTGCACACGCACACACAGGTCTCTGACACTAACTTTATTAATTCAGCAAAAATGCATTACAGTATTGAACTAGTATCTCTTTGGAATGATACCTGCAGCATCCTTTAAAGGCAACCTGATGACAGACTGGTTCGGAAACTGCATTTACACTGGCTTTTGACGGTTTCTGTTGCCCAGAAGAGATAGTTTTGGACTGTTTCTGACATGAGACTTGCCATACCAGCTCTTACGAGGGGAGCGTGTTCTGCAGGGAGAGTTGTAGATGCTGCTGACGTGAGGGGGCAGATGTTCCAGCCAAAGGGGATTCTCCGGGGTGAGTTTTCCTGGCTTTTCCAGTATTACTCCCTTTATCAGAGTCCATTCTCCTTGTTTTCATTGCAACGGGGGTATCTTCTGGGGTCTGCCAAGTCTCTTATGCAGGTTACCTGGGTCTTGTTTAGCTCCAGGTGCTGGATGAGCGGCAGGGCCATTGCTTGATCTTTTCTTGGAGCTTAGTGCTCGTTTTCTTCATATTGAAAAGCTGGCGTTCGGCCTCTGGCCTTCACAACACTAACATTGCATCACTTTTTACAATTAAAGAAAAAAATTATCCTCCACTGAAGCAGTTTTAAAAAGGTAAATTTAAAGCAAAAAGTTTAGCTGGCCTGTGTCAAATAGTCTTAAGATAAATACTACAGGAAATAACTACAGCCCTATCTTTACATGTTCTTTAAATCCAATGAAACCATAATTGCATGTCGTGATACCCCTGGAAGGCAAGTAAGAGCTATGGAAACAGCTGTGTTAGTAGGTGTGGTCTGGTCCCACAACACAAATCTTACAAAAATCAGCCTAATCGTCACTTCTGCTGGAAACAACTTTACAGGTATGTACAGTTTAAAAGCTAAAGCTCGCAGGTACATGATTCAGATGGGAAGGGAGAAGGGACTGACCAAGTCCTGACATACTCCCTCTGTGCACCAACCAAAGTAGGTTTTTGCAGTGAGAAAATACACAGCGGTTGTTTTGGATGAACACGGCTTCCTCTCCTCTCCTCCCCAGCGCAGGTGGGCATCTCTCGCTCCTGCCCATCCCGTCTGTGACTCCCACTTAGCGGGGGGGCAAAGGCTGCATTTGGAGAGCATCGTAAGTGTCCTTGGTCGCTGTACTGAGTCCCTGAAAAACAGAAAAACGGGTGAGGTATGAGTGCGAGTGCTTAGTTCTCCCCAGCTGACTGGTCAGGAACAGGGTGGCAGGGGCTCAGCAGCATAATTCTAATGGGTTTTTTATTTTTTTTTTTCTACAGAGATTTTTATTCATGAGTGATTCCTTAGTCTTTGTAAGGTATCAATAGCTATCACTTACCTGGAGGCAAGATGCATCCTGAATAACTGCTACAAAGGTATGACTACAGCAACTCATCCTCACTGGTTATGTAGATCTTTAGAGTGCATTTTATTTGCATATCATTGACTATTAAGACCTAACTGATGCTAGAGTGGACTTTGTCTGCTAACTAAATGAATAGACATCAAACCATGAACATTGTTCTCTGGACTTCTCTCTAGTTTAGAAGGGAAGTCAGATGCAGCTCTCAGTTGGCAGCAGGGCTCCAGTTGGCTGTGAACCCTGGAAGCATCCCCTTGCACCCCCTCCTGCGACGCAGCAGTCCTTCTCCTGCCAGCCTGCTGGGGTGGTGGTAAGTCAGGTGTAACGTGCGAGTTAGTCACAGGTCAGCCAAGGAGGCTGCCAGAGCAGAGGTAACTGGGGCTTCTGAGAGATAGGTGGCACCTGCCTGTAAAACTTCTAGCTGCCCTTCACTCCTCTGCTTTGAATATTTAGTGGCATACTGAGTACAACGATAAGACAGTGCTTCTTATCAGCTACCTGTGACTATCTCAGTAGAGCAGGTTTTGAAGAAAGATGGCATTAGCTGCAAATAGGCCGTGTTACAGGAAAACTCCCTGGCATGTGCTGCATCAGAAGAACTTTTTTTTTATATATATTTGATTTTTGTCATTTTGAGATGTCAGTGGCAATGTACAGGCTTCTACAGAAAATAAAATGCATTTTGGAACAATTCTGCACAATGGCCCAAATAAGACCTTATAAGACCTTATCGATGGATCCCTTGCCCTCCGTTATGTGTGTGCAACACTGAACACCCCCCAGCCCCCCATTGCACCAAGGGGCTAGAGGTGCTGACCAGTTTGTGCCCTGTACGCTATCGTGAGATGGGCTGAACCACTGATTCTTTGAGTTACAACAGCTGTTTGGCAACCTGAAGGTTTCCGTTTAAGCAGTAAGCAATTCTGAGACCGAACTGGAGGCACCATCTGCCGCAGTGAAAAGGTGGTTCTCCAAGATGCAGGACTGTGGAAACAGTTTCTGCCAGTTGTATTTAGAACGTGCAGCCACTTTGATAAAAGTACCAGCAGTGTGGTCTTTGCCCTAAATCTGAGTAACTATCCTCAGAAGAGGGCTTTGAAATCTCTGCTTCATCATACATCCCTCACAGTGCAGTTAGATATGTAACTACAGGCTGCAACGAAGCCGTGAAGCTAGACAAGGGCAGCAGCTGCTGGATGCGTTGCCTACCTGGTAGACACCTTCATTCCCTTTCCCTCGCCGCCTCTGCTGCTTTGGGAAAGAAAAACAAGCATAGATTAACGGGTGCTTTCGCAATGATGCAAAAGGAAAGAAACCCCCGACTTGCCCCATCCTGTACTGAGGGTCAGCAGCTGGGGTTGGCCTGGACACCCACTGCGCAGGAGGGAAAGCACCTGCTACGTCTGGACCAGGTGCTGCAAGGGCTGTGAAGGAGAAAATAGCAAGGATTGGAAATAAAAGGAGATTATTTTGGTTTGCTGACATTTTCCTGTCATACTGTCATAATGCTGCTATTTCTTTGATTTACTGCATGTATAGAGATTTGGCGGTGTTCCTATAGACACCGATTGTTTCCTGAGCTGAAGCCACACCTGGAAGAAATGGGGCTGTATTTTTTGAGTTGCTGCATGTCAGCTGGTGCCCGAGGGAGTCTGCCCTCTATTGGACAGACATGGGTAAGTAAATTCTCCCCCACACCGTTTGCAAGCTCTCTAGATGTTCGAAGGAGCTGTAGATACAGCTGTCTGAGGACAAAGTCACACAGGATTCAGCAAAAGAGGAACCGGGCCTGTCATGGTTCAAATAGAGCACACAAACAAGGTCGCTCAGACCAACCAGGTGAAAAGAAAAACCTTCTCCTTGAACCCACTTGCTGCTGCCGTCCCAGGGGTAGGGGAGCTGCCAGGCAAAGCAGCCAAGTTGTGCAGGAGAGTGCAATTTCCACCCGAGAATCGGGGACAGCAGAGCTTACAGCCCCCTGGATGGAGGCCGGCATGTCAAGCCTGTGGCCCCACCGCAGCAGAGTGCTGGCTGGATCACAAAACACAGGGCAAGGAGTAGCGCCTGCCACAATTAAAACTGCAGCGGCCTGTTCAATGGTCATATGTCCACAATGAGGCAAGGGGTTTGGTGCTCCCGTCCCCCCAGTAATAGAAACATTCATAAAAACATGGTGTGACTTTATAAACCCATAGCTCATAACTTGACTATGAGCTTGACTATGGCAGAGGGGTATTAGAATAAAAAAGAGGGGGGGATTAAATATTGGTGGTGTTTCAGCATTTCTCAACACTAAACTTTGTTTTGAAATGCCCCTTTTTTCATGTTTCAGAGGGAAATGAAAGGTTATTATATGAAGACACTTTGACATAAAATAGAACCTGTGTAGGTCACAGCAATTTTTCATTTTGCCATGAACAGTGTCCCCGGACGGTTTGTTTTCAGCACAAGCTTCCCTCCCCCAGCAGTTTGTGCACAGAGCTAAAACTCTCCATTTGCTGCTAGCTTGAGATATATATACCTGATGTGTTCCTCCTCAAACATTTGAGAGTGGAGGAAGGAGGATGTTTCCCCCATTACTTGTCTGAAGAGGCACAAGGAGAAGCCTGCAAACGCTTACCTTGTGTTGATTAGGCAGACCAGCCTCGACAGCCCGTAGAGGGGAAACTGAACCTCCAGCTCTGAATTGCTCTGGAGCAACGTGCTCAACTGATGTGAGTTGCTGGGCCACAGATGTTGCAGCGCTTGAAACCAGACATTTTCTTCCAACTATTCCTCACCCATCTCATAACCTCTGCCTCCTCAGCTGGGGCAGCCATCAGAATTCTTCTGTCCAAAAGTTGAAAGGTTTTCCCTTCACATTACTCAGTCTGCCCAGGGACAGTGCTGGTGTATGGGCTGTGTTTCTAATATTGTTGCACAAAGCTTACTGTCTGATCTCCACCTTGTTTTATAGCTACTATAGCGCTATAGCTACATGCCTGTCATCGTACTGCTGCACCAAACACACTGGTTACTACAGGAAATAGGTAACCGCTCTCAGCTGTGCCTGTACGTGCTGTGCAACACAGGGGCTTCCTTATGCGAGGCACCTGCGTGCAGCCAGGGCTACTGCTCTACAAGGGACTGGCCGTGAAGAATTTTTCATCCCAGGCTTTCACCAGGAAGAAAAGTAGGACTCACCTCTCCCTTCATTCCGATTTCACTGTATGCCTCGCCCATCTTGTCCTTCTGCAGTGACTGCAAGCAGAGAGGAGGGAAGAGTCAGCACGCTACTAGAATAGGCAAGCCAAGCCCTGGGTGACTGCACTCCAAGGCTGCCTTGCTTTCAAAGCTTCCTTATATTCCAAAGCAGGGACAGTGGTGGGACTTGACCGATGTGCTTTTAAGCAGATGCTATATGTGATGAAATCTGCTTAGCATATCGATTCCCCCTCATCTCTAAACATTTAAATGAATATAACTCTACCTTCAACCAAATAATTTATCTAGACTGGCACCAGATACTACAATCAAAGCTCTCCAAAGAAAAGCTTTAAGCAGCATTTGTTCAGCAGACAGACCTAAACATGCAGCTCTGGCCCAGAGAAAAGGGAAGGCTAACACTGCAGGGTAAAGGTTAAGAAAGAGGAGCTCTTCCTTTCTCCATCCAGGGAAGCAGTTCCCAAATGTTTATGACCAGCTGTGATCAGACCTTCTGATTCAGTAGTGATGAAGGCCCATCTTGGGTTTTTCTGGGTGTTTGGTGCTTGCTGATAAGTGAGCTTCTTTCCAAGTTAAGCCATAAGCATTAGCATTCATGCATCTATCCTTTGGAACACAGACCACCACGCTCAGCCAGAGTTAGATCGATTAAATCAACAGGCTCCTAAGGAGCCACTCTTAGATGCACTGGCATTTAGCCTTTGTCAGCGAGCAGCCAGAGAGGCTGGAGAACAAGCACATAAAATACTGCGGCATCAGTCACATGGGACCCAGGTTGGTTAGTCCCTAATGGCTAACACAAAGGGATCAGCAGGTATCCTGATCCAAATTTGTTTCCTTATCCACTCAGGTAGTCAATTTTTTTTCTCTTATGGTGGAGAAGGGAGCAGAAAATTTCTAGCAAAAGGGGAGGGTAGGAGGGAAGTCTTTGAAAGCAGCTGTTAAGTTTGAACCAAAGCTGAAACTGGGGAGCGGGGCCAGAGTCTGCTATGAAATAGAAACTCCTATTTCCAGCCACCCCTCCCTCCAGCTCTTGTTACTCACAGTGTAGACAGTGTCCTGAGGGTTCTTTCTTCTCTGCTGTAAGACAAAAGAAGAAAGTTGCCTATGTGTTTCACTACCAGCATCCCCCACCACCTTGTATATGCCTGTGCATTTGCTCTAAAGACACAGCTACCGCTCTATAGAGGTGCCATCCCCGTTACAGCCCACCATGCCCCTCCACCCCTAAGGCTCTGTTAAGACAACTTGTTCTCTGGAAAATTAAATTAGTTTTAATAATTGATAAAACTTAGCTCTTCTCTGCTCAATCCCTACAGCTGTCGCCTGCCGGCAACCCCTACATGCCGATGCAGAAGGTTCCCCCCCCGCTTCTTCCTTTGAAACTGCTAGGCTCTGCAGCAGCAACAGTTGTTTTGGCTGCTGCTTTACTTTTCTTGGCACTTGTTTGGCAGCATCATAAGCAGCGAGCTCTCTCGTGAAACACCCACTTCTGCCCTGCCTGCTCCACATCCGCCCCAGGGGTGGGTGTCACTTCCTATTCTGGGTGGCTGCAAGCTCTCAGCAAAGGGATGGGGGGCACAAGGGGCAAAGATCAAAGGGGAAGGGGGAAGGTCTGCTCTTGTCCCCGCCACGCTGCCAGCCACCCGAGTTACTACACAGATTTTGCCATTCCCTCTCCAGGAAGGCACTCGTGCTTAGCAAATGCGTGATGACTGCCTGCATGTCTAAACAGCGGTTAGACACTAGAAGGAAGCAACCAGATTAAAAGAAAAAAAGGTGCATGTGTGGGAGGAAGTTACCTGGTGTCTCCCGCCCAGCTCAGGGTCTGCACCTCGCTTTGCCCCCAGAACATCATATTCATCTCTGTGTCCACGAGACAGTTTCTGAAACAAGGAAACAAGCAGCAGTGACGGTCATTATGATGATGAGAAAACAGATCTTGACTTAACACAGGAAAAGAAAGGCAACCCACCTTGGTATTCAACTTCATGCGTACTATAACTGAGCTAGAAATTATTTTTACGCCTTAACGCAACTGTCAACAAAAATGTCTAGAACTCAGCCATGGAAATGATAGAGTAGTCTGTGCTGCACAAAACTGCAAGCCATTGCATCAAGAACATTTCTTAAGTAGAAATGACCTGAAAAGGAGAGTGCCTGAGGGGGAGGGACTCGTGACTTCCATGCTTTCTCTCCCACTGGTGGGTAAAGATCCATGAGCTGGATTTTTCTTGCAGAGCAGCTCAACTAAATTTGCATCAAGAAGCTATAGGAATTTGATGCCCAAGACATTTCTTAGCTGGGAAATGTTACCTTGCAAGAGGGAAAAGAAGAGAGAGATTTCTGGTCAGAATAACACAGCTGAGAGTGCTATTAAAAGGGTGACAGGCAACACTCCTTAAACTGAAAAAAAAAGCATTAGTGTTCATACACTACACAGTTAAACAGTAGAACTCATCACAGGATGTGGCTATGGTCAAAAGCGTGAGAGAAAAAAATTAAAAGACAACTAGACATAGCAAAAATAGCTAAGGTTTAATGCTGCCATGAGTGAGCAGTTTAGCTAGGAATGACAGACAGGATCTTGTCTCAGTCCTCTTTCACTGCCTAAAGAGCCATCTGATGCGGGCTATGATCAGGGTACAGTGGACGAGGCACACCTCTGGTATGATCTGGTACAACAGCAAAGCTCTGGGATGGAGAGGGCTGGGCTGCGGTGACTCAGGCTCCACACGCTTGATGGTACAAGAGCTGCAGTCACCCAAAGTCAGCAACGCAGCATTCCTGGGCATTTGCCCTTTCTCCAGCCCACGTCCAATAACATCAGCAGCACGGGTGGTGGTGTGCCTGTGAGTCACCCAGGGAATGGTGATCAGCAAGAGCTGCAAGCCAGTCGCAGCGGGTCAGGTGAGAAATTGGGGGGTGCACATCACATAACAGTCCAGTGGCTGCAGACACACACCGAACTCTCACAGACGTTTTACATGCTGCAGCACACCGAGCACTGCCTCTGAAAGAGTCTGGGTTCCTGGTATACCCTCAGCTCGGTGGATCAAATCAGGAACCTACAGCCAATCTATCTAGCATCCAGCCAGATAAGTGACAAGAGGACCTGCCCTTGTGGGGGTGTTCCTGCCCACTCACAACTGCTGCGCTGCACACCTCGGTACAGCCTTTTCATTAGCAGGGTCATCCAGAGTTTTTCTGATCCACAGGCAATTCATCATCTATAAGCACCCAGAATGAGTAACAGATTTGAAAACAAACCAAAGCAGTAGTTACTTACGTTATACACATCATCCTGGCCTGGTTGCAGCTGTGGTTCAGAGGCTTGGCTAAGCTGGAAGAGAGACCATACTGTGAGCAGAGAGACAGAAGCTCCGTTCAGTCCTTTTGTTCCCTCTCTCCTACAATTTACTCTCATCAGAAACAGGGCAACCCATAAGCAGTCCTGCCTGTGGCACCAGTGGGGATACAGGCAACACAAGTCACAGCTGCACCAGCACTTGTATCCACACGCCAGGTTGCTCTCAGCAGCCAGGTCATTTTATTTGTGTAACACCAGTTCACAGTTATGCAAAGCATCTGAGTTTAGGGGTTCCCCCCCCCCCCCCTCCACTGTTTTTTCATTCCTATTCTGTGCATATCATAATCCTGTGCTATCGGCAGTCTCTCTGTCAGAACATAAAATCATAGTTGATGCCTGTGTTAAGAAAAACTGGGTATCTGGCGCTGCTAAACAACCAAAAGCACATCCTGAGACCCCAGTTCTCCAGGAAAAGTGCTGCCTGCAGAGTTCTTGCATGTTCTCACCTTCAGAGGGTGCAGGGGATCCCTGCATTCCTTGGGAGCAGCACCTGGCTTGCAGGGCTAACAGTAAGTTGGCATGAGTGGCAACTAACCAGTGTGTAAAGGATTTCCCTTCTGTAGCTACTCTTTGGCTCAGCTCCTCACAATATTTATGAGCAGTTAATTGCTAAGCCAAACTTTCAGGTAAAAAGGGGCAGGCTTATGTCAGTGACAGCAGCTAGTTTGTCTTCCAATCTTTAAAAAAAAAAAAATAATTACATTCCACATTGCTTTAGCCTTGTTAAATTTCTTATTAAAAGAAACTTTCTAGCTAGGTTTGTCTTCAGGCATAGGAAAAACTTTTTTTTTTTAATATTGTATTCGTAGTGATTACAAATTACCTACTCCACCCCTTTCCCTGAGAAAGTGCCATTATAGTCCCTGAACCTTTGGCAGGACCAGTAATTTACCAAGCATGTAGCCCATGTTTCTCGCAACAGAGACTACATGTTCACGTGCATCGGCTGTGTGCTCCATCAGTAAAAAGCTCACAACACAGATGTGGCTGTGCCGTTGGCAAAAGCCTCCAAAAACCATTCCTTTGGCCAAGAGAGGAGGTAAGAGACATGAAACAGCTTGAAGAATTCTAAAAAACTCCTAGGTTTGGGACACGACAAAGACCCCTCAGGAAGCGTCCCACCAGCTTCTTGGTGCTTTGTGGTGACGTTTCAGCTGCAATGCCTCTGCTCCTTTTGGCTGCAAGAGTCCAGCGCAACCAGAGGCATGGCTTTCTCCTTCTGCTGCAGACAGCTCCTCTCCTATGATTAGCAGAGCTCTCAGAGCATGTACATGTCCAGAAATGTACATACCTCCATCACATTACACTATCTTCATCTGCGGAAGTGCACTAACGGTACCAACTGTCTCCCTAGATGCTGGATGGTTACAACAGCCCATCAAGTTGTGCCCATCCTGTCCCCCTGACTCCTCTGCTGTGGTTGTTGGGGTTATGTCATTTGCATCATCACATTCCTACTATCGAAGATGTCTGACTTCTTGAGACATTTTAATACATCCTTCACAAGCACGGCCTTTATCCTGAATTTTCTGTATATCCCCTCCTCTCTTTCCAATGACAAAACCACAGAAGAAACCACATCACTGTCGATGAGGCATTTCCCATATCTAGAATCTCTGACTGCATCCATAACTAGGCTCAAAACACTCATCTACTCTCCTCCTCTCCATTCGTGAACCTTCAGAAAGAACTTCCCCAGATTACTCAGGCTGGAACCAGAAAAGGAAGAAAGTAAAAAAGCAAAAAAGAGAAAATAAAAAAAAAAGAGTTCTTATTCAAAGAGACACACTTTCTCTCCATGCCCACTTTCCAGCTCAGCCCAACTTGTTTACACCACCAAAGCCAAATACATCAGTGTTTGGATAGACTGACCTTTGCTTTCACGAAAAGGGCTGTCATGATGATTGCGTAAATGAAGAGGAATCCATCCAGTAAGTAGCAGAGTCTTGGGTCTGTCAGTCCGAGAACTGATACAGCATCTGTATAGAAACATCAGATACATCAACAAACAGGGCCATTTGTATCACTGGGTGCTTGACGGTGTAAACGTGGCAGTGCTGCGTAGAGCTTCATGGAAAAAATAGCCAGTGAGGGCAAGCCTGTCCATTTGCAAAGGAAACGGAAATCTGAATAAGAATCATAGGATTAATTAGGTCAGAAAGGATGACTGCAGGACCAACTCGCTCTCTAAATAGCATCAGTTCGACCAGGCTGTCCAGGACCTCGGCCCCCTGAGTTAGAGTATCTCCAAGGATGGAAAGGTTTGCGACCCCCCTCAGCCCATACAGGACATTTTACCCCGAGTTTCCCACCCCCGGAGTCCGGGCTCTGCTCCCTGCGGCTTGCAGGCGTGGGGCAGGGAGGGAGCACAGGATCTGCGTGGAGATAACCGAGGATTACTAACACCACAGTTACTGCACAAAAGCCTCACGCACAGCATTCGTTTTCTGGGAAAACCCAGCAGCGTCTCCTGCAGGGTTTCATTACTGGACCCGGTTAGATTCCTTCATCAGCTAAAACTTGTGTGCGCGCGTGTGTGAGAAAATACGACTGTTTGGACAAAATTTTAAGGAAGGGCTTCTCGGGACAAAATTTTGTGTTAAATGTAAAGAAAGATTGACATCACCATAGTCAGCTGGAGATCCAGGCTGAAATCGCTACTCTATTTAATAGATTTAATTTGAAGATGCATCTCCTGCATCCCAGGTTATATACTGTAACTGTAACACTGGAGCGTCTTCTCTGTGAGGGTTCTCTTGGGCTCCCAGGTGGCGGTTGCTGGAGACCATTAATCATGAGAAGGGAACTATGGGCAGGGGAGACAGACTTTTAACCCCGCATGTCAGGACACATCCATGAGATCACACTAATGTGCTTTTAGTTTGAGAGAAAGGTTTTAAACCTGAACACCCTGCGCAGGAAGATTTTTAAATACAAGATTTTTACTTGTATTTAAAAGAAGTGTTAAAACTCTTCTGAGAGAGAACAATCTACTACTACCCTAATTGAGAGTTCAATGAAATTGTTACTCAGAAGATGTTGTTGTTCATTTCCTAGTCAACATTGCCTATGTTTATAACCTGACCGGGTCAAGCAGGGCACTGTAATAGTGTTGGTTTTCGGCAGCGAAAAGTGATTAAACTGCCTTTGTATCAGTTTGTAAACATGCAGTAAGTTCACAAATGTATCTAAAATAAATAAATAAAAAAAAAAAACCCAAAAATATCAAAGCAGTTCAGGTCAAGAAGCCTAAGTAACTATAGATTCAGTATGCAGCTCCAGGTCCATCCCCAAAGGAAAAGCTGTATTGCACAGTTATTAAAAAAAATAAATTTAAAAAAGCACTTAAAAATGAATCTGAGATGCACTTTCTACAAAGAATTGGAGGGTGTTCAAAAGAGAAAGACAAGAATGATCAAGAGCCTGTGAAGCCCTTCGATGAAGAGAAATTGAAAAGAATTGCTATGATTCATCTCCTTCCTAAGGGGAACAAAGTATGGCAATTCTTATTAACCCCATGCGATGGAGGGTAGCTGAACCGCTCAGCGCAGTGCTTCAAGGTGCTGAGGGACTCCAGCGCTGAGAGCGGGACCACGCTGCGCACTGGGGCACCTCCCCGGCCCACTGGGCCATGCTGACGATTTCATTAGAGGAAACTTGCAGAAGATATTCCGGCAGTACACGCTCATCAGCCTGAGGAAGTCTCCTTTGCAGAAATAAAGTTCACGATGATGGCCTGTCGCACTGCTCAAGCGTGCAATTTGTATAAAGCGTGACTGAAAAGCCAGGCTTGGATACTTGGTAATGTAAATTCTCAAGCAGATGATGAGACGATCACTGTTCCCACTGAGAGCCTAACACAGCCAGAAAAAAAACCCCACCACATTTCCAAATGATTTGTTTGCTTGTCTGAACTAGGGTTCTGATTAATTTTTTTTTTTAAATCATGTGTTTAGAAACAAATCCATGGAAATAAATTAAGATCCTAAATGGTTTTCCTTCTTCCCCTCCTATTATTTTTAAAAAAAGGTTCAAAGCACTTTATAAACAATAACCTCCACCACATTTTTTTCAGGATTATAAAACCTGATATAGATGGGATAAACGGAGAGAGAGAGAGATTAAGTTATCTGCCCAACACTGTATATTAAACCAACAAACAAGCCGAGATTAGCTTCCTAGAGATCTTCTTCTAAACAGCTACAGCACAGTATTTTACACCAGTTGATTCAACACAAAACCAGCTTGAATCGCGTTAGACTTGGTCGCTAAATGCAGCATTGGGGAATACAGCTCTACAGCATCCAGCGGCAGTTGTTTGCTTCTATCGGCAATTCAGCCGCTTCCACGCAGTGCGGCAGAGTACCCTGGCCTCCAGCTGGATGTGTCCAGAAGCAGATCAGGGTTTTCCAGCGCTGTCCCCAGATCAGAAATACAGCGGAAGGAAAGCAACAGCCTAGCACAGAGCCAGGAGGCCTGGGTGTATCCGAGGTGCTGCCGGAGGCGGCTTTGGGGATCCCGGCTCCGACTCCCCTCCTCCTGTACCAAAGCAGGGGACGTTCGTACTGTCACCTCAAGTCCAGTATGTCTCCAGCACTGATAAACCCCCGGACCAGGAGGAGCTGAAGCAGGAGATGGAGAGGACTGTGGAGGAGAAGTCAAGAGCGCAGGGACTTTGCTGTAGCTCCGTGTCAGCCGTGGTCAACCTTGGCTGACTCTGTGGAGCCACCCAAGTCCCTGCGCGGTGCTTATCTGGGGCAGCCCGGTTTCCAGCACCCCAGGTAAGAGATCGAAGCTGTTCAATGAGGGAAATCCGGCTAGACGTGGTCTGTGGTGGTTCCGGGAAAAATACGTACTGAGCCAGTGATAAAGTCCAATGTTTAGAAACCAAGAAAATGAATTAGTTCATGTCTTTTCCTTCCTTAATATGTTTGATTTCTGTATTCTTTAAAAAAAAAAAAGGTACAAAGCACTTTCTAAATAATAACCTTTGCAACAGCTTTTCTAGATTAGAAAGCGAGAGAGAGAAAGACAAAAGATACAAAGCCTATTGAAACAAAGGTCAAAGAAATACAAAGCGTAATGAACAAGTAGCAGTTAAAACAGTTAGCATCCATTCGCATGAACAGGATCAGTTTACGTTTTGAAATTGCTAGAGGAAGGGTTAGTGCCTCTTCAGTGTTTGCATGACACGCGCAAACAGAAGGCCGGTCCCTTAGGCACCTCCAAAATGTACTTTCTGCCCCTCATCAGCCCTGAGCCGTGGTTTGGGGAGCTGAGGCCAAGGTCACGCCGCTGCAGAGCATGGACTGATGATGGAAGCCGGGCAGAGCCAAGCCTGCCAGGCTTGAGGGAGCAGTCACGCTCCGCTGCCTCACGCAGAGCAAAGCGAATAACGAACATTTCACTGCTAATTCCCACTCTGTTAACCTTACAGATTAGCCAGTGCCTACTGTGAGTTGCACAGCATCTTTTCGATATTCATATACCAGTGTTTTACCAAATTTCAGCAGTCCAGCAAAACACAGCAGGATTTTAAAGCAAGATGTCTAAGTACAGGCACGTGGCACAGCGAGTGTCAAGTCACAGGCCGGCAGGGAATACAGTTCAGTTGCATTGTAAAAGATGTCAAGCTTACTGCTTAAATGTGGCTCAGAAACAGCATCCCTCTCTCCAGGCATCAGAAAGGAGTCAAGTCTTAAATCAACACCTAGGTACACCAATACACAAGGGCTTAAGGATGAGGTCAAAGTGGTGCTCTTGCTCGGGAGGGAAGCAAGCTCTGAAGGAATAACAATTAGAAAGTTTGCACTTAACTCCTGCTCACCACATGCTCCTGTGCAAGTAGCTGCACAGTTAGATCTCCCATTGCACAGCAGGGACGACAGTCGGGATGTTAAGGAAAACCAGAAACAAACTATGCAATTTACAGCCCTAGGTAATTACAGGGTTTTTTTAGGAGTTTGTACAGGAGAAGCTATGGAAAGCTTTGTACAAGGAGCTGACGCGGGCTGAGTAAGGACTGGTGGTGCCATAGCAGATGAGGCAGCAGGAAAGGAGATGGAGTCAGTAAGGGGAGCACTGCTTCATTTTGTGAAAAGGTTGCCAGCCCTTCTCAATCCCAAGTCCCAGCTGCCTGCCACCACACCCGGGGCTCTTTCCCAAGCTGCACTTCTGCCGCTGAAAAGTTTTTTCCCCAGCACCTCCTCCTTCCAAAGCCTGGACCTTTATTCCCCTCTTCTTCTCTCCTCCCACCCAGTGCCGCAGCCCTGCCCGCCACCGTGCCTGGGCACGCTCTCCGGCTGCTGCAGGTCCGCGTCCCACATCCACACCTCCCTCATCCCGCTCCACACTCGCACCCCTGGAGCAACACTGCCAGCACCCCCACAACCACCCCCTGCAGCCTTTTACGTCTTAAGGTAGGGGAGGGGGGGAAGAAAATTAATAATTCAACAAAAAAAAAATAAAAAGGCAATTTCACACCAACTGCTAGTGGCAAGCAAGTGAGAAAAAAAATCCCTCTAGCAACAGACCGACAGCGGTGTGGTTTCGGAGAGCAGCTTCAACCCCCTGGCTCAGGCCCAGCACCAGCTTTCTTGCACGTGGCCGTGGGTTTATCTCTGGCCTCCTGCCCCTGCTCCAAAACTCACATCCAGACACATCCGCCCTGCTCCAAAACGTGGCACGATCGGCGGATGCTGCACCCCAAGGCTGCCGGGGCCCCAGTCCGCAAGGCTGGCCGCCACCGCCAGCTCAATGCAGCCAGTGCCAATGGGGATCTGCTGAAACAAATCACTGAAACACAGCCGGGATCCCTGAAACACACCGGTGCGGGGTTTTTAAGTCAGATTTTCCCCCTCCAACATTTTCAGCGTGCATCTGGATTGAATTAGACCATGATTCCTGGTAATAGTTCAAGAAATACAGACCGTAGAAGCTGAACTACTTGTAAATTCAGATCAGATCCATCTACCATAACATTTTCTCTCCCATGGCCCTCATTAAGTGATTCATTTAAGGGTTTTATTTTTGGGGGTTACCAAAATTCAGTGACACAGTCATAAATGCAGAGTTTTATCTTCCCAAAAACTGAGGTTTTCAGTCAAGCCCATGAAAACCAGTCCCAGCATGAGATGTATTGATGCAACTACCATTCCATAGAAGGTGTTTAAAGGCAGAAACCGAAGAGCCTTCTCCCAGCAGCTGAGATCTGCCACAGCTGCACCCCACGGCAAAGCAAGCAGCACTTCTCAGATGCCACCGTCCTCCACCAGCGGTGATCCGAGGGACTCACGGTCACTGCGTGCCTTTCATCTCACTTCTACCCCTTATCTTCCAAAAACCACTTGCTGCAGGTTTGCGTTGCCAGACTCGCCCAGGGCACAGACTTTCACAGCTGCGGGTGCCACCACCACCGCGCCGCACAGCAGGCACCCACCAGGATTTCTCTATGGAGGTCAAACGCAGGGAGAGCCTGGGCGAGACGAGTCTTGCCTCCCGTGCCAAAAGCAAGATGCTGAACCTGAGATCGCTGCCTGGGCTCGGGGCAGAAACCCAAGAGAGATGAGCAGCCTGCACGGTGCTTCACTTCAAGTGTATATGGGCTTGCATTGAAGAGACAGCCTAGACTAAATGCCTAAAAGTTACCCACCTAAAATTATGACATATAATCCTGTTCATAAAGAACATATCTTCCCTGGCATTTATTTATTTATGTATTTCTATGGTTTTTACTCATAGATATAAATAATAAACAAAGCTGGGACACTCCAAGACTGAAGAAGCAGAGGCCAAATTCATCCTTACCTCGCAGAAGGAAGAGGCTCCCCCATGCCATTGTTTGGGCGTATCAATGGAAAAATCTAAGCAAAAACAACTGAGGAAAGAGAAGGCCTGGATGACACCTTGCATGGTATATTAACTGGTCTGATGCGCACGGTAGCCAGTTAACAGAAATGAACGAAGTGAAAAGCATCCCTTGCATCAAACCGAGTACGAGAAGTCAGGAGGCTCCCTTTGTGCAGAGACTAAAGATAGTCCTGTTGATCATTAAGTTATATTAAGATTGCAGGGCCAAGTAACACTTTCAACATAAAACTTCCCCACTACCATATCTGCAAAACCAAGACACACAAGAAAAGCCAGCAGGCTCTTAACACAGGAAGATACAATAACCCCACCACAGCAAAATGCCCTTGAGCTTGCTGCCTGAAAAAATTTCCAGGTTTGTCTTTTCATACCAGCCACCTGCCTTGGCAAGAAAGTTAAAAGATGTTCACTGTTGTTTTTTTCCCCCTCACCACCAGTTCCTTTAGCACTGAGGAAGACTCTTGTGTTTGCGATCAATAAACCACCACATATTTACGAAACACAACAAGGCCAAAAGCACAGCTCGTGCCCATGAAGTTCGAGATTATGGTTTGCTGTTGTCCTCAGCTTTAACGCCAAGGAGCAAACTGCTGATATCGTCAGGATTCAGGTTACAGTACCTGACATTAGGCAGCCTGAATAATTACATTTAAAAAAGGAAAGTATTTCAGGTCATCAACTTCCACTTTTTTATGCCAATGAATGTCAGCACTATGGAAACATGAGGTCAAGTTAAGGTGCTTTTGGGTCCTCGTGAGCCCTTCATACACCTTCTAGGATCCCTGTCAGGGAGGCACTATCACGAAGTTCAAATAATGCAAGTTTCCTTGTGATTTATTTGGGAAGAAATAGATTCAAAAGAAGGAAAAAATTATAATGCCATAAAGAACCAAACATTTTCTAGCACATCACAGGATAAAGACTCTACTACAAAGTCCAGGGTACTGTAACAGGAACAAGACAGGAGGAAGATCTCCAACAGCTGTCTGATTTGTGGAAAGAGGACCTGGTGTGTGCAGAAAGCAACAATTAACGGTCTACCTTCCCAGTCTGAAGGTGAAGATGATTAACTTTGAACATATCATTAAATAAGGCAATCTTTCACCCTCCAAATCCTTCCAGAGCCTCATCAGAAACAGAAAGGAGGGGACTGCCTTACTCATCTCTGGAAGGGGACTCCTCGCTTCATCAAAACAGTCAGTCATTCCCAGAAAAAGCAACTGCTTTCACTTCTCAGTTTTGCAAGAACTTGGTGCAAAGGGCTTTCCTGAAGCAAACCTGACGTTGCCTCCTAGACACCGCAAACCATGCATAGGGCGACTGCAGAACTTGGATATCCAACAAGCTCAGGTGACAGACGTAAGCTGTGCAGCTCTTTCAGCTTTTGCGGGGATTTTAGATTAGACACGTGCTTTTTTTACTAGACCCATCTTCATCAGGGATAGCAGAAGTTTAATCTAGTTAATGCAAAAGATGTTCCCCAGTGTAAGTTTTCTATTGTCTAATCCAATCTGGTGTTAAGTGTCCCGAGAGGCAAGACTCGTTATTCAAATTGTTGTTTCTAGGTCACTTACCTCTTTCCTTCCCCCAGCAATTCTGTCTGTGCATCCTGCACCAGTAACTCACCTCAGACTGATTTACTATTAGGTGGCCTTTTCGTGTTTAGCTTCTACAACACAATGCATGTGAGGGAGGACTACTTAAAATGATTTGGTCTACGCATCAGCTCACCAGGAATCCCAAAGAGACTACGTGCTGCAAAGCTGAAGAAAGAGACACTAAGTCAGACAGAAGATGCTGTTGATCACAATCAGATGCGCTTCTCTGTTCAGCGAGCACCTCGCAGACATTTCCCTAGCACTTTAAATTAGCACTTTAAAATTAGACTTTACAAAAAGCAGTGGAAGTATGGTTGTGCTAAACAGCTTGCAGCTAGCTCACTGCTGATGGCACCAGTAATCAAATATACTGATAACATGAAGAACAGTTTCCAACTGAGAGATTTATAAGGCACCGCTCACTCACTCCCTTTTATCCTAGCTTCAGACTTCCAAAAGTCATTAAGCTTATGCTGGCTATCACTATTGGCAGAAAATGGCTTTCTACTAGCTGGGTAATAAAGTAATTGAATATTTTGTGCACAGCTATTTCTGAGTCAGTCAGCAAGCACAGACTTATCAGTGTGTTTTCTTGTCTCAGTGTTAATGCAGGGATGGACTACTCTGATTTCACTGCGCGTGTCAAACGAAGTGCAGAGATGCACAAGCCCAACAAGAGACTTAACAGGGCTGTTTTGTCACAGGGCGAGTTCAGTTGCAACTCTCTTGATCAGCTGCAAGCAGAGAAGAAAAGTAGGAAACTTTTCCACCACAACAATGTAAGCTAAGAGTGGAGGTGCTGGAGGGAGAATTGCAGCTACAAGGCTATTTACAGGCGTAAGTCAGCCCGTGAGCAATTCCTTGCGTTACAGCCAACACGGACCAAAGCCGCGACAATTACAGGAGCCATCCTTGATGTACGGTCAAAGCTGTGACAGTACACTCATCACAGCCAATCCTACTGGGATTAAACCAGTTTTCCTTTCCTTTCTCCAGGATCAGTTTCCACCTAAGATCACTGACAGCACCCGATCTAACCTGTGCCAAAAAAGCCTGTGTCAGGAAGCGCACCAAATCCCCGATAATGAAAGCCATCCACGTTTTTAGGTTAAGCCTATAGCAACATTTTGCAAAAACCCAGCTGACTCTCATCCAAGGCTTTCAACACATTCCTCATATAATGGTTTTCAGCAGATAAATATCATGGCTGAATTATAAGGAAGGTAGACATGTGCAAAGCCACGGAAAGGTTGCAATATTTGCCTTAGCTCGTCCAGCAGGACCACTGGGAGCAGACTGTTTTGACTTGCAGCGTCTCAAGATGTTTTCACTGCAGTCCCTGTACAGACATCCACTTGCAAGAAGGCTTCTGAGGGTGAAGAAATTACTCGTGAAGCTCGGTGTCAGGCAGAGAAACAGTTAAATCATCTTACAGAGGCAGTGGCAGCCTCAGGTTATCAGGCAGGAAGAAGGTTACACCGGCCGCAGCAACGGCTGAGGCTCTATATGTTGTAGCAGCAGCTCCATATATCACGGAGGGAGAGGATCCAGAGCAGGCCTTCAGCCCGCTGCTACCGACCCACTTCATAGAGAGCCATGCCTGTCACGTTCTGCCTCTGCTAGGAGATGCACAGACAAGAAAAACATGCAACAGCAGCTACATAACTAGTAAAGAGAAAGGTTGATTAAGGATTTGGTTTAATATTAATTCCCTGCATATTTTTTGCAGCATTGCTCACCAAAGCTTAGCAATAATAATACCACCACCACTGGGGAATATTCCGCTCTGAAAACAACGTGAAGCGTTTCACAGGCCTGGTAGGAAAGAGCCAACAGACGAGCCATCACAAAATGGAAATATCTCAACAAACCTTGCCTGGGTCCTCGACAGAGCCCTTCAGCAAAGAGTCTTGGAACAAACCCTAACTCCATGGACCCTTGTGAATTCGGCTTGAGAAAAGAAGGAATTGCTTCTTCCCTCTCTGAAACGTTCTTTCTCTAATTTGGGAGCGTTCACATTTTCATAAGATGTAGCAACTATACAGCTAAAATTTTAGAGCAAGGTAAAACACTGCTAAAGAGAAAGGGCCTTAGTCATGGATCTGCAAGTGGGGCACAGGGGCATGGCTTTATTTCCTCATTAACATCTCACTGCTGAGGCCTCTGCTCCTCTGTCAAGTGCTATATCTGTGGCTGGTACAACTCCATCACTACATTTTATTACAAGCCACCTGGTGGACTGCACCCAATTTTATAAAGCCTTATCTCAGATTGCATTACAGGATAAGGAAAAAAAAAAAGGCTATATTTTGAGACATACCTTCACATTCATGGGTAGGAAATAACAAATATGAAGAGCCTATATATAGATTTTGACTGAATTAAGGGCTGCTACAAAGCGATGCTTTCCTGTGGGGGGTGGGGGAAATAGGAGGAAAGAATTTCCTTATCATTAATGACTTTACATAATACCTTTGTTTTGCCACCCATAAGAATAACAAAAGTAATATTTTAACTGTCAAAAATATTGAAGTGCTCTCAAAATCTCAGACACTAGGAATTTGTACCTTCTTAATTGCTTCAAGACAGACTTGTGGAAAAAGCAAAAAAAAACAAAGAAAAAAGACCCCAAGCTCTCATCACGAATAAAACTGGTTGTAGTAACTGCTGTGCTGAACGGGAATACAAGAGCTTCCAAGCAAAGGTATCTAAAATTAGTAAGAACATCAAATTTAAGAATATAATGATGCAGGGTTAAGAAAAACATAAATCAAAATTTCTATTGTTGATGTGTAATATGGGTATTAAAACCGCATTTTTTGTGAAGCGGAAAATCCTCAGCATCGTAGACTTTCTGGAAAGCATTTATTTTTTGCAGTTTTAAATTCTTCAATGTTCCATGTTGTTGACAGTCCAGGCAACCACTCTGTATTTAAGCTTACACCACAGACCTACTCATAACATAAAATCATTTTCCAAAAGAGGCTCAACTTCAGAGTTCATTTGCTAGCAATAATTACAGACAATTTGCACAAAGCTTTAGTGACCCATAGCAATGTGCTGGGTCAGCTTGTCTGAAAAGCACAGGCTAAATTCTGCAGTCCCTCTACCCAGGAAATCTCCATCGATTTCTGCAAGTATTTAATGACAAACCGCTCGGCTCATGTTCCGCATGCTGAAGAAAGGATGGGATGATGACAGGAACATACTAAAGACCCTGAGATTTCATATAGTTCTTGAATGTGCTGGTTTCAGGGGAGCTGAAGAAGAAAGTATTTGAACATTAACACACTGCAAGTTTTGCAGATCTTTTTTGTAAAGGAAAAAAAATGGCAATATTCTACAGTAACAGTCAACTACCTGAGCGAGTACTAGAGTTTGATACGAGCCCACCAAAAAGACCACTGCAGGATCTATTATTTTTATACTGTCAAGCACATGTGATTATAGAGATGGGCTTGCTTTCAGAGGCTGATCTGTATTTGCATTAAACCAAGAACAAGTTGAATTACAGACACATAAAGTTAGCACAAATGGGGAAGGGGGGGCTATTGAAATCACGCATCGTACTAATTGTATTCTGTTTTACATCCCCAGATGCAAATCTCTGCTTCCTCTCCTCCCTCAGTTTTTATTCCTACGCTATAAAAAAAAAAACTTTCCAGCATCTCTGAACACGTAAGGCGTGTCATCCTCGTCCCATCCTCATGTCCCTGCAGGTCACACAACGCCAGCTTTGCCCAGCGGTGGTATTTGCTGTGGATGCCCACCAGCCAGCCCACGGCAGCCTAAACCAAACGGGTCCCTGCCGAGCTCGTGCTGCTGCCACGCGGGCACCGCCTGGAGTTTCTCCTTCCACCCAGCCATCAGTTCTCGGGAAACCCGGAGAAACTTAATTGCCTATTGAAGCTTTAACCCCTCTGTTAAATTTGGTGGAAATGGGCCAACTGGTAAAGAGAGCGACCGCATAAGGTTGATCTCTCTAGGAAACACGGCTGATAACGCGCATATTGCTATAAGCTACTATGCTGATCTTATTTGTGAAGTTTAGTATGCATACATCGCACTTGGTAAAGCATGTAGAAACAGGGGTCCTTTTCTGAAAAGCTCTGTCTAGGTCACGTAAATCAGTATAAGGAACCTGGAAAGGTGAGCTATCACCGGTGATTTAAACTAAATTTATCTGCAGCACTGAATTTACCCTATTGGTTTTCCTTTGGATTTTTAATGAAAAGGTTTTCCAGAAACAGCACACACAGAAATCCCACCTTGTTGTTTATGACTGGATTTTGGTTTGGTTTGTTTTTCCTGAAGGAATGTCATAGCTATTTCTAGAGCGTGTAGATTCCTTGTACTTATTCCTTGCATCTTAATGTAGACAAGGAGCTCTCAGCTACTTACCAGATACAGTTTACAGAATAATTCTGTTCATACCTTTGAGTTTCAGAGCACATATTTGAAACAGCCACTTGAGATGTTCCCTCTGATTTTTCTCACTCCGACTAATTTTCTAAGTGTAGAATTATGCATTGCACTATCACAGCACTGATCTAATTGCTCATCAATCTCATAAAACATGTTTCTTTTAAGGTCTTTAATGCTGTTTCTAAAATGGATGAACATTTTCAAATTATATTTACTTTAAACACCCCCTCTCTCCCCACAAAAAGCCTTATCAGGAAGCCTGAGATGTGCAGACAGATAAAAAGACTGCCTGGAAACTGTATTTGTTTACTATCTATGTGCAGCCACGATGGAGCTAGAATGCAAAGGAAATTTATACAAGTTCCATTTTTCATAACACTGGGAGCTTAGGTAAGCCTTATTCAAAGCACAACATTGCAAAGCGCAGTTACAGAACTGTTGGATGGGGTGAAAGACTGCCAAACGATCAAATGCCCACAGGAAATAAATTTTCTCCTGAACATGAAAAGGATCCTTAGCATTACATTTACTTTTGCTATGTACTCTCTATGAAAATCCTTCTTCTACTTCTAGCCATTAAAATTTCTTCTTGCCACAGAACTGTTTATTGTATATTGTACTACCTAAAATACAGAAGGCAAAGCTGGGTTGCCCAGATAATGCATGGGCTTGTATAAAACAAAACACTGTTCTCCCTTAATACAAGTGCTTTTTTGAGATTAGCTTTGATTAATCCACAGTTCATTCACATCTGGACTTAGTGCGTATTCCTTATATGATAGAGGGTATCATGGTTTAACCCCAGCCAGCCGCTCGCTCGCTCACCCCCAGCCAGTGGGATGGGGGAGAGCATCAGAAGGGGAAAGGTAAAACTCATGGGTTGAGATAAAAACAGTTTAATAGAACTGAAAGGAAGAAACTAATAAAGATAACAATAACACTAATAAAATGTCAATAATAATAATAATAATAAAAGGATTGGAATATACAAAACAAGTGACGCACAGTGTAATTGCTCACCACTCACTGACCGATGCCCGTTAGTTCCCGAGCA
>JANZLQ010000031.1:15544054-15559583 GCA_026212715.1 Elanus axillaris | reverse complement strand
GAAACTCTGCAATAGCCTGAATTTTAAATATGGTCTACACAGTCTCAGATGGAGAAAATTCAACAGCTGAATGGCAAGGAAATAACTTCTATTTAACTTCTCTGGGATATATACCACCTTGGTCTCTATTGTACGGAACCGTAACACTAGCCTTTAATCAAAAAGACGAGTGACAGAGGCCCATCAGCCTGCAGAGCTGACCCTACGGGTTAACTGAAAAGTCAAACCCGAGTTTTCTGTGGCTTAGGTCTGCCCGGCAAGCACCAGCTCAGCTGCATGCTACCTTTTACGATAAAAGGCAACAGCGGACCCCACAGGAGTCAGCCTCACATACGGAAACACGCGAGTTCACAGAAGTCATCGTCTTTCTGACTCTACGTGGGTTTTTCTTCTGCTTGTTTTCAGTCCCCGCAGTGCGGCTACATATGTTCCACTGCCCAAGCAGCACCCTGGAGTCACAAGCTGGTGATGCTCCAACGCTTAAAGATATTTACTGAAGAGCTCTTGTCAACACTTCCTTCCACCCAAGTCTTACAGCCAACCTCTTTGCCGGTACACCCCTTCCCACTGCAGAAAAGCTTTCCAGCTCATCAAGATTTCTGCAAGTGTCGGATCAGAACCCACAGGCTGCAATGAGGTCAAGAAGAGACAGTGCAGGTGACCACTAATAAGCATTCAGCAACTCCTAAATCTACATTATGCAGCAAGGACTCACGCACCTGCTACAAAAGGGCAGAAAAAATTAGTAGAGGTGGGCAGGCATGGGGCTACTGACAAGGTACAAGCAAATTTATATAGGATATGGTGGAAAAAGCAGAGCCACTGAACTGCCAATCCTACATGCTTTAAAAAAAAAAAAGTCAGGGTTATATAAATAATTAGATTGCACTCAAAAGTAAACAGAGACAAAAGCACAGGCTACTTGACAAAAACATGACACACTGGCATTAATCCCTGTCTCACTATCTGCATAAACAAACTCAGTCCTGCAAAAAAATATTTACCCTGTTCTGTTTGTTACAGAACTGTCAATCTCAAACACTCTGACCCAAAGCCAAGCTACCATCTTTCACTACCACCATCCTTCCAAGAGCTACGTTTTCTTGCAAACTTATTATGCCTTCAGCGCTGAAAAGAAATACAGGAAAAAAAAAATAAAAAAATCACACATGCTGGTTTTGACTAAGGTTCTTCTCCTCCTCCTCCCTCTGAATTTAGCAGCATGCTAAAGGAACACGATCCAATGTTGTTGTATTAATGATACTGGAGTGTTTCATATTTCATACCTTGAATGAGTTCCTTTTAATATGCATTAAAACACACCAAAGGTAAATGAATGCTTGATGTGCCCGATCAAATTCACTAGTGGAAACATGAGTAGGGCACAGAAATCCACGCTAAACTGACAGTAGGCTCGAAGTGGGGAGAAGACTAGAATTCACTTTCCTGTTTTTGTTTTAAAAAGTAGTCATCTCCTCTTGTTTACCAAGGCAGAAGGCAGCACATTCAAGCAGCAAGCATGAGATTTCCAACACATCTGAATTATGCCAATCTGAACACCTGGCCACTGAGCAAAACGTAGCTAAAGATACAAGGTGCTGCGATACATTCAATTCAAATAAAGCTTAAAAAAAGAAATAACTTCACACAGCAGTTGGTGAACTCAAGCATCATTAGAGTTGGTACAAACTGCCTCTGAACTTCACATAGCAATTTACATCTAATTCTTCCCTGTACTTCCAACAGGAGGGAAGGGAACCCATGAGCTTATCGGTTTACTGCTGCTTTGTTAATTCTAAAGGCATAATGTGCAGGGAAATAAGGTGGCCATGTTCTGGGATGTTTGAAACAAAGACAAATGCGACTCTTTGGGTGAGTTACTATACATATAACTCAAGAATGCTTTCGCATCATCCCATCCCAGAGGTGCACGAACGCAGTTCATGTTCCATTTTAAGACTGCTATGGGTGCACATATGCAATTTAATTCCCCAGCTCCCTGGCAGACTGAGAACGTGACCTGCTCTAAGGGACACAAAAGGTCTTCCAATCTCCATTTTCAATGAATTAAACATTAATTTTACACTTATTTTCTTTGCTCTGACATTATTACTTTTTTAGCTTAATATAAAAGTAGAGACCCCCTGCATCTTTGTAAGGCAATGCCACCTCCGTAGGCGGCCGCCGCTGTTCCCTTTGGCCCCGAGCGGCCCATTGCCAGCCTCACCCTCCATCTGCTGCATGGCCTTGGTCCTCCGGGCCCTCAAAGGCAGCTCTGCTGCCTTGCAGGCAAAGGCATGGCACAGGGTTGGAACAGAAGCAGAAAACCGTTCAGCTGGCAATGCTACCAAAGAAAAGGAAACACGCTTTGACTTCTCTCTTCTGCATTTGTGAAAGCTCTTGTTGCGGAAAGCGTAGCGACCTTCTGCTGGCGGCCAAGCAAGCCAAGGCCCATTGGTCTTTCTCTCAACAACAGGGTCTCCATTTCCCTGGATCCTCCTAGCAGCTATTGCCCATACCTGGTCCACTTGTACTATTTCTTCTTGTATTTGGGTGATCAAAACAAACCACAAAATTTGGTCTTACCAGTGTTTTATGTAGGGACATAAACATTATTCCAGTTTACAGCACAGAGCTTTTAATATATCCTGGAATCTCTTTTCACAAGGCTTCTCCCACTGTTAGTTTTGATCATACTGCACAGAATCAACGTACTAATCCTTCTTCTCTACTATATGCCCAACTAGTATAACAAATTTCTGCCCTACACATTCCCACAGCACGTCTATCCTCTCTGTACTATTACTAGTCCATGAAATCCTGTCTGATATTACAGTCTGCTTCTGTGTTGAAGACATGTTCCTATGTTGTATCATCACTGAATTTTATTCACACACTCTTATTTTTTCTGCCACTGTTATTAGGTATGATATTACATAGTAATATCCAGATCAGTTCTTAAAGATTCTCACTAATCGTCCCTTCAGACCCAGATTTTCTCCTGCAGCATGTCCTACTGACACTTTCTTGCAAGCCACTGTGCCCTTTACAATACCCATACTGAACTCCCTCCTCTCTGTTCCATGTAGCACCACGGAAAATGAACCAGATATATCCACTACCCATATCTACATGAAGACAAGTAATAATCCTTTAGCAAGTAATCAGTTTAGTTATCCTCATAATCAATCTTCGGTAAAGCTGCTTTGCATTTCATCTTACTTTCCATGTTCCTTTCTCATGTCTTTGCCATAGAATTTATCTTCTGTCATACGCAGAACTGACCCGGTAGTGGTTCAATCCCACTTTTATCAGTCAGCGAAGGAATAGTGAGGATCATTTACAGACAACCAATGTGCGAGTAACTGAAGTATCTGAGGACAGAAAGCGTTAAAAGGGAGGAAAACAAACCCTGGTGTGAACAGTCCAGATGGACAACATATATGTTTATCCAAACCTACATACTTGGTACTGCTATCACAGCTTCATGCTGTGTGAGGTTCAACCACCACAAGCCTTACAAGGTGACTCCAGGGTTCTCTCTGGGATTCTGTGCTCATCCTCATCCATGTAAGCAAAACTTTAGGAAGGTCGTTTCTACCTTTGCCTCAGAGGTCACAATCAAAGCAGTATTTGAATTGCCTTTTGTCTCTGAGCCACAGCTTGCTTCCCAGCATCATTTCCAACATGAAGAAGATGATATAAAGGTAAGTTACTGGGCCATCATATCTACAATTCTCCACTTAATCTTACGCTTTGCTGCTTACCCTCTGATGCTTTCCCTTTTGTTTCCACCTGAGCTGACTCTGCGAGTAGTTTAACCTTTTACAGAATATTTGCCTTGTTCTCTCCTCCCCTTCTTTTCATCTTCCCCTTTCTCCCCACTCCACATCCATCTCGCAGAAAAGCTCTCCAATTTTAAATCGTCCAGTAATAAACTACAATCAAACTCAAACCAGGCCATCGGTAACCACGTAATTCCCTGTAACAACAGAAGGCCTGATTCTGTGTGACCGCTGAGGTCTCACTGCTCTTATTCATCCCAACGGAAGGTCCAAGTCCAAGCCCCACACAGTATCAGGCCAAAAGTCACCTGCCACTACCTTGTAAACCATTTAATGGGTGTCTGATAACACCCATCATATCTCGGAACTGCGTGACCGCTCGTGTGAAATAAACAGCTCTAAAACCTCTCTGTCTACATCTGCCATGGCATCTGAACAAACCAGGTACCTGACAGAAAAAATTTAGGAAGTTCCTAAAAACTATTCCAGTCTACTTGCTGTATTTCTACATGCAGAGAGAAACTTTGCTGATAAAAGTCCAGTTGTTCAGAGTGCTGAGGGAAAGATGCAGCTCAGATGACTAATGTTGCTTTTCCGTATGAAAAGAAGACCTTATTTTAATGGCCATAATCATAAAGACTTGCTCCAAAGCACGACTTTGAGATGCATACTGTACTCTCTTGGAAAGCTTTGGCAATATTAGAATACACTTACTTTTAGCATGCATATAATATATATTAAAGATAATATAAAACTGATGTATAATACATAAAGATACTACAATTATATATATTTGTTACCTTAAATGCTTCTTTTATCGGTATGGCATTGGCCAAACTAGGAGGAAATAAGAAAACACTCTGTAATAGGTTATATTGTTTTAAACCTCGAGTCACTAAAACTGCTTAGGATGTTTGAGTCATTGAAAGTTATCCAGTAGCAACCAATAGTAGGCAGTATTGCCAGAATTTAGGTGGTTTAAGTTACAAAAAAATCCATGCGTGCTACACCTAGCACCTGAACATACTATGAAAATTCAAAAGTCTAATACACCTGTAGTAAATTTTATCAGATCACAAAGTCTAATATAGAGTATTTATTTTGAATAACTCAAATACAGCCATTTTATTTCCAGCGGCGGGGGCAGGGTGGGGGAATCTATTCTTTTCTCCCTTAGCTGCTCAGGCAGTAGTAGCTGTCTCCCAGGAGCATAGCTGGGCTTTTTACTGCAAATGGCATGGTACTTCATGAAAAATAATAAATAAATATCTTTATTTCCACTTAACTGTAGGGTAAGCGGGAGGCAAAGCAAGTCAGCATCAGACTCAAAACAAGATTCCCACTTCCAAGAGAAGGCACTGAACTGTATTACCCTAACACTATAGAGAGAAGATGAAGAAAAGTAAGTTTACAATCTAGAAACAGTTAACACACTGAAACATAACAAAGCAAAATTAAAAATAAAATGCATTTGGAGTGGTGCTGTTACAATGTGAAATGGATTATACCAGCTAGGTCTACATCATCTTTTCTTATATATTTGCATTTTTAAACAAAAATTGGCACAAGAATTGGTAACATGTTTTGTTGAATATATTCCAATTAAAACAGTAAAGTCTCTTAACAAAAGAAAACCCCCTAAAAAGCAGTTTCATGTGGGAGAAGGAAACAAGAGGAACATAGAAAAACACGTGCAAAAAGTAGGGTATATAGGAAGTAGGAGGAGATGAGAACTGCTGCATGATTTCTTTTAAACAAACTCTTAATTCTACAAAATGCATTATCCTTCTGAACTGCATGCCCAGTAATTTGTGTCCCCATTTGTTCTTTCTTTCAGCTGAATCCCCAGCTCCTAGAATAAAGCTGTCACTTCAGTCAGCAGGTGCTTTCATTCCTGCCTCCAACCTACAACAGTTATGACAAGAGATTAAGAAAAACAGCTACCCCGGGCAGCCTGGGCTGGTGCGTAATGAACGGTTTAACCCTGGATAAATCTAATGACAAGTGTGGGTGGCTTTGATTGAAATGACAAGGCAGTTTGTCACCCGTTGCTCTGTCACAGAGATCAGCAGCATTAACATTTTCTGCTGAGTTGAGGGGAAAGCAGCCTGAAACTTGTGTATTTTGGAGGCTGTGCACAAAAGACATTGAAAATAAAAGGGGGTCAGCCTCCGTGTTGAAACCCTCTCTGGCCTAAACAAGTCAGCAATGGAAGAGACATAGTTTCTAAGATGCTCTTGCAAGAAAACACCACTGTCTCTGGAGATGGACAGAAAATTTAAAACAAAAAAAACCACCAAAATCACAAACGTATTGAGCTCTCTTGCTTTAAATCACCTAGAGACTTTTGAGAGAGGTACTCAGCTATTCAGTTTACCTTCACATGAAACTCGCAGTAGAAACCTGCTTTACTATAGGGGTTGTGTTTTGCTCATTGATAAGCGTTTATTGCCCATAAAACGGTAACAGCAAGACTCGATTGTTACCATAAATCATTAAATAGTCTTGAGGGCCCCAGCCCTCAATCACTGCAGTTTTCGATGGTATGTTTGTGGTGTTACAGATGTACCTGCTTAAATGTAGCAGTTGTCCCCAAAAGACTGCACATACTTCAGTCCTGCAAAGACTTGTGTTTCTGTTTAATCTTAGCTTTAATTAGCGCATTAATTTCTGGGCTGTATGAGGTGCTACACAATTAGAATCCAAGTAAACCGGTAACAAAGGCTGGTAAGGGGCACTGGCACAGAAGGAGGCAGTGGCTGTTTGAAGTTCACGTGGCTGATCAGCAACAGTCCTGGATCCAAAAACACAGCAAATAGGAAAGGCATGTGACAGCATCATGTAACACCCAGCAGTGTGAGAAGCACTGCAGTTTTCCTGTATAAGAGGGAAATTAATATCACAACTTCAGACCCCGTGACATTATTGAACTTACTCGTTGTATGAATTTGAAGACTGTGGCCTTACCATGTTCTCATTTTCTACACCCACATAGAGCCTTCCTGAAAGCCCCTCTGGTTCTTGCCATTAACTTAGCCTGGCAAGTCTAAAGGGGAAGAATTCAAAACGTTTTCAGCCTCTGTGCCTGGAGAAAATTTATGGTGGCTTCTCTGCCTCCCACTCTCCCCACTTCTTTTCAACACCTTGGAAAACCCCTGCTGTTTTAAATTTACATACCTTTTCAGTTACGGATGCCAGAATTTTGAGGCAGTCAAATAAATGTTCATCATCCTGCTGCTTTGGGAAGACCAGTAGCAGCCTTGCTGAGGGTTTGCTACCCAGCACTAATCCTAAGTCATCTGCGTTGATGCAGACACACTATCCTGTCTCACAGCAATCCCCTGGGAACTCAAGACATTAATACTGCTCTCCGTATGTATTTTGCTTGAAACAAAAAGAAAGCGTACTTCTCTATTAAAATGTTGCCAGAAATAATCAAGAAGGTGGATTGATACACTTCCACTGAAGCCTTTAATTTAATACAGCAGTTGCAGTATTGCCATTTCAAGAGAAAAAAACAGACTCAAACCAAAGATTTCCCTTCTGGCCATAACACAGCAATCTGTCATCTTGCTACGGAACAACACATTCATGGCAGGGTTTTTGGTAGTTATTTTCATCTTGACCCTATTCTAATGTCAGCTCTTGATGTCCAGATCTTTCAAGGAAAAGCCAACTTTGCCATGTCCATCCAAGAGATGGTTGCTTAACAGAAATCCTGCTGCTTTACTCTTGTGGTTTCCAGCACATCTGTAGCATTCACAATAACAAGGGTAGCATCACAGATACTATCTTTTCAATAACCAGTCTCAAACTTTGTATCTGATACCAGGTAAGATTTCCCTTTCCCAATGCCCTTTCTATCTTAACCTAAATGCCAACTGATGAATCTCATGCACTCCTTACTTCCATGTTTCTTTGCACTTGTCCTTTTGGACTCTTCCATATAGCAACCTTTCAGCATCCCCACCATTCTGTTATGAAACCCTGGATGGATTTTAACCATGTTCTATGTCATACTGCTACGTCTGGGCCTTTGCATGCTGGATGTGGCAATCAATTGCTTTGGGTAATGATTTTTAATCTTTGTTTTAATTTGGTGGTTGTAAAGATATGTAGAGTATCTTAAAACTCATCTACTACGTGCTTCACCACTGCACTTATCTTCCAGTCCTTTCTTACTCTTGCTGCAACAGCTTGTGTGGAGATACTTTCCTTATCTTAACAGGGTTTCTATTTACATCACTGGTTTTGTTCACAAATAGCAACATGAAACCACCTCTCCTTGCTTTGGCTGAAAACTTATGCAAAAGTCTATCTCAAGACCCTTGATTACAAACAGTTTCTTGCCTGCTCTAGTCTAGTCTTCATTCTATTAGTCCATCATGAATTCAGACATGGGAACTTGCTATAGCTAATGGCTAAAGCAATTGGCAGTTTACTGCTGGCTTTGCCAGAGACCTTCTGAAAGGCGATTAACCATTCTGTGCCTTGATTTACCCCATTGGAATAGAAGTTACAGGAACATATTACTTCAGAAGAGTAGCGTGAGGACCTATTAATGCTTATGAAGCACTGCTAATTTCTAAGAAACCATTAGATTAATGAAAGTAATGTGATTAGTAGCAAGTGCTGATTCATTAAAAGATTAAAAAAAGTCTACACTGGGGGAGAAGGTACTCATGAGATGGTAATTGCTCAGCCGTGCTGGGAACACAGTTTATTCTGCAGTGTAGATGGTGTCAAGCCACATTCCCAAATCATGTTACAGCTCAACCAAAACCAAAGGCTATCGCATAATTCAGGGACAAGGTGAAGACACAATTCACAGGCATGTCTACACTGCAAGACCAAAATGTGTTAGGCACATTGCAATGACAACTATCAAAAAGCTTGACTGATTTTGTAAAAGTGGCTTCTTTCTGGCTGCGTGCACAAGGGAGTCCATCTACAGTGAGGCTTTTAGCCGATTTCCCACTCATATTGCAACACTGATAGTTATTGAGGTGCTAATAATAGTCAAAAGTCTGGCGTAGCCATCCTAGACTAGTTTCATACACCAGGCGCAACACTCTACACAGTTAGTTTCCGACACATGATGCTGGGTATGAAGGCAACATCTTGCACACTGAACAACACGGCACTGAGGCCTCTCTCCTTTCACGACCCCACACGATGCACCCACCAGCAGTGGTCCGGTTGGAGGAGAAGGAATGTGATTGTGGCAATGACCTACACCTTGGGGTAAGCAATGTGATCAGGCTTCTCCAACCAAAAAAGACATATTGAAGGTATCTTTCCCTATGGCAGAGCATCACCCTACTCTTCTCTTAATCAGACAGCACAATGAATTAGGCTTGCCTCCCTCCTTGCAGCCCAGTATGTCTCAGTCTTATACGTACAGCCAAGTAGATGTATGGCCTGTTTAATGGTTTCCTGTCTTGACTTCTTTCTGCTCTAAGAAACCAACCCATCAACACCTTTCTGGAGCTGACAGAATTGCCATGGTTGCGATCAACTGTCTAGATATCTTCTGTGATGAAACTGAACGTTTTATTGAAGTAGTATCAAAATAAAACATTATGCTCTTTTTTTCATTTTGAATTCAACAGACAAGTTGTTTGTATTTAATGGTAATTGCAGAGGCAGTTATTGCTATGCTAGAGACTTCAGACTTGTTACGATTCAGAAAACTGGGGTTTGATGTAAATTTCAGAGTCTGCATGTCACAGAGCTGCATTATGTTCATACTTGTAAGCTGGCTCACAAAGGTCATCAACAACAAAAATTCTGAAATGAAACATATTCACGTCCATTATTGTTCAATGAATCCAAGCAAGAAGGCTGCTGAAAAGCCCTTCCTTTAAATTTAGTTGCAACTACCATTGCTCTTCCCACACCACTGACGGTTCAGAGAGCATGTACATGAAAGGAATACAGAGGGGACAAAAATCTTGTGTCTCACAATTCCATTAAAAGGATCTGTACTATTCCTTTTCCACTCTCAGTTTTAAATTCTTCTGAAGCAGCAGTAGTTTTAAACAGTTATTTCGCCTTTTTTTATTTTCACTGCTAAAACTAAATCGCTGCTGAAATACAGCATTAAATTCTAGAGAGCGGGACACATGAAGCCAACCGTAATATAAAAACCCAAACTACTTCCATACCAAACAGAAGAATAATTGGAGACAGATCACAAGAAGGGACAGGTGCAGCTTTAGAGAAATAAATTAATTGCTTACATAACCACTTTCACATATTCTTCTCACCCAAAATACACTTTATTGAATGTACTTCACTAGATTAGATGAACATCATCTGAATCAGAAAACTCAGTGAGAAGGTCAAATCATTATTTTGTCCTCAGTAACAATCATTTAGTTCTTCTATTCTAAATTCTTCTACTATGAGGTTTGAGGAAAGCTGTTTTGATTCTTTGTATTTTCATTTCCCAATCTGTCCTTCAGGGATAATAAAGCAAATCTGACCATATAGAGAGATCAAGAGAGTTTTGTTCTCTCCCAAAGCTTTTTTACAGCACGGAATTTACACCTTTCTCTAAAATAATATCAAAGGTGTTACTCTTAGCAAGCTCTTGTTATACAAGAAATTCTGTAGTTTAAAGCCAGGAAGTTTGCTAGCCCTTAAATTCCAGTAATATAGTTCTAAAAGGTGACAGGCACACACATAAAGACTTCTTTAATATTAGAAAATTGTACTGTATCTGATTTTTTTTCCAACAATTACGTTAACATTTTGTTTCACAGATCAGGGCAAACTGGATGTTATCAAACAGTATTTCACATGTAATTAATATTTGTGTTACCCAAGCAGAAACTCCTGTGTTTCAGTGAAGACCTGTATATCATTCTAATACACATAGACCTTAAAGTATTTGGTTTAATTGTAGCAGTTCTTATTGCGACTATACATCTTGTGTGAATTAGATAAAGGTAACTGGTCAGTTACTGTGATCTCAGATTTGTATTTAAAAAATAACAAATTAATAAGATGAATGAAAAATAAGAGCACAAATAGGGTTTACAAGACTTTCTCCTAAGAAAAGTTGAATAAGGCACTTGTAAACTAGCTCACAGAATATATACTGAAATTGCCATTTCATACTGGGAAGTTGAATCAAGACAGATGAATCTTTAATACATATATGGATCATCAAAGGAAAGAAGTTTGTGTTGCTCATTCAAAAAGTGACTTCAAGTAGAGAGCAAGTTATGAGTTCAGCATGTCAGGTTGTAAGAACACCTGGGAATGACTGACTTGCACGGGACACATGCAAGACATTACATATGTGTGTGTACAACATCCAGGGATATACACATAGTAAGTTCTTTCAAATATAATGAAACTTAAAAAGGCGTTTATGAATTCACATTTCTGGATCTCCTGAATTCTGTTAGGATTTTCACACCATTTAACAGCAGTCTTTACTATTACAGAAATAATAATAAAAATCTCAGGTGTGCCACTGGAGGGGAAGCAAATAACTAGAAAGATATACCCACACCTCTTGCTTATAAAAGACCAAATCCAGGTAGTACTCAGCAAGGGAAAGGAAGAAGAACAGAAACAGAGGAGGTCCCAGCAGCAACAGCACTCACTGCCTTTGAAATAGTAATGTCAAGCTTAAAAAAGAAATATTCCATTATCCCCGGCACCTGCTGCGAAAACATTATTCCCCCCACATTGGGCTGCATGTATGTAATAGTAGAACTTCACTTACTCACTGAAAACTGCTGTTTATCTGATAAGAGATGAAAGACTATCAATAGACTTTGTAATTTTAATACATACGCATATAGCGGTAAACAAACACTTGCTAAAGATCATCTTTGATCCTTATTAAATCTACATTTAAAAGTAGCTTCAATAATGGAAGTGAAACACATTTTCATGCTAATATACCAAACAGCACATATGAACTTAATGGGTTTGCACCGATCTGCTTGTAACACATGCTTACAAGCACATCCACACATTTTTGTCCTGCTCTCTGCACATATACTTTTGCAATGTCAATGGCATCTGTGTTTTCATCTAGCTGTTAACTTATATAGGACAAATACATCTGTAATATGCTTGATTAAACAGTGGGTATTCTTGTGTACCTCTCAAGTATGTAGTAAGGACAAAGGACTGAGGAAGGTCTCTGGCAAACTGTCTTTTGCTCCTACAGCCAGTCACCTGAAAAAGTCCATTCCATAAACTCAGCAAACTGCTCCCAAGTGAGAATTCCGTTTCTACCCCCTTTGCCCCAGGAATAACCTCTGCCCAGACTATTCAGGTGGTGTGAATCCTTCTGATCCCCCCAAAGTAATTCAGCAACCGGGTTATAGCTATTTTTTATAAAGTGCACTCTTCATTTTCATGTCATCTTCTCTTCTCCCAGTGTGTTATAGGCAGCAATCGTCACCTGTCTCAAATCCTCTGCATGAATACGCAAATTCTTTCACACTCTACATACAGACGTTGAAGAGGCAGTGTTTTGATGAGTTATGCATAAACTCCATTCAAAGTGCCACTTGACTTTAGGGCTCTAATGTCAAATATTTCACGCTTCCCCTCATTCCTTCTCATCTCAAGACCCCAAGACTGAAAGGCTTTGGAAAAAAAATCCAAAGTAGCTTTCAGGCAAGCTCACACCCCTCTGGTTCTCACATGCAACACAGACAATAGATAAGTGCCATGCACTGCGCAGTTTCCAAGCCACATTACAGATATTACCCTGTATAAGCCAAAACACCCAGAACAAAAGCTCCGCTGAAGTATAGGTCCCCTTAGGCAACTTCGATTCTTAGAAGCCAGAGACCATGGAGTTCAAGACCAAGGTGCTCTATTCTGCGCCTGAGGCTAAAGAGGCTACATGCACTGAGCAAATAAACTGCAGTCAATCCCCAAAGGAAGTCCTTGCCTTGATGCCTGGTTAATAGTTAATGCATAGGGCAAGTCCTCCGTAGCCAGGAGCTACCTGTGAGAAAAGCAGCATACTGTTATAAGAAGACAGACAGCTGAGAGCTGAACTTCATCTACTGAAATAGCAAGAACTACTTCCATTAACAATAACGTATGTTTTAATTAGTCTAAATGAGATATTTAGACATTACAATCATCAGGTCGTAGCATAGGCATTCTCATGGGAGTAAAAGGTGGCTAGAATAAATGTCCAATTATATTTGTGATCCCAATATTGCTGTCTCTAAACAATAACGCTCGGATGTCAACCAGCTTAAGCGCTGTCACGTTTAGAGCTGTACCGGCATGAACAGCGACAGCATGCACACATTGCATGGGGCGCAATAAATGTTTTTCATCTCTAGAGCACATTTTCTAAAGAGCACAAGATGCTTTGTAAGTGTGAAATAACAGTCTGTACAGGACATTATTTTTTCCTCTCTTCACTTCAGGAAGACTAACAGCATGTCCGTAACTGAGCTTTTACTTTTTTGTTTCTCTCATCAGTTCAATTGAGTCTAGAATGATAAAGGTTTTTTAAAGAGAGGGAAGGAAAAAATTGGCCATTTTCCCAATGCAAACAAAGGCTGTCCTGTAAGTAAGGGTCACTGTGAATGTAGCGGCAAATTAGACAAAGCCACTATTTTAATTTCCTATATATAAAATACATTACACTGGAGGATCTAAAGGATACTTGGTAGAGCTCAGTTTTCAAAACACCACCATAAAACAGGCCAATAAACCTCTTTGTTGATTAATACAAATACTAAAATAGCATATAGTCTTCAGGACCACGTGCGTTAACACTTCTAAGTGTTATTTGTATATCAACAACCAGATAAGCAATTTAAAGTTAACAAAAGCAGCTAACAAAGTGGCCCACCTTGATTAAACTTGGACACTGATTTACGGGAAAGCCTACACATATTCCAGGGGCTTTCTAAAGGTTACACAGTAAATCAGCCACAGTTAAAAGTCCAAAACCTGCAACCCCATTTTTCCATTGTCTTGCTTTATATAAAAAAATAGCATTGTTTCACTAAGGGGAGAAAGACTTTGTAGAGCAGCAAAGATGATGGGAATTGTCAGAATTGTCTACAAATCCTTCAGACAAGATACCAAAGTTCAGGCTTCCCAATTTAAAAATTTTACATTCCATTCATATAGATTTTTCTTAGTATCTTATTAGCAATCTTCCTAATCAGAGAGATAAAAAGCACCAGAAGATACTTAAAAAATATTCAGAACTACAACAAAACAAGATAATGAGGAGTTAAACAAAAACATTGAAAATTAAAACCTCAAAACAAAACTGCTTTAGGAATCAAACATTAATTAACTGCAGACTTCATTAAAACCACTTTGTAAAACCATTTATACTTGCAAATTGACAAATAAAAGCTAGATAGTATAGCTACTTAGAGGCACTCTTTTCCTTGGGTATAAGATTCCTTCTAACTATGGATGAAGCTGAACACTACTATGTTTTTATTATAGTACAGCCCCAAAGCTTCAAAAGAGGTCAAGACACCACTGAATCCAAAGGCACAGAATGAGAAACTTTCTCCTTTCCAAAATGTTTGAATAGGCTGCAGTCATTATGGAAGCAGCAGTGGCTCACAACAAGATCACTAAATTGGTTTTCAACTAGCTCATAACAGCATATTTCCTTCAGCATAGATCTTTGTGTGAGCTGCAAAAATCTGGCTGAGCAGTTTGCTAAATGCCCAAGTAGGTTGTCGGAAGTAAAACTCCTGCTGACTCCACTGGGGAGCTGCCTAAAGAATAGAGCCAATTTAAAAGCTAGTTTAGGTTATGTTTAAATAAGCAGCATTTACTAAAGCACTGACGTGACCTAATTAGAAGGGGAAAGTTTTACAGAAATTAAATACCATCTCCACATTACAGTTACAGCACGTAGACGGCACATTTAGAGGTGAAGCTACTTGCCAAATCTTTTTAAGTACCTGAAGCCCTCCTTTCTGGCTCCAGATAATCCTCTTCAAGAAAAGTCAGAGCAGGGACTGGGCGTTCTCAGACTGCATCTTCTGATTGTACTGCATACAGCTGACTCCCTCAGATCCCTGCATACCCTTAAGATTTAGTAGCCTAGGAACTTCTTCTAAATCTTCCAGTCCTATATAATTACATGTGGTTTCAGAAGTGGCAGAATCATCCATGTATAAGCATATATAATCAGTACTCGTATTAATGTTATTCTTATATATACCCATGCATAAGAGAACAGCACCACCTCTATGCCCCATTTTGCAAAGTCTCCCACACAGGAGCTTGCTTAGGGATTCTAGTAACGCTGAAATACAGTCGCTAGTAAAGGTAGCACAACAATTTTCGCAAGGGTGGATGGGGAAACTCTTAGATACGTGCACTCCATTAATTGGCTGCAAAGGATTAAACTGACTCTACAGAATACTACAACTGAAGTTGAGATTTGGGAGGGGGGCATTGCGTAGGTTTATCCAGGTCATCAGAAACACTTCCCAGTACAAATTCTGATGGCACTTTAATTAGGGAATGTTTCTAGACTCCCATTAGAATTTCTCATCACCACCAGTGAGCGTCTCTCGAATGGCTTAGCACGTGGGAAACCCGTTCAAGCTCCTGCTCCGAGTCTAGACAGAATAAGGAGTTGAATCTGGGTTTCTCTCTTCCCAAACGCAGAACACTAATTGCTGACAGACTTTGTCTGGTGTCTCGCACAAATACTTTGGAAGGGTTTAGTTTACCCCAGTGGAACACAAGGCGGGGTGGGG
>JANZLQ010000031.1:15514208-15543954 GCA_026212715.1 Elanus axillaris | reverse complement strand
GGTGGGGGGCTGGGGAGGGAATTTAAAATCTTGCAAAGTTTTGCATAAAGTTGTTTCCCTTTAAGCCCTATTTTAAACTTCATATTCATTCTACTAAAGCCATCATGTCTAACAAACAGACGTTTAGCCCAATATGTAAAAAGAAGAGCAAAAGAAAAAGGGGCAAACCTGTTAGCTACTTCTTTGCAGCTGAGAAAGATAAAATCAGATAAAAACACCCTGGAAAAGATGTTACAAAAAGATAGGGCTGAAGGTTCATATCTGTAACTTCTTTAAGAGTTAGAAAAAAAAAAGTCTCAAGCCTGAAAATCTGCTGCTGCTTTTCCGTCATAAGAGACATAGCTAACAGCAACAACAAATGCACTGTAGTGCTGCTGGGCTTTTGAGGCAAGTAGTAAAATAACATCTGAGTTATTAGAAGAAGAGAGATTAATTTAGCTGCATGAATAGACAAGAGAGGGAAAATTCTATTTCTGCCTAGTTCATATGAATAACAGAGACATCTGAAATTTAAGAGAGAATTCAAAACAAGGTAAATTAAAGCTGCTTCTTCTAGAGAGAAGTAATTTTGTGAGATACTCCTGTTTTTTTAACATTTGAGTGCAAGGAGAAACACTTGGAGACGTGATCAAAATGCATCCTCAGGAAAAAGGCAAGTAATGAACCGAGTATGCATAACTTTCCATACTTCATTACATTATAGGCAAAACTCTTCCAAAAAAAGCAAAACTCTTCAAGGTCTGTAGTTATTTTCAAACTTTTGGGGATGGACCATAATTTTGAAGTTACAAGCAGTCTTCATCAGAACTTTAGATCACATCTAAGACAGCATTGCTAATCATCTGGGAAGCAGTTGCCTTAAACCGATTTACTCCGAGTCCTCTCACAAGCTTTCTGTATAATGAAAATGGACATGTTGTGCTATTTTCAATAAAGTTACTCCTAATTTGCAAGGGAAAATGAAATCCATATTCTCAGCAAACCGTATTGAGCCTGATGCAGAAAGTAGAGGCCAACTGCCAAAACCGGGGATGGAAAAGCAATCGCTCCATGCAGTGGTTTGAGCTTTGAAGCGAGCACATTTTTACGGCTTGCTGGCAGTCCACAGCCACCCATCTGTGCCTTGACCCACATGCACCAAGTGACGGCACCGTGCTATGGGTGCTAGTGTTCACTGCATAATTCTGCTCACGTACAGCATGCTGCGTGCGCGTAGGCAAAGCTCCTATCACCTCCCTACTCAAATAGAGACTGGGTCCTACTGAAAGCATAATTAAAACTAATTTTACTGAAAGAGATTTAGAGATATTTTCTCCTTTCCATTTTAGATGCTTATTCTGAGAAGCTAAATTCCAGAAAGCCTTTATAGCATACATTAGGTGTTCATTTTTTAAAGTAACTGGAACGGTGTTTGACATTCTGCTTGAAATCCAGATGGGTTAACCTTGCTTATCTTCTCTGGTCTACTGGGTCTAGTCACACTCACAATACCCAAACGCTCAGTTTTACATTTAAAAGAACAATGGTTTCAAGAAGTTAAAAATTAGGCAACTTGTGATGGAGTATTACTCCCTTCTCAGGAAAAGGAAAATCAGAGGACAGTTGAAAATGGTGGGTTTATCTCACTTACTTTCACTAACACTGCTTAAGCTTACCACTGCAAAGATTTAATTCTTATCCTTTATTCATCAGAGTAACCCCCCAGAAAAACTTATGCAGAGAATTTACACGTCCAGAGAGAGATTGAAAGAACCGGAAGCCCATTACTAATGAACAGTGTGTTACAGGTAAATGAGGAGAAAAAATTGCAAGTAACAAACAAGCATGAGGTCAAATCTATCGCTAGTATCAGCCTCCAAAGTCACTTAATTATCACATGGATTACTTTGGTTGTGTTGCATTTGTAACTCTTCAAATTCCAACAGACTATTAAGTGCTGAGCCAATATTAATAGCAAGAATTATTGCATTTCCTGAGAAATATGAAAATTAAAAGCTTTAATTAAAAAAAAAATCAAACAGAAAAATGCATACCTACAGTACTTCATACAGCACCACTCCCATACACCTCTCCTGAAAGTCTTTTATTACAAATTCCCTCAGCAGGTTCTATTGTGTAACGACGAAGACTTTAAGAATGAGTTCACCTGTGCACACTAACTCAGTCAGGTACCATACCTTTGGGTAATAAGCCTTAAAATAGCAAATGAATCGTGAAAATTAGCAGCACGTTGTTGGGAAGAAATCTGTAGAATTGAAATAACATTCTTTTTAAAATTATCAAAAGAGACTAATTTGCTACAAGAAATGTTATGAACAGAGCAACTATACTTGCAGTAATTCACAAAATTGTTTGCTTGTTTCTTAGAAACTGTCTTTAGTTTAGGTAGACTTTTTTTTCCACAAGACACCAATTATATAATATTTCTCTCTCTCCGTATCCTGTCTTCCTTCCTTCAGAATATGATTCTTAACACAACTTGCAAAACTTTATTCTACTTTTTCAATCTTCAGGAATGCACCTGCATGCTTGCACAAAGTGCTGCTAAAACTACCTTACTTGAATAAAAGCCCGAAGTGATGATACCGTGCAAATTCACACCATGGAGGGAGAAAGAGAGACAGAGAGAGGGAGATGACTCCACATAATTCCAGTAAGACTCCTTTCTTGCAATTGGTTTTACATGGCTGGACGGGATACAATGTAAATTGAGCAACACACAGCAGATAGACACAGAAATGACTTCTACCAAAGATTTGATGTTGGGTCCTCTGACTGAAGCTTGCTGATATGCAACAGAAAATAACGGATCTAACATTATAGTAATTATGTGACTATAATGTGTAATACGATACAAGTCAAAATTTTTCTTTGCGAAGGTTTAAAATTCTGCCATATTAATTGTGAGCTGTAAGGTCCCAGCCCAGGAACTGAACTCATGTATACTTTTTAAAGACATCATTCAAACCATTCAGCTATTTCTGAATGACAAAACAAACTTTTGATAACTAGGAATGTGCAGTACCTAACATTAGGAAGTTGACCTCTTTCACTGAAATTATGTTTGCCAAGCATATTTAAAAAGTGATGCTGTCACGCTGTACCAAACTCTTGCTTCAAATTGATCTGATAAGTAATAAATTATCGTATGTTAATTTTTAGTTTGAGCTGAATCTCTATATTAACTAATTCCAAACAAATGTTTTGCAAACAAAGTAACCAATTAGTTTGGACCTAGTTCCTGTACACAGCTGCCTGCGCAAAGAACCTCGATCCACTTGCCGGACCTGTGCAAGTACAAGGCTTTGCTCTCGCCCATCTAATAGTTACCAGCTGGACATTTTTCTGTTTTGCCCCTCCTGAGCCCCTCACTTTGCTTTGTGAGGAGATACACGTCACGGGGAACCGGAATGAATTTACAATACGTATTTATGCATTAAGTATTTGGGAAGCATTTTTATAAATATTTGGCTCTGGTTTTTTTAGGTTTGGCTGTCACACCAATGACAGCAACATTTTAAGTGACATGAATGCAAAACACCCACACTCCTGGCCGGAACAAATTGATTATAAAATTTGGATGAACAGCCAGAAAAGGGTTTTTTCAGTCACATAGCTCTTCCCTTTACCCAATGGCCAGTGTACACTTACATGAAATAAAACACCACCCAAATTAGTATTCCCTCATTAATTTCCTGGATATCACACCTTATCCCATTAGAAAAGTGTTTCAGACCATTACTCTGACTTTTTTTTTTAATAATAAAATTTGTTAATTCATTTTCATGATTCAAATTTTGGGGCTCTCAGGAAAGCTTCTCTAATTGTTCTCTGGTTCTAAATGTTTGATGGGCTTTTCTTTTTGACCAGAAAACTATTTTCAGTGCTTTCCAACCACGAGCATCACAGCATCCCGAGGCTGTCTAGCCTACCACTCTCCTGCCCCCCCCAAATAGCAATTGCCTTAAAAAAAGAAAAAAAATAAATTTTAACTGACAGGTTATATAGTTGGTTTGCCCTTTTCTGTTTCTGGAGCTAGGCAGGCTTGCATTTTCAAGATTTCCTTTACAAGCCAGGAAACATGACCAGGAAACTAGAAAAGTTTATTTATGGTGAATGTTAAGATTTTCACCTAAGACAACAGCCTGAATTTTAAGAAAATCATATACAATGAAATTTCTTAAAAAAAAAACAAACCCAAAGATGTTGACAACTAGCCACCCTCTAGACTTATTCAGTGTGTCCTACTACATTTTAGTCTATCATTCGTTGAAAATTTTCCAACCTTTTCCCTTGTTGGCTTCCATCAAATTCTAATTGGGTATATATTTCACCTCTGTATTATCTAAGCTTTCAAAGAATTGTGTTATCATTATGGCTTCTCCTTCACTTGAAAATATAACAAATTGAAAAATGTTCTGTTTCTCAGAAAGAGTCAGGATATAGATGAAGTTTTCACTACAGTTACATCCCATGAAAAAAACAGGCCAAATAGCATGAGCATTTCATCAGGCTTCACAACCTGCTTGCCAGAAGCACAATGTTTAACATACTCTCACATACCAAAAGTCCACGAAGAGTGAAAACTCCAAACATGCTGTTCTTCTCCTAAGACTTGACAAACATATAATAAAGTATTGAGAACAAGATACATAAAGGACTTCCAAAGGTTGATGGTTTATTCCTAGGAAACTTGTAGGGATTCAAATATTTCCAATCTATACGGTTTAAAAATTGAGATAGCTTCTATCCCTTAAACAGAACTTCCATAGACAACCAGTACTTGTGATCTGAGGCTTAGGAGCTATCCGTTTTCACTTCTATTTTTAATAGCTAAATTGTCAAAGGAGCGAAAGAGCTACACATCGGTAAGTCTAACTTTCACAAAGATGGATATGTCCATTGTATGTGGCTAAATACACGCATTTCCACTGTCTCCCAAGATCTGTGCATTTGAGTGAGTAGACTGAAGAACTGCAAACTAAGCTTTTCATTTGCCTGCACATTTTATCTGTTATATATGAAGCCATAAATCAGTTGCATAGGACAAAGTGGAGTTAAATGCCTTCATTGCTTTCCTGAAAAAAAATCTGATTTAGGCTGTCATATTTTAAAAGCTAAAAATACTACGTATTTTTTAAAGGAACAGAACCAAATTTAATTAAGAAAACAATATTCAAACCCCTTCTCAAAATATTACAACAGTGCAAATCAGAAAAGTCTGCAAAATTTCAGCTTCTTGCAGACTCTGGAATAGCATAAATTGCTTTCTTAATGCTAAAAAGAACATCAGTGAAACCTGAAGTGAGTTGTTGACTGAAGTCATATCAGTAGAACAGTGAAAATAACAATATGCTTACAAGTACACATGTCCACGGACAAAGCAGATACCTTGAACAGGATACATATTTTATGTATTTTTAAGAAGTCGTATCTTCCATTCATGCCACCCTAAAAATGTACTCTATTTTCTTGCCAGAATTGCTGATGTCTTACAGTTATACATACAATATAGACATTCAAATATATCATTAATTGGAGGGGGAGAAGGGGATTTGATGGTTGTCTGCAATTGTGTAAACAAGTATTTTTTCTTTTTTAAAGGGAGTTTGATTACAGTTTGGAGATCGGAAACAAGTTGGTTTTTTTAAATATATATATATACACACACACATATATTCTTTTTTCCTTGCTTATGGGTTTACTCATTGTGCTAGTCACAATTCAAGCTTGTATGAATAACAGAAAACAGCTGTCAAAAGTGTTCTTCACATGAATGTTCATTCATAAATCAAGTTCTCATCCCCTTTAAGCTGCCCGTGAACCTCCTATTCTTCCCCCACTTTGACTTTTTATCCACATAGTCTTACTTAAGAAGGACACGCTTACATGGAAGAAATAAAAATATCTTTTCAGATAGCTTTCTCTATTTTGTATATACTTCCCATCTAGCATACATGAAAGACCAAAAGGAATGTGATCATTAACTTGTTACTTCACTCATTAGGAATTTTGCTTGGAAAGGTTCAGATAGAAAGCGCTAACTCTATAACAAGCATTAGAGATTGAATATAGCACTGCAAGAGCTCAACAAATGGCCCTTTACAAAGAAAGGCTACATTTGCCTACATTTTGTTCCATTTGCTAATGTGCCAGTTCATAGATTTTCCATGAATTATTAATGAATCATTGTGAACAGGCAGGAGAAAAAGGAAATAAAACATGTGACATTAAGCCTTTCATTTTTTTTTTCCCCTAGGTGTAACAAGAATTCAGCTATGAGAACTTAAGACAGCGCATAAGGACATGAGGATGGTAGCCAAAAAAGTCTGTATTTACTTGTTTGGATTTCCCAGATAGGCTTGTAAACAACTTTTTGTTTACAAATCTCTCATAGACTGTGGACCTGCTAAGTCAACTGATGAAAAGGAAGGAACAAATGAACGCTAAGACCCATTACCTGTCCATTTAATCTTCCTGCCCATGAACTGATTTTAAAAAGGCTCCTGGCATGCTGGTGCCCATGGGCAGAAGCACAGTTACGCAGAGCAGCAAAACATTGTGAAAATAAGCTGTGCAATTACTATCTGCCAAAGGCTGACATATTTGAGTTTCTGCAGAATTAGCAAAAAACAGGACACTGTCCAATTCTGTTTAGCAGACAATTCTGAGAAAAGTGGTTTTGTAAAGAAGTGAAAAACAGGGAACGGCTGTCCTCGAACTCTCGCACATATATTTATATACATGTGTGTTCTGTATTTGTACAACTCAAAGTGTCATCTCATCAGCCTTAAAAAAACAAACAAACAAAACAAACAAGCAATATTGCCCACAGAACTGTTTTATTGCTATTGAAGCCAGTAATACTTTAGATTAAAAGCTCTGTAAACTGTGTGAAGATCTTTCCCATTTTAATTGTAGTACTTGGGTAGAAATCTTTTAATATTCTTCTTATGCCTCAACAAACAACATGATTAATCAAGTCATCTGCTCAGAAATTCAAATTCTTTACTTTTACGCACTTTTTAACAGGGTTATAGGAGGACCTCAGCTAAACTTCCAGACGTACGTTTTCATACCTTTGAAGGGGGAAGTGCAGAAAAGTAAATGTGCATATGATACGGCTTCCCTCTCTACTTGCTTGAAGGCCAAATTTGAGCATTCTGAAACTTGTGGTCTGGAGTCAATAATTCAAAATCTGCATCAGAATGTGGCCCATCTATAGAATTATTTAATTTTTTTTTCCTCATGCCCGACATTTACTTCAGTACTTAAAAGATCAAAAGGAAAAGCTTTGCAAGTTCATCAGTCCCAATCTTGGTAGCATCTTTCAATTGAACATTTGAAGAATAAGCACAAAATGCATTATAGTGAAGTGGAATGAACTCACTCTAAGGTGGTATGCAGCTTCCTGAATCTCTGTCCGCTCTGAGCTTGTTTTATGAAAAACTAAAAGTTCACTTCACTCTAAGGAGGCTTGAAAACACTTAAGGCAGCAGCAGATCTTTTCTCCTGTTCATAGCTCTGAGCTGAAAACCCCATGTGTTTGGTCTCATTTTTTAACTAAATTCATGGTGATCTTACATTTTTCTTACTGTGTATTTTGCATCAATAACGTAGCAACAGTTCCACAAGTGCTACATATGTGCTACATTTCTTCTACCTATACTCAGGCTAAATACTACTATTCTTCGAACAGTTACAGGTATACAATCAAAAATACTTCCCCTCAAATCCACAGGCAACCTTCTCCAAATCAATGGCAAGGGTAGCCTGTTCAAAATTTGACCCCATATATTCTTTGTGAGTGTGAATACCCCTAAAAGCTTTGCCCCAGAAACCCCTATAGGGCTAGCTTTACCCATCTGCAAACTGTGTTATGTGTTTTTCAGTAAGTTTTCTGCTAAAAATGTACAAATAGGAGCTTGAATTACTGATATTTTGTGACAGATTAAAAGGAGAAAATGCAGAAAGATTTTTTGCAGATGCCTTTTGACCTAAAGCGATATCCATACCTTTATAGCCCTATACACATCGATGGATACACAGCAACGTACAAGAACTATCATATTTAACTACAGGAGAGATCAGAAAGGGACGGCGGCCTCAGAGGTTGAATGGAGGATGAACAGAAGGCATGCCTACCACAGAGCATACGACTCTGCTTAAAATCCTCCTGAAACATAACCTCCACAAATTACCAGAACTGGTTCCACAGCATTAGCAAGTGGCTTGCGAAACCCTTCTCTAATCTCCAGGAAACTTCCAAATAAAAAGTCTGTGGCAGTTGCCAAAGCTCTTCAGCGTAAGAATGGCGTGTTTCTTAAATACAGTTAGGGTATACGTTGTGGGGTAAACTCTTCCAGTGGATTTTGCTTTAATACATGCTCAAACGTGTCCTACGAGCACTGGCCGACGTCTCCAAATTCAGGCCTGGGCTGAAGCCTTCTCTGGATGTAAACTTTGTTGCTCTTTTGGTCTACTAAACTACTAAGAAGTACATTCTTCTCTCCCAAAATTAAGGTGACTTTTGAAGATTTCTGCATACCAAAGCTGCCTCGCTTTCTACCCAAGTGAGGCCAGCATATACACCACCATGACTAAAGATATAAAGGCAAAAATGACTTCATTTTGTGCTGTGCCTAGCAGAGACAAGCATGAAGGCAGAGACATGAAAGGAAGGACTCTACACGCTTTTTCTCATCATCTACACCCCCCTATTTCCAGTCTGCCGTGTATGCCATTTACTGCAAACCAACCACCCAACACACCGCTACAAGCAAAATCGCTCTAATTCTACCTAACTAAATCAAAATCCATTCTTGTGCAGATTACTGCAAGGGCCTACATTTTCATTATCGTATCAAACTTCCCCTTTCAAATCACAAGGAAAGCTGCCCAAGTGAGGGCTGAGAGCCTTATTTCATTACGAGTTAACTAACTCATAATAATAATAATAATAACTCATAATAACACAACTAACTCGTAATGAAATACGCAGTCACTCCAGCAGGAGAAGAAGAGGCTGGACCGACAGCAATGGCTGTCCTCGCCTCCTCCTCCTCCCAGCCCTCCAGAAGGTCTCTCTATCGCAGTGCAGTTCAACACAATGAATCCTGCGGCCTCATTCACAGGCAGCCACCATGAGAAGGACAGACATGGCTGAGGTCCTCAGGCAGGTGCCCTCCTGCTACCAAAATGGTGGTGAATCCACCTAGAGAAACACCATGCTTTCCTCCAAAGAGCTTTCAAGTAGCTCCTCGTAAAATAAAAAGCCTGCCTTACCGCTGACTGGGAGCTGTGCCTGCAAGATGGCAAAGATCGCGTCCTTCCTCCACTTCATCTTGCTTGCCCCGGCGGTGCTGGGGAGCGGGAGGCCACGGGGCGAGGAGGAAGAGGAGGAGGAGGAGGAGGAGGAGAAGCCGGGCCGGGCTCTGCCGCTGGGCCGGCCGGCAGAAGCTCCCCTCCTACCAGGCCCTGCCAAGTCCACCGCGTCGCCCAAGCACGCGCCTTCGCTGCCTCGCAGCCTCTGAGGGCTGGGGTTTAGGTTCTTGGTATCGATGTTTGGTGTTTCCTTTTGGTTTTTTTTTTTTTTTCTTTTCCTCTTCGCAAAACAGTTTTTGGTGGGTTGGGTTTTTTTCTTTTTACAGTTTGTCTGATGGTTCCTAGGTCATCCCAGTCAGCAGCTGCTGATCTCTACACGGGGCTTAGGAAGCGTTATCGGTATCAAATTTGACCTGGCTTCAAAAGGGGTAGTATATATAACTATGCCCTGTGCGCAGTATGGCATAAATAGAAGTGTAAAATTTTAAGTTCTAGTCGCTCTTGAACAAGTAGCTGGCTAAACTGGTAAAGATATAAAGCTCATTTCTAAATCTAATTGAAATATGGCCTTACCACGAGCGGCTGCACTCTCAGGGCTACGGGATGGCCGCCTGAGAGAGAGCTGGACTCTGCCCACCCTTGGAGGCAGCGTCCACAGGACACAAAAGACCAGCTCAGCTGGCTCTGCCCAGCTCACTTCAACCGTACCCATCTATGAAATGGAGACGCCTTTTGATGTGTGCGCCCCGGATCTTTGTATTTGGAAAGGGTGTCAGCGTGTGAAGAGCTCGGGAGCCATTTTGTCCTCGGAGCCACCTCAGCCCCTGGAGAGGAGAGGCTGCGTCACCTCTGCAGGAGAGCACAGTCCGCGTCTTCTCCTCGCTCAGCTTGAAAGGGAGAGCTTGGCAGCCTCTAGCTATGCACGCCACTCCGACCTGCCGAGTGGGCCATGGGATTCAACCTTCTTGCTGCTTGAAGCTGTCCTCTGGCGACAGAACCCGAGGGAGACTGGCACAGCCCAGGAGTGGGATGAGTGGTTTCAAGGCGGCTGCGGCCTGGGAGCTAACAAGGCTTTTCAGCCCATTAACACGGTCCTCAGAGCGACACAAAACCGAGGTCTGCCCAGCAGCCACGATGGCAAAGCCTGGTTTCCCAGAGACCCATGTTCTCCCCCCAGCACAACGACTGCAGGGCCTCCCCCATCGCCCCAAGCTCCTGCCCCCCCACATGGGGACAACCCCAGGTAGCACGTGTACACGCTGACTGACCAACCCAGCCGCCAGTGCGAAAGTGAAAATGCCCTGTTTTTTCTGCTGCTCTGAGGAGACTAATAAGATTGCTGCAGCTAGCTACACAAAACCACGAGTAGGAACAGGTTATGTCTGAGCCTCCTTTGCTGAGCTGAATTGATGTTGACCCCCCAGGTCAAAAGTGGCTGGGGTGGTGGTGAGCAGCAGGGCTGAGGCAGGAGAATCACAACACTCGTTTCCTTACAAAGTCAAGCTAGTGATCAAATCAGGTGGTATTAAAGCAACCCTCCGAAGGCAGCGGTGGATAACCACACAGGCAACAGAATAAGAACGCTTTAGCAGTAACCCAGCAAACGTCACTCAGGAGAACGCTTCGCACTATGAGCTAGAAAAAACACAATAAACTGATGTGTGTTAATTGTATTAAATCATTTCATTATGCTTTTACCCAAGGACCTCAACATGCTTTTCAAATTAGCCTTACTAAAGCTGGGGCAGTTAAGCTTTTACAGGTAGGAATTTCTTTAAGGGAAACACAGAAAACGAGGCACTAGAACTCAAAGGAGAATCAGGGATACCTGGGAGTTATTTGGGTTTAGGGTTGGGGGGTTTTGGTGCATTGGTTTTCTTTATTAAAAGCAAACAGAAACCAAAACTGAACCCACCACCACAGAACTTTTACTTGCATGGGAGACCAAGGTGTGTTTAGGGGGACTTCCTCCTCAACATTTCTCACTGCATTTTTTTTAAGTTATTATTAAGAAGCAGCAGCAGCTAATAAAAGGATTCATTTAGGGCAATAGAGGGGAGAAAAAACCCAGCATAATGAAATGAAATTAAGAAAGGTGAAATCTGGAGTTTTAGAAAAAGCTTCCTGAGAAGGAGATATTAGACAGAAGTAATTTCTCCAGTAAAGTATTAGGGCATTTATATGAAAATCATACCACTTAACACAGTGATGCCAACTCTCACTTTGTAAGAAATCTCACATTACTGTGCTCTTTTCAAATGTGAACAAATAGAAATTTTCACTTTTGTTAACAGAAATAAAAAGTACATTTCAAACAACTGTGAATTAGAAAAAGCTTAAAAACATGACTTGGATGCACCTTAAAGCTGAATTTCAAATTCAGCCTCCCCCATAAAAATACAACTGGCTCAACAAAAGATTGCTGAGTGTTTTCACTAGTAATACTATTAACACACTTCAGGATCAGAGCGTACACTGGGAGGAAGCATAAGTATCTCTTCCTGCCCACCCCCCCCCCTTCTAATTCTTAGAAAAGAAAAAGAAGAATGTGTATCCCCAGCAGGTACAGAACAGGACTGGTGATAACTATTTCCCAACAGCATGAAGACAACTGGCAGGGTGACAGTTATTGTGCATATAAGAAGGATTTGTAGTCTTTTGCAAGCAAAGTATATTGAAGTTCTTGGAAGAGGGAGACCAAGAAATTTGTCACCTTGCTGTCTGGAACAATAAAGGCTAATACACTGATAAAACAGTATTATCTTCTTATTTAACAATTATTACATATTGTTCCAGTAAATACCAAAATTGTTAGACACGAGCATTACTCCAGCACCCAAAACCCTAGTGCTGCACGCCATTCTGCGATACCTAGACAGTACTGCTAAGCCTCCACTCTTCCCCCAGCCTTGGGGAGGGTTTCCTCTGCGGCTCTTTTACCCCAAAAGCTGCAAGGGAAGGCTGGAGGTGGGCTCTGAGTCACCACCAGGCAAAAGGTAAAGCACAGGCCATGAGAGCCACCATGCATTGAACCTGGAAGAGGTATCATTAGTCCTAGAAAATGGCTGTGCTCAGGTACATGGTCTATGTTCCAACGTGAGCCAGATAAAGCCTTTTCTGTCCACTTCCCCATGTAGCAGAAGATTGGCTGAAATAAGGAATTAGTGAGAGGAAAAAGACCCCTGCTCCCACTGCAGGCTGCCTAAATCTCACTGATGCCTTCTCCAAAAGCTAAAATAATATCATACTATTTATTGATATTTTTGGGTAACAGTATTTTCAGAGGAGCAAATGGCACTGCTCATCACTATTCTGCTGACCCCTGTCTCCTGTTATTGATCATAGCTTCTCCCTCCGGCAGAAAGCCAGCAAATTATCACTTTGAATAAAGAGTTGAGGCCAAAGGTAAGGAAAAGGAATGAAGAGCTGTATAAGAAAGGGAGATTAATGGCAACAGTAGGCACACTGGGAGAACTGCAGTTGGGCCAGTGTGTTTTGATGTCTAGATAGGGAAAGGTCAGAGAAATAGAGTATATGGACTTCATTTAGAAGTGTGGGTAGAGTCAGAAAAAGGCATAGCATGACAGTGCCCCTAGAAATTCTCTCCTCCCAATCCCTCATCTTTTGAAATAAGGCAAGCTTAAAATTATAATCTAAGTACAATGAGTATACAAAAAAAAGCAGTCATGCTTGTATTACGAGTTATTCTCACAACAAGCACAGCATGAAAGATATGAATCACATGCAGTCAAGGAGTACAGAAAAAGATAAAGGGGAAGCAGCCTCTTCTCTAGGAAAACGCTTTTCTCTGTTCATACACCTTGCAATTACACGATGAGGAATTATTTGCTTAGTGTGTCACCTTCTTTCCATCCTATTCAGTCTTTGCATCTCTAGGAACTACATAGCACAGTAAAAACTTAGGCACCTCCTGCCCACGTCCTGCATTAGGCAATCTCATACGTGCATTTTTACCAACAGTTTAAACCACACTGATGTTTCAGTTTACTCACTTCAGTCAGATCATAAGAACTTTGTTAACATTGGACTAGAATGCCAACACTAGTTCAGCTGAACCAGCAGCTTTTTTTTTTTTTTCCAATACAGCCAAGGCCACAGCAGAGACATAAAACCCTCCCTGCTGGGTTAAGAAAAGCTCTCAGCTAAATTTGACTCTTTATCTAAACATATGGGTGGAAGAAAGTGCATTTCAAGAATTACCTGGACTGGGAAGACTGCAAGATTTGATTTATGGTTCCTGAAACAGAACGGGTCAGGGAATTGAAATGGTCCCCAAGTACAACTCAGTTGTGTTTAACACTGGTTAAGGTGCAGCTCATTATCTGTAAGGATAACATCTTTCATAAAGTAGACAAGGTATGCATTCAATTGGTTCTGTGCATCAATATACCATTCTTTCTCTGGACACAAGAAATCCTGGAACAGCTCTAATGCAAGGGGCTGATTCATCCCCAGAAGCATCCCCTTTTCATGCTCACTGGTTATGCTTTGACTGTACTATAAAAAAAAAGCAGCAGGGTTTGCAGTTTTAACAGGAAATAAATGAAAACTAAAAAACAAACCACCACCACAGTCAAGCTGAGGATTAAAAAGTAACTACACACTGCCCTCTGGCTCATGCATTGCTACCACAGAGAGCTCGCTTGTAATCATCACTGCAGAGTGCTGGGACTGAGAAGAGGTCAGTTATCAAAAGTTCTCCTTTGATACAGTTAGTACTTGCAGGCAAAATTAATTCCTCCATCACCTGTTGGAGGAGCTGGACAACTTTAGAGATGGGAGAATCCAGACAGACTGCAGAGTCTTGCCCCGATCCATCAGGGAGTGACAGCGATAGTGCCACAACTAACTCAACAAGTACTAAAATAATTTTTGAAGATGTTCACACAAAGATAACGGGTGTTAAATAAGCAACAACCTTCCCTGGTAAGCAAGCTGTAGCCCCCAGCAAGGCATGCCATTCATGCAGTAGACTAATACACTGAAAAGAAAAAAAGTCTGCTGTTTACAGTGTGTAAGCCCACAATTTTTACTGACGAAGTGTTGCGGACTGACAGTCCTACATTGCTTCACCGCATTTCAATGCGCTGTAGTGCCTTACAGTGAAGCTTCACTTTGCTATAATTGGGTTCAACTGTGCTAATCCCCTTGGAATGCAGCAATTAATACTTATTTAGTGATAATTGCTGCATTCCAAGAGGATTAGTCCCTGCCCTGCACTTTTGCCAGCATTGCAAATGGAGAGCTGGAAAGAAGACGGTGTCTAACTACAAGTCTTGCTTTGCAGCTCCCAACAGGGAGACAAGAGAAGTTGGTCTTGCTACAACTGCTCCCCTCTGTGTGTGAAAATACCACTTTTCCAAGGAAAAACCACTTGACTGACACTTCTTGCAGCTGCATTGTGCAAATAGAAACCCTGCCACATCCAACAAGAAAAAAACCCAACAAAACCAAAGCAAAAAAAAAACCCCAAAGCAAGACACCTGCACAGTACCATAAAGACAAACACAGCCACGAGTGTATGTTTCCTATGGGAGATGATAAACAGGCCCTGATGCAGTGTAAGAATGAATTACTATTCATTATTTTGGGGGTTTTGTGACTAGCAGTTCCCTGTTCCCGCTATGGTCTTAAAAATTTCAGTGCAACATGGGTTTTGGAAAGCTCTAAGGATGATGTTAGTAGAAAGTTAAAATGCATCTTCTCTGAATGCTCAGTTTTGAGACTACTGAATCTGTAATGTCCAATATTTTTCCTCCCCAGTGAAGCCTTTATGATCTCCGAATTATTTTTTCTTTTAATGCACTGGAGAGAACACTGCTTATGTCATATCTTAAGAAGGAAGCACAATGCTTCTTTTCCTTTAAGCAAGTCAAGCCTCTCTCTCTCACATCATTAACATTTTCACCTGTAAAGAGCAGGTGAATTTCCCTGATTACATTACAGCACATGTAGAAAAATTCTGGGACTTGACCACTAAACACACATTCTGAAAATGCTATTTTTAATTATAGAGCACCTTCAGTATTTTCTTGCATGGTGTACAGACTATAACTGATCAGTAAGGTTATGTCTTTCACGAATACAGCAGTATTGTGAAGCCAAATTTTAAGACCTGCAACAAGTATCTTCATTTCCTTTACTTTCCTCCTTTCTTCACCCCTAACACACACCTCTTCTGCATTTTTCAAATTGTCATCTGAGGGAAAACTTAATTAAATGAACTGAATTGCATTTAAGCATTTAAAACAAATCGAAAATCCAATTCATGCTTGAATAGCCAGTTTTGGCTAAATGACAACAGGAAAGAACTACACGAGGTTCTTACAATCACATACTGCAGGTTTTGTGCAATTATTTTTCTATCTCTTATCTTTAAACAATTGCTTCACTTTAGTCTAGAAACAGTTACTTTTTAATAATGGATGATGTTTAATAGGTTCTACTGGCATAAAACATTATGGAAATACAAATTATCTTCACTGTTTTCACATAAATATGTATGCTTACATATGCAATTACATACATACTGCCTAGTATTTCTTAAAAGTCTGTCTTTCCCCATGTTTGCACATGCATACACACACCCTCTGCGTGGCTTTGTCAACTTACTCTGCATTTGTAGCAACCAGAAGTCATCTTGTTTTTAAAAAAAGCATTCCTCTCATCTAAAGGTACTGAGAAGTTTCACAAGTATTTTACATGAATTCTACATTTTTCTAGATAAGGGCTGGGGAAAGTAAGGGTGCAAAACAAGTAAGGTTGTAACCTGAGCCAGTGGCAGTAGCAAAAATAATGTGAAGTATTTCTAGACCTGTATGGGCACAGATACAAGACATTTTTCTGATGTTTTTTCTGAACATAATGGTCATGCTATTTTTTGCCCGATTATTTGCTGACTGGCAGTAGATAAGGGTTCTGTACGCTGCATGGTGTAAAAGATACCAAAAGGAAAACACTGCTTTTGGATGGCCTTGCAGTGTCTGGAGAACTGCCTCATTAAGGTAGACATAGATAATAGAGGCACTAACGAGCATTCTTTAGGGTAAGATATACCAAAACATGTAGAAGATCACGCTGCGCAGAATCATCCGAGAAGGGTCAAGCAGCGGACAAGTGAGGAAGACTATATGCGCGCATGAAGGACATTTACATATGATAATGAGCTCCCGGAAAGTTAATGAATATGTAAAACTTTTCTCGGAACTGTAATGAATATGCATATCAAACTTGTCTATAAACTCTGCAATTAACCTGATCAGGCGCACAGGATAGGAGGAGCGATCCCCTGTGTGCCCAGTGCTGCAATAAAGGATACCTCTTCATAGTCTTCTGACTGCCGAGTCCTGATTTCGGCTTTTCACGGAGGTTGAGGGAGAGCCTCCCCTTTCTCAACAAGACCTACAGCAGTTGTTGGATCTACCACCATAACTGTACCAACTCTTTTGTTTAAACTGGAGCAATTATATACAAAAGTAAGCCTTACAGCTGCAGGAATCGGAAGCAAAGGGCAATGGAGAATTGTTAAGGCTTTTCTATCTAGGATATGAAGAGCTAGAGAAAAAAATAATTCAGAAAAATCACTATAGCTACTAGGTTCTTTGATTAAGAAGACAGCATCCACTAAATAATACAAAACTTCATCACTTCAGATACTGACTGCATACCTGGTGTCAGTCAGCCAGAAGACTCCAGGCAGCTCTGCAACCAGCACAATCAAGGAAACTCCAATTTTTAAAGAGTGCACCTTTTGTACCTTTAATATACATGAACTGGGGTTTGTTTCCTCTCTTAAGCTCCTAATTGTCATGACATATATAGGACCTTTGTGGCTTCAAGGTCAGACTACCTGTTTCAAATCTAAAGCCAACTGAGTAAAAAAAAAAATCTAAATCTGACAAAAGCAAGTGTCCATACAACATGTTACCTAAGCCTCGTTTCCACAGAAAACCAGGGTACAAAGAACATTAACCGCTACAGCCAGAACAAATGAGTCTTAACATGACTCTAACTGCACTATAATAATCAACACAGAAACTCTGAGGAAGCCTCTAGACGCAAAAGTCAAAAAGCCCTGGGAGCAACTCACAGACTGAGCTTCCCAGCAAAGAAAACAGAATTATTGGGGAACACCAAGGGCCAGCTGCTCCACCAGAGCAGAGGAGCTGGCAGGGCAGCGGCCTCACCACCAAGATACGTCATCCCACAGTACCTGGTCAAGAGGAGCCGGTTGGGAGACAGCAATCAGGGTCAACCACGGTCGAGGCAGGATTGGGGTCGAGTCAGTGGGACCAGGCGAGAAGCGAGAGCTTGAGCCCTGGTGCAGCATTGACGCAGGCTCGTCCCAGCTGAGCTTCACCACCCCAATACCTGCACGCAGCCAGGGCTGGCCCCCAGCACAGGCACCCCAAACCACTGCAGGGGGCTGGGGGGCACTCAAACTACCTACCTCCAACAAGACTCATTAGCTGTCGGAAATTGCAAATCAGAATCAGGTGGTTTCATTCAGCTAACAAGAAGCCTAAGCCAAAGCATCCTCACTTTGGGTTCTTACAGTTTGTAAGTACTGAGAGAAATAAACGCTATTGAGTCCGGAGGTGACTGTTCCCAGTCGATGTTCCGAGGTGTTCTATACCTGTCTCCATTTCCTTTACTAGAGTTTCCTAATTTAAAAACCTTTAAATCATTTTCATGGATATTACCTCTGAGCACTCTATAGCACAAAATGATTACAAAACACAAAAAAATGATGAATGCTTCTCTTTTAGCAGCTGGCAGGCTGCTGTGTTTATGGAGGAAAGCATTCATAATGTAAAGCACTGCAGAAAAAGAATTTGTTCTTATCATGCCCCCCTGTCGTATGCTTTTCCAGCATCTTTGAGTTACGATGAATTCAATACCAATTTTAAGTATCAAGTAGTTAACAATCAACCCGAATGTAAGTCTATGGCACCCTCTTGTGTTCAACAAAAATATAACAGTTTATTCGATACTGACTCTAGATTCAGCGTGCTGTTGTTATTCAGGAAAAACCTGCTGAAAACAAATTCATCCATGAAGTTACAATTAATACTTTCTCGCGTTAATCTACTACTCTGATTGAGCTACCTCTATTTTATGGTGAAGATCACAGATACAACATTAAGTAGGTAAGAAATTAATTTCAGATAGAGCTGAATAAAGGATTAAACTAATACCTGATATACATAAACTCTAATCTGTAATGATGTAGCATGTCACAAGAATCTGCTTGGCGCAGGTTTTACATTAAAACACAAGAAATCGAAAATCAAGAAGTAGAAACACAGATCTCTCAACAAGGAAGATTAGTAGACAAAGGAAAAACATGACTACATGGTTAAGAAAGTCAGGCTGAGATTATCCTAATTAAAGAGTCCCAGCTAACAAACATCCTGTGACTTAGTGAGGTGCCTAAGGTTATCCTGTGTCACAGATTCTTCCTATGACTAGAGATACTTAATGTCCTGGGTATGGAGAGTGACTTCATTACTATTTAGAATATGCTCAGATACGTCAAGCATGCCATGGTAGAGGATACACGGAAGTAAAAATGCTGATTCATTGTTTACAGCTGTATTAATTTCTTATACTTGGCCTCTTCTATTCTAAGCCACAGTATTAATTCTGGATATTGGGAAAAAAGGAAACATGCTCACAAGCGAACTCCTGAATGAGCCTAATACAACAAAGGTGAGCACAGGGAGAAGAGAAGAAGGTGAGGAAAAATGGGACAAAAGCTGATGACTTTCTTGAGTTAGTGACAGTAACATTTACACACCTATTACTAAGGGAGAAAAACAGAGAGATATTTAGTATGATTGATGCCCTAGTCTGCTTTACATTCCATTTCGATGTACAAAGTCTCTTTATTCAAGTGTTCAGTGAGATGCATAGATGCAACTGCTCCACATAGTTCTCCGATTAACCTTCAAATCCAGCTCTGTACATGTAGCTTAACCATTCTGGCTTTCACCACTTTCCAAAAGAACCATCTGGCTGGGGTTCTCTCAAGCTTTAAATGTAAAGAGATTTGGATGATCTAAAATTGTCCCAATAAAATGCAGTAGTATTACAAAACTGTTTAAGATGAATTCTTACCAAAAAAAAGCCCTTCCACTCCGAATCAGAAAAGACTTGGGAATTGGTACTAATGGGAACATCAAATCCAAGAAGACAACCAGCAACAAAACAAAACAGGCTTTGTTCTGTACCAAACTCTCAAGTGAAACTGATTCTTTTAAAGGTCTTGTACTGGTTTCGGCTGGGATGGAGTTAACTTTTTTCACTGTAGCTTGTTTGGGGCTATGTTTTGATTTGTGCTGAAAAGTGTTGATAACAGAGGGCTATTTTGGTTCCTGCTGAGCAGGGCTTACCCAGAGCCAAGGGCTGTTCTCCTTCTCATCCCATCCCACCAGCAAGGAAGCTGGGGATGCACAAGAATTTGGGACAGGACACAGCCAGGACAGCTGACCTCAACTGACCAAAAGGATATTCCAGACTATAGGACATCATGCTCAGCATGTAAAGCTGGGGGAAGAAGAAGGAAAGGGGGGAAGGAGATCAGAGTTATTGCGTTTGTCTTCCCAAGTCACTGCTACGTGTGATGGAGCCCTGCTGTGCTGGAGATGGCTCAACACCTGCCTGCTGATGATATAGTCATTTAGAAATGCAGAAGCCCTAGCCAGAAGAAATAATCAAATAAGGCTTCCTTGTATTCATTTTCACAGACTCCACTGTTATTATTTAATGTTTCAGTTCACAGTACTAGATGCAGAAGAGAAAGTGAAACATGAAGATGCTTATTTAATCCAAGGAAGGAAAGCCAGGTGTAAAAGGGTGTTCCACCTCTTACTCTAGCAAGCATGAAAGACTCCAGAGCGACGATAAATCAAGAACTCCGAAGAGAGGGTGCTTGTGTGAAAGACAGCATGAGGGAGAGGAGTATTCTTGAATGTGCAATAAATAACACTTGACACCACTTGTCAAAAAGTATTTTAATTTTAACAACAGCCCAGCATCATCAGTCTCACGCATCAGAAGTTATGGAGTGACACGTAATGCATTCAGGTGTCCCTATGGTAAGAATCAAGTTCATACCAGAGGATCATTTGAGTTTCCACAATTGTTATGCCTTGTATAAAAATATTTTCCAATTTCATATTTAATGTCAGTGTTATCTGCTCAACATAAATTGCTTCCATATTGTAGGTTTTTTTGATCCTAAATTAATTTTCAATTAGTGGAACAGAACGGGTTTGCTACAGTAACAAGCACCCTTTTTCCCCTTAGGGAGAAGGAAAACTTAGTAAGTTATGTCAAAAATACTTTCACAAATCATTCCAGTATTTGAGAAAAGTGGTGATATAATAATGACATTAAGACGTAGAGAAGATTTGATATGATGAATTCCACTGTTCTATATATGGATCTGCCTCTAAGGAGTCTAACTTCTCACATTCTTTTCTCTGCCAATGAGGTAATATTTGCTCATTGTTAAAATCAATTTAACTGCTCGTAATCACTTTAGGCTATTTGTGAACTCAGCACATGGGAGATAACAGAGGATGTAAAAAGGCATTTCTTTTTTTATTGTTGTGTGTGGCTTATTTTAACAGAGAATTAATTATGCACACCTTTCATTAATTTTCATTTTCTACAAGTCATGAATCATCTGTATCATACTGTATTGCTTCTTTCTCACTTCTAGATTACTAACCCAAAATTGCTGTGTAAGGCTTCCAAAACAAAAAAATCTGTTCAGTTCTGCTGTTGAGAGTAATAAAAGCTGATACATTGCCATTTGATCAGACTAACAAAGCTGAAGATTTCAGGATCCTAATCAGAAAACATTTACTCTTTACAACATTCTCACTGAATTTACAAGCCACTACTCTTCTTATACTAAAGCCAGATACTTCAGGTATTACCACCCTCCTTCTATTAAAGAGTCAGGGCATATAACCACTGCTAGCTGAAGAGTTACCAAGAACTTATCATGAGGTACGCGTAGTTTGCATAAACACAGTCATATTCTATAGCACATTCAATATAGGTAGCAAAAGAGAAAAATGGCTCAAATGAATGACTGTATTAGTGTGCAAAGAAAATTCTTAACAGAATTTGGGAACTCAGCATATCATTTGACACGGTAATGCAAGCAATGCTTTCTATTCCATAGTCAGCTGAGCCATCCTGTAGTACTTTGCCATAACAATCTAAACTAAACTGGAATTAAAAATAAAATAAAATTGGAGAGTGCTCACAAACAGATATTACTTAACGAAGGCATTAAAAGGTTTAGAACTGGACTAATCCTTGAGTTTCCAGCAAATACAGCGTTTCTGAATGCAGACTGTCAACAGACAGACACCTTTCCAAAATCACGTCTAATGAATAAAATTTAGTTATGGCTTATCCTGTGCTAGTTAGTGAGAATTTACATTTGCTTCAGAAGGGTTATACAAGCTCATTAACAATGCAAGGTGTTTGATTTTTTGCATTATTAATGCAGCTCTACAATACATAGAAAAAAATAAATCTTTCATGAAACAGCCAAAGTAATTCATTTGTATATCAGCATCACCAAGGATCTTCTTCCACCTACAAGGAGTAAGAATAAGAGTGAAATTGGATGTGTAAGTGTTGACTGCGCTAAAACGTATTTGAAAGTTTTGTATTTGAAAGACTTGGTTTTATGTAGTTGATAGAACACAATTTCTCTATACTTCAATATCATAATGATAAGATTAAAAAACAACTTCGTTTTGAAAATATTAAGCAAAGTTGCTGCAATCTCATTAATATAGCTTCATAAATGCTGAATAGTCTCACTACTTTTAACTATTAGAACAAAACATCATCTGTCTTGAAATTAATTCAAACAGAGGACAGTGACTGTGCCCACTCTATGGAAGTCCTTCCTCCCAAGAAACTGTATTTAAGCTGAGGTACAAGTGCAGTAAACCACAGGTAGTTCTATAGATACTATACTTCATATTGCTAAATAGGTGGATCCCTTAAAAAAACATATTTTATGATTTCAGACACTGTATCCAGTAGACTACTTAGGGAAAAGATGTAACTCCGTATTAAAAAAAAAACAGAGACAGGTAATATATGCTGTTAAGAATGAGGTGAAGTTTTACAGGTTCCAAATATGATGAGAGTTAAGCATGCAAAACTTAAGCACTTACTAAGGCTTGACGCTGTAATATTCTTCTGGCGTCACAATTTTCAATCCACCAAAGTAGTCCAGGACCCAAATATTGGTAATGTTGAATTTGGCAAAGAACCAGTTATGATCCTTAGGCCAACTTTCCATTTCAGGGTGGCGACTGAATAAAGCTTTTTTTGCCAAGCCTGCTTCTGAATCATTCACCTAAACAATAACCAGCAAAATGTTATAGTAAGATACAGTCATGTAATGAAAAATCTTAGCTAAAAAAACCCCACTGCTGTCTGCACTGTGCTTCTTTCAGCTTAGCCACGCCTTGTCCCAAAGGACTCATTACTGTGGCAGAGTCCACTCATCCTCAGCGTGGTGTACAACTGTACACAAGAGACAAAAAGCTCCAAGGTAGTTGATTTTAATATTAAATCAAAAGGGTGCTTTTAAAGGAAGCATGAGCAAGAAAGTACTTCATCAACATAGAATACATCTTTCAACAAATCACAAAACAGGTAAGTATGGCTTCTTGCTGAATTATTACAGTGCAATGTTTTAGGTGTAATTTTACTGTCTCTGCACCTGCTTGCTCAAACAGACACAAACAGATCCAACCCTGTTCAGGCATATGCAAACACACATATACCCACACACAAATTGGATGATATAACAGGATCTACAGAGAAGGGAAACTGAAATGCGTGGCAGCACTTAATATACAATGTTTAAAGGGTTGAATCAACAAGTTAGAGCTCTGGGTATGATACAAGAGGAACTAGTTAAAATAAACAATTCCATTATTTATGAGAAACTCATGAAAGCAATTAAAGGATTGCTGACCTGTAATGTACAAATATCTGAGGTGTGAAACACCAAATAAGAATTTAGACTATCATATCAGAGGGAGTAATGATGATTAGTCCTCATCCTAAATCATTAACCTCAATAATGGGCTTAAGAACTTCAGTGAATAATTCGTGCAGTTCTACATTCCTTCTATGAGACAGCAAAGTACACAGTGCACAAAAGAACACTGCCATGGCAGTAACGCCACCAGATAACACAATGCACTTTTTCTGTTTCTAGTACCTGCAACTTTACAGCTCAGGTTAGTATTCATTTCAATGAAGTTTTGTAAGTGCATATGTCACACTGCATGGACCAAAGAATTTAACTAAGCAAGAGAGATGGAAAAACCTTCGTGCTTCATTCACAAGAGAACTGTTTTAGACTTCTTAGTTTCAAAACCGGTCTAGAGGAACGAGGGGAATCTTCCTTCACTACAATATTGCCCTCCCAAGTTCCTTGCTGAAGACATGCAAATATGAAGCGGTAACTTCATTCTCCCCACACAGACTATGAGCTAGCCTTCTGGTATCATGGCACGTAACATCTCTTTGTACACTTTCGCACAGCAACTCTAACGTTTCTCTTCTCCATCCACTAAACAATACTATTTGATGCACACAATCTTGTCTGGTGTCAAGCTTCAGCTGCTTACCTTTACAATACTCCCACAGAAGATTATGTGGGCACAGAGGGGATTCTGGGGATCGTATTTGTGCTTCTTGCAGTAAGGAGTCTGCGCCAAAGACACAGTTAAGGATGCATTTGAATTGATCTGAAATGCAAGTAGTAAGACAAGAGGTTTAATACTTTTGTGAGAAAAACATCATACACACCATATTTTCAGCTCTTGGTACTTTATTCAGCTAAGTGTTACTGGTAAAAAGAACAAAGCCGTCATCTTCTTTTCCCAACTATATTTGAAGGCCTACTTCGACGAGCTCTAATTCTGAAAGAAAGCCCGGTTTAGAAGTGTGCTGAAGTTTCTTAGCATGAAATGGAAACCTCACAAAAGAACACTCCTTAAAACTCTGCATTCAATATACAGTTGTTCCAGTTTTGGCTGGGATAGAGTTAATTTTCCTTCTAGCAGTTGGTATAGTGCTGTGTTTTGGGTTCAGTATGAGAAGAATGTTGATAACACACTGATGTTTTCAATTGTTGCTGAGCAGTGTTCATACTAGAGTCAAGGATTTTTTAGCTTCCGATGCCCAGCCAGCAAGAAGGCTGGAGGGGCACAAGGAGCTGGGAGGGGACACAGCCAGGGCAGCTGACCCAAACTGGCCAAAGGGATATTCCAGACCATGGGATGTCATGCCCAGTATATAAACTGGGGGGAGTTGGCAGGAGGGGGCGAATCACTGTTTAGGAACTAACAGCCATCGGTCAGTGAGTGATGAGCAATTACACTGTGCATCACTTGTTTTGTATATTCCAATTATTTTATTATTGTTGTTATTTTCTTCCTTTCTGTCCTATTAAACTGTTCTTATCTCAAGCCACCTACTTTTTTTTCCCCAATTCTCTCCCCCATCCCACTGGGGGTGGGGGGAAGTGAGTGAGCAGCTGCATGGTGCTTAATTGCTGACTGGGGTTAAACCATGACAACAGTCTAGCTATTTCACATTCAAATAATGTTATATTCCAATTTACATACATACAGGACAGCACAGAAGATAAGGACATACAGTGAACTTCATTAAGTTAATCCTGGTGGAAGGACAAAGTGTTACTGAAAAGGTAACCAAGGGAGTTTCACAACTGTTGATAAAATTAGTTAAAACAAAACCACACAATGCCCCCCATCAAAACAAGCCACCTGGCTGCCCCCAAACTGGTCAGCTCTTTTGAAGTTTAAAGTGAATTTTACAAGTTAGGTTCAAAAAATCCTGAGTATTTAGGTAAGATACCTGACTCGAAGAATCAAAGAATCTGTATCCAATTGTTTTTCTAAAACTAACAGGGTGAATGCAACTTGAAAAATATTGGTGCAAAACAGGATTGCCTACTGCAGAACATCACATTATCTCCCAGCACAGAAAGTTGATGTGCTTTGAGAAATTTCACTAAGAGATCCCGTCTCAAAAAGAAACCCCCAGAAATCACTTAAACACTATGCAGAGCACCACCGAACTGATGAAACACAAACAACCACTTGACAGATAGGAAGTTGCTTAACTACAAAAAAGCTGACTCATGATTATTCAGCACCATCTCCTGTCAGAGGCTCCCTTACACGTGACTATCACAGTCAAGTTTCTGCCCTGTAACAGCAGAATAAGGATCTGTTGAGGAGAAGCCTTCTGCAGGAAAATGTTCACTAGCAGTTTATACCATGATTTTTACATTATTCTGAAAACAAAAGGCTGTAGCTGGGGTGGATAAGGAGGTACTGCAGAAGATAAATTGGGCTTTCTACAGCACTTAGATACATAATTAAACTATTTTAATGTAACAAACCAAAACCTGACAGGGAACAAACAAAAAAGGTTTACAGTAAAACAAATTCTGAAAATTTTCCATTATCTAAGTTTTGTGTTTATTTGTTTTACTAATACTGTAACAGTCACTAGAACAAAAAAGTTTTCTAATAAAGGAGGCATACGATCACTATTTCCCTAACTTTTTAGGCAACCCTCTCTTGACCACAGCCGAGCAAATGATCTGAGACAAGGCCAGTTACGCACACTCAGAGCCTCAGCACGCCAGTCTGCTGCCTTTCATTGTAACTGTATGGTAAGCTTCAGAGATTTAATTACTATTCCTTCAGCAGCCTGTACAGGAGCCCTCTTTGCTCAAGTCCCACACTGCCAATTTCCAGTCCTTTTGATATTTTTTGTGATGTTCTCCCTGTTTAAATATTCCGTGGCCCCTCGTTTCTCTGGTCAGTGCTTCTGGAAGCTTCAGCCGCTTCCCCTACCAGAGTGCTGCCCAGTAGTTTTTCAGACCACGACCAGGAGGAACTTCCTGAGGAGGACTCCTGTGTGTCAGCACAGGCACCGCTGCTTACGTTTAGGTGTTCAAGGGCTAATAATTGTCCCCAGGGTTCACAAATGAAGCGACATCCACAGAACGGGCAGTCAGCGCCATTGCATTGCCTTCAGAAAACGTTGGTGTAAACCCTGACTCCTACCGATACAGTAGGAGTTGAAAGATTGCGAAAATAAGGATGAGCAAGAGGGAGCCGTGAGCAATCACAAAGCTTAATTAAATGTTCGATGAATTTATGATCTTGCTGAGAAGGCACAAGCAGAGGCCTTGCGTGACAGACAGGGCCAGAAAAGATAAGAACTCCTGCCTTTGTTGTCATCCTTGTAGATAATTTCGCTTAAACTAGCCATATGTTTTTACCTCAGTGATGGAAACTTAGATAATAAGAGCACTTACATGCATATTTTAGGGACTAACAAGCATTCTTTAGGATAAGATGTACCAAAACCCAAACCATACTGCACAGAATCACCTAAGGAGGGTCAAGCAGCGGACAAGTGCGGAAGACCATGGAAGACCTCCAGAGGACTCCTGAAGACCACCAGAGACCTTCAATGTGCCTGCGTAAGGGACATTTGCATATGCTAATAGCTTCCCCAGGAAAATAATGAATATGTATCTACCGAATATGTCTGTAGAATATATACTTAACCTGCAGTTAGGCCTGACTGGCGCACGCGATGGGTGGAGCGATCCCCCCCACACCCAGGATATTCAGCAATAAAGAATTTTTATTCCAAAACTCCAAAATCCAGTCTTCCAGAGCTTCTTCGGCCGGCTTTTTTGGTCTCACTACAAAAGACAAGTCCAACCACCGCTTGCTACCGGGATGAAAAAGGGCAGGCGACCAAGAAAAACGCTGGTGTCCCTCACGATTTTAAGCTTCGAGCCTCCCTTTACTGCGGTCGCTCCTTGTGCCTGCGCCTCGCACACCCCAGTGCCAGCGGGGTTTTTCCCCCGGCTGCTCCCGGTCCCGCTCACCTCCAGGTCCTGCACGGAGATCTCCATGTCCGTCAGGTAGAGGTAGGGGACGCCGCTGCCGCTGAAAGGCCCGGGGGGCCCGTCGCTGAGGGAAAAGATGTTGGCGAACGGGCGGCCGCGCAGCCCCTCCTGCGCTGACAGGGTGGCCAGCGCGCCCCAGTCGCAGTTGTGGAGCACGAAGCGGGCCATGCGAGCCGCCTCCTCCGGCGGCGGGATGGACCCTCCGGCCGCCAGCAGCAGCGCGGCCGCCGCCACCACGGCGCAGAGGGGCAGCAGCGCGGCCATCTCGCACCACCGCCGCGCCCGCCACTGGCCGCCGCGGCCCCTGACCCGCGCGGTGAGGAGGGGGGGGCGGGCCTCTCTGCTCTCCGCCAATCGGAACAACCCTGCCCGCCCTGCTCAGCCAGTGAGGGCACGCCGGGGACAGCCTTGTGAGGTCGGAATGAAGGAGCCTGTCCGCTGTTGGCCGACGGGGTAGCGACGCCAGCTCCCTTCGGCCAATGAGGGCTGCTGGGAGGCGGGGACAATCCCCAAGGCGTTCGTCGCTTGTAAACAACTCTGACGGCGCTGCCTCGCCGTCGGGAGGGGAGGGAAAGGGGCGGTGTCAATGATAACGCAGCAGCCAATGAAAGGCCTCTTCGGAACTCTCTGCCAATTGTTTCGATGGCGGGACGTGGCCGGGGGCGGGTAGAGGCGCGCGCAGGCCCAGAACCGCCCGGGCAGCTCGCGCGCTCGCGGCCTGGTGGCGCCCAGAGGGGGGCGCTGAGGGGACGCGGACCAACATGGCGGCGGTGGCGGTTTCTTCTTCGTCTCCAGGTCCGGCTCCGGCTCCTATTTTGGCTCATATTCCGGCTCCTGCCGGTCCGAGGCGGCTCGGCGGGCAGCTGAAGCAGAACCAGCCCCGCAGACGGGCTGACTTGGCGCCGAGGTGTTCTGCAAAGTCCGAGAGAGCCGGCATTGGTGATGGCGTCAGCAGGGTGCCCAGCAGCAGCAGCAGTTGTCCCCTGGCCGTTGCCCCTGGTTTGTCTGGCCGGGGAAGTCTGTCAGATCCAGGGGGTGGTTGTGGCACCATCGGCCACATTATCCCTGCCTACCGCTAAATCGGTCTCAGAGGCTGGTTCTGTGTCACCACAAGCGTTTGTGGCCCAGCCTTCCCTGAGGAAGACCTTGTCGTTTAATTACAGCAGGCAGGATCCGTCTGAAACTCGTCTGGACTGTAAAGCTCATCATTTGCCCATAGCTCAAGTCTTAGCACTTGCGAACTGCAGGATGTATATCAAATCCAACTCTTCTACAAGACTTGGCTTTGCTAGTTGGAACAATCTCTGGGCCTGCAGTGCATCACTTCCAGAAATAAATACTGAGAGACACCTTATTTTACCCATCACCTTGTCCTCAGTCACTTTATAAAGATATGTATGAAGAAATGTTTTTAACTGGGGTAATACTGAGTCTTGATTCAACTTTTCTTAAAAGACTGGATTTCCATTTTTCTACTTGAATTTTACCATGGGTGTCTACGCTACATATATAGCAATGTAGCACAGAGAATTGCAAATTAACTTTCACTTATAGTGTATAGCAGGCCAGAGGAATCATTTTGTTGGGCTGAATTCAGGAAGGAAAACACACATCCATTCCCTACCATTTATGTACTGTCCAGTTGTGTACAGGCAGAACAAAATAATTTTCCCTCCAATATTCCCCTTGCCTGCAAAGTGTGGATGGAGAACCTGGCTTTCCCTCCAGGCTGCTGACACACGGAGCCTTCCGCTGCTGCCTTCTGGTGATGCTTGGGAGAAACCTGTAGTTGTTTATAACTAAAAAGAAAAAAAAAAAAAAGGCTGCTCTGAACCCCTGGTGTACAGCCACTCAGCTCAGGTAGGTAGCTGAGCTTTGTGAGGAGCAACTGCTCCAGCAACAAAGCCATACAGGCAGCCTTGTTTGTGGTAGAGGAAAAGTGATGTTTCAGGGCAGAGTGCTGAGGAGAAAAACAGAGCAAGAAAACGAGTGAGTTGTGAGAGAAAGATTACATGAAAGGCTGTCTTTATGTAGGTTTACACAGCATATTTGGATGAGGAGCAGCAGTGGAATGAGTTGAAGGGAAAAAGGAGCCCTTCTGCAGGCGTGAAAAGAGTGTGGAAGAAAGGGACGAAAATGGTCTAGAGGAAATGGCTGAGGAAAGAGAAAGGGATGAGGAAGACAAAATACAACAAACTTTTTGTTAAGAGATTTCTCTAGCTAAAACACACACATTATAGCTTCCTCTTTTCCCACCAGTGTGTGTGTGCATACAGAGAAACCGCTTGTTTCTCCCCGTTTTCAAGCAGACCTGCCCTCTGAAAGCCTGGGGGGTTGTCAGTATTTACTTGATGCAGTCAGAGGGATGGGGGCGGG
>JANZLQ010000031.1:15470849-15514188 GCA_026212715.1 Elanus axillaris | reverse complement strand
GGGGATGACTGTGTGAATGATTTTACTGGGGAGCAGGAGAGCATGGCAGGGATCAGACAGGAGGTGGTTGGTGGGGTCAGCAGAAGAAAGAAGGGATGCCATGGAGAGTGTGTGGAAGTAACAACACATGCCACAGGGGAAAAAAAAAAAGATAGAAAGGAAAGAAGATAAAGGGGATGAGGGAAGCAGAGCTAGCAATTCTTTTTTCTTTTATTTTGTTTCAGAAAAACAAAATGCAGAAAGAGGGAAAGCTTTAAATGTTCTGGAGTTCAGATGTATGTATTTGCTGAATGTGGCCGTCCCTCCTTCTCCAAGAAGGGTGCACGTCACTGGAACCACACAGCCTCTGCGGCAGGACAGTTAAAGCAAACCCTGAAGAGAGAGTGGAAGATCATCCTGCACTCCCCCTGCCACTCCTGGGACCATAGAGCGGGATCTCAGGGGCCAAGAGAAAATGAGCCGTCCAAACAAAGTCTACCAAGTTTTCCTTGCCTCCCCCTGACCCTCTGGCCTTGCAGCACATCCACAGCCACCAAGGGGTGCTGCTGCCCAGCCCCAGCGGCCTGCAGGATTTGGACTGATAAGTCTGGTGGGTATTCAGAGCTCAACAGGATTTATAGAAGCAAATAGTTTTGGCTCTCCGCTATGGAGAACAGGATTTATTAGGCTGAGTCGTCTCTGCAGTCAGCAATGCACACTGGCATATAGACTGTCTTGCACATTGCACTGAACGAAGGAGGCTTGTTTTGGTCCACTCTTTCTTGGATGGGTAGCAGAGTGAACCTGCAGGGTGAGGGATAAAGTCTTTAACTCTTTCAGCTTGCTCTGAAAGGATGTGTTATCTGAAGTAAAGCTCCAGGCTCTCTCACTTCCTCAGATAGATATCAGAGAAAAGGAGAAGGATTCTCTCTGTTGTGGTGCAATATGTCTAGGGGCTGCCAGCATCCTTGCATAACATTGTCAAGAAAGTATTGCTAGCCACTAGTTCTCCTTTTCAATTCGTGCTTATTTACATTAAAAAAAAAGGCTAAATAAATAGACAGTAATATCTCACCATAGATTGAGCGAGTTTACTCCCTCCCATGGTTGGCCAGCTCATGGAACAGTCTTAATTTCAGTGTGGTTTACGTGTGCTGGGTCTTGGGCTGAATCTAGGGGCTGTGCCTGTGGAGAAGGTGTATTTTAGCCAGAAAGTGGGCAAGGTCTCCATCCTGGCTAGTGTATCATCATGCTCAGTCTGCCCTCTTCATAGCTGGTTTTGCCCCTGAGCCAGCTCTCTCTTCAGATTGCATGGTTGTTGGATGGGCTGGGCAAGCTCTCTCTTCAGACGCACAGACTAGCTACGAGCTGGGCCAAGCTTCCTGTCTAGATCATGCAGTCGCCAGTGAACAGAAACCTTTCTTTGTCCAGATAACTCTTGAGGGCTGTGTAGTCTCGCTGTGTGTAGTGCTTGATTCCTGAGCCAGGCCAGCTCTCCACATCCAGATGACAGCAAGAATGATTAAAGTCACTTGCCGCTGCATTTGGCAGAAGTGACTGACCTGTGAGTCAGCTCTGGCAAAACCTGAAGTACTGAGTGCTTTGAAGTGCCAATGCTCGGTGCCGCATGAGACCCACCATGCAAATTGTTTCTAAAAATGTTGGTTAGATATCTGCCTGAGGAGATACCAGCCCTGCCGAACAATTCAGTGCTACTGCTATTAGGAAATGGCACACAACACAGACCCTTGCTGAACACAAAAAGGAGTTGTGTGCTTGTGCATAATGCCTTTATTTGTTCTCATCCTCAAAATTCCCAGATTAACTTGCTTGGGAATTTAGCTTCTGACCCTTTCGTTGGTGTCATCATTTTTTAAAAGATGGGGAAAATGAATGCAGTATTGGCCTGGTATTCAGGTAGAAGTTCTTTTACCCTTTTAACACCCACTACACAGGCAGTGACAAGGCAAGCTTCCTCTGTGCATAACCTGCTAGGGACCAGAAATGTTGTCCCATTTTCAGTCAGAAAATCTTGCTGTTCAGTTGGAGCTTAGGCTGCGTGCTGAGGAAGCTGTTGCAGGGGCCAGCTGTGACACCACTTTCTAGGACGTTGAGAGATGGGCATTAGGGCTAGCCTGAGAACAACGTAATCAAAAATGTGGATGTGACCAGCACAGAGATACCTGGAATTGTGTCAGCACCTATGTTCTGACTGTAACTTTTTGTTTCTTTATATTAAACCTTGTTGTGTATTAAAACTAGTAACTGGTAGAGGAATTGTTCAGTCTAGAAGCAAGCTGTCAATGGCTGATGCTGGTAATATTTGTCCCATCGCTATATTAGTATAATGGGATGCAGCCATGCCTCTTAATACACCAGCTCAGTTTGTTCTCTGAAGTCAGGTGGATCAGCAGTAAAAGAAGAGCTCTCCAAAGAAATTCAGGTGCTGGAAGAGATGACACTAGCTACATGTACACCACCTACCAGCCCCAGGTGACCTGGTATGGATGAGGGTGGTCTACCTCAGTGTGATCTTGTTACTACGAGCGGAGCCACTCAGGCAAAGCATCGCAGGTGAAATGCTGCCTGTACAGTACAGCATTTTCCTAACTTTCCTCTGCTTAGGGACAGGGTTTTGCTCAGACCCTGGGAGTTAAGAAGCCTGGTTAATCTGAAGCATGATGTTAGCACTCAGGCACAGGCTGACAGTCAGGAACATGTGAAATAATTCAATCCTGAGTTAGTCTCTATCACCTGCTTTTTTATGTGCCCACCGTGCAACACACATAGTCTTGCACTCCCTGTCCAATAGAACTTAGCAAGAATCACTTATAATTCATGTGTCCTCTTACTTAATTCAAGCATCTTTGGCAATGCGGCTTTCCCATTCACATCAGTTATCAGGGGTGCACAGTGCCTGGCACACTGGTCCAATGTGTATGCGCGGCTGCTGGCATATGAGCATGTGAGTGTGTGTGTGCTCTCAGACATGCTTCACTGCAGCTGCAGAATTAGAGCAAAAAATGTCGATGGTACAAAGCGTTCCAGCTGACTTCATTTCCTGCTGATAGCTCCCTGAAGGGGAGGGTGAGGCTTAGCGTCCACGGTGTTAGTTTAATGCTGAGGCGCGAGGGCAGGGTTGGCGGGAGCAGATACGTCAGAACACAGTTAGCAGAATGGTGGGTTCAAAAAGCAAGTTTCCCATAGAAAATGCTGTTCACATTCGCTTCCTGTCAGCTTGCTGTTGTCAGAGGAGCTGATGTGCAAACCCAGACCAAAACAGGATGTTGGCTTTTAGAGTTGATTGATCTTTGAAATGCAAATGCTTTTTTTCTGTGGTTACCTTATCCCCATTTTTTTTCAGTTGAGAATTGAGTTGCTTGAGTGGGAACAGGAAGGGTTGAGCATGAATTCTGGAAAATGATGTGGATAGCAGCAGCCAAAGCCAGACAGAGAGGGAGACAGAACAATCTCAGATACTGGCACTGACAGGTGAGCTCTACTAAACCCTCAACAAATGTCTTAACAAAGTACAGAGATTCAATCTCTCTTGCAGGGACCCACAGCTCCCTCCACCTTTTGCTCATCCACCACCCTGACAAACATACCTTCCCAATTTCAGCAGCTACACAGACACACCCAAATGAGATAGCTGCGTGGACACAAATATCAGAGTGAAAGTTTCAGGTGACCTCAAAAGCTTTCTTTCCTGAGTGGTCTCTCAACAAAAAATTGCAATGTCCTTGCATCTCCTTTCTTTGGTCTAGCACCTTGTGGAGGCCCCATTGTCCATACTTCAAGCGAAAAAGCAAGAGGCCAGCAAATATTACACGTGGTGTTTCTGAGCAGGGCGGAACTAGTTAAGCTACTACCTCTTTTGCAGGCATGCCAAGATGGAGGATTTCCTTGCACCTCTCCCCCACATGCTGCCTCATAGCAGGAGTACCAGTCATTTGGCCTGAAGCAAACTTGCTGTTTTGGCCTCACATATCTTGAAAAGAATCAGCTGGGAAGCTGCAAAATCCAGGGGTCCACTACTGCAACATTTTCTCACTCAAATGAAATTTCACCCTAGAGTCTGTTTTAATGGCACTTGCGATGACTGCATTTTTTTCCTCCTGAGCAGAACAGATGTAGAAACTTTTTTTTGTGTATACGAACAAATTATTCTCATAGACACTGCTATATCCCAGAAGGTCTGTAAACAGAGATACACACAGAGATGCAGAGAGTCATACTCTGAAATATCTCGCGTTCATACTTGCACATACACATCATGTAAAACACCCAGTTCTTCAGTATAACCTCCCTTAATAACATTTGTTACAATGTTCTTGCAGTTAAAGCATGTGGGTTGTTTGTTTCAGATTTTCTAGTGTTTTTCAGTCCAGAAACAAGAAAGTCTAGAGCAAATCCACACCTCATGTCATCCTGTCTGGAGGAAAACATACACCGTAGTTCTGTGTGTTGTCTCCTTGCTCCTTCAGGAAGAAAGATTTAGAGTTAATAAACTGAGTACTGTGTACCATGGTCAGAGCAATGGCATTTGGGAGTCCTGCTGGCAGAAAAGATTTGCCTTGTGGCAAGACACTTGGGAGGAGAAATAAATAGAGTGAAGAATTGCGGTGGGGCAGCTGCAACTACCTTTGCTTTATTAGTATGGGTAAAGTGATACTGTCTCTGCCTAGCAGTTTCCTTTTCTGTAGATCTGAGCAAACAGTTTCCTCCACAGTGTACAACCCCTGAGAGCAGAAAGAAAACACCGGAATAGACCCTGAGCAGCATGAAGCAACCACTGGAGGTATGTGATTGTGACAGTCTGTTACATGGCAGACATCTTGAAAATTACACCTGTGACCAATGCCCACAGTGAAGTCCCTGAGCATGAAATCCTCCTTCTGTCCCAACAGCAGGCAAAGCATGGGCAGCTGAAGCTGTCCCGTCCTCCCCGCCTCACCCTGCTTCTCAGTTCGGTTCCTATCCCCTCTGCTAGGGTACAATTGTCAGGATTTTAAGAAATCAATAGGATTTCCAATCAAGAAGGAATTTCATTTTTGTATTTCTTTTAGATTTTTAATCTATTTGCTTGTATCTATAGTTGCACCATCTTCTGGTTGCTTACAGCAGAGGGGTTTCAATTAATCCAGAGTTTCAGCAACAGAAGATTAATTAGTCCTTTTACCCAATCTCCAGATTGCAGCAACTCAGCCTATAATTCTTTTGGCTAAGGACTGAGTAACCATTGTATATTGAATTTGGGAGATAATGAGATCATGATTTAAATCTGCTAATTCCACAGGAGTCCTACAGCATGTAGTTAACTATACTGTAAGAACAACTATGTTGAGATGATTTATCATTAACAATAATCTGGGATATCATGATGGTCACATTTAAATCCATTCTGGAGTGTTTTCTGCCATAGCCAGCAGGGACTTGTGAAACACTGCAAAGGAAAAGTATGTATCCCTCTCAGAAAAGATGCTTTAACCCTCTTCTGCCCCCGAGGTATTACCCCAAAATGACGACATGACATTGTGTCACTTTGCAGCTGGATGCAAGGCAAGGAAGCCAGCAAATTCCTCTGCACCACCCAGCTCTCAAGAGGTGGGGACTGAAATTCTTGAGAAGGAGCATATGCAAACAGTTGCTAAAAGAGATGTCTAGTTTACAACACTGTAGTCTGGATGGTAAGGGAAGGGGAAACCATACCAAAACATTCCCGAGGCTTATTTTTTCCCATCTGAATCTTTCTATCACCACGGAAGCTTCTCACTTCCAGTGCACAGTTCTGTCCTTCCCTGTGGAAGGAGAGAACATCCTGCACCTTCTGTCCTGGTGGTGTGAGGCAGGAATTCAGGGTGGAAGGAGGTAGTCCTGCTTTACACCCAGCTAGTGATGACACCTTGCATGGGGACCCTCTGCTTATGCCCACATTTGTACAGCACCCTTTAGAGCGGAGCCCTGATCTCTCTTTGGGGAATCACCCAGCATATTATTCTCATCCCAGGGAGTCCCAGCCATGCACCAGGACACCAAAGCCTTAAATTCTGTTCAAACGCAATAGTCACCCTCCCTCTGCTCCTCTTCAGCCTCTCTAACCACTCTAAAGACAGTCCACTGCTGACTGAAATTACCTAGAAGCGTGAAGGAAGCGAGAAGGGAAGTTGCAGTTAGAGGAAAAAAGATCCTCCTCGCAAATAAACAACAAGAAAGACACCCTGCAGAGCTGGAGAGGGAAGTGTGGACAGTGGAGAGATCCAGGCAGGGACACCAGGGGAGCAACTGCAAGTGATGGAGAGAAATAGAGGCAAAATGGGGCAGGGGCGTGTCATGGAAATGAAGATAAGGTGATAGAAAATATGAAGGGGAGAAGAAAAGGAAGGGAGAAAATGCACATGTGGTGTCCCCAGGTTTGGGCGCAGCAGCAGAGTTTGCTGCTTGTTGTCTCCTGAGCCCAGCACTCTGGGAAGGACAGTATCTGTTTAGATTTGCGTCTAAATTTAAACCCCGATTGCCTTGCCTCCCCCTCCTCTCCCCTCCCTCCCTTCCTCTCACCCACCCGCCCTTCTTCCTTGTTCGTAGTGCAGGGCCACTCGCTGGGCTCTGACAGTTTTCAAGCTGAGCGGCAGCTTGGATATTACATACCCTTCACAGCGGCACGATTTTGCTCTAGCTCGGCTGAAGTTTTCTCACAGATAAGAGGGAAAGGGGTGGGGAAGAAAGATTGCCCTGAGGACACCTCTCTCTTGCAGGACATGGAGGTAAAGAAAACTTTTATTTCCACTAACTTGTGACTGGCTCTTCGATCTGCATTAGCTCCACCTTGCAAAGCAATTTCTCACTAAAGGCAGCTCAAAGTATCTCTTCGCTGAGGTTCAGATAAATGTCGTTTTCCCCCCACCCCCACCCCTACCATGCACCTCTGAATATTTTGTGGGTTTTAGTCCGGATTTGGAAAGTAGGGGGATGGTATGGGGAGAAATTGTATCTGTGAAAGGGGAACGAAGAAAGACTGCCATTTATTTTTTAGTCTCTGGGGTGGGAAAGAGAGTTACATTTTCAGAGGTATTTTGAAAGGTGATTTAAAAAATTCAGTAAAAATGGGGACATAAGGAGAAGTGAACAAACCACACAGGATTAGCAGAGCAGGCTCCCTGGGGTTCGTTCCTACCCAACCCATGCAGCAGCAGCTGTGATTTGGACCCTAAGCACTGTGTTCCCCTGTTCCACGTGAATTGGGCGGTCTCACTTTCGTTATCAGTAGAGCATTTTGGTTCAGGAAAGAGGACCCAAGAACCGTTGCTTCAGCAAGGTAAATGAGTAGCACACCCCCAGAGGGTTTCCTGTGCCTTTTTCTCCATGCTGCTTGTCCTGTGCTTCAGGAGAGTCGGAGCTCTTGTCTCTGGGTGGTCACAGGGCTGGTGGACAGGAGTCAGGCTTTCCCATTCATATGAAACAAGAGCGATGATGCTTGCTTTGCTCTTGTCAGATTGGACTCGCTAGCTTTTCAAATAGTTTTTTTAAGCGGCAAAGGAAAAAAAGTATTTTTAGGGGGGCCACGGGTGATAGAGAGGCGATTACAACATTGGCAAAACCTCAGATTACGAAAGAGGACTTTATTTCTCTCAGCTAAACACAGATCTTACTAAACACTTTATATTATCTTCCCAGAGAAGCCTTTTCTGCATCAATACAGCCCCAGCAGCAGGAGACATGCGACAAAGGCAGGGAACAGTGTGCTTGAGGCACCACCACAATTTTTCTTTGAAGATTTGCAGTGCATGGCTCAGGTGGGCAGTTTTAATAATGCCCAGGTGATAACATCGCAGTCCTTGTTACCTGTGCTGGGCTGCCCCCCAGGCAAGGGTTAAAGATCAGGCATGTTCATTACAAGAAATGTCCTCAACAAACTATCTAAACAGGTTTCGGTGTGGAGAAGGACCAAACAGTGATCAAACCAACTCAGCACAGACTACATGTGGCATGACAAACATAGAGCTTTGTAAGGGTTTTTCAGTTTGACAAAGCCTGGATCAGTAACTGTTAACACTTCTTTTATTCTTTTTTGCTATATAGTATCCTCTGATGTCTCAGAGGGGAAGGGGAGTTGAGCTCCTAATTTGCTGTAACTGCTGTGCACAGTAAGCCACATATGGAGCAAAGACTAACTTAGGGCTGAAGCAGGTATTTTGTCATGTTGAAGACTCTCTGCCTTCTCCTCTCCACATACAGAGGACTGCACCCCTCAACATTTTCTGTTGTCTGCTGCAGCAGTGTTTCAGAGTAGAAAGAGACAAACCTGCCATTTCCTTTTTGGGAGACACGTGTTATGCATAGGGCAGGTCTGATGGTCAGGAAGCTAAGAGTTTCCTGCTCTTTATTCTGTCCCTTTACCTCTGCTTCCCACTCTTTCCCCACGTTACCTTGTTTTCTGATAATCTGTAGATTGCTGCGTCCATTCTTATTTTTAAAACACCTCAACTCCCAAGACATTTTTTAAGTAGTGCACTCGGTCTTCCCTTCCTGCCCCAGCCCTCCAAAAGGGTGGTTAATGTCCCAAAGGTAAGAAGATATTAGACCAAAATAGAGCCAAGAGCAAGAACTTGAGTTCCCACCTGCCAATTCTCTGCTCTGTTTCTTCCTGAGAGCTTTTCACAGGCAGCGTGAGCAGGACCCAGAGACTCGCTACAGCTTTTGCTTTAAAAAGAGATTAAATGGTCCTGTGCAACAGGAACAAGAAATTCTATCATTTCCCCATTTGCTTCATCAGTGGCGGGCAGAGCTGCTCTGTGCTTTCCTGCTGGCTTAACTGGCAAGCTCTTTGCTCTAGTGGGACACATGAGCATTACCAGCATTAGGGAAAAAAGGGCAGAGGGCTGACCTAGCCAGCAGATTTCCATCACAACTCTGGCAGGAAGACCCTATTTTTGAAAAACCCACAGAAGCAAGACAGTTGGGAGCCCTTTCTTAGAGTGGTTAGTGTGGTTTTGCTGCTCCTTAGGGGCTGGTACCTACAGTCTGAGCCATTCTGCTGTCAGGAACGTGCCATGTTGAAAGCAGTAACTGCAACCATTTAAGATTCCAAAGAGGGGGAAAAAGGCAGCAAAACCCCATTCTTGCAGTTCCTGTAATTTTGTGAGTCTGCTGATCTTCAGAGTTTTTTTTGTGAAGACTCAGCTTTCAGAATCGGTTTTCTTTCCAGTGTTATGACTGATGAAAGGAACTTGAAATGATGAAGCTTATATCACAGACTGTTACATGAGGAGTTCATATAAAAAATGGGTAAAGCTGGCACTGACAAAAGCTGAGCCACTTGTAAGAAAACAGCCACTAAACATTATTCACACTTATGGTACAAAAAGGATTGGAAATTATTGTGTTGGTTTGTTAGTTTACATCTTCAGATTTGGTCCAAGCTGTCTGATTCCCATAGCTGCAGCTACCTTGCTGCAGATGTTGCGAGTTAAGGCATCCACTGAAAGTGCTTGTGGCTTTCTATAGCCCGTATTCAACAGCAGTCATGGCATTCCTCTTCCCAGCCTCTCTGTAGGAGCTTGGGAGCATAGAGACATTTGAACTTTACTCGCACAGCAAAGGGAAGAAATCCAAGACTGAGTTTCACTTTGGTGGCTCCCTGTGGTGTGATGGGTTCCCTAAGCAGCAAAGGTGCAGCAACCAGGTTTATTTTGGGAAGGTTCCCCTCTCCTTTGTGCCTACCAACAGATTTCGTTTCTTTCTGTGACATCTCCATTCCCATGTCTCTTTTCTGCAACTAGCTCCTGCTAGATCTTCATTTTGCCTGTCACTACACCAGCTCAGGAGAGAGAAAGCTTTTCCAGGGCTAAGAGTAGTTCTCTGCTCACTTCACCACTTCCCTTCTGGGCAACCTACTGGAGACGGCTCCAGCCCCAGGCCCTGTGCTCTCCTTGCACCCCCATGTCCTCATCTGGGACATCTGGGGAGGGATGGGCCACTCTTTTCAGTAAAGGTCCCTGCTCTGTCAGGTGAGGATACCACTGAGAGGCCCCTGGGTCCTGCCCCACTCCTCTAGCGAGCAGCAGAGCAGCGTGGAAAAAATTCCTCTGAGTCCGCTGTTTCCCGTCTCAGCAGGAGGCTGCAGAAACATCGTGGGGTTCAAACACATCCCCTCCTTCAACAGGCAAGGTCAGAAGCTATTTCTTCCTTTGTGCTGTGGTCAGCCAGACATCACAACTGAGCACATTTCTGCGTCCAGTATCCCAACTACTGCATCCTTCCAGGAGCCATGGGGAATGACACCCTCACCCAAACTACAGGGCAGCTTTCTTTTAGCATAGGCACTTACCCTGTCCCTAGGAAAACTGGACTAACCTGTCACCCAAGAGGACTGAAGTGGAGGGGACGGAGGAGAGGGTACTTGGTACTGTAAAGACAAGAGCTGGAATCTGTAAACATTATGGTACTCAGAGCAGCCAGACAGTAAGCCACATAGAGGTGAGCTGGGCTGAGCGAGGTCTCTGCCCACCCTTGCAGCTGTGGAGCCAAGATTAAGTACAGGCATTACGCCATGGTTAGCTCTGCCAGGAAACAATTTCCCTTTCTCGGGAAGCTCTGCTGCTTGGCTTTTGTTCCAAAAGTTAAAACATTCCTTTTCCACTCTTCTTTTTGCTTAACAGAACATTTTAACCTCAAATACACTTGTTTTCAGTGTTTCCTCCTGAAGTCATCAAAATGACACATTCAAGCAGAGTGTCTGTGCAGATAAAGGGAAGAGTATTTAAATAGACTAGGAGAGCTACAATATGACCCCATTTTACTCCTTGGGTCTGGGCAGATTTAGGACCTGCCTGATAGTAAATAGCATGTCTGCAGCAGAGGATCCTGGAAAGGATCAGGTTTGCGAGACTTCCACATCCCAGTGACTGGATGAGGCCTCCCACTTGAAAGACAGAAAGGAACAAAACCAAACCCCATGGGCTGTACTGTGACCCTTTCTTGTACCTAGTGGAGACCCCAGAGTAAATGGTTTCAGAATTAAAGCTTTTCCTGTGTCAGTGGAGAGGGATGATTCTTACGAACTGCTCTTCTCCCTCACTCCCCATTTTAAACTTTGGTTGTCTGAATATCCCAGATCATGGTGATAGCATTTTGGAAAAGCCTTCTTTCCTGTAATCCACAGTCTAACTGGCAGGACACACTACTGTTGAGCAACATATTATGTGTACCTTCTCATACATTCCCAGGATCTGCTTATCTGAAGAACAGGGGAAATCATCAGGATTGCTTTATCGATTGGCGCTGTTAGGAAACTGCTGATTTTCGTCATGGAAATGACCAAGCCCATAAAAACTAGGGGAGGTTTTCCTGTCTGTTTCCACATGGTTGGTTAACAGTTGTAGGGAGGTGGATGCTCCTTTTTCTAAACGCCAACTCTACAGCCTGAATTTGGGATCTGAGATGGCAGCTGTACCCAGCAGCAAGAATACCTGTTTGAAGGGCCTGTCTATTTTACTGAAGCCTGCTACCTGTAGGTGCTATAATACCGCAGAGACTCAGCTGTCTTGGTGACTTACAGGCAATTACATGGCTTTCACAGTTTGCAACACGGCATGCATAAGAGTGAACTTGGTCTAAAGACAGGAGATCTGTTGTATAAGGAGAAATTATTACACATTCACTGCACAGTTGCTTCACACCTAGTTATTGTCAGAGGCACAGGGCACTTTATTCTTATGGAGTCTTGTGTAGGCACATATTTAAGTCTCACTTCATCCAAGCCACAATGTATCCAGCTATGAGTCTTTTGCAGGAAACGCTTTTACATTAACATCAAGTCTGAGGCATATCTTTATGATATCTTATCATCACTATATGGGTCCTAGTAATGTAGTGACATGGATGAGGTTTATCTGCCCCATTAGTACCAAATGAAGTTTTCACCTGTTAGAAAAGAAAAAAGACATTAGACCAAATTCTTGTCAGATATGAGCACATCACTTGCTAAAAGGAAAGACCCAGACCTCAACTGCCATATTGGTGGCTGGTATAGATGCATGCCCTTTTTCTTTTATTCTTCAGTGTCACATTTTAAAAGAGCTCAAAACCCACGCAACAGGCAGCAAGGTGATAAGCTGTTTTTTGCATACAAGAGTCCTTACACAAATAAACCTGTTTACCCTTTGTAATGAGATGCACACAGTCTTTTGGTCAGTGTGGATGACTAGTGGCCAATCTGCAAAGATTATTGATTTACCGCTGCCAGCTTCAACAAAGCCACTGTTCATCTCAGGCTTCTCAAATCCATGCTCTCAGCATGATTGGACCACAGCTGAGATGGTGCTTTTGTACAAGTTGGTAGCTATGGCATGCAGTGGTGCTTTTCTGAGCATGCTGAAGTACTTCACAAAATACAACACCTTTCCCTCATGCTCCATCACTGATCCAAGCCACATGCTGCTTCTTAAGTCAAGAAATTTATTGCTCAAATAGATCACAGCTTTTCAAGCACAGAGAATTAACACATGCAGTTTGGAAAGCCTCAGTATCTAAAGGATGTAGACCAAGGACTTGTTGTTCAGAGAAAGACAAAAAAATGCAAAGGAGAGGGAAAGCTGACTCAGGAATGGAGTTAAACAAGTCAGTGTGGCTTTGCAGTGAGACAGAGGACAGTAATATAAAACTTTTAACACAGAGGAAACAGAATTAGTTAGTGCTTTGGAAAAGCAGTACTCCTAGGAATAATGGGATCCAATTAAAGGGAAGATGTATATCTTGCCAAACAACAGGAAAGACTTCTAGCAGTGAGGTCCAGCAGGGTTTGGAATAGTGTAGTGGAAACCAAATGCAGTGGAAACCCATGACAGATTAAAAAATAGACTGGACAGAGCACTAGAAATATAATGGCAGGAGCAATCTTCTATTGCATTCAAGCAATAGTATTGATAGGGTCACCAGAGGGGCAGGACCATATTGTTTCTGCGGTTCTTCCACATGTGGGGCTGCTAGCAGAAGCTAGTGGCTATTCAGCATCAGGCACCAAAAGTGTTTATGATTCTTTCCTGCTACAACACATTGTTCAAACCCTGCAAACTTCTGCCTATGGGAAACTTAGGTCCAAATAAATTGGCATCACATCTGCAAGTGTCTGGGAACTGTTCTTTTATTGCCAGTGTAAAACAAAAGCAATTTTTCTTTGTATTCCTCCTTCCTGTTTTAAGAATGGGTTTCTTTATCCTTTAAAACTGTATACTGCAACAGCAATCATGGGTTATTCAGGTCAATCATCCTGAAATACATTTCTGCTGAGTGCCATGTTCCCCTGATGTTAAGTTCAGATGAAACAGGTCCTGGTTTCATATACACACACTTGAGCTTATGTGCCAGGTTTCCTAGGAATTTCATCCCTTGGGCCCTGCACCGAGCGTGTGTTTAACTTGTGAAATGTGCACAGTACAATTTGATTTCCCACTTAGTCTTTACAAAGTGTGCAGAGTTGTCAACACTGTCCCCTCATGAAAACGCACTGTCTTCATTCGCAGTTTCAAGGTATTCGTTCCCAATTAGAGGCAGAGGGGCTGTCCATGCAAACGAATACAGGCATACACACTGGTCCTCTGGACTGCAGGTGACTGTAAAGAGGACAGAGTCCGAGAAGAGCGATGGATTGCTGAATGCACTGGAGCATGAGGTGACAGGAGACATAAAGGTAGTAAGTCAGACAGGTCACCCACACAGAAAGGAAACAGCCTTAGCACCTTCTTTTTCATCTCCCAGCTCAGTGTGAAGTTGTCTTTTCCACCCATATCAGAACTTCTGACCTGCTCTGTACAGCTCAAGAAGCCTTTGCCCACAGGCACCCAGGGATTCCTTCTCAGCCCCTCTGTTCCTGCCCCTTTGCATGCACAGAGCATGGGACTCACCTTCCTTGGCTCTGCCCTCCCACCCCAGTCCCTTGCCGTTGGCACTGGCATCGCACACTACTCCAGTTCTGACCTCAGACACCGGGTGTGGGTGACCCACCAGTGTCGCCCTCCGTGCCAGGCCCTGCAGGGCTTTCTTCAGGAGTGTGATGCTCAAGGTCCAGTCTCACAGGGTCCATCTCCCACCGCAGCTTCATCCTCTGATCCAGCAAACTGAAGCCTGCATCATCGACAGCAGCTCTTTGAGCCTTTGTAGCAGGCAGTAGTTTAGCCTGTAGATTCTCAAAAGGTGAAAGCTGGAAGCCTTTTCTTTTTGTAGCCTGTGGGAAAGAACAGCTATCAAGTAATGAAACTGTCATACTTTATTTCTTCTGCCTCTGATCTACAGCTCAAAAATTGCTGGATCATTCTCTTGTAAGCTGAATGTAATTTTTCTTCTCAACACCTTTCATTTTAAGATCTATGGATTCAGTGACATGCTGGCCAGAGCTTCCTAGTGCCAATTTACTTGCTGAGCAGGTGGCCTCCAGGCACTGAGCCTGTGCTTCCTGGACACCCGGTTCTGGTGGCCCAGCTTTAACCTGGAGAAACTATTTGTGAGGTTGAAGGAACTTAGTCCCCCTTCTTGTCACAGAAAGAACATATAAACAAGTTTCAGTCAGCCATCAGGAAAAAGAAATAGAACATTGAAGTGAGTAGGGTGTTTCAAAGCTCTTGCAAACATTGGGTTTCTCTTTTTCAGGGTTGTTGGGAGAATTTTATAAGCAGGTTAACTCAGGAACAGAGATAATTGTCTTTCGCAGATCAGAGAAAAAAGTCCATGTCAAAGGCCACGCTGCAGCTCAGGAATTGCTTGTGTGCATTTTTCATAAAGTATATAATAGAGTAATTTACCTATGGAAATCACTAAATTTCTAATGCATCATTAGAGCTGATCCAGACTGGGCTGAAAATTCAAATCGGCATTTTCAAACATAACAGCAAATTACAGCTGCCTGCATCCATTTGCCCAGTGTAGGGCCTGGTTTTCAGGGGTCTCGCAAACTGGAGGTTCCAGATGGAGCCAAAGGGAGGGCAGCTGCTGAGAAAGCAGCTTTGCAGACCCAGATCCTCAGTGCCGCTTGGGGCCACTGAGCCCTCCAGGGTCCAGCTGAGAAGACATCTCTGTGGATATAGATTAGCATTCACACCTCAAGCTGCCTGCTAGCTGAGTGCTTGCTATCACTTTCCTCCGCTCCATATCTGCATATCTTTTTAGACTAAATTCCTGGCTCAGATAAATATGAACCTCCTTCTCTGACCTGCCTGTATCCAGTGTAGACCTAATTTAATAGCAATGTGTTACAAAGATAGCACAGTCCTAACTGATGAGTCCTGGAAGCTGCACCAGTCGGGAGCTCTGTGTAGGCTCATTTACCCTTCTGACTTTCTGTTCCCAGCATGACAAATTAAGCATTTTGAATCCCTGTGCTGGTACAACTAGACTGTCTCTAGTGTTCAGTTTAAATGGGGAGGTATAACATCTACTTACAGCATTTATCAGAAGTATTTTGAATCGTCCCTGCTCCTCATATTGTCTGTGTCCCTTTTTTGACAGTTCAGTGACTTCAGTTTCTTATTTGATCTTCTGAATAGCTTCAGATTAGATAATTAACACATATTGTATAGGCACCTGCTTAAAGTTCATCCTCTTTAACCACTCCAGCAGTCCAAGAGCAGTCCCTTCCTCATCCCACCTGAAGCACCTTGCGTCTGAGCCTCCTCCTGTTGAAGTTCATCTTATTTCAGACCTCTGCTAAAAGCAGGGCTTTCTTCCTCACCCCACGTGAGGCAAGCAAGGGAGAAGCTAAACTGAATAGCAATTGAAAGGTGATCCATTGGGCTGAGACCTTTCCTACTACAGGGGCTGTTCCATTCGCTCAGCCCATTTCCTTCAGAGCAGCTGCCCAAGCACCTCCTTGTCTGTAGGTGAGAGCAGGGTGCAGCCTTGCATCGTGTCTACAGCTACAGGGCTATGCAAGTCACTTCAAGCAACACTGATTTGCCTGGTTTGAAATAATAATTTTCTGCAAGGCACATTTTAACCAACAGAAAGCTGCTCATGTCAGAGGTCTGTATCAGATGATAACCATGGTTTGTGCATTTTATTCCCCACTGAAATAGTATGCATGCGTGCCCAGCCTTCCTGGCCATCTCTCTCCCCTGTGCCTGTGTCGAGGAGACTGTGCTCATATGAGATCGGATACACTTGCCCCACAGACCGCACTATTTCCCTTCTCCCTGTGGGCAGTCTGGGAGGTTTTGCTGGTTGTTCCTCCATTAGATCACCCCTCATCCTTCTAGAGCAGCAAGAGCTCCCCAGAACAAGGCCTGGAAGTACACACAGAGAGGCACTAATTAATTTTGGGAAACTTGACAGGCTGTGTACAGTTCCCAGACCATTAAGAAAAACAGATGTCTGAGAGGGAAACATTGGGAAGCTGAGAAGGATCCTGGGGAAAACCCCAGCCAGAAATGGAGCTCTGTGCAAACAGCTGGTGCAAACAGCACACTAGGAAAGCAGCTACATCTTATGGTGGCCATCACTGCTCTTCTTCAGAACTACCATCTCACCCTTCCACCCACAGAGCTATTTGCTAGTAGTGTGAGTATCTCAAGGACAAATCCCAGATACTGGTTGTACAAGCTGCTAAAGACACACGGGAAGCAATACACTCCAGTCCAGCCAGACCACTGTCTTGGTAACAGCTGTTGTCAGCTGTAGATTAAGACATCAGCATCACTCTACCAGGGGTAGAGATCAGTCCTTGACTCCAAAGGAGCTATTCCATATTCAGAGTGTCTGTGCATTCCTAGAACAACACAACCTCAGCAACATACCTATTAAAAGGATAATTTCTGAGAAATAACCTCTTTCTTTCCCCCACATGCCTTTCCCATAATTATCTGTATTTTAGGTATCTGCAGTAGTTCATGTCTGGTTGTATCAACCAAATTTTAAGGCAGCATATGTTGCTAGAGGGCTCCCATCAGATGGAGAGAAGAGTTAATGTGGGACTATACACCCTGCCTGACACACCAGAAAAGCCAGAGTTCTTCCTGAACTAAGCTGAAAGCTGTGTAGATGTTCATCTAATGAAGATTAAGTTTGGAGAAATGAAAAATGGTGCTGCTTGTAAGAGAGTGGGAACCTTCAGTTATTTAGGCAAGCGGTGCATTGGCTCTTAGATGATACTGAAATCCTGCTGCCCACTAGCCTCCTTCACTGTGACCTTCTTTGAGAGAGGAGCTGAGGGCTGTGTTTGACAGGGCATTTCAGAGTAAGGGACCTTGCTTTTAGCATCCCAATCCAAATTGTCATAATCTTGAGTAACAGGAATGTTCAGTGTATCTGCTGCAGGATTCTGGCTCACTGGCTGCACTGATGTTTTAGAGGCATGAAGTATTTCCCCCAAATACTTAGAGTTATTGTAAACTTGATGGAAAAAGACTGCAGGTGTGTCACTGGTGTTCACTTGGAGCAAGGGAAGAGCTCTGCAACATCAACTTTGTTCTTTTAAGACCAAATGCTCATTATAATGAGCAAAAAAGTGAAGAGTAATTTTTTGAAACTGTTTGTTCCAGATAAATACAGCCAGTATTTTTAAAACAGACATATTAACTTGAAGGAAATAGCAGGTCACTGAGTTCCCAGGACTACATAAAGGGAGGAAACACATTAATTTAGTCTTCTAGTGTAGTCAGACTTAGTAATTGCAGAGATCTTTGTTAAACTAGTTGTGTCTTTTTATCTCGGTGCTTAAAGTTAACAAGGGCTCAGCTCCAGTTTGCAGTGTACAGGGTACCACCAGGTAGTAGATGGTTTGAAATACATTGCCACCTACAGTAGCCAGATGGTAAGTCATCAACTTCTGAACCTTGCTGTACTTTTTTTTCTTGAAGCTGAAATATCTCAGCCTCCTCTAAAAAGGCATGTCTTGCCCTCATCATGGCAGAGTAAGTCTTGACTGGAGACACTACTGCACCCCAAAGACTCAGAAAGGAGAACCCCGTGTGGTTTGTCTGGGCTTAAAACCCACCACAGATGAGTTTTTGAAGTTGCATTGTTTTAGGTGACAGGAAAACCCCTCTTGCAAGGAGCTGCTCCAGAGAAAGGTTGCTGTACTGCTTGTGTGGGCATAGCCTCTCTGCCTTTCATTGTTTCTCCGCTTGTGTGGCTGTGTATGACCTTATTGAGCCAGATATCAACTTTATCCACAAGCCTTTTCCTGCTGCCTGAAATTATTTCCATGTTGGCTGCTGGGCCTGTCTGCAAGCAGCTGTGTCAGGCTTGTAATGAGGCAATTACATACGCATGACCCTTTTACAGGAAAGGCCAAGGCTGTTTCTCCTTGAATGGATTGGAGGTTTATCTGTTTTCTCTGCTCCCTCAGTCAAGCTGGTTGCCTTGTCTGTAGGCAACTGGCCTGGCTGGCAACATAGATTTTTACCTTGCCCTCTAGCCCACCAACCCTTTCCTCTTCACTGCAAGCAAATGTTGTCATGGATCTTAAAAACCTTGTGGTCTTGATGATCACAATCTCCTCTTGCTGTAGGTGGCATGGCTTCTCCCCCCCTGTAGCCTTAGGACTCACTGGTACTTAACAGCCTTTTATTTCACCTTCTTATTTCTCATCTCAGCCTCCTATCTTCTCACTGCAATAGGAGTCACCTTGCCCTTCGAGTACCTTTTGGGCCTTTCCTCTTGAATATTCTGTCTTCTGGCACTCAATCTCATTTCAGCTGTTCTACTGTTGTTACTTTCAACATCTTTGAGCTCCTCCTTCTTCTTACAGCATTGACTTGGCGGTCTAGGGAAATCATCGTCTGACTCCGCTTGCTGAGCCTGCGCAGGTTACCGTGCATAGACAGTTGTTAGGGTACAGCCCTGCAGCTGCAGGCAGGAAGGGTAAGCTGAACAAACAGGGTATGCATGGGACCGAGATGTGAAATCTGTTGTCTCACTAGCAAAGCATCTTTAATACACACTTGTAATCATGCTGGATAATATAAAATTTTAAAAAATCTTTAGAAAACAGACTGAAATCCCATTAAAAAGATAATTCACTGGGAGGGAATGAGTCCTTCAGGGGTGTTGGACTTTGTTAGGCCTTGCTTAGGTAGACTTTTGTGGCAACAGGTCATGTCAGTTAACATGCGCCTAAAGTACCGTGTACAACACAAAATCCAGATGGTTACTCCTCACGGATACAGAGGTGAAATGCATATACCTGGTCTGTGTACATGTTCATGCAAAACTGTGACTCGGTTAATGATTCTGTTGGTGTGAGCACAGCACCAAGCGAATGCATCCATTTTGATGCTATTATGAGAAGTCGTGCAACACTGTGACTGCGGGGCTCAGATCTGTTTAATATAGTTTTCCTTGGGCTGCAGTGTAGTCATCCTCAGACACATGTGTTGTGGAGAACCAGTGTGCCACGGAGGACCAAGTGCGAATGTGGAACTCGTGAAGTCCCAGACTAAAATTCCGTCCTGGATTTTGAGTAGCTGAGGGCAAGTTATTATGTCCTAGATCAACTACAGGACTAATGCAGAACTGAAACACTCTAATCCACATCTTCAGCCTGGAAAAAAAATCCTTGCAACCATTGTCTGACTCTGCTGGTTCCTTCACTTCACTAGGCATCTGCCTGCTTGGCATTAAAATTCAACCAGTGCCTGGGCTGCTGCTGGTGTACAAGCCTGGGATCGTCCTGCCTGATCTGTTCGTAGGTGGTTGGCTGCCCAGACCAAACTGGCATTAGAAATCAGGCATTTCCCTTTTACAGTTCCCCCACCCCACATCTATCTCTCCTCTCCACTCCTTTCCCTCTGAGTATGGTGAACACAAGAAAACAGGATCAGGCATCTCACAAAAAACACTTCTCACAGAAAAGGAAACGGTGGCACCATGTGTTGCTGGAGGTTTCTGCGATCACCTCAGACGAGGAGTCCCAAAACACCAGATATACACACAAAATAATTGATTTGCTCTTTAAATAGTCTGCCACCTCCTTCCCTGAGCCACAAGTCGTGGCTGAGCAGCCCGATGCCTTATTCTGCGCAGGGCACAGCAGAGCCAAGAGCTGCCCGCGTCTCCGTAGGGGATGGGCTGAGGTTCCATACGTACTGTCCCTGCACAGGCACGCTGCCCGGCAGAGACCAGGTGCTGCAGTTCACTGCCTCTTTTGGTAGCGATGGCTCTTGATCAAACCATTCTTGGCAGCCTTTGACAGACGTGATAAGACACTTGCTCAGGAAGCGGCCAGCCTGGACTCCGTTCTGCTCTCAGGGGGTGTGGGCTTCAAACTCTTTGGTCTGTCTAGCAAGAGATGATTTTTAATCCAGTGCTTAGGGCAAGGCTAGGGCGAGCACTTGCCAGCCTGCCTGTTAAAGCCATGCCAACAGGCAGCAAAGACTTCAAGGTTCCCCAGGGAGAGGGGAGCATACGCACCTGCCTGGTGGTCTGAGCGCTCTCCTGACAGGTAAAAACCCCTGACTTCCCTCAGGACCCTTTCTGTGGGGTATGCAGCAGTGGCTAGATATGCATAAAAATGCACAAGCCCATACATTGCCCTGTCAGCAGAGGCTCCTAACCGTGAAGGTTTCAGGTACTGCTGCTGTAATGAATCAGCCTGTGCAGTGTTGGGAACATGCGGGCACTGGGCAATTGCCAAGTATTGTCATTACTAAAAGGGAGACTCAAGATCGCACTTGTAGCTTTCACAGTGATATTTGCTGGTTTTGCTAATCTCACCAGGCTGTGCTTAGCAAGCACAGACCAGGCACTCCTGAGAGCTATACACCATGGCATGAAGAAAAGAACAACTTGCCATAAATCCAGCCTCAAAAATTTTCAACACCAGCCAAAGACTTGTGCGAGGTGTCTGGCATACCCTTCCTATATAAGGGCCTTCACAGTCCGGACTGTTGATGTTAGGACATGTTACTAATGAACTCTACAGAGGCAAACAGGAGGCTGCTGTGTCCGCTTTGTGCCCAGGAGGCTGTGAGGACAGCAGCAGCAGTCCCTTCTCATCAAGTTAAACTGAGACTTCACGCAGTTACTCTGCTGAGAAGAGATGCCTTTTGGAAGATGTGGAGAAAGCTGGCATTGGTACCGACCACCCGTCATGAAAAACAATGCTACGCAACACTTGCATCGCACCCGCTTTGCTAGCAGAAATACGTCAACAGCAAAGGGAGGGACTTCTCAGAGGGGAGGTTAAAAGAACGATTATCTCATCGTGTTTTCATGGTAGTCACTCTCTGAAACAAAAGCAGATAGTGTATTCACTTCTAATTTCCTGATGTCTACAGATGTTTCCTATAATTCTGTTGTGAAGGACATAACTCCTCGCTTGCTTGTCTGGCACTGGCAGAACTCTGCTGCCTGCCTCCTCCCACCCGGCACCAGCTGGCTCTGCTGACAGAGGCAGCCATGGCATCGCTGGAGGTGATGGAGACCTACCTGTACTTGCAATGCTTTTGAACCACACCACTTAACTGCAGCCACCACCCAGTGGTCCCTGTTGCCCAGTACGATCGGGGTAGTTTTTTGTTCATGATAACCATTTGTCTTGATGTTCAAGACCTCTAGGCAGTCCCAAGGTTACTTGGAGGAAAGTACCAGAGAAAGACCCTGAGCAAGCTTCTGAGCCAAACAGCAATGCTTTCTTGAGAAAAGCCTCGCTCCAACCGCTGTGCTAACTATCCAGGCCCTTTTACACATGAGCATGGGTAGCTTGAACCAGTGAAAGAAGGAAAACCAGCAGGAGTTTCCCCTCTACTTTTAGCAGGCAAGGAGGGGAGTACATGAACCATTTATTTACAGTATAGCGGACATGTTCAACACAGTGCCCCTTCCTTTGAAGGTTCCCTTTACTAGTTTCTGGCTACATGATATCTCCCACCTCCACCCAATTCCCAAATTTTGCTTTTGTGAGCCTTTAAATGTGGCAGGTCTGAGTCTCTAGTTTTGAAATTACTGCACTGTATTTGGGAGCTGCTTGCTGTCTTCTGGGTGAAAGCTGCTTATCGTTGCTGAGCTGGAATATCCTCACATTACCCTTTGGGCAGTGCTTGACCCTGAGTGCCAAGATGGTAGCAGGTCATGAGGGAACGCTCAGAAGGAGAAAATCAAGACCAGACCACTGCAAGTCCTGAGAAAAATGTTGCCCTAAAGCAAACTCTTTCCAAACACAGGGAAATATTATGTATTTTTACATATTTCATGTAAAGCAGGATTTTCCTGCCCTTTCTCCTAAAAACAAATATGCAACCCTCCTTTGAAGTCTGCATTCCTTATACTATTCTGCTCTGTGTTATAGTCAGAGCTTTTTCCTCTTCATCACTCTCATTGTAGCTGTGCAATAGCCTTGCAGCTGAGTTCCGACACACACTCGTCCTATGTTCATTCATCTGTCGTGGGATAAGTGTTGACCTGGGTACCACACTGAGGCGGGATGTTGTACTTCTCAGAGTTGTTCTTGTGGCTAACTTATTCGCAGACTTCAAGAGACAGGCTTCTTACACTCCGGCAAGAAGCTTGCTTTCCACTGAAACCATTACAAAAAGGAAGAGTTTAAGAGGAGACATCTGTGTTCCTGCAACATGCATTTTGGTAGTTCTAGTTAGGGCTGCTGTGAGAGCTCCTGTTTTCTTTAAGACTGGAACTGAAGAAAGCTGCTAGAGATCACTGGGCTGTAACAACACTGACTGCCTTGAAGGTAGCGTGTATAATCAGGAGTCCTTACCTCCTCCTGCCTGTCCCCAAAACTTCCATGTCTAGTATTTTTTGATTTTTTTTTTTGACATTTCTCAATTAGCGAGCACTCTCTTGTCTGAAGGAGACCAGAATCTACAGCTACATAGCAATAGGCACAGAAGACGTGTGCCTGAGTCAGAGGAGTCTTAAGCGCATCTTCAGGGCCCAGGAGCTCACACTGGTCCCAAACCTAATCTGAGGTCCCAATGTTTTCACAGAGTGTTCAGAAATCTGGAGCCCAAACTCCATCATTCACAATATATTCCCACAGGCTGCAGATTGCTTTCCCTGGAGCTGCAAGATGGAAGATTGAATCTGTTGCATGTGACATCAACCAGACGTGGAGGCCACTTTGCACTGGCTGAGGCTTGACCTTAACATTGAAAAAACTCTGTCTTGGTAGTACAATGGTTCTGCACAGTTGTGCACGCTCTCATGTGAGACAGACAGAGGCTTACCACTAATTCCTTTTGCTGCAAGTCAAACTAGAAACCTGTTTGTGTGACCTTTAAAATGCCAGTCCCTGCAAACAGCAGCCAAGGATTTTGCAGAGCGTGCTGGGATCATCATTGTACACCTCAACGTACCCTTATACTCTTTCACAGCTGGATTGTATGTCCTGATATCGGCCCCAGAATTCTCTTTAACTCTTTCAAATGGAAATCTTACTTTATTTGATCAGCTTTCTGTTGTGTTTCAATCCTGCATCCTGGCAGTAGGAGACCCATGGCAGTTTGAGGCTGGTTATTCCTCTTTGCCCAGTCATCTGACGGCAGCTGGTAGGAAAAGGATGAGGACTCTGTGTATGCTGCCACTCTTAAAGCTCACAGAATTCTCATCTGGGGTGTGAAATGGAGGTGTTTAGCTTCTGGTAAAGGTTGATCAAAGAAAACACAACAGAAAGAGAGAAGTAGAAAAATATTCTTCCTTTTCTAGCGTTTAGGATATACCTGAAAGATCTGCAAGGCATTCTGGTCTTGTCCTTTCCTGGAAAGTAACTGCGATAAAGGTCTAATGCACAAAGTTTGCAGAGCTAGCCTAGCCTAGCCCCACCAGAAGAAGGTGCAGCAGTGGCTCACATGGTAGCTTTTGCTCAGGTGGAGCACAGCACAGTAATTATCACTCCTGTTCTATCATGAATGGTAGGAAATACAGATAGGAGCCTTGGCCTTGCATCCCAGGGTGTTACAGGCTACGCTGACACAGTGATGGACAGGACTGGCTATAACGTATCACAGAGCCACAGCTGCAGCCACTTCTAGCTGGGGCTTCTGCCAGTAATTAAAATTTACCACAACCAGACAAGGAGCAGCTTCATTGTCAGATAAGACACCAAGTGCATAAATAAACTGCATAAATCCCTCCTGAAACAGAGAGCTGGAAGCTCTCCAGTGAGAATGATTTGTGATAGGTAAAGCGAGAGATGGGAAGAAGGATGCTTCGCTGGGACAGAGAGGGGTCAGTGTAGCAAGAAGAGGTTTGTTTATTCGGGGCTTACATCTTGGGATGTGTTGCTTCTTGAGCCGGGGGCCCAGCGCACTGCTGAGCTCTGGTCGGAAGAAGCGTCGTGAGATTTCCTTCTAGGGTTGTAAAAAATGGGCCAAGGCAAGCGTGAGCCCACCCACTTCCTGGGCAATCTGTGCTCAGCCTGTGTTGGTGCTTTCATGGATCATGAGAATGAGCAGGCTCAGACTGTGGGTAGCAGCCTCTCCTGATTTTTGCTGCCCAGTTCCTCATGCTGTGATTCAGGTATTTTCCCACCCTCTTGCCTTTCAGTTTCCTCCTTTGGGAGAGTTTCTGTTTTAAACCTACCCTGCTAACCTACTTCTCCCTTCGCAGTCTGAACAATGTTCCCCTTTCAATATGATCCTGATGCCACTGATGTACTCAGATGGACAGAGATGAACGAATCAGTTCAGGTTATGTTGGCAGGAGGGTGCAAACCAGCATTCATCTAAATGGCAGATGCAGAGAGATGGCTTTGAATGAAACTACAAACTACATATTAGAGAGATTTTTCCATCGACAACTTGGGTCCAATCCTAATTAAAAACTATTATTGAGCTTTTTTTTAGTTCATTTTAAGAGGAGTTCCTTTAGAGCTGCCCATCTGGTCTTATCCACACTCATAAAATGCGAGAGTCAAAATAACTGGTGCCTGAAGAGGTTGAAAATGAAAATTGTTACCTATACCCTGCCATTGAACAAGACAAAAAGAGTGGCAGATTTACCCAGGTGAACCTAAATTTGTCTGTTCTGCGCTATTCTCTGCTTTAAGGCTATGACCATACCCAGGGACCCATTCCAGGTTTCTTTAGATTATCTTGCTTGAACAATAAATGAACCTGGGGGAGAAAAGGATAGTTTGGTGGATTGCCCTCTTTGGACACTTGCCTTTAGAACAGGTACTAAAGCCACTCCTAACTGAAGGAAAGATTTTATTACTTCAATTTGCGCAGACACTTTACTGTTATGTTTTCCGTCGTTACTGAAAACTATTGTGGCCTTTAAAAAGGTAGGTAGACAGGAACTGTACCTTAGATGATGTACCGTGCAAATATTCAGCAGCCTTTTGCCTCCAGCTGGCCTCAGCAGTCAAACAGAAGATGGGCCAAGGAGAAGGGATTAGCTCTTGCCTATGGAAATGGTCACCCCAAATCGGTGGGGCAGTATGGGAGGAGCTAGTACTGTTATCACTTCTCGCTTGCTTGAACTGCATGCGAGTAGGACATCTCCAGTTCATCAAACCCTGTCTCTGCAGGGGAGTCTTTTCAGGAGAAAGGCTACAGCACCTCACCGCAGGGGTAGGAGACATTCACCCCACTCCAGCCCCCAGGGAACCCTGCAAAGAGGTACATTCCCCGCTACAGTTTAACGTGTTATTCCCAAAATGCTGCTTTCTGTGTCAGAAACAGGTACTTGAGAAGCTTGAGAATTGCTCTTTTCAGCTAAGCTGATTGCAAATTAGTTCAGTTATGCTGAAAAACAGGTACCTCTATCAGATTAAGGCTGTATTGCTCCCTGCGCAAGCTGAGAGAGCTACCCCAGTGTATGTGGTATAAGCTTTCCCATGCGACAAGGCTTGTGATCGTCTGGCTCCTCAAATCCTGCAGCTACCTTACTGAAAAACGAGAAGGGTAGGTGTCATGGCTGGGAAGGCTTTGCACAGAGAGCATGTCATTTGCCTTCGGAGGACTGAGCCAGGCAGGGAAGAGGGGGTCTGCAAGAGGCTCCGTTGCCTCCTGAAATCCAGTGCCTTGATGAGGGTCGATGCTTTAATTTCAAAGGAAACCACAGCACTGTTTCCCAGAGTTTCTTGCTGGCCTCCAGGCAGGCTGCGATGACGGTTTATTTAGACTTAAGTAGTTTCCTCCCCACAGATGTGTCTTCCATCCCTTCCTTAGCTGAGCAGGTCCTACAGTTGTAGAGCTTTGCCTCTGCTGTGCAGCAAGGAAAAGCTGCTCCCCAGCCACCCGTGTAGCTGCTGCTGTTTGAAGTGGGGCTTCTAGAGATCTCTGACACAGTACTTGTGGGGCTTTAGTGGACGCTTAAGGGAAACTTCTTCTGAATCACTCAGCCGCCGGTAAGGTGCTCCCTGTGATGGCTTGCAGGCACTCCCTGGGTTCACAGCCCGCACTCGGCTGTGTCTCAGGTGGGAGGCAACAGATTGCAAGGTGAAATACCAGTCCCACAGACCAGAAGAGCCTTTACCAGCAGGCATGCAAAAATATGATTTTTCTGTCATATCAGAGGACACATAAGGATGCAACTTCGGCAGCCTCTGGCCGGAGCAGTTGAAGGGAAGTCCTCACCCCTGTGCTGCAGTCGGCTCCTGCCACCCCTCCATCCACTCCCGCTACAGCAGTGCAAGCGCTTGGCGGGCTGTGCTGTGAACTTGATTGCTGAAATGATCTGGGTTAAAAATAACCTCGTAAAGAGTTAAGGGACATATTTTTAGCCCAGATCATTTCAGTGGTCTAGTTTACAGCCCAGCCCCGCAAACTCACACTGGTGCGAGGGACGGGGAAGAGGGAAAGGAAAGGTCAAGGGAGAATGAGCAGTTGGAAACATAAGCTGTCTTTCTGCCAAAACCAGGACCTTATGAAACTGCACCCTGAAAGCAGTGACCCTCTCTTGTTTTCATATAGCATACTGACAACTGCCTTCTCGTGGCATAGTGTTGAGAGCTGAGTGCTGAGGATCGCTATTTCTAGATCCTGTTTCTGTAATCAAGACACTAGCCCTGAGCCTCAGATGCCTTATTGTGTCTGCCTCTGACACACTGTATTTGTCATTATTTTGCCATATTTGCTTTCGCTGAGGTAGATTGTATGTGCAGCAACAAAAAAACCCATGAGTGTCACGGGGGAGAGAACTTCTGTGAGTGCAGGGTATGGGAAGGCGGCCAGCAGGACGGACTGGTGTGAGAACGGGCTGAAGGGAATTGTTCCTGCACTCTTTAGAAGCAAGGGAGGGATGTGGAAGTCGGGGACTCGCCTCAAAACCACCAGCATGAGAATGGGGGTGGAAAGTGCACGGGACGAGTACCAAAAATTGTGTAACCATCACTGATTTCAGAGCCACTGAATACTCCGGCCTTGCAAGGTGCTGTGGAGGGCTTGCATCTCAGATAAAAGGTGCTCCATCTGGCCAAATATCCTACCTGCAAAAACAGACGAGTCAGAGGATTAATAGGGAAGAGAGGGAGACCAGAGCAGTACAGATCTCTGCTGTTTTTCAGCTGGTATTTAAGTGCTGCTTAAGCCAAAACACTCCAGTGTATGGCAGCTAATAGACCTTTGCTCTTTTCATCAGCCAAACCAGCTGCACAGATCCAAACCTGAACTTCTCCTTCAGTATCTGCTTCTGACCCCCACTGGTACCCTTTCAGACTAGCATTTCCAGTACCATATTATGGGCAGTGACAAAACTCATGGGATACCGATCCCGTGAGATGGAGTCATGATAGCTTTCAATTGCAAGGGGGTGGGTGGGTCATGACCAAAACTGCTAGCAGAGAGCTGTTGGAGCCAGTTTTGCACCAGTCCCACCATGACATTAAAATTCATCCCCAAAGCTACCTCTGACTTTCCAGTTTTCCCCAGGAGTCTTTGCAATTTTGATTTCATAAGAAACTTGTCTGCACTGACACTCTCCACCTGTAGCTTAAATACATGATCTTTAAGAAAAGCTTTTTGTGAGTACCCAAATGGGATGCACAGAGAAACTCTTAAATCTCTTTACTTCTTTTCTGTGGGCCTTTAATATGCACCTTGTCTCACCTGGTGCCCATGGTGGGTCCATGGGCTCTAGCAGGAAAATTGGCAAATGTCACCGAGCCAGGTCATGACACTGCTGTCCTGAGGGGCTCCCTCTGTAAGATGTTATTACTCCCACATCAGGCAGCCTTACTACCCCTCGCATTTTCTGGCACATTGAATCTCCAGTGAAGTTGGGATTGTTCTTCTCCAGTGCTGCCGAAGGGACCAGGTTCAGTTTTAAAAGCAGATGAAGAAAGATGGGGTTGAAAATTATTTTCAAGTTTACTCAATTTTATGAAGTTATTTGGAAGAGGAAAGTGAAACCCCTTACAGAGAACTTGCTAGTTGCGCTTCCTCTTTTGCAGACAGTGCCATGCTTACACTGATGGTATAATTCAATTCCTGTTTTGCCACTCTGTCTGAGATTTTTCTAATGCTTAGACACTTATTTTTAGGGAACGGTAAAAGACCTCGGAGTAGCAGTCACCAAATTACTGATGGAGTAAGTCTTTTACCTTAGCTTGCTGGTTATAGTCCATGCAGTCTGACCATGCTTCTCTTCTGAAAAGGAAAAGAATCAGCAGCTGGCTGCAAAGAGCACAAAATTAACATCGGAGTAATTTCACCTTTTTTGCCAAAAAAGAGCAGAGCTGCTCCTCTTCATCATTCATAAAAGTGGTGGGCTATGTCACCGAGACAGGAAAAATGACCAGGAATGGGAAAGGTACCATGAATATCGTGGGGCAGGAGACAGCCAGCACTGAGCTCTTGGGTAAGAGGAGCAGCCGTGTGTCTGAGTCGTGGAAAAGGCTGAGGGCTGGTACATGGTCTGGGGTGAGAGTGAGAAAGTGAGGCTCCCCACCTTCCTGCCAGTGGGAGGGAGACTGCCAGTCCAGACCCTGGAAGTCAGAGGGATGGTGTTCTCCTGGCAGTGCAAGGAAGGGAATTTTTTGCATCCAAGTGCCCTGGTACAGTGCTCTTCCTTGACTAGAAGACATAGAGCCTGGCACACCAACTGGGGGGTGGGGGTGGGGGGTGGAAGAAGCTATAGAAAAAGCTGGATACAGGATGGCAGTGTAATTGCCAGAAAGGATCTGAGAAAGGACTTTTCCTGTTGCAAAACGCATAGCGTAATTGGAGAGTCTGCAGCTGGCAGTTTTGGGAGGACACAGCCCGTGGGCTACTTGTGCTAATCTTAGAACGGCATGTTCACTGCTTCCTGCGCCCTGGCCAGCGAGCTTCACGCCGGCGAGAGCCGTGTTGCAATCAATGCCTTCTACCAGCAAAACAAGAAACGCATGGAATCATTCCAGCCTCACAGCTTTGATCAAATCCAAAGAAAGGGAGCTGTGTTTTCAAGTTGTAAGTCAAAAAAAATTAAAAAAAAAAAAAAAAAGAAGGAAAGAAAAACCACAACCACGCCAAAACAAGAGGTCAAAGAGGCCAAGAGGAAGTGCAGTGTCTTTTCTGGGTAAAGGTGAAAGACTGTGAAAAGCTCTTGGAGAAAAAGGGACTATAAGGGAGGCAACCCTTCCACCACAGACACTGAGCAGCTGCAGCTCCTCAGCCTCAACCGAGTCCTCCGTTCAGGTGTCTGTTCTGCCATGCCCAGGTATCCTGGGAGCTGGTATGCTGAGCCAAGCCTCCCAATCCATCCTGCCTTTCCCAGGTTCATTCTCTGCTCCCTTCTCTTTCCAGCCTGCCTTCCCTCCACAGCAGGGAACCAGCCGGCACCTGGAAACAGCTCTCCCACCCCACTTACCCCAGCCACTATTTTTCATGTGCAGCAGGTTGCCCTGCTGGTCTGCTTACCTCACTGTTTCTTCCATTCCCCTTATCTGCCACTTCTCCTGCCTGTAATTACTCTAATGAAGCCTGAAAAGATGGGGAGAAGGTGCTAGGAGTTCACTGAGAGGAGACAGCTTGATATGGCTTTTGTGGCTGGATGCAGGAAAGCTGGTCCAAAGTGCATGGGAAGTTTAACGGGGGAGATGCAGTCAGGATCCTGGAAACCAGAAATGGCAGACATCTACTGGGGCTTGTGGGCCTGGGAGAAAGAAGACCGCATTTATTGGGAGCATTTATTTACAGCGCACTGAGAAAGGGAAAGGCCCTTTTCCGTGATGCAAACAAGCCTCAGCCATGCTGCTCTCTACCAGGTATTTCAGACTAGAGAGTGCTCCAAGCTGCCGATGATGAGATGATCCCTAATGTAACCTCCTCAACTTGCTTTTAATCTAGAAACTAGGAATCTAAAGAAATTCCTTCTCTAATATGATTTCAAGTTTCCACAGCTATTTCTCCAGCCCGTGTAGTGCAGTCACCCAGAGGAAATGGTTCATATGTGAGCCAGATGGGTGTTTTGAGGGCCTTTCACCTCCAGCGATGCTGAAGGAGTGGTTTTGTTAACGAGACAGCAGGTCCTTCCCAGGCAGAGGGGTGTAAAGGGAGAAGAAAGAGCTCTGCTGGAGCCTTTGAAGAAACAGAAATGTCATCCTCTAGCAATGGCCTTTGGGGAAACTTTCTGACTGGGAAGCAGAAGGGTATTGAGGCAGAGGGGTGAGAAGTGTGATGCGGGTCATCTGTTCATGGTGGTGGTACAGGGAGAGGAGGTATGAGGTTCCTTGCTGGTGGTTTGTAGCCTGGTTTGTTGTTTTGAGGTCTCTGTCTCTTACAAAACAAAGATTATTGGTCAGTTGTTCTCAGTTCCTCTGGTTCGGTTTTCCCTGGCATCAGATACTAGAGATGAAGAACAAGGTTTCATTTCCTCAACTTTGATTGAAATCTCTACTTTCTACTCATATTGCTTGATACACCCATATCAAAGAAAACAAGGTAAATGTGGGATGACACCAGAGCTGTGTGCTGTGGGAAGAGCTGCACCATCCAGCATCCAACAAGCCTCCCACTTCTCAGCCTGTTGTTGACCCAGGGGACGGGAAAGCTGCTCTCAGCCCTGGTATTTCCTTCCCTCCCCGCCACCCACCTTGAGTATTTCACTGCCAAAAAAGTAGAACAGCACAGGGACATCCCTAAGCAGATGCTGGCTTGCTTCGAGGACAGGGAATGGCTTCTCACAGCAGAACCACTGGAAAAGGAAGGGCACCATTGACCTGGGCAGTAGAAAAGGGATGAGAGGGCTGAGAAGGTGTATGGGAACATCCTTTACTGCCCTGCTCCATCTGCTCACTGCGAGGAAGGGATGGGGAACAGACACTTGGCTTGAAATACTTAGTTTGCTTCCAGTGAAAAATACTGAGTGTAGGCTCTTCAACTAGAGCTGAAAGGCTCTGCATGAATTACTGGTTTTCTGGGATATTTGAAAATGCTGCTAGGTCCTGTCTTCCCAAACCTCTTGCTCTCAGACTGGATGATTGATGCCAGATGTGAGAAACTCTGCTTTAAGTCCCTGCTTACTCTTGAACTTTATAACACATACACAGGCTTCTCTCTAGCCTGCTTGCTTTTCCCAGCCTTTGCTCATAACTTCTTGTTCCCAATTTGTCAGAACAGGCCAGCAGAGACCAACTCAGAGGTGGACAAGTCGGCATCACCCTCAGTGGCTCAGCTAGCAGGGAAATTCAAAGAGCAAGCAGCCAATATCACTGGAAAAGAGGTAAGGAGCACTGCAGCCACCAGCAGGTAATAGACTGGGAAATGAGGCATTTGCCTCTGCCTGTAGAAGTTAGAGCATCAGTGATCTGAGCATGAATCCACCTTGATTTTGAATCTTCACAAAGGATTTGTCTCCTAGTGCAGTGCAAGCTATGACAGTATCTTCCATGCATTGCCAACTTGTGGACAAGTATTTTGGTAGAGCCATACCTCAGGACAACTAGACACTGTAACTGAGACCCTGTAAAGCTTGGTAGGGTACACACACATACTGACAGTAGCAGACAGCAATGCATATGCTCTCTAGACTGGCTTTTGAGGGCAGAGGGTAACAATGAATAACAAAATAGCTAACATTGAGCCATGGAAAAAGAAAGCAAACAACAGGTTACGCGGTGCAGAAGCCAGTGGCAGGTCACCAGCACCTTGTTCACAGAAGGAGGTTTCCTCCAGGTAATTCCTTCTTAATGAGTCTGAGAGAGAAAGCTGTCTCTTTGCTTGCCCTCATTACCTCTTCCCAATGACATTTCAGACTCTGTGCCTATCTCTATCATGCTGAACTTTATTTTATTGAAAGCCCACTATGCCAAGCATTACCTCACAAGCTGTCTTTCACCAGATAAGCAGAACACTAGAATACCTCTCTTAGAAAGGAAGGAAAGTCAGAGTGTTTATGAATGGAGGCTGACATTTTAGGAGAGCCCCCTGTATCATTATGCACTTTTTTAGAAAGTTTTACTTCAGCTTTACTTCTACTTTACTTACTACTTTACTACTGTTTACTTCAGTCAGTAGGTGCCCTTTTAAAACTGAACTGCTTCCTTCTGCTGCTCAGCTGATTTCAGCATGTCCCAGGCTGGGCCTAAGGGGATCCTCCCTGTCACCCCTCCTGTCTTTGGCCGGATGCGATGGTGATCTCTGTCCCTGCAGGGCCGGCATGCCACCATCTACCAGAGGTTAGCACTGCCATAGCCAGGCCCCAGCATGGGAATAGCCAATCTCTTCCCAAGCACTCTTTTTTTTTCCCCTCTAGTCACCAGCACACCACTCCATCCGTTCCATTACAGTCATTTCCTCTTTTTAAGGTATGGGATTTAATTGCACTAAGGCCCTCACCCTTCAGAAGGCAGCAAGTTCCCAGACCTCTCTTGTGTTATCTGCAGACCTCTGCTGCTCCCCAAGCCAAGGCGGTGTGGAGGGGCCTCACAGTGGGGGGAAACTCATTTTCTCCAGAGACAGAGGAGGACAAAGTTTCCTGTCTTTTCTCTCCAAGCCATCTGTCACTTCCCCACCAGCTTTCTCAAGCTGGCTTCAGATTAATGGCTGAGTGGATAGTCTTTAACCCTTGCTTGACCCATACCAGCAAAGGGGAACCTATCAACCAGGGAACCTCTGATACATTCACTGTGGCACAGTGCAGCATGTCATGGTTGCAAAATGGTGCGGTTTCAGTAAAACATGGTATTATTGCTTCCTAGTATGACATAAGGATAAGGGCAAGGCTGCCTTTGGCTGCTTGGAGAGGCAGCATTGCCATTGCTGGGTGCAGCACCACCAGAAGTTAAGTGGCGTCAAGTCTACAGGTCCTCCAAGACAGCCAACTCTACAGAGGGCAAAGATGCCGTAATCTAACTTTTCACATGCCTGCCTGTTAGAAGGTAACAAAATTATCCAAATATTATATTGTGGATATTATCCAAGATCCACAACATTATCTGAATATTGTTAACAGCTTGGCAGCAGACTACAAACCTAGCATAAAAATAGAGGCAGTTTGGCTTCAAGACCAGAGCAATGGTTAGGAAGGAGCAACTCCATAGGTGCTGTGCTATGCATCTCTTCCTTTCTAGTGAGCACTCTCGTACCTTTTAGAGCCCAAGGACATTCAAAAGGAACTGGTGTCCCTGCTGTTAAGTTGCCTTGTTCCCTCTCCCTCAGGGAATCTGTTTTGTAGTCAAATTAAAAGTTACAGCTGAGAACTTGTCTCTGCGAGCTGCTCTTCTTCATTAGAGAGGAATGAATGGGGAGGTACAGCTTCTTGAAAAGTCAGAATTCCCCTTTTTGCACCTAAAATATATCAGATGCAAAATAGGAAAATCATGAACCAGGTAGGCAGCTGAGACTCATTAAAAGGAAATCCTGGTAGTAAGACATTACAGAGAACAATAACAAGCTATTCCAGTGTGAGGGGGTTTCCAGCAGGATGCTTTGAAGATGAAGCTTCTGGGAAGGCTTCTCCACCCTCCACAGCTTAGAAGAGTGTCCTTTGCACAAAGCCTGAAGTGTCATGGTTCATGCTGTGGAAAGAGATACAGGCTACTTTTCCCACACTAGGATTGGGCTCGAGATGCTGCAAGTACGCTGAGCATGCTGCCACATGCCATGTGCTAACATCTTGTGCTACCTTTGGATGACTCCTTTAGGCAAGCTGAGCCCTGCCATCCAAGCAGGTCACTTACAGAGCATGCCCTTTGGTGCTTGAATTTCACTTCCTTTTAAAAAAAAAAATCATTTCCCTGCTTCTCAGTTGATTGTTTTCTTCTCTTAGGTACCACCACATAAGCCAGCTCGGAGGAAACCACCATGCTCCCTTCCATTGTATTCCCACAAAACTGAGACAAGTGACAGTGATGAGCAAGTGAGTATCAATTTAACAGGGGGACAAGGTCTCTCCTGAGACACAAGCCTGGAGGTAGCAGAGAGGTCAGACTGTGCAGCAAAAGACATCAATCCTGCAGCATCAAACCTTCCCCTGCTCACACACATGTACTGACTCAGAGTCAGCTCCATGCTGTTTCCCACTCCTGTAGCATGGATACACATCCCATTTCTACCGTTTTCATTTTTACCCTTAGAGCACTGACAGATCCACACAGTTACCAATCTTCAAGCGTTTTTAAAGCAGGAACTGTTGGCATTTATGAGATTTGAACAGCGCTTAGCACAGGGAGCGTTCATGCTGTTTGTTGCCTTCAGATGAACTCTAGAGGTTTGATATAACGGTGTAATAGTTCTGCTCTGGAGATTTTTCCTTCTTTAGAAAAAGGGAATAATTAATCCAGAGCAAAGTGGGATTTTGTCAGCAATACCCACAGAATATTGTCTTGAGGTGTCCTCCATACACCCTTGAATGAGCAAGTCCCAGTAAGCTGGCTGCTAGTCACTAAAGTGCTCAGGCCCTTTCCAGTCACTTCTGTCCCGTGTTTCACGGTATGAGGTCTACCCACCAAATTTCACATTGTCACTTGCCCCTAACAAGGGGGTGGTTCTTCATCCTTCTTTTCTGACAGCTACAAGCTCTTGCTGCCTCCATGCCAAAGCAGCACAAGCTTTAAAATCTTAGATTCCTTCCTTTTCCTTTGGACCTGAAAAAGCAATATGCCCCTTCTAAAAGCAATGCTCTCCCTTTCTCAAACTGTTTTCAGGCTTTCGTAGCTCTACCTTTCCAGCCACTTGGGCCTTTCCTGCGCATACTAATTGGATACCCTTTAACTCTGTTAGTCAAGCGGTGGCAGGAAGTCTTTCCTGTCACAAAAAGTTCACAATGTTTACCAACATTAATGCTTGTACCCTTTAAGAGGTAGAATTCTAACCTGTCTGGTCCTGAAATAATACCAGGGGAAACTGTCATAGGTTAGGTACCTTAGTGAAGGCCATACAGCAGCAGAGCCATTACACATCACCTAACTCAGATACTTCAGCCAGAAAGCAGACAATCACCTTTTCTCCCAGAGGAAGGATACATATATGTAGGGCCCTGGGATGGCTAGATAACAAAAGGGAAGCAGGGTCAGGAAAGAAGAAAGCGAGCTTTTGTGTGAAGGTGCGATATGAGGCTTCATTTGCTCCCCTACTAGCACTTTCTGCTTATCTCTTCCAGGTTTTCTCCCTTCATTGTATTTCCTCTTTTTCACCTACTTTACTGTGACTTTTTCATGTTCCATTTTGTTTTGCAGAAGCGGTCTCCAAATGCTTGCCCCATTCCCAAGGTCAAGGTGAAAAGCTCCCCCATGATTGAAAAGCTGCAGGTAGGTCCTGGAAGAGCCCACATGGCTCCCTCAGCAAATTAAAACTGATTGGCATTTGTCATAGCTACTTCCCTCATGGAGCAGCCACAGGGGAAGGGGATCCAGGAGCCAAGGGTGACAGATAGGTGAGCAGGGCAGTGGCCTCACTGATGAGGGCCCAGTTCCACAATACACAAACAAGGAAGTCAGAGCAGGTCTGGCGATGGTAGCCAGTGTCAGAAACAGTCCAGTGATCCTCAAGCACGTCTACAGGCAGGTCAGCACATGGGCCAGGATCATTTGGATCTGCGGGGTACACGGCTGGGCACAGGCATGGCAGCAGCACAGCTCAGGTAAGGAGCAGGGGCTGGACCCTCGTTTAAATACAGCTGGTGAGAGAAAGTGAGGGAAAGCCTGGCCGAGGCTTCTTCCAGCTCTTTCTCCGCAGCATTCTAAATCAAACTGAGTCACCTGCACCCTGTTGGGAGCAGGCCTTGAGTGCAGGCAGCCAAAATCCTGGCAGTGGGAAGTGCACTCCAGGCACTGGCACTCCCCTGCGCCTGCCTGGAAACTCTGTGCTTCCCTCGCCTCGATTCCCCCAGTTATGCACAAACACACCCAGTGCTTCTTGCCCTTTTTTATCTCCCTCATGCCACTGAGGGCAGCTGAGCACTCGAAAGCTCGCAGACATAGTGCCCTGCTGCTGCCTCTCCTGGCAGCACGAGCAGCTCCAGAGCCCGGTGCCTCCTGGCCACCCTGACACAACATAAGCCTATTCATAGCGCTGTTCCTCTTAATGCACCCAAGGACGTTTGGCTAGGAGAGCTTCTTAGTGACAGGCCAGCAGGAAGCATTTTGCCACAGTTAATCACGAATTGCTTCTTTCCATGGTCTGCTCGCTCCTCGTGACTGTGCAGGTCATTCAGAAGACCTGCAGCTTGAAAATGCGAGGTCTGCTTGGGCACACGCAGGGATGGTCTAAATCCTGAAGTGACTGCTGGCTGCTTGCTCAGACTTTCTCCCGGCTCAGCCACTGTAGATGATGCTGGCTTGGCAGGGTCACTGGAAAATCCCAAAAGGCCTCAGGATGACAAACGGACACATCCTGAGATCCAGCTGCTGGGGAAGGGCAGAAGTCCAGCCATAACTTCTCTGCCTGGACTTGTTTGTTGACAGTGTCACCAGGAGAGACCCATAACCAGAAGGTATGTGGGTTGTGACAGCTGAGAGACGGGGCAGCTCCCGTGGCCAGAGCAAGGGTTCCTCCGTGTGGTTACCGCATGTAGTACATGACAGTGTCGTGGACACCCGTGACGGGGATTTTTCTTTGCAGGCCAATCTAGCTTTTGCTCCAGCTGCTCTGCTGCCGGGAGCGTCTCCCAAAAGCCCTGGTCTGAAAGCCCTGGTTTCTCCGTTCAGCACTCCTCCCTCAACGCCCAGCAGCCCAGGGATACAGTCCCAGCCCAGCGAAGTGAATGAGACGCCGGTCAGCTTTGATCAACCCCCGGAAGGCACTCAGCTGCAGTTCTATAACAAGGTAGGGTATGTGCTAGGATTCTCCATCACAGCTGGATAAGGCTTGCTTATGGTTTGGGAATGAAGAGGAAGAGGAGGCTGTAGCCCTCAGCCCTGCCATAACAGAGTGCCTCTGTAGGCAAGGGAGGAGATCTACGCGCCGGGTTCAAAACTGCCTTTCAGTGTAGCTTTGTGGAGTTTCTTCTCTGCCCGCCTGCACGTGGAGCTTTATGGTCCCGCAGCTCCAGCAGCCTTCCTGGCCAAATGGGTAAAGGGAAGGGGCGAAGTAGCAGGACCCGGTCACTTCAGCTTGGCAGGAACAGGGTGGCTGGTTCCTAGGCAGGGAGCACTGTGAGAAGGTGGTGCCACGTGCCAGCAAATGTCACAAGTGGCTGAGGTGCAGTTTAGGGAGCCATGTGGAGCACGACGGTTTGCCAGGTGTCCCACAGAGTACACGGCACTTAAATGGGGAGCTGTAACCTGCATTCACCATCATCAGCTGGAGTGCAAACTCCTTCCTCAACCACCAAACTGCCAAGAGTAGAAAAGGCTGAGACATGCAAAAAGTCAGCAGCATCTGCATAATGAATGCAGCGTCCTTGGGTTTAGGGTGTAACTTGGACAAAGAGTTTATATTGGGGCAGCGATCTCTAGCACCAGCTGTACAGAAGGAAAGGAGGCAAATATTAGGGAGCTGCTTGTCCTCTAAAGTAGCCTCTCAGGGACAAGAGCCCTCATCTCCCCACCTCTCGGTAGCAGAGCAGGAAAAGTGAGGCCACCAGTATAGCAATCAAGTTTCCCATGGTATTTTCCTCTGTTGTGCTTTCCTGCTTTGCAGTACCACTCTCTTTGTCTGCTTCAATGTCTGCTTTTCCTGCCTCCAAGGTGCGGACGCGAGGATCGATAAAGCGCAGGCCTCCCTCCAGGAGGTTCCGAAGATCTCTGTCCGAGTACGGAGACGGGGAAGATTTAGGGGTCAACATCTCCTCTCCAGAAAATGGTGCCAAGGAAGATGGGGATGAGATATTTGGGCCCAAGGCCAAGACAGAGGAGGCAGAAACAGGGAGCAAAGAGCAAAAGAAACAGACAGGGTCTGATGAGAAGCCCCCATCAAGGAGAGGATCCAGCAGATCAGATGAAGAAAAAGGGGAAAAACAGGCAGAGGAAATGACTCCTTGCGAGAGTAACGAAGGGGATAAAAAGGAGGAGGAAGTGTGTTGTAGTGCCCCAGGGGAGGAGAACTCTCCCCAGCCTCCATCTGGAAACAAGGAGGAGAAGGTGTGTGAGGGTCCCCAGGGAGAAGAGCAGCAAGGCAGCGCCTGTGAACAGGAAAAGGGGGACAAGGAGAAGGAAGAAGCTGAAGCTGAAGCAAAGGAGACCAGTGAGAGCACAGACACATGGAGAACGTCAGACACTAAAGAAGCATCACTGGCACCTGAACCGCTGCAGGATGCAGTAGGCTTAGAGACTGCCAGGGAGCCTTCAACGTCAGCCACACAGGACCAGGGCACAGCGTAACCATGACACACAGGTAAGATGGGTCAGCATGATGATGCCTCCTAAAACACCAGAGGGTTTTGCTTATTAATGAAAATGGCAACTGTAGCAGAACACACCAACATTTTTGCTGCTCTGACACCTCAAAAGTATGAAATCTCAGGCCTGCAGAGGCTGCAAGGCAGGTTATTTAAAATAATCAGCCCTGCTGGGTGGTGTTACAGAGAGAGAGAGGATGGAGAAGAAGCAAAGCTGACTCTGGATTCAGTAAAACGAGAAGGCTCTGCTCACCAGGCAGCCTGCTCAGTTGCTCTTTTGAAAGCAGTTTGAAAGTACTTACAATAAAACGCACTTTTCCCCAGCAGTAACCATGTATATACTATCTCAGTATGCCTCCTTACATATATATTTATATATACATATTTATGTGTGCACATGTTGTATATATACATGCGTACATACGTATTCTCTCTCCCTCTCTGTGTTTAGCTTGTTAGCTTTGCCAGCAAAAATAGTGTTTGCACACATACTAGTTTCATGATCAGCCCTGCAGGCACGCAAACACGGGCCTCTGCCACTTGAAATAAAAGAGGATTTCCACTGGCTAAAGCAGGGCTTGTTCCATGTAGCTTCGTACGTATTCTCTAACCACTGATACCGTAGACACAGATGCCTGAGGAAATATCTCATTCCAATATCTCAACCACCTGTCCCCTCTTCAAATGCCTCCTTGGTTTGACAAGGAGCAACTGAAGGAAGCAGGCTAGTGCTCAGGCTGCAGCTCGCCTTTGCCTCCTAGCATGGAAACTACCAAAGTACCCTCAGGTCACAGATCCCCAGCACTGTATTTACTTAGACCCATCATTATTTTTCATAATTTCCTTTCTTTTCCCCTCTCGAAAGGACACACCCAATCAGGGCACAGGAGACTTAACATGTGAATAAGAGGCATCCAACCCAGTCAAGGTGGAAGCTACTAGAAAACTTTCAGTGGCAGGAGAGGAGCAGCATACAGCTGTCCCCTGAGGTCCAGACTCATCCCGGAGCTGAGTGGCTGCTCACTGGCTCTCCGCTTTGCTCCATCATCATTTGGGACAGTTGGAACAAGAGACTGGCTTGCAACCACTTCTGAGTTCAAAACCGAGCTGTTGGCTGACATTACTTGGTGACATTCGGGGACTGAGCGACTTGATACATGCTGTCCTGGAGCCAACAGCCACCACCACCCCTGGACCCCCTGCTCCTCCATCCTGCTCCAAAATGTCTTTTTCTTCTCCCCTGCATTGGTCTTAGATGAAGTTCATCAGTTACATACATACATGTATGGTGCCTTTTGGTAGCTTCTTTTTGAAATATTTTGGGTTTTCAAATTTCAGTAAATAATGTTTTAAGAGTAGGAAAAAGTATGTTTTCTCCATATGTGCTGTATGGCAGACAATGTGAACCCTGAACATGGGGAAAACTTAGGACATTGTTCATAAAGCATAAAATCCCTTTGACATGGAGGTCGAGCTGGCTGATCTGTGAAACAGCCAGCAGTGGCAAGCAATTTTTTCTGTGTGCTTCAACTTTGGGGTGTATTTAGTGCTGGTGGAAAGTAACAACCAACAGGTTTGATGCACGGAAAAGATGTGCTGTGTTGGTCAACAGAGCAAGTTTTCTTACCAGGCTCTGGGCTCCAGTCCAGATTTAGAAGGGCTGCCCGTCTGTCAGTCTTTCTCACTTCCAGACCCTATCCAATCTCTCGATTCTCTTTTGAAACTTTCAGTGTGTGGCCACCAAGTGCCACTCATGATAGAAAGCACCTTGGCTTACTGGAAACAGCTGATTAATTTTATGTAGGTCAAAGAAGAGGTCTTAGATGGCTGAGTTTCCAGTCATATGGCCTGGCTGAATATGAGTTGGTGAAAGTCAGATAGCCAGTCCCTCCTAAGTACTTACGCATTTTACTAGATTTGCATTCACTCCTGGGTTACTAGTTAAGTCATGGGTCTAGCAGTTGCCAAGACAAAAAAGCTTTTACATCTGGAGGGTATTTTTTGCCCATAAGTTATCTGGGGAAAGACAGATAACAGACCCTCACCTGACCAGCTTCCTGACAGTAGTGCTTGAAGCTGTATCTGCAATACTGAATAAAAAGCTGCTCTGGCTCAAGGCCATGGGGCTCACGTCCACAGTGTGATGTGGAGCTGTGGACAAGTCTGGGCTCGCTGGAGACATCAAGCCAGGCTTGTCAAAATCTGAGCCAAGGAGTCAACTAGCTGTTAGGCGGTGTGAATGGTCAGGAGCCAGTGCCTGAACCTGCCACCAGCCACCTAGTACCCAGCAACACACACACAGCTACCAAGACCAAAGGCAGAACCAGCCAGCTCCTCTTCATCCATCACAAAACCCCTCCTAGTAAACACTGAGCTGAGCAGAGTCGGAGGCTTGCGTTGTCCCTGCCTCTCTGGACAAGCACAAGCATTTAGCACAACACAGCCCACATCCGTCCTTGAGTGGGCTCTGCAACACAGCAGTGTTACAAACCCAACGGTTTTGAGGGCTATGCCCTTTCCGTTCACCAGCTCTAAATTCATGAGGAAGGAAGTGGGTCTGTGCCCTGCCTTTCTTTTTCCCAGGTGAGAGCACTGAGGTGTCATTTGCTGAGAGCCAGTCATTTGCTGCCATGACCCTCCTGCCTAGCACAGGCTTGTTGACGAACACGAACCCCACACCCTTATTGAGCCATGTTGTGGAGCATTGTTGCCTTTGAATCCATTTTAATCTGTTTGTTAGAGCTTGTATTCCAGGGCAGGCTGCAATCATTCGCTGTACCCTGTTTCTTCTCTCAGCAGAGTGTCCCATCTGGATGTGAGTGATTGTCCCTTACTGTATATATAGATATATGTGTGCCTGTTTAGAGAATGAGTATGTGTGTCCCGAGCAAGGGAATGGAAATCCAAGGGAGAAACAGAAGAAATAAATGGTGGAATAAAACCCAACCAAAACAAAATCCTTGTGTTTCTTCCTGGGGAGATGAAGGAGCCTGAGGAAGGATGGAGAGCGCTTGTAGCAGCAGGCAAAATAGAGGTGGGATTCCCACTGCCATTGGAACAGTTTAACATTCAATTTTAATTTAATTTGTGGCATTTTTTACTTTTGGAGAACAGCAATAACCAATGTGCTTAATCCACAAAGGAAGGTGTTCTTTGGGGCAAGCAGTGACACCGGAGACTGCCACACACCCTGCCCCAGCTCTGCAGGTATCAGGCATCTAGGAAGAGAAGAAAGCGAAGCCATCTCGCCTGCTGCCGTTTCTCCAGCAGCATCCTTGTTCAGCAGGGGAAGCATAAAAAACCCAAGGTGGCACACAGTGATCCTTCCTGTGAGATTTCCCATTTTCTGGCAATCAACCATCTAGAGACTTTCTGTGCCAGACATTGCATCACCATCTTTGTCCTTGATGGCTTTACAAGTCGCAGGGAAAAAGATGCCCGTTTCTCAGCTGAAGGCATCCACACATCTTTCTCGGGGTAATGCTTGCTCGAGCAGTGCACAAACCTTGCCCTGTCTGCAGGCCAAGTGAGAGCAATTTTAGAAAAGATTCTTTGGCCAGTATTAGCATCATGACACTGCAAAAGCAGAGGATGCGTGTGAGCACGTATCCCTGCCCCATCCATACTATCGGCAAACGTTGGCTTGGGCAACGTGGTCTTGTACCCACACGGTGAACAGTCTAAAAGTTGTGACTGAAATGTAGGCTACAGCTTGGCTTGGCCTATAGGGTGCGGGCACCTATTCATACCTATATGTATCTGTCAGATGGCTGAGGCTGGAGTGTATAATGTCAGGTTTAAGACGACTGGTGGTCGAACAGAAAAATGCCCTCAGTGAGAAAAATCTGGTATCATTTATGTAATTCCTCTGTGTGGATGGTGCCTGAAAGATTATGAAAAAGTAAAAGCACAAACCTTACAGACCAGAAGACCTTTAAATTGGGGGGGGGGGGGGGCAGTGGAAGGTTGGAAAACAGAGCAAGAATAAAGTGGAGAAAGGAATGCAGCACAAGAGCAAGGAGACCGTTGCAGTTGTGTTTGGCTGGGAGCTTGTTGGTTTAATGGTTATTTTTTGATGGTCTGTGTTTAAACTGTAGCGTGAGCCACAGGAGAAGTGTGGGATGGGTGAGGGCTGAGGGCAATTACTGATGGGAGGAGTAGGGATTTTGGAAAGATCTGGGATGCAAGGGAGGCTGGTGCAGAGGTGTGGAAACATGAGGGGGAAGCTCGAGGGTGACAGGCAATAGCACATGGGGGACAAAGTGGGAGCCAAAGAAGCCGTGGGGAGTGGGTACAGAATCAAAGGGAACGCCGCCGGCTCCTCTGGGCAGCAACACGAGAAACATGCTCCCAGCGCTGAGGCACTTCTCCCAAAAGCCCAAGGCCCTTTGTTAAGCCATTTCCCACACAGCCTCTGGCGGGCCCCTACAGCCGCTCCCGTGGCCGTTTGCTGAAGAGAACCATCAGCCGCCCCCCACAGGCCCTCACCTCACCCGCCATGACAGGATTCGCACACATCTCTGTACCCAGCTACTTGTGTATCCCCCCCCATCCGACCCCACGGCGCAGGAGGGCGCGGGGGGGTGGAAGGCCCTGTCTGTCAGTCTGTCAATCTGTCAGTCTGTCAATCTGTCTGTCTGTCTGTCTGTCTGTCTGTCTGTCGCCGCGCCCGCCCCCGTGAAGGAAATGGCGCCCGCCCGCCCTCACACCTCGCGGG
>JANZLQ010000031.1:15423326-15457588 GCA_026212715.1 Elanus axillaris | reverse complement strand
CGCTGGACAGGGGAGAGAAAATATAACAAAGGGCTTGTGGGTCGAGATAAGGACAGGAGAGATCATTCACCAATCACTCAATTTATTACAAATCAAACAGAGTAAGGTAATGAGAAATAAAACCAAATCTCACAACACCTTCCCTCCAGTTCTTTTTTTGGCGCCCATCACAGATTTTATTTAACAGGTTTTAATTGGGTCCCTCTGTATGCAGGGAGAAATCCGTGTGTTCACCTTTCAGGCTGGTGGTAATACCAGTACTTGGCAAGAGATAGACATGATGCTGGGTCAGGAATGATGACTGGTGGGAGCGACTGGAACTGAAATGCCACTGATACTTTGGATTGTTCAAAGTGCATCTTCTGCAAATGTTTCTTGGTGCACGTAGACTTGTTGTTACTGAGTTGGTTGCAACTTTGTGGATTGATTATTGTGAAAGGGGAAAAAAGGGCAGATTCTTATGTGGTTTTGATACGGAGCGTTTTGCACTGTATTTCCTTGTGAAATTTGCCTGTCCACATCCTAAATTGTACTGCCTAGTTTGTTTTGGAAGTTGGTAGTTCTATGCTGCTAACGCTAGATTTTGTCAAAAAGATGCTGCGCACCATCAGCAGTCAGCAACATGACCAGTATTTTTAACACAGATTCACTTGAGATAGTGCTAATAACTAGTGCTGATCTAAAGGGAAGCTTTTGTTCCAGGCAGTGACATGGACGTCTCCACTGTCCACACCTTGTGGTTTTTTTTTTTGGTTGGTTGGTTTTGTTTTGGTTTGGTTGGTTGGGGTTTTTTTGTCTACAACTTCTGATCCTTAATACTCTCATTTCTTTAGTAGTCGTTGTGACAGTTTTAGTGGATTGCTGTAGTAATTCTAAGAAATGTTTGTGATGGTGGGATGCTTTCTTCACTCTCTCTGCCCCTTGTTGAGCATGTGTACCCACCTTCTCTCTGTCCTTTACTAAAGCAAGCTTAGTGATACTCTTCTTTGTGTGAGAAACTTGGTGTGTTTCAAGGGGACTCTTCTAAGATGTACTCTTTATTTTTCTTGTTCCCTGTACCCCTTCTTTAATCTTAATACTCATTTTCTGCAATCTTTCCTTGTGCCCAAGGAGTAATCTGCTGTGTTTGTTGGTGACTGTGTTAGTATTGCAAGATTAGAGGTAGGACAGCTGCCATCGGCTGCTCCAGTTACGCTTTGCACTTTGAATGGGTTTACTTAACTTGCCCCTTTGGGTTTTTCACTGGTTTGGTTTGACTTTGTCAACAAGAGCTGTTTACTTGAATTGGAATACTTGTAAACTTACTTGGTCATGGAAGGAAAACCACTTAAGGGCTGTTGAATGGAAAAATGTGATGTCTGGTTTGGAAAGTACATGAGCTGCTGATTGGTGTCCCAGTCTCCAGCACAGGCAAGGAAGTACTGCTTTGTGATCCCCAAGGAAGAGTTCCTAGAACAGGGCTAGATGTTACTGGCCTTGAGACTAAATAAGCATCTGCCCAAACCTGACATATGACTGACTCTGTAATTGGGGCATAAAGCAGAGCAACTGTAAGGCTTGTTCATGGATCTCGGCACCTTCACAAGCATCTCAATTTTATACTTTCCAGGTTGAGAGTGATACACCAGTGAAATGATTTTCTTGGGATCGAACAAGAAACCTGTGGCCTGGCTGGCAAGGGAGCTCAGACGTTCTTTGCTGTTTCTCATGCTTGTTCTTTGTTTCTAGTTAAAAGCATGGGCTTTGGAAGTAAATCTCAGCGTAGGTTCTTCTGCTGCCCCTTGGTACAACAGTGAGCAGCTCTACGTCATGTGGAGGAGACCGCTTGAAAAACTGACTCTGTAACGTGAGAGCAGAAGGTGCTACCAAAGCTTAGTGACTCTGAAGACTTGTCTTTAAGTCCTGTCAAAGTAGGTGCACAGAGGTATGCAGGGCTAAGATACATGGATGTTATTGACTGCTTTGACAGCTTTGTCACAGCCTGCTTAAGGCTTCTCAATGAAACTGTTTTCCTTTCACTTGGGGTGACAAGCTGCCATTTTTTTCCCTCATCATTGAGTCAGGCAGAGCTTAGCTGAATGTGCAAAGAGGCCAAGAGAAAGTGAATGTTGAGTTAGCAGATGCTCTTCTGAGCTTGTCTCTGCTTGGGGGATGAAAATTCCCAGCAGTGAGGCGACAGGAGGTGGTAGGTGTTCATGGGCTGGGTGTCAGCAGCTTTTCATGCTGTTTCGTAGAGCTGGTAGGGTGCTGCAGGACTGGCTGTGTTACTGAAGGCAGGAAGCAGTCTTTCCTTCAGCAGCCTGAATGTCTTGATGAGATTGGCAACCTGGGGAGCTGTTGCAGCAGCAGCAGCAAAAAGCTGTTCTGGTGATAGGCGTCTGAGAGTGAAACTGAACTCCTCTGTCCTCCTTTGAGGCAGCGGAATTTAGTTTTAGTTGCTTTGAAACTTAGATGTCAAGATCAGTTGGTGTGACTTTGTCTAGTCATCGTTTCTGTAGCTGATACTGCTTTGTGTCACATGTGAATGTATGGGGTGTAGATGCCAAGGTTTTGGTGGTGGTGGGGCTGCAGGGGTGGTCTCCGTGAGGAGGGGCTGGGTCTGCCTCGTGCCTGACGCAGCCAGTTCCACTGGACCCAACGCAGGGCACAGCTGAGCCCCTCAGCTGAGCTGGTGCCACCTCTGCAATAATGTTTAAGAAAGGACAAAGCACCGCAAAGCACTACACAGGCAGTGAGGAGTGTGAGGAGAAGAAAGTGTGAGGAGCAACGCTGCAAACCCCAAGGTGAGAGAAGGACGACGGGATAAGGTGCTCCAGGCGCTGGGGCAGAGATTCCCCTGCAGCCCCTGGAAGTTTTGGGAGAGAGGACACTGGAGCAGATGCTCACACTGTGGCCCATGGATGACCCCAGACTGGAGTAATTCTCCTGAAGGACTGCAAGCTGATGGGAAGAACCCATGCTGGAGCAGGGAAAAGCGTGAGGAGCTGTTACGGACCGACTACAACCCTGCATCTCCCCCTGGCTGCCTGGGAGTGAGGGGAAGGTGTTGGGAATGAAGGAATGAAGTTGAGCTGGGAGGAAAAAGAGAGGTGAGGGAAAGGTATTTTAGTTTTTTGTCCTTGTTTCGCACCGTCCAACTCTATTTTAATTGGCTATAAAGTACATTAATTTTCCCTAAGTCAAGCTATTTTGCCTGAGATGGTAATTGGTAGGTGATCCCCCTGTCCTTATCTCTACCCAGGAGCATTTACATCTTATTTTCTCCCCCTGTCCTGTTTGGGACGGGATAGTGAGAGAGCAGATGGGTGAGCATCTGGTGTCTAGCCAAGGTCAGCCCACCACAATGACATGCAAGAACATGTATGTAGAAATATATATGTATGTACGCATTTTTGTATCTATATATGTAATAAGACTTCAGTCCAGATAACACCGTGATGGATTTCTGGTGTGGAGATGGTCAGACAGTCTGGTTTTTGTTTCGCTGACATATGTGGCTCCTTAATACTTGTGTGTTGTCCTTCCGAAATACAGCCTGGTTTGCACCTGAGTGGAATGGCTGGCATGGATTTCACTTCCATGTTAAGGCTGAACGATGTCAGTTAATTCTTTCTGTGGAAATTCGATTCAGCATCTGTCTGGATGCTTTAACCGATCCTGCGGAGTTTCAGAGGAAAGGTTCGGGCATGTCTGCTCCTGTCTATTAAGACATGAAAGCTAGGATTTCTCTACCAGATGTTTTATCTGCAGTGAAGAAATGATGGCCTGTGGGGACATAAGTGCCTATAATTGCAGTAGGGGACTATAAATTTGTGCTCGTTTTCTGAAATGTTTTGTAGGGGTCTTGCTGCTGTTGCTTCACGCTGATTGTTCAGGGAGACTGTTTTGTGGGAGGAAGAACTAAATGTCATGCGACTGTAGTTGAGAGTGATGTTAACAGTAATCTTTGATGTTTCACAACACACTTGACATTAAGTAGGAGTATTTCTTAATGAAAGCAAAGAAGTATTTTTTAATGAAAGCATTGTTTCACAAGAGTGGGGGGGGGTTGTGACTTATGACCCCTAGTCATTAGAAAATCCCACACCCTCCTTTCTGATGAAACTTCCGACCTCCTGGGGAAACCATGTTGGACATACTGATACACTGACTTTTCTGTTGTTTTATTGCGACCTTTAAATGTGAACTGCTCAGACTCTGTTGTATTAATGCACTTCTTTCCATTTTCCTGATCAGCGACTCTGTCATCAACTTGTTACCTGTAACAGCCTGTCTGAATCTCTTTATCTTTCTTTCATCAGGCTTTTTGATTATTTCCTGATCTTTCCTCCGTAAGAGACTTTACAGATGTTTATACAATCTATAAATATTGCCAGGTGTCTTTATATAAGTGAAGCAAGTTGCTTGTATTAATTAATAAACTGATGACTAGCCATTTTAAGAGGAAGGGAGTGTAACACTTTTCCTAGTGTAGGATGGGACCTGTAGCAGCTGTAGGCATCCAGTATTTAGTGATCTGATAAAAGTTTCCACTTAGGTTGTGTTTGTGCTTGTGGAAATAAGATGCCAGTGATGACAGTGTTAGCTGCCTGCATTCTTGGTTTGTTTGGACTCCTAGTCATCAAGCTGAGCTGGATCCAGGGTAATCGAGTTTATTTTGGTATGTTCATAGCCTTAATTAGCAGAACTTTTCCACTGGATCCAAGATCTCAGTGGAGACTATGGTCTACAAAGAAATTTTAATTAGCTGTGTGTTAATTAGTGTAAACCTTAGTGCAGGGAAGGATTTCCTTGTGATGTGCTACCAAACCAAATTTTCAACCTTTGCCTAGTAGAGTGGGGGCCATATTTCTGTATACAAAAATGTACAATAAAAACAATTCTTGCCTGAAAGATTTTTTCTTTTTTCTTTTTTTTTTTTTTTAACCATTCTGAAACAAGCATAAGCAACCAGGGGATACAAATAGAAGTAGGAAAAAAGCCACTCCACCTTTAGCAGGCATTCCTCTCCCAGCACTGGCAGCTTAGGCACTGTGGGATTTATACAGATGCTGTTACCAAATGTTTTGGAGGCACTTAAGAGGGCTTGAAGGAAGTTAAATAAGTTTGCAGTTTTTGATCAGATCTTCCCAAGTGCGAGGGACAGTGTTTAGGAGAAGGTACTACAACGTGGATTGGAAAAGTCGTGATGAGATCAATGCTATAATGTGGTTGGGGGCAGGAGTCTCTTAACACCAAAACAGGGATGAGTGCTTGGAAGCTTGGTGTCATTTCAGTGACTGTGGCACGCGTAGGTGAATCTCTATAACCCCGTGTAACCTTGTTATGTCAGGTCATGACCTTGTAACTTGTTTGTGGGGAGTGGACCGTAATTTTTGTATTACTGTGTTTAGTCGAGGGTATAGCTTTGAATGTAAAAGCAGTCAGCGGTAGCAGACACGGGGAAGTATCCAGACGTTGACCTGTAAGATAGCCAGTCCTATAGGCTGTGTCTCCTGTGCAGGTTAAATTGCTGGCACCTGTGACTTGGTGAGTCTCAGCTGACCTGGCCAAAGACGTCCCGAGGAGGACACCGGTGAGGAGGACTCCCATCAGTGTGCTGTAGACAGTGACTGACCATCTTCTTTAAGAGTTTTTTATCAAGGTGTGCTCCATTTCAAAGATAACAGTTAAATTCACTTACCAGTGCAACGCTGCAGTCTTTCGTGTTACTCTGGTGAAAACTGTAACCTGACTGAAAGCTAAATAGTTAACCACAATTTGGTTAACTAATTAGATGCAAACTCTTGTGGTTATGAATGCTTGTCTGCTATCAATTCTGAGTGACCTTATCTTCCTATACTTTGCTGCTTGGAAACCGTAAAGGCTTCTTCCAGAGGGGTGATTTCACAGCAGTATATTGTTGTCACTCTGAAGAGTATTGGGCACAGTGCCTGGGGGCTGTGAGCTGGGCCAGGGCTGAACTCTCTGAAAACACGTAGTTTCTTCCCTAGTTTTGTGTAACCTGGAAGGCATGCTAGTGTTATTACAGAGAAATCGGGAAGCTCTGCGTGTTCAGATCTGCTTAAGCTGCTGGAGAGCTACACCTTCAGAGTTAGGAAGGTCTTGTTCATTTGCAGCAAGGAAGTTGAAACAGTATGAAGTCAATAAAGTTGATTAGGTGGCAATGCTGTGTAATGAATAATGCTTTCTCTGGGCGTGCGTGTGTTGAGTACTGTATCTTCTATAGTCAGTTCATGGAAGAAAGCAGTGATCTTGCGTATGTGATGTCTTCTTCTTCGCAGTGTCACCCTTGGAGCAGTTTGGTTACCAGGAACTGTGGTACTTACTGGTCTGTTACTGACCATCTGTCCAGAGCAAAAAGAGCATCTCGGTAATGAAGGCCAAGATAAAAATTGGCTTTTCTAGACTGGTGTCAGGTGGCTAGAAACTCTCAAGAGTTCAAAGTCAAAGATTCTGTACAGGTTATGAGTTGGAGAGACATGTGGCAGGTCCATGGCAATAAATGCATTTGTGGAGGGCTCTGGGGGAAGAAATGAGCTCTGTTTTAGTCCCGTTTATTGTGAGCTGACAACTTGGCATTGACAAAGTTGTCAGACTGAGACAGTTCTTTGAACGTAAGGAGGCGGATCCTGAGCAGAGACACAGATCTGAGTAGTCAGTGCGTTGATGGGAGCTGAACTTGTTTTGCAGATGAGATCCCTGAGACAAGATACTGAGGAAAGAGAGACATGAGAATAGAGAGGGCATTGATGAAGAATGAAGATCCATGATGGGAATGATAAGAAAAGATGAGTAAGTAAGTAAGAGTAGTAAGATTAATAAGTTAGTAAGGGTATAAGTGTCGTATCCTATCTCAAGAATAGGAGGATTGTCTGAGAAGGAGGATGAGGAACGTAGTCTTTTCACTGAAGAGAGCGGGCTGAAAATTTTAGCTGGTGAGAGTTGATGTAATTGGAGTAAAATTGCACCAACAACACTAGAGGTGAAAAAGAAATGGCTGAAGAGGCACAGATGGATTTTTTCCAATGATTTTGATGGTAGGTGAGAAAATATGGAAACATCTTTCTGCTGAAAAGAATTAAAGCAATTGAAGGCTAGAAGAGATATTCAGAGGGAAATATTGGGGCTGCGGGCAGTTGGTCAGGGTGATGGGATCAAGGAGGATCTATGGGAGAAGAGCAAATGTTTACCTTTGCCTTACATACCGTGCAGACCTTCCCTTTCTAAAGGTCTCTTGTCGCTGTCTCCTGTGATAAATTTTTTCCTCTTGAGAGGAACTAACTGAGTAAGTTTGAGGAATGGAGCAGTGGGTAAGTGTGACTGGAATATGACTCAAAATTTAACTTTCTCCAACTAAAGTATTTAAATAGATGGAGGAGCTGGAAGAAAGATATAATCCTGGCAGATGTGGAAAGAGAAGAAAAAGAGCTAGAGCTGGAGATGATTCATGTGGATTTTATCATGGCAGAGGAGGCCACAGAGTTCACGGTAGTGGGAACTGCCACCGTACCAGTGAAAGTATGGGAGTAGAGGGCTAAGGGTGAATAAATGTCAAATATTATGGCCTCTTTACCACTTCCAAACAATCATGTTAAGGTTTGAGGAGCTTATGTCTCGTGCTGCAAGACAACAGAGGCAGGATAAATTTTTTTGAAGTGGTGCACACTGAAAGAGCAAATGAAGTGAGGGACTTTTTTTAGGCTGGGGGGAGAGAATGAGCAAAGAAAAACATGAAGTTGAGAAAACAACAGGACTTGCTGGAAATATCTGTACAAGATTGCATAGTTCCTGCCTTCCCAGACTGTAGGGAGAAATCGGATTTTTTTTTTTTCTTTTGCTTCGCTACAGTTCTCTCACGGGTTGCTGGTGAGTTAGAACAGTGACTCCTTTAGATTAAGCAGATCTGTGCTACCCACTGCCTGTGTGTGGCAAGGAGTTCTCAGTACCATGTACAAGCAGACAATGTCTGTGCAGACTCTTTTCCTCCTACACAAATGCTGAGGGCATCTTGCTTGTTTTATGCTTGAAAGGGTGGCTTGTTCTGTGGCTTGGACTCAAAACAATGGATTTTATTTTTTTTCCTTTCTACTCCATTAGCTGCAAAAAAATACATAAAGCACAGCAGTTCTGGGTTCATTTCATTGAATTGCTAGAAGCCTTTGTATGTTCCAAATAAATATTTGGTAATTGATTTACAAAAGAATATTTTTTCAGCCCATAGTCAGAGTGTGTACAAGAGAAAGGAAGCTCTGATGCAACGTCTTGATGAAAATCCCCCTCCCTTAGGGTGTTTCTCTTTCACTCGCTTGAAATGAGAGCAATACTGACAGGGGAATCTGAAGGATCAGGGATAACCTGACGGGACCGAGGAGTTAGTGAGTTTGAGAATTGGACAGGCTGGACTCTGAATGGTCAAGTGAATGAGTGGTGGTTTCTTCTGGTTTTGGTTATTATAATTAAACTGGTATGTTTAATTGTCCCACTCCTGCAGTGCTTGCATACTCATTCCGTGTCCCCTGGGCATGTGCTCTGCCTTCCCCTGGCTTGCCATGCTGGTTGGGTGAGAGACAGCGGTTCCTACCAAGCCATGCACATAGTGATTGTTGGGTGTACCCAGATGGCCAGGGTGTTTTCATCTGTTTCATTGTTTGGCCATTTAATTGACTGAATTACAGCTTCCAGAGCTCACAAGTGGTCTGTATTGCAGGGCCAGCTGCTGCTACCTGCTGTGTTTGTGGCCCTGTGCCACAGCTGGCCAGCTGGAGTTGCCCTATAGACCCGGTAGTCTTGGGGCGAGAGAGGGAGGTAGAAAGTGGCACGGCTCATGTGAGCTTTGTTTTCTTGGGGAATGAGGCTTAAAGTTGCATACGTCAAAGATGGTTTCTAAAATTCTCTACGGAGCATAGGCTTTGCTTAATTTTAAGATTCAATAAAATAACCTGGTTTATGGCAAATCTACACCTTAGGATGGTCGTATAACTTGAAAGAAGCTTGCTGTCTAACTTTTGAAGGCTGCTGAGCTGGTAGCTCTTGCTGACTAAAAGCACAACCCCCATGATTTAAGGTCTAATGTAGGTGAGTTTCTCTTATTTGGTTGGGTTTGTTTTTTTTTTTTTTTAAAACTGTCTTCGACTGGAATCTTTATCTTCAGTTTGCCTACTTCAAGAGCTAGTTTATTCCAAGTTGAAAAATAAAGCAGCTAAGATACTGAAGAAGCAGGAAGGCTTGCTTTCCTCTTCTAATAAGGGAGGAAACCCCCTGAATTTAAGATATTGTAGCCCAGAGACGTAGAATCATGTGATCAGAAGCAGATTGTTGGTACCATCTCTATGCTGAAAACCATGGTTTAATAAAAATCAAAACTTAACCTTTGAGTTACCAGGGGAACATGTCACATGCACACCCACCCACAGTAATTTTGCAAGATTTTTGCTTTCAGATGGATGTGACACAAATGCTGAAAGACATTATTTTGTGATGTCACAAGATCACGCTTTGTGTCATAACATAAACTTGAATGAATGTACATTCATTCCTTGCTTAAATCTGGATAGGGATAGTGTCCTTGCAGTTTTAAAGGTGCCAGATAAAGAATATGTTCAACAGGTTTTCCAAATCACACTGAATTTCACCTACTCTGTAGGAAAACTACCAGTACAAGCACAATATTAACCTTGATTACTTTAAATTTGGGGGGTGGTTGTGGTCTGCTTGCTGTTTTGACTGTGCATAAGCCTCATGGTAGAAAAAAATGAAACAATTCTCATGCTTCGGAACTATAGCTGAGTGATTATTTATAAGGTCTTGCACATGAAGACCTTGAAGCATACCAGAGAGCAGAAGCAGATGGTGTAGCTGGGAGCCAGAGCGGTTTACTCCTTAGCTTTCTGGAGGTGAGCTTTTGCTCTACCTGGAGCATCTAACTGGAGATGGGAAACAAGATGTGAGCCAGAGAGGAAACTGTGTAATAGTTGGGTCCAAGATGTTTGTTCCTCCAATGGGGCTTATTTATTACAGCGTCTGCTGGCAGCTAGTAGGAAAGAGTTTTAAACTTGTCCTTTTCACCATAGAATTGACTTCCACAAACTGTTGTACAGGAAACATCTGTGGATGGAAAACGTCCTGTAACAGATAATACTAGGAAAGAGAAGTGAACTAGCCTGCTCTATACTTGTTTGTGTTGCAGGTATAGTGCAATGTCTGTGCACACACTTGATGTAGGAGTTGTTGATGTCTTTTCTCTTTTCCCCTTACAGGCAATGTGATATGAATGAACATTTACCACTTCAGTTTCCCGATCCTTGAAACAGCACTGATGCCACTTGTTCTCCTTCTTTCTTCTCTTTACCTTTCCCATACAGTCAAAGTATCAGCAGTAGAGGTCAACACACCGGAGGAGATATTTGTGGAGAATGGGACAGATGCAAAGCTTCCATGCACATTTACATCTGTGGAAGTGATCAGCAGCGCAGCATCTGTTTCTTGGAGTTTTCAACCAGAGGGAGCCGCCACTCGTATCTCCGTAAGGAATGGCTGTAGGGGAGCAAACCTGGGAGGGGAGGCTGTGATAAGTGTACAGAGGTCTTCCAGTTGGTTCTGAGGAGCAAGCAAATATGGATTGGAGCCTCCTTCCATGTCTCTTGTCTCCATCACTGTGATTTCAAGGGGGCTTTTTGGAGTTGTTTAAAAGTATTGCCATATGCTAGATCTCTGCAAAGACTGGAGTTTGCAGTGGCTGTAAAATATGCTAGTACTTTGTTAGTCAGAGGAGAGGGGTGTTGGTGTGGTAGCAGTATGTATGAAGTAGATGAGCATCTAGGCATCTTCTAAGTTCTGTATCCTCTTGCACTTGAAATGGGCTGTGGAGCTGCGCACTGAATGGTAGCGGTCACAGAATTTGAATTACCACTATTACAGTGTTATATGGTGTGTTGTGCATGTTGCTTATTTTCTGTTTGTGTACTGTATAGCCTCTGTTTGAAAGTGTTTGAAATATGACCAGTCTCCCTGGTTTCATAATAGAATTGAATTACTCAAATCAGTAAGCAGTTACATCCTTATATTTTAGTTATTTGACAAGTAAAAAGTCAGACTACAGAGCAACTTAGGCTAATAATAATTGCTATCACTCATTTCCTGCATGTTGAGCCCAGGTGTGCTCAGATACTTTGGGTGTGAACCTTCAAAGAAGTGGCTTAGGTAGGCTGTTAGCTGTCTTCTTCCTCTGTTGTGTAAGCCTGCACCTCTGAGTCTGAGCTCTCTGACACTTCTTCTTCCCTCTTACTCCTTGCCCTGAGTGGGAATTCAGAGGAAGCAGAACAAGAGACTCTGGGGCAGCAGGAAAGATGTGGGGACAGCAAGTTGCTCAGCCTGTTAGTATTTGTCTCCTTCCCCCTGCTGTAGATGAGATCATTTAAACTCCAGGAGCCCTTCAATGCTCAGAACAGAGATGATCTAAAACAGTGTATGAGCATCTCGCTCAATATGTAGAGCTCTGAAGAATCAGCCTCTGAACTCTTGGTGAATAAATATTTAGTCTTGAAAAGGGAGTTCTTTGCTTTGGGAAGCCAAAGCAGTAGCTGGGCAAAAGCTTAAGGAAGCAGGGCATATTTCCTGCCAGTGTTGAACAGGATGCATGAGAAGAAGCCATCTGTTTGTATGTTTTTCCGTTCCCTGTAGAAATATCCACCATATATCCTGTTTTGCCCTTCCCTTTCTGCATCACTTCCAAACCCCTTATTGTGGAAATACAACTTCAGGACATAACATTTTTTGGAAGAGAAGTAAATTTAGACGTTCTACCTGGATGTAGTTATCAGCACAACTGAGAGAAAAGCAAATTATCTTTGAGCAGAAGTAACCCAGCATGACCTGATGATAATTCCCTGTTTCTTTTGAGGGGGTGGGGAGGGGGTATAGAGGGAAGATTTTTTTTTTTATGAACCCAAGTCATGTCAATTACATGACTTGGTGGGCATTAATTTGAAAGAGTAACTGCATGATCAGCTTATGTCTGAGCTAAGTCCATGCTTCTCCTGAAAAGGATGGTCCTGTGCCTCTCTAGAATCAGCACTGGCAATCTTGTGGCCATGTGGCTTGACTTGCAGCTTGACTGAGAGCTTCCCCTGCTTGTCCCCTACCTCCTCTACATGCCCTGTTATAGAGACATCTCTGAGTGAATATAACATCTGATTATAGCAGAGTTTCACCATCGGCTTAAAATAGTCTAAACCCATCAGCTTTAGGTTTCAAAAGAAGTCTCATGTTAGATCACTTAATCATAGGCATGGAGTGGCTTGAGTCACTTAGCTTGTGTTTCAGGACATATTTTACTTTGTGATTTCTCCTCCCACAGGTAAGGACTCCTAGAGAGCTGAGGAATCTGCCTCTTGCCTTCTAGACTTCCAGTCGGATGAATCCCCCCGTCCACAGGGGTGTGATAATGCAGTGCCTCTGTGCTTTAAGTTATAATTCAGCTGGAAATGCTGCAGATTGATGCAGAAGTCCTTGGAATGGTCGACAGAGGACTGTGTGCTAGCAGACTTCCTACCATATGAGATAGTTCATTGGATTTCTGCTAGCCTGTAGACAACAAATAAGTGTCAGATTGACTGCAGCACAACAGATGGTCATGTGCACATACCTGATCTAGACAAGATCTGTGCTGCCAGATGATCAGGTCTGATAGTCAGAGAGTGGGTCTGATAGAGAGGACGTTGGAACGGCAGGCTCACATCAAGGGTAGGAACAGGAAAAGAGATTGGAGATGACTTGAATGGAAAGAGGACTGGCGTGTAGACAGTCTGTTCTGTGGCAGAGACTGCTTTGTAAAGAAGGCTGTAGAAAGAGGAAGTGGGAATATTGTCTTAAATTTCTTGAACCGTACTCTGGAGACTGAACTGCAGAGAGTTTGTGTTGATTTTTGATTGAGTTAAGTTTGTCTTGCTCTCTTTCAGAATGTGAAATTAAGAATGAATGTGCTTCAGCAATACAGCCTTGATCCCTCTCTTAGGGTTATGGCCAATGTTCAGATGTCCCATAGGTTTGAAAGCAGAGTTGTCCTGTTTAAGTCTATGCGCTTTTACTGCTGCAAATTCTGATTTCCATCTGGTAGAGTGAGGAAATATGCAGTATCTCCTTAGACTGTACTAAACAGGTTCATTCTTCAAGGGGTTTTGGTCATGTCTAGGGAGTCCAGGGCCAGTGTGCAACTTAGTCACCTAAAATCTGGGAAACAGTTATATTTTCTGGAGAACAGCTAGGTACATTCTAAATTATTCATGGGAATTTTTGGGGGGTGGAGGGAAGGAGGGTATTGCAAGTTAATTTAGCTGTGCTGTAGTTGTAGGTAACACACAGCAAAACACAAGATGGGAAACCTGATAGCCTTTTCCTACTAGGAGGCAGAAGGCTTCCTGTGCCTGAAAGACAGATGGCTGTGATCCAGAACTGTTCTATCCTTTAATAATTCCCAGGTTACCGGCCTTTTTCTCTTTCCTGAGCCTCCTTGTCTGCAAAACCCTGTGTCTCGAAAAACAGGAAACAACCCCCAAACAATCCAACCACAAAACAAACCAAAACCAACAGAAAACGGAAACTTGCAGTCTGTTGTGGTAGTATGATTGAGGTATAAGCCATAGCAGGGTTACATGATCAAGGTGCAAAAAGCCAGACTAAAGTGGTGAGGCAGGAGGAATAAAAATCTCAAATACTAGCTCTGTATAATAAAATGGATTCTGGGAGAATGCTGTAATAGTGAGAGAAGCGTGGTAGCATTGTAATCTCTAATTGGATTGTTCTTATATCCTCTTTTCCTTGACTACAGTTTTTCTATTACTTTAATGGAAAGCCATACCTTGGAAAGGACATACCATTTAAAGACAGGATCACTTGGGCTGGAGATCTTAACAAGAAAGATGCTTCTATCAGTATATCAAACATGCAGTTCCGGGACAACGGCACTTACATTTGCGATGTCAAGAACCCACCTGACATTGTTGTCAAACCAGGAGAAATCCGAGTTAGAGTTGTGGAGAAAGGTATTCACCCTATATGATTTTTTTCTTTCTTTTTTTTTTTTTTTCCCCTCCTTTCCCCCTTCTGTCTCTATATCACTCTGCTTGGGGGTGGGGGAGTAGCCTGGAGGGAACAACTCTCTTTTTAATTCTTTTCTTCCAGGTCCTACTAATCAAACTGATATTCTGTCAGCTGTTTGAAAAACGGAATGTCATACCCTTTTCTGCTATACCCACTAATTCCTGTGCTTTTAACAAGTATTAGAAAAAGCTGATGGAAGCCTTAATGAAAACCCATCTTCTCATTTCAAAGTCCTATGAATTTTATTTCTGTATTATGCTACATCAAGGGTTAGGATGACTTTTAAAATCTGGGAAGCAAGGAGAGAAAGTGCCAGACTCTTCTTTTTGGAACCCATCGAGTATGTGTACTGGAAGACAAAACTAATAAGCTGGTCCAAGCACATAGTGACAGTGAAATGCTACTGTCTTCCATGTGAAGGTGTGTGTGTTGGACATGCATTCAGTCTCTTTTACTCGAATGTTCTTACAGTATCCATGGTGACCCTTATTATCTAGCTGGCTACTTGCAGTTACTTAAGGCTTCTGGTTAGCATTTGGTAACAATGATTGCAGTTCAAGAGCACTTATATTCTGTCTGTCAATTTGGCTCTTTATTTCCCTTGGCCATCCAAAATATTTTATTGTTCTGGCTAAGCTGGAGGTCAGCCAAAGCGTGATCGTTCCTACAATGAAATGATTCTTACAGTGATCAGATCATCGAATTTATATTTAATAAGGACAAGAATCAATGTTGAATTCAAAAATGGCACTGCCGATACAGCTATTCCATTAGATTTTAATATGTTAGGGAAGATACCTATGTGTATGCTCTAATTAGAGTGATACTGCTGCTATAACAGGTGTGTACCCCTGCTTATGAGGTTATTCCATTTAACGTAGGTAAGGTCTGTATCTAACTCTTCTTTTCACAGAGCAGTTTGAGTTGGATGGGACCTCCAGAGCTCCCACCATCACTTAGAACTTTATGTTTCTTGGAAGTTTGAAGCCTATATAAAATAGGGTCAGTTTATTTTCTTAGAATTTATTGGTAGTCTCTATGAAGAAGCAGTAAAGCAACTGCTGGTTTGGCAAAGTCAGGCTGTCTTGGCAAAGCCTCTTCAGATTTTAACCCAAGTTAAGCAGATGAAGACTGACTTCAGTACACTAATTCAGCTGATATTTTTCAACAGACTTGCATGCCGGCTTCCCCATAGGTGGAGCATCTGGACAAGAGAATCTCACAGTTTCTGAAGGGAACCCTGTATTTGACATACTACTCGTCATCAGAAAAATGCTGCAACGATTATCTTCAAATTCTTAGGAAGACCTTGAAAACAGGTTTTCAAGCTATAGCTGTAATGCTGTCTTGCATTCTGACTTTACCTGAAAGGACTGCTCTTGTAATAGGTTATAACTCACCCTGAACTGAGCTGGAGAAATTTTTTTCAATTGAAATAAGTACATGTTGACTCTTGTGCATATTTTTTTTAACTATGTGTATACATCTAATTGCTCTGAATCATGTGTCTGGTGTTGTAAACTGTTCAAAGCCACATACATACTTTACACCTTTAAATGATCTCCTGGATGCTTGGTTAGCCTTAGATTTTGGATTAAACATTTAATAAATTCCGGATTGGCTTAACTGTTTAAAATTGCCAAGCCAGGCTAACTCAGCTGATTTTCACTGCAGTATCTACATAGTGTTTGCACAAACAGCTCCATCAACTACATTGGAAGAATCCTACTGACAGGGATGAGAAGCAAGACTGTTCTTTCGCTAGTGCATCTGAATCTGTAAAGGAGTACTGTTCAAAGCCTAAATGACAGAAATTTGTAGGGAATTCCAAGTCCTTACATTAGGCTGCCATTACTTGTAATAGGAGGGTACTTAACACTGTGCTGAAGACAGCTTGTGTTATCTGGAGGTAGTCCATCTTTGATCTGAACTCTCATGGGGGAAAAAATTGGAATTGTCATATGAAAATCTTTTCCATTGCTGCTAAGTATAAACTTCAGTTTCCTGCCTACTTCATAAAACTGATACTAACACACTTTCAGTGAAAATGGAAGTTGCTTTGAATTATGGTAATATTTAGTGAAAAAGGGTTCTTTTGAAAGGCTGGATTTTTGGCTTGAGTTAAGCTATTAGCTTAAACGTTAGCTTTCAGAGCTGGTGTTTTGTTATGTAGCTGGAACTGTTTGTTACAGTGAAGTCATTGGCTGCTCTGCAAGTAATTACGAGGAATTCATCTGACTGTGGAATGCTGAAAAGTGTAAGAAAAACTTGGGGGGGAGACATTTTTCAGCTGAACTATGTGGTTGTAAAACTGTGTGAGCTTTTCTATAGTCTGTTGGACCATGTTCTGAGAGGCAATAAAGCCAGACTCTAGTTTCACGTGCAAACAGTTGCATTTTTTTTATACGGTCTTAAAAACCTCTGTCAACAGAACATAGCTGCCGTCCTTTACTCAAATTCAACCAAGTAAAGAAACCCACCTGAGTCAAAGAAATGACAAAACTATCAAATTTTTAATATCACTATATCGGCAGACACTCTGCCCTGTAGTTTTGGGTTGCTGCTTACTTTATTGCTCTGAAAAAATGTGTGTGGTTTTTTTTCTTGTGTACAAGGCAACAGCTGGTCTGCTAACAGAATTGCATGTCTGTTTTGACGCTTTTGCAGACAAGTATTTCTGCACTTGGAAAGGTGAAAAAGCACAGAAACTAGGGAACTCCTACTTCTTATATGCCTCAAAATAAGTTTGTTTATCTTTGCATGGGGCTCAAACACAATCTCAGTCTTATGTACCTGAAAAGTATTACCATTTGTAGGATTCTCTTCCTTAATAGCAGATGGATCTCTGGGCTGCCTAAAGCTTCTGGAAAGAAGGGATATCTTCCTCTAAATTGTGGCACTCATGTCTTCATCTTTAATTTCTTACTAAGACTCTGAATTACCATGTTGTTATGAATTGGCATCTAACACTGGAGAACTAGGAAAGCTGCTGATGCGATATTTGGCCACATAATGGTATGGTCAGTGAAACAGCTAGAGATCAGGTAGACGTCCTGGAAGTCACTAAACTCAAGATGAACAGTAGGAAATGGAAGCCCTGTTTCTTAGTATGATGCCCATGCTTCAGGGTACTGTGTTGTGCTGCTCCCTTCTAGATAAATATGTCGGAATGGGCTTGGTCTACAGCCTGCAGACTTGCTGGGAATGCTTTGTATGGGCTTGGTCTGTGGTCCGTGCTGGAACGAGTCCAGCAAAGGGTGACTAAGATGATTAAGGGACTGGACCACCTTTCATACAAGGAGAAGCTGAGCAAGCTGGAGTTGTCTAGCCCGCAACAGGGAAGAAAGGCTCAGGGGGGGATGTCTTGCCAGGTATTTATGTACATTGATAGGATGTAAGGAAGGCTGAGCCAGGCTCTTCAGTGGTGCTTAGTGACTAGACAAAGAGACAATGGGCACAAATTGAAACACAGGAAATTCTGTCGGAACATAAGAAAACACATTTTTACTGTGGTTGAACACTGGAATAGATTGCCCAAAGAGGTTATGGAGTCTCCCATCCTTGGGGATAGTCAAACCCAAACTGGACAGTGTATTGAGCAAACTATGCTAATTGACCCTGCTTGAACAGAGGGGTTGGACTAATCAATCTCAAGATCTCCCTTCCAACCTCAATGATTCTGTGATGGTCAGATGCAGGTATCTGAGAAAGGGGTTTTTTGGGGTTTTTTGGGTTTTTTTTGTTTGTTTTTGTTGGTTTGTTTGTTTTTGTTTTCCTATATGAGGTATTTTACCTGATGGATCTTGTGCTGATTCACGTGTATTTGGTGCAAGTAGCTAGTGTAGCATGGACTCTGGAAGAAACCCTCTGGTCGAAGATGTTCCTTACATTAAACATGATGCAGAGGGAGGGGAGTGACTTCGTTTCTTGCTGTATATTCTTTATCTTGTAAGTCTTTTGTACTCACTCACTGATTGGTTTTTTATTTCTGGCTGCTCTTTTTTGGCCTACCCTCCCCAAAAATGATATTGGGGAAAATGAGTAGAGCAATACTGTATTCCTACAAGTGTATTTCTAGTGTCATACAATGATTCTGACTACGAAGGGAAAGAATGACTCTATAAGAATGTATAGAGATGTATTTTGAGAGAAGAGAATGGTGTATAGACACTCTTAAGAGTGATGATGGGTAGTAACTAGGCTGTCTGCTGCGTGCTACCCAGAGAACACCCAGCCTTTAGCACTCAGCTGGTTAGCAATGCGCTACGTTCAAATCTGCTTTCAAGTGTGCCTGCCTTCTCCTGTGGAACTCGCTGGAAACTGCCAGATGAATGTAACCTTTTATTTTTTTTTTTCTGTCTTCCCTTTAGATACAAAATGAGACAGGGTTGTTCTCATTGTCACTTGTGTTCCCTGACATGTAAAAATTCTTGGTTCAATATAAACTCTCTTCTGAAGGACGGTGACATTAAGAACACTCATGGTGTGCACTCTGTTCATAAGTTATTCTGCTGACTGCCTGCTATCAGTACCACTTAGGCTGTATGTTATAATTCCTGGATATTACATTAGTGTCATCTGCTCTAAATGAATCCAAGGCCAAGAGCATTTGTGGTTTGCACTTCTGTTAATCAGGGAATGCAGAAGAGTTGAATGTTTTCTCCCTTCTCTCCCCAGACAGCCTGCCTGCGTTCCCCATTGCCATGGTGGCAGGGATAGTCATCGGTACGGTTACAGGTCTCTCACCGCTCATCTCTATTGTCGTGTGTCTTGTCATCAGAAAGAACAACTCTAAAAAACGATACTCTGGGTAAGAGATCTCCGTCCTCACCTGTGGATGATGTGAGGAACAGCAGCAGGATCAGAGGGAGGGCTTAGAGGGGGGTTGGAGTTGTTTCAGCCACACCTTGGCAACCGTGGCTAGAGATAGGGTTTGCCCATGTGGAGCACTGGTCATCTGCCTATAATTATTGTCTTTGTACTGTGCTTGAAAAGCCCTACTGACCATGAGTTGCACCTGACAATCACTACATGTTGGAGTTGATCCCCAGCCACAAGCATACATGCCCTAAGAACATGTAATCCAAGATCCCCTAGCCCTGGTCTGCTCCCCTTCCCTCCAGCCCTGCTTCCCCCTACCACCCCCAGCCCCCGAAGGAGGAGTGTCATACATGCACTTCTCAGGAATGCTCTGTGTCGAGATTAAGACTGGATTTTTCAGTTAACCGGTGTCTGGCTCCTGAGCGTGGAGTATACTTGCCAAAACCCCATTCATCACCACACTTCAGAGTAAGGAAGGAGTAGCCACTCTGCATCCATTCTCATTCGCTGTCTGTTTTTTGTTAACTGTTACCATCCCTGCAAGGTTTTTAGTGTTAGGAGTATAACTCCAAAGTGAAGCACAGATCTTTGAGTGGGGATATGAAAAAGCAACACGAACTAAGAAAGGCAGACTTGAGTCCTGTGGTGGTGGAGCTTGGTGCTGGTGGGGGAGGCGCTTCCTTTTTTCTCCTCTCTAATTAGCTGGTAATTTACTTCTATAAGAAAGAATGAAAATTACATATGTAGTCTTAGAAACAAACCCCAAACCTGTAACTTTCTTCTGTTCTTTCCCCAGCAACTCTTCCTGCTTCCTGCAGGTTCTTTGGGTTGCCTGTGGGATAAAAGAAAGTAACTCCAAAAATAAACTTGTGGGGATTTCTAAATTAAACTTTGCCCTGTCCTTTTCCCAGTTGGAGAGCTTAAAGAGAGTGAGTTGTCTATTGCCCAATGGTAAGGCTAAATATAGCAAAGGCGGCTGTGTGTGTGGAAAGCCTGGTTTTCCCTTTCTGCATGTGTCCTTCCCCAAAGAACTGAAAAGAAGCCTGCAGTGTCATGCACCAGCAGTGTGCGTGAGGTGGTACGCTTGCCTTGCTTCCCAGTGACCGGCTCTGCAGTGTCTTCCTGCTGAAGGACACATGCTGGCGCTGAGCCTGGAGCAGTAGTTTATGCACTGTAATTTCTTGTAGTAGATTGAACTCTCTTGGGAAAGTAATCTCTGAAGTTTAATTACCGCTTTCACTGACTATGCCAGCTCTGCATGATGTGTAAAGAGAAACCAAGTGTGCTGTGACCCCCTCCAGGCTTACAGACTGTCTTCTACATGATGCTAACCCAGTGTGTGGTGGTGAGATGCGCTTACTCTTAGATAACCGTTCTGCCTTGAACTGAGGTGGGCTGGGGCACCGCGCGACATCTGGAATCCTTGCATGGCCACAGTCTCCGTTCATGCTCTGACTTTGGTTTTTTTTATTTTTTATTTTTTTTTCTTTCTGCCTTGGTGTGCTGGGATCGGATCCTGCTTACCTTCCTCTCCTTACAGAGATCCTGATATAGACGCCAGATTGGGAATGTAGCAGGGCTGGGTCTTCTCTTCCAGTCCCACTAGACACCATGGTAACTAATCAAGTTGGTGGTTGCTGTTAATACCTGTGTGTATGTGTACACATTTCCTCTTCCTTTGCTGACTAACCAGCTAGCTCTCTACTAACATAACTTCACTGTAATTTGTGCTGGAATCTGTTGGCAAAGGGATGATGCATTTCACTGGGTGCTTGGGTTTCATTGTCTCATGTCTAACTGGGGTGGGATTGCTGCTTATCCCAGATGGTGTCCCTCCATTTCTTCCAGCAGTGAACTTGGCAGTGCATTGACTAAAGCACAGGAAATTAAGAGCCTTTTTGTGTGTCAAAATAAAAGTAAACTCCCTATAAGTGTTCCTCTGGCTCATACGGCTCAGATACTTGAAAACTTTCAGTGATCTAAGTGCATTAGTAGCTTAAACCTGAATTACAACTTTTAGATAGTGTAGATCTGAGGACTTCTGTGGATAAAGCAAACAATTCATCATTTTGGTAACAGAAGGGCTGCTTTGTCTCTGAGACAGTAGAAGCCCCTTGCTGTGATGACTAGGGGTAGGGTTTTTTTTTTTTCCTTACTGCTTCATGCATGAGGAGCTAAATCTTCTATGGTTAGACTTACCAAAGGATAAAAAATTATTTCCCTGTGAGGAGGTGGTCTGCTTAATGTCCCTGTCCTCATTTGTTTGTTTCTGTACTTGCTTTGTACACAGTCTGTCTACAAAGAATGGGGGAAAGGGATGTCAGAGGGTTGTGGTAGCAAAGGGAACCCCCGTGTCTGCTGTCAAGGAGGTAGCTCGTCTTCTTTCCTGGGTGCTTGGGTATGAGGAGGTGGACCTAGCGTTTAGAGACCAGTTACTGCATTGCCCAGAAGCTACTAACGTTAAGTTTAAGGGCATTTGCTCATATACTTAGCTCTGTGGTATTTGTTTTTCTCTCTGTCACAGGCTTGTTTTCTATTCAATCCTGCTTTAAGCAGATGGAAAAGAAGCAAATAGAGAGTGAAAGCTGGCAACCTTCTTCTGGGGGTGCTGGTTCTCACCACAAGACAGTTTTCTTGTTTGAAAAAAAAGATTTGCCTGATTAGATATTCAGATAGCTAATAGGGCACATAGCTTACATGTGATGTGTGGCTCTTAAAGTAATTGCTCCAGAGACTAGTGTTTGTTGTCAGTGGGCAGAATTATTTTGGGATCATAGCCTAACCAAAAGCAAGGGAAGTAATGCTGAGTTTGGTAGGAAGTACCTTTCTGGTATTGAGAGCTGGTGGCTCTTGTACTGTAGCGCTGGTATAACACTCGCCTCAGTGACTGGGACTATCCAGCTTATAGTTAGAAGATAACTGCTGCTTACCACTGTTAACTGAGTCTGAAGCCTCAGCAAAGAAAACATACGGTTTTAGACAGGCTGGGTTGAATGGGAATATCTAGGGAACAGGGGGTTTGGAGGAGCTGCTGTCCTATGTTAGTAGTTGTTCCTTCATGCTGCTTACCAGTGAGACTCTGGGAGGAAGGACAGAGAAATGTCTGGGGAGAGATGGAGAATTATATGTGTTTATTTCAGAATCCATTATGTTCATTTTTACTTTGGCATAATCTGCCACATTCATCTTGCCATCACTTGTTTTTTGTTTTTGTTCTTTTTTTTTTTTTGTGTGCCTCTTGAACATTGTTGTGCAAACTCTGCTCTGCCACCTCGTCAGCTGCAGTACATCTGAGAGCTTGATGTCACCGGTTAAGCAGGCTCCGCAGAAGTCGCCCTCCGACACAGAGGGTCTGGTAAACAGCATGCCCGCCAGATCACACCAGGTAAACTGCTTCCTGCTGCTTCCCAAAGCAGGATCCTCCCAGAGTGTGGGGGAGATGGTATGGAAAAGATAAAGGCAGGGTGGGACACATGAATTAGGTGCTCTCTGTTAAGGTGATGACGACTGGGGGGGGGTAAAAGTGTCTGTTCCAAAGAAGGCATGGACAGTAAGCTGGGACTGGTGAACTCTTCTGTAGAAGCCTTAGTGCAGTTGAAAGAATAGCATCTTGATATTAGCAGAGATGGAGTTTTATGCCCTTTTTGTACTAATGTATAAAAAAAGATGGTTCTGATCTTCTGCGTTAACATACGCAAGTGGTAGTGAAGTGCAAGGATGAGAGCCTGGCAAGGATGAGGAGTTGAGCAGTGGGTAGCTGTTTAATGTAGAGACAACGTTATCTACTAGATGTGTAATCACCCCATAAAGCTGCCTGATCTGTTCTAGGATGGTAGTGGGGAGGATTTTTACTTACTCTCCCATCACTGTGAAGATGCATGCTCTGTGGTATGTACTTCCTTCACAAGGAAATGAGCCAGAGCAGTGCAAACGCTGACCAGTGACGACCAGTTTGAAGATGACTCTTGCTGGTGAGAGCTCTCCTCTGCTGAGCCACCCAACTTCTGTGGGCTTGAAATTGCCACGCTTTGCCTTGTGCTTGCTGCTGTTGGCAAAGTTCTGCTGACTTTGAAGGAGAAAGGTGGCTCTTATCCAGACTTAACATACCGTGGGAAATTAGTCAGAGGGGAGAGAGCGTGAGTCAGACGGGTGTTCTACGCAATATGTGATTACCTGTTAACAGTGTACAGGATTTCCTTATTTGTAAGCTGCTTCTTACCTCTTGATTTGCATATCCCCAGCAATTTTCCTGTGGAAGTGTGAGTCCTCAGTGAGTTTATGTCTGAAATGGACTTTTTCTTAATTAGCCACCTTTTAGCAAGTGGCTGTAGAGTAGTGTGTGAACTGACAGGTTTCTAAAATCAGAGTTAATACCTGTTCTCTTAATTTCTCCTGGCAAAATAATGGAGATATATGTTAATGTATCAAGAATACAGGAAAAAAATAGAGTGCTAACAGTGAGCTGGATAAAGTTAAAGTCCCTACCCTGTTGGGCTTCCAGTCTGGTTTTGAAATGCATCTTGTTCTTGGCAGGTGCAGTATTTCCAGAGTTTTAGCACATAGGCCCACAAAGCTGCCTACTGACTTCAGAGAACAGTGATTCTCTGAACATAAAGCAATATACTCAAGTTATAAGATTTAACAGTAGTTCAGATTTTGACTCCAGTGGGTCTAGTAGCAGTAGGCTGCCTACAAGGCCTAGATAAAGCTCATCTTTTCTAGTTCATGGGAGGGGCTTCTAGAATGGGTGATTGCCACCCAACCCCTGAAAAAAAAGAAAAAGCTTTTGTGTGGGATATATGTTGCAGTAGCTGTTGGAGACAACTTCCTGAGGTCAAAAGACCAAGATGTTTTGCCTAATTACTAGTGATGGTGCAAAGCTGTACGTGCAAGTGCCCTTAGAGCTACATGGAGGAAGAGTTTTGCTGTTCTGCACTTGTATTTTGAAAGCAAAAATACTTTTATCTTCTCTGTAATGTTTTGGTGTGAAAACTTGCTATGTCCTCACCCTTCCATGTCCCCAGTGTTCTGTGTCTCAGTGTACTGGAAGGAAGACGTTAGAGTAAATCTAAACTTTGTAAAGATAACTCAGAATCAGTGTGCTTTTGCCCTTCTGTAGTCTCTTCAGTCTGCTTATTCCTTGACAAAGTCCTCCAGGGTCTTCCCGCAGGTAAGTTCCAATAGGAAAACCTGAAGTGTGAACACTCCTGACCTCAAAGGAAAAATATGGCAAATGGCTTTAGTTTTCTTTAGTTCTAGTTTAGTTTTTTAGTTTTTGTCATGCAGAGAGCTTTGTCTGGATTTTCTTTTCTTAGCAAACATTTGTAGCAGCGAGAGGTTCCTCTACCTTGTGTTAAGCATTTGCCCCATCTTTACAGAACAGCAAGCAAACATACTTACTCTTCTTTAAAAAGATCCAGTAAAATCAGGGTAGATCAGATTTTGAACAGATTGTTTAAATCAGTGAGGAAACTAAATTTCAATTGATTACGCTTACCTTTTAACTTCTAGACATTGTTTGGTTGTTTTTTTTTTAAAAGGGTGATATCAGCGTGCAAATTAACATATAAGTAAACCCTGATATTTCTTGGTAATCAAGAACTTGGTTATAGTATTCAAGCTTTTGAGCTGTTGTGTAGGTGAAATGCTGATACTCAGATTCCTAGCAGTTCCCAGAAGCTGTTGCAGGCTGCTTGCTGATTTGGGCACAGTTTTGTGTCTTGGATTGCCTGGCAGTTTCAGACCAGTGGTTCACACAGTCAGTGCTGCAGTCAGTCAGTAAAGGCCTGTGGACTTGCTTGTAGCCTTTTCCGTGGTAGGATGTGTAGGAAGTGACTGAATGCTTCATGCTCCACTGGTGGAGAAGAACTGTACAAATACACCAGCCCTGCCTGTGCAAGTTAAAAACAGTAATAGAGGTGCTCACTTTCAGAGAGTGGCATTCAAATTAATTAAATGAGGTTTATTCATTTAGTTATTTATGTATCAATTAAGAATCAGTGACAAAGTATTTGTCCACATCACTTCTCGGCTGAAAGTGCACTTGAGCCTGCCCTTCCTTTGTTTTGGGCGCAAGTTTATCAAGTGTGGGCCTTGCTTTCTGGAGTGCCTCAGGGCACTGAAAGTGTGCATATCTGATTCTGGGAATGTTCAGCTGGTTGAATCAACTCCACTTGTTTTCACTGTGTCTTCCTTCTCAGCAGGTATGTTCTGTCCTGTCAACTTTGCATGTGGTGTTTCTTCTCCGTGCCATCATTCCTTAGTGACTTGTATTCTACCATGGCTATGATTTGGATGAGTGAGAAAAGCATTTCCAGGGAAGGCAAGAACTATATATGTTTCCCACATGGATGTCCTTGTTTAGCTGGTAATCTGGGTTGCAGCAAGCAAACTGGAAGGCAGATGTGTGTTGTCCCAAGATACGCTAACTCCAAGGTGGCTCTCGTTTGTGCTTTGCAAGTAGCTGAGTATTCATTTCTGGGCAGGCTGAAGGACCACTGACCTTAAAGTGTAACTGCCATAGAATTGCATATCTGATGTACAGAGCCGTATGGTATGGAGGTCCTAAGCAGGTAGGTCTGTCAGTGTAGAAGGAGGAAGCACTAAAGCTACATTAACTTAAGTGCAGATCTCTGGCTCTGTTCTTTCTGGTTTAAGACGTACTGGAAGAGGCTATGTTTGAGCTCTGTTCCAGGCTTTGAACTGGACCCCGGGACCCTGGGAAGGAGCCGTTCATGGTGCCAGGAATCTTGACTTTAATTTCAGATAAATTTCCTGGAGCTGGAATCTGTGATAGTTGCATCATCTTTCAGAATCTAAAAAAAAAAATATTGAAAATACTGTAGACCACTGCTAGACCATGATGGTCTGACTTTTGTCATTCCTTTTTCTTTGCTGTAACTTGCAATTCATGACTCTGCTGACAAACCCTTAGCGAAGTATCGGTACACCTGCCACTCTTTTCTCTTCAGTTCTGAATAGAAAAATAGTGAGGCTTAGGGAAATGCTGGGTTTTATTTATATGGCAGCGCTGGTCCGTCTTCTGGTTCTGAAGAGTCAGGATAAGCTTATTTGGGATTAGATGAAGGTTCTGAATTGTTTAGACTTTTTTGAAGCTTTTACTTGTGGAAGAAGAGTCTTTACAAAGATTCAGATCACTGGAGGTATCAAATGCAGGGAAAAATGGTGCTGATTATAATCAGCTAGAAAATCAGTTGGCAAATCAAATAGATGGGGCATTATAATAAATCCTTGGTCCTCCTTTTCTCTGTGTTAGCTAATGTACCGCTTACTTAGGTGATAGTGAACACATCGAGACAATGATAGCTTGGTTTGGATCAGGTGATCCCACCAGTCAGTCTCTCCACCACCCCCTACCATGCTGGTTGCAGCAGAGTAACTATATTTAACCTAGCATAAAATTAGAATAGTGATAAGATAACTGATCCTGTGTGAACTCCTGTGGTAGAAGATTGACCCACCAGAATTACTTCAACAAAACTTGAAATGTCATTGTGAGTACTTCATGCAGTTGTAGATTTTTTTTTAAATTTTTTTTTTTTTTTTTTAGCTGATAGGAAGTGCTCTTGAGCTGAATTTATCATACCCCTGATATATATGGCTTCAGGCAGATGAGACTTCCAAAATTGCTTACAAATAAACCTTAGGGTCACTTTGCCTTGAAGTTTATATAGAGACTGCACTCTAATTGGAATTAGTAATGTAATCCTGATACAATGTTGGAGACCAGAACAACATGAGACCCAGTAGCAGAAAAGGGGGGGTGGGGGAGGGAAGTGGCTCTAATGAGACTTGAAATCCAGAATTTACTAAGACATCAGTGCCTGGGTTCTCTGAGCATTTTCTGAGGCTATTTATATTCAGCATTTTATATCTGCTTGCAAGTTTTCATCCTTCTGTCCATCTCCTTCCTCTGTTCTTTATCACTTGGGAAATACTTTACCAGGAAGGAAGAACGTTTGGATTTAAACTACTTCTGAAAGAGAACAAGGTATTTATCAGGTGTGTGCTTTGCCGTTGTGTTGGGGGGAAGACAGCTGTGCAGAAGTGTACCTTCAAGGACTGAAATTTCTGTACAGAAGGTCTCTTTTCGTCTCTGGCCCCTAATTGCTTCAGAAGATAGGTGGAAGGATTTCTGGGTCGGTTCCATAGAGCTGTTTTCTAATTTGGCAGGATACCAGAAGTACTGGGGAGAAGGGGGTGGGAGAAAGGCCTGCGAAGGCTACTTCTTTCTGGGAAACAGAGTTAAATGGATGAAATGTTTTTGAGGCAAAAACTGCTAAAAAAGCTGCAACCAGACTAAAAGATCTATCTCTCCTACTAATTTCCCCCCAAATAGGACGGTGTCTTTTCCTCCCGCACAGGGGGTGTGTGGTCTCTCTGCTGAGGTCGCTGGTAGGTGGTCACAGCCGTCTGCTCGGCGCTGGTCTCATCTGGGACATGCAGAACGGGGGCTGCAGGTCGGACCTTGCCATAAAGGTCCCACCTGCCTTGTTGGGTACCTGCTCGCCGTAGGCTGCCGTCCCGTCCTCGGCCCATCTCGAGTAGCTGCAGTTCGCTTTCCTGTGGGCTGTGTTTTGGAGGACGTGGGGTTTTAGGAAGGCGCCGGCATGTTTGCATGCGCTGCTGAAGGATGGTGCTGTGATGTCCTCCGCTGCACCCCAGCAAATACAACAGGGTTGTGTGGCCGTGCTTGCCCAGGGGGTCTGTGGGGGTGCTCACTGCCTGGGTAGGCTCAAAAGTCAGGTAAGAATTCTGCGTTACTGCTCCATTTCAGTATTTTCTGGCTCACTGCTGTGTAAGTCTTGATCCCATCACTTGCTTGGGGCAGTGACTGCTGTCATAAGGCAGCTGCAGGTTTGTTCTCTCCCTCATTACCCAAGTGGTGCAGCTGTGCCAGGATTTACAGGACGTGAGTGGCAGTGTGGGACGTATACTCTGCTAGCTACCGGTAAAACTGTAGTTCAGTTCCTCCTGAAAAAAATATTAAGTCTGGCATGCATCTGACTGAGCCATGTGTCTTTGCTCCGTAGCATGTAAGAATTGCTGCTTTTTCAGAACAAAGGATTCTAGATTTTGCTTTTTATGAGAAGCAAGCAGCTGTAAGAGTGTTAAAGGGAGGAAATGGTGCTGTTTGGCATGCTCCTGGTAGGAGAAAGGTGGCAGACTAGAGCTCATTTGTAGGTGAGGGTTCATTCCACCTGCTTCAGAGTGCCATTAGCAGTCATAAAAGCTCTGTGGTCTTGCTTTAGCTTTGGTCTTGCTGCAGCCCCTGCGGAAGTGAGGGGCAATGTGGCCTATTCTGAAAAATACTGATTGTGCTTTTTTTTATTCTGTTCCCAGGGCCCAGTCATTTACGCGCAGTTAGATCACTCTGGAGGACAGCACAGCGACAAGATTAACAAGTCAGAGTCTGTGGTCTATGCTGATATTCGGAAAAACTGAGATGAGATCCTAAGCTATCCAAAGGAAAACAGACGTTCAGACTGGAATTGCTTGAACAAGATTTGACCCAGAGAACTCACATGTGGCCTTTGATGCCTAGGCTAGGACCAATGCATGTGCATACAGAGCGAAAGATATATATGTATTGTGTGTAAATAGTCTATTTAATCGTACAGAAGTGAGACCAATGTTGCATGTTGAAATGCGGTAAGAATTTTGCTTATAAATTGCCAATATTCTTTTTTGTATCTTGTGTGACGAGAGAGAAAGTGAGAACTCGCATCACAATTTTAAAATATTTTTATCTTGATTATTAATGGAGAAACTGGAAGATGCCTGAAGATTCTAGATTGACCTGGAGATCCTTTTTTTGCTTCTAGGGCCTAATTTCTTCTGTGGAAGTGAATATAAAGAAATCTTTATATTCATGGAGTTCTTCATGTATACAGGGTATTCATCTTTCCTTGGTAGGATTCTCAGTAGAAGCTGCCTTCTCGTATAAACTAGACACTTTCACTTGGTCTTGTAAGCCAAATTGTGACTCCTAGCTATCAGAAATGTAATGTATGTCTTAGCAGTGTCAGTGAAGGAAATGTTTAGGCCTACCTGACCTGTGTAACACAGGTCGCAGAACTGTTTACTTCTGTATTGAGCCCATCTATTCAAGCTTAGTCCTTTAAGGTACAGGGGTAGTGTTGGTCTAATGAACGTTGTGAAATGGTAGTTTACCTGTGAAAACATAAGAGCTAGTGAGTTAAAGGGATAGGAAGCTATAGCTGTAGATGGTTGCCTCAGACTCTGTTGAACCTTTCAATGAAACGTTTCTTCCTCGAAGCTCTGTCATTTCATATAAGCATGAAAAAGAGCTCCAAGGGATCTGGAAGCTGTAGTGCTCCCTCACCTCTCTCCCATGGCTCCATTATACCACTGTCACTTCCTTAGAGATGCTTTATCTGTTCCTAAAAGCCTGTAGTGGAGGCTGAATGACCTCTGGAGGAAATCTAGGGCTTCACTCTTTGGTATTTTTGATGTGTGGTTTTTTTGTGTAACCTATATTTGCACAGAGGATGTGGAGGGCAATTTATTTCCTTCCTCTCTGCAAGTCTACTACTTGAATACAATTTACCAGCTTCTTGTTTCTCGATTAAACTCCTCATAGATTGTTGAAGATCTCTGATCATTCTGCTGAAGAGGATCTTTCTTTAGCTGACCCATTTGTATCCTGAAATCTGGTGCTCAAAACTAGAAGTGGCATTCCAGCTGAGGTCTTCTCAGAGTAGCATATAGTAGAAGGATTTCTGTTTTGTACATCCTAATGTGGTGGTGGCGGCTTTTTTGTAGCAACAAATAATTTTCCGTTTGGTCTACCATAACCCCTTCTCTCTGATTCTTAACCATTTCCTAGTTCAGTCTATTTCACAGAATGGTTGAGGTTGGAAGGAACCTCTGGAGATGATCTAGTCCAAACCGCCACCTCCTCAAGCAGGGTCAGCTAGAGCAGGTTGCCCAGCACTCTGCCCAGTTGGGTTTTGAGCATCTCCACAGATGGAAACTCTGCATCTCTGGGCAACCTGTTCTACTGTTTGATCACTTAGAGTGATAAAACAGTAAAAAAAAAAAATCTGCTTCCTTCTGTTCAGGTGGAATTTCCTTTTTTCTTTTTTTTTTTTTTTAATTTCTGTCCATTGCTTCTTGTCCTGCCAGTGAGTGCTACTGAGAAGAGTAGTGCTCTTCCTTCCCTCCCATTGCGTATTTATAGACATTGATAAGATCCCCTCCCCAAGCCTTCTCTTCTTCAGGCTGGACATCCCCATCTCTCTCAGCCTTTCCTCATAAGAAAGATGCCCCAGTTCCTTTATCATCTTTGTCGCCCTGCGCTGGACTTGTGCCAGTAAGTCCATATCTCTCTTGTCCTGGAGAGCCCAGAACTGGACACAGCACTCCAGGTGTGGCGTCACCAGCGCTGAATAAAGGGGAAGGCTCACCTCCCTTGATGTGCTGGCAGTACTTTGCCTAATGCAGCCCAGGACCCCATTGGCTTTCTTTGCAGCAAGGGCATATTGTTGGCTCATGTTCAACCTGGTGTCTGCCACGACCCCTGCAGGGCCTTTTCTGCCAAGCTGCTTTCCAGCCGGGTGGCCCCAGCAGGTACTGGTGGATGGGGTTGTTCCTCCCCAGGTGCAGGACTCTGCACTTCCCTCTGCTGAACTTCATGAAATTCCTCTTAGCCCAATTCTCCAGCCTGTCCAGGTCCCTCTGAATGGCAGCACGACCATCTGGTGTGCCGGCAACTCCTCCTAGTTTTGTATTGTCTGCAAATTTTTCTCTACTGAAATTATGTTACGGCCTTTTCAGACTTCATCTTCAGTGTGTCATTTGGGAACTTGGTTTGAATTCTCATCCTGTCCTCCAGTGAGCTTGCAACACTCTTAAACTTGTTATTTGCAAACTTAAGCCTACATGCCATTGTAACATCAAGTAAATGAAAAAGAATTTTAGGCCCGTGGCAGACCCTTTCAGAACCACATTAGATAATCCTTTAATTATGACAGTGCAACTTTAATACCCAACTTTGTTGGGTGGTTGTGTATGCCAACACTATATTCTTTCATCAGGATCAGATTTCACTGGTTTCCTGACAACACCTGCCTTTGTTAGAAGCCTCATTAAGATAAGGATGAATCCTGCTGCTGCTGCTTTCCTTACCTGTTGGGCTGTTAACTTCCCAACATTTGATTTACACCTAGTAAGAAAAGACTGCTTTTGACTGGGCTGCTGGAGAAACTTGATTTTGATCTGTGTTCATCCCTGTGCATCACCGTCTTTCTCCCCAGACATTTTAGGCTAAGAAGGAGAAATGTGATGAATGTAGTGATCAAAAACTTGCTGCTATGAGAAGATAGGGCTGTCCTTGGCTCTGAAACCTGCTACTAATGTTTGTTTCTTTTCCTGCTGGAATATACTGGAGAATATGAGCACAATCCTGACCTGGTGCTGACTTTATGAAAAACACTGACCTGGTGCTGACTTTATGAAAAACACTGATCTGGTTGGTGCTGACTTTAAGAAAAAAAACACTGATCTGGATGGTGCTGACTTTAAGAAAAAAAACACTGCTCTGGTTGGTGCTGACTTCAGGAGACATGCTGATCTGGCTGATGCTAACATTAGGAAACATCTCCTTCCATTGCTTTTGTTTAGCTGCGGGTATGTTCATGTTGCCTATACTGAGGAGGCTCATTGCAAGGCTGCTTGGATCCTCTTTGTCAAGGCAGAATGAACTTGGAAGTATTTTTTAAAAATGCTGAACATCTTTCTAAAAAGAAAGATTCCTGCAGGAATAGCAGAAATCAGTCTGAATCCCTCTCTAGTGCAAAGGCTGTTGAATTACCTTATTTTTTTTTTAATTGGTCATGGAAACATGAATAATGTAGCTATTATATAACTTACTCAGGCTGAAGTCAAAAGAAATTGAGGCACTGTGAGACCTCTGAACTTTCTATCCCTCAGTTTATCTTAGCTTGTTTAATCATACGATAACCTGTGCTGATGAAAGGCACTGATGCTAAGTTGGCTTACTTAGTAAAGTCTCAGGAGACAGAGAACTTCTGCTTCCTTGATGGGTAGCAAGCAGAGATTAAAGTTAGACGAGGTCATCATATCCTGATGTTATGGAGACCAGAAGTTTAACTCTGTTTGCTTTACTGCTGTTCTCTTAATTCTCTGATGCTGTTCTTTGCAGGTAGAAAGGAACAGCTTGGACTTTAAGGAACACTGAGTGTGTTGTCCTTGTCCTGCTGTAGTACTGCTGCTAGCTCTTTTCAGGACCATCTATTTTAAAAAGATGTGCTGCCTGGCAGGCTCTCTGCAGCACAGCTGAGGGGTAGACAGCCTCCCTTGAGGCATAGCAAATGGCTAAAACCCATACGTGGGTCATCGCCCTTGCATTCTGGAGCTGGGGAAGGTCTGTGTGATCTAAAAGACTTGCAATGAATTCTCTTTTATTCATCATGCAAACAAAACTGGGATCGATCTGAAATGCATTTCTCAGCTGAGGGGGGAGGAAAAGGTCTTTTATGGGTAAAAGTGACCTCCTGTCCGTTGTAGAGGGGCAGTTTTGGATGGCCAGCCTGGGTTCTGGCAGTTAAGCCAGCTGGCACCCCCTCGAGCCAGGGATATGAATGGCATCATTCATGTTCCCTCTTCTGGACAGAACTGCCAAGTGGTAAAGGTTTGGCTTTTTACTAACGGTGGATATATTCTGCCTTATTTTTGATTACCAGAAATGAATTTTGAGAAGAGCATTACAAATAATGATTAAGTGTCAATCTAAGTGAATTGGCGGCTGTACTCAGTACATCAAATCTCCGTTGCCCTTTTTGACTCCAGCCGTTGTTCTGTGAGGGACACGGTCGGCGTGTTCATGAAATGGCATCAGGAGCCATTACAGGGTGGCAAATATGTCCCTGTAACTAACTGAATGATGTGTCATTTGTAACTGGAGACCCATAGGGTTTTGTTTTCTCTCAAAGCTTTAGTGACACTTCAGTTTGTGACTAGAAGAGCTGGAATTAGGGTTTTAAACCTGTGAGAGCTGTTTAGCTGTCTTGTAACTGCGGTAAATGTGTAAATGCAAGTTAGAAGCTGCATTGCCTTGGAGTGGATTCATTGAGGTCAAGTGTGGGCTATTTGATTTATAACCAAAACACCTTAACTCTGTATTGAAATCTTGTCTTGGGATTTTACATCATTAACGTATCTACCTACCACCTCAAGTACAAAATGTTCTTATTGTATAACAGGTGATGGAAATATTTTGTGTTTAAAACCATCAAAGCTGAGAAGGTGGGTAAGACTTCTGGGCTGTGGCCACACCCCTGCGGTGCTAGTATTTAGGTAACATTTTTTTATGGGAGACTACAAAATGATATTAACTATGCTCAGCAATTACACTCTTCTAGAGGCTTCTCTTTCCCTTCTCTTCACTGCCCTAAAGCTAATAAGCCCTTTCATTTAAAGGTATTTTTGTACTCTAAAGCCTAAGTTTAATGCCTTTGGAGATCAGTGTGCTCTGCAATCTCTTCTGTCTCCCTGCAGTGCCAGCTGTTTTAATGTGGTAAATGTAATTGGAAACATAGACTGGGTACTCTTCTTTTGTAAACCTCTGTCTTGGAGGTGTGCAAGAGAACAAACACCTGTGGGACAGGTGTATAGGCTGTGTGAGGGAGCTAGGTATGCACTGCATGGCCTGATTACATGAAGAGCCAGTGTACCAACTGTTAGTGCTTTTGCTTTTACAGACTCATCTGGAAACAGTTATCTTGGATATTTTTTTCTTGAATGGACTTTCATGTTTTCTGTTGTAATCTTGTGAATATTTTAATACACTTTTTTTTCCCCCCCATTACTGGTTTGCTGTATGAGTCTCACCTGGTTTAGGGACTGGGAAGGGAGTGGGACTGAAATACATCACCTCTCTTTCTGGCAGTATTCTTCAGTCACTTCAGTCTCTATCTGCTCAGTGAACAACACAGCTGGAGAGTCCACCGTTAGAACTGATACCCTGTATTACTGCTTCAGCGAGGAGAACTAAGAAATGCATGGGAAACGGTAGTAGAATACACATGGGAGAGAAATAGCTTCATGGCAGGAACAGCCTCTGAAAAAGGGAAGCCGGCAGACTTATCGGGTGCATGTCTTGTAAGAATGGAAGATGCTTTCCTTAAAGTACCCAGCACAAATGCTTTGCACGGGATAATATAACATTATACATAGAGTGAGAAAGGAGAAGATGTTGGTGCCACAACAAGGTGCTGTAGCTCATGCAACTATAGATTGGTTTCCTCTCCACCCTTGCCATGCTGGAGTGATAACTC
>JANZLQ010000031.1:15391493-15412422 GCA_026212715.1 Elanus axillaris | reverse complement strand
TGTCTGTGAGGGGCTTGTGTGGGGTGTCTGTGAGGGGTCTGTGTGGGGTGTCTGTGAGGGGTCTGTGTGGGGTGTCTGTGTGGTGTCTGTGAAGGGTGTGCGTGTGGGGTGTCTGTGAGGGGTGCGTGTGTCTGTGGGGTGTTTGTGTCTTTAAATACGCTTCACCTTCTTGCTGCTCTCTTTTCCAAACGAACGTTTAAAAACCTAAAACCGGCGTTAGTTTCAGTTTACGAGGCTTCAGGGCGATTTACTTCAGCCTCAAGGAACTACTGATGTTCTTTGTAATGGCGTGGGTTGCATGCGTTCTGCATCTCCCCCTGCCCCAAAATATTTTTTTTAAAAAATATATTTATTCACGTGGGTTTTGGAGGTGTGGTGGTCTGTCGCATATATCACGATGACAACTCGGATCTGGGGGTGGGGTGGCTCTCCAGGGAATACGGCTTATTGGTCGCAAACACGTTCTTTTGTGCTTCTGTGGCAAAATGATTCCTGCTTTTGAGTCGAAACGCTGAGGACTTGAGATGGAACTCATTTACAGCATTGTAAAAAGTCTTTTTGTACCTCCTAGGCATTTCTGACTGTGGTTGGTATTGGTTTTCATTTGGTTTCCTGGTGGAATTTAAGGCGACATATCGCATTACCAAGTCTAACTCGGTAGTTTTCTGTCTGTGGTCCCTGAGCACTCAGTAATCCACAAAAGGTAGCTGAGAAAAGCAAGGCCATTGCTGGTGGGTTTCCACCTATTACCGAGAGGGTGTATGTGTGTAGAGCACCTATGTGCACTTCAGTCCTTTGGAAAAAAATTTTGAGGTCCTAAAATTGGGAAAGGTTGAAAAGTAATAGTCTAACTGCTTTTGATTTTCGTTATGCCTTGGCAGCTGTGCTCGGCCAAGTCTTAGCTGAGGATTGTCCGAACTTTTGGTGGTAAAACACGGGTATCCTTCTGACTGGATACTTAAGGAATTTTTATTTTATTTTATTTTTCCTGCTCCAGCTGGAGCAGAAAAGCTCAGTGTTAAAATTACAACTGTAGTGTGTATATGTTGAAGAAACACTGTAAGACTTCTTTTTTTTTTTTTTTTTTTTGATCAGTAGAAATCATCCTCCCAGATTTATTAAGATCTCTTTCCTGGACACTGCTCCAATAAAATGTGCGTAACTTCAGTTAAAAACAAAATCCCTCTGGTGACTAGGTTAAGGTCTCATATTTACAGTTTTTCATTTAACCTAATCATGTTCAGTAGCTTTATAGCCTTGAGGAAATAGGACCTGAGAGAGGCTTCCCGCTGAATTGATGTTAAGATCTGCATTGGTGGTGGTGAGAGTTGCTCAGTCCTTGCTGACTTCTGCTTTTAACGAAAGGGGCTTGTATTGCAAATGGCATTTATGGCCTTAATAGACCCACTAATTTTGCTGCTAGTCAGGTGCGATTGCTTGCGTGCATATTTACCAGACGACAGGCCTGTTGCTGTGCCTTTTTGCGTGCAGTTTAGCGGATGTATGGGTCTTCCCTCTTTCAGACTTCAGCAGTTCTATGTAGGAGCTTTGTTGTTTGGACACAGATTAGGTCCACAGTGTTCAGATAGATAACATTGATTGTGGATCGTTGCTGATCTAGTCCAAATGGGAAGTGAGGTTTCTTCCTATTTATACTGGTTTTATACTGTTTCAACAGTCTGACAGAACAAATGCAAGTCAAGCATTTAATTTTGACTTAGTAATAGTATTGGGAGACTTGAGGCATTGTCCATGTGCATTTTTTGCTTGCTTGTTTGGTGTTTTTGTTTGGGTAGGGTTTTCTGGTAAATTTGCCAAAACGATTATGGATACCTGTACAAAATAAAGCAGGTTATTTGTCTCTTCGTTGTCTGCTGCTCCTTTTCAACCAGGAAATCAAAGGGGAACCCTCACAGCAAGTCTGTGACTAACAATGCAGTTCACGGTGTGTTGGAAGGAAGATGTGTATGTATGAATGATACTTGCATAGTGAACCATTCATTCGGAGGGTGTTGTTATGCTACAGTGTAAAATATGGGGAATATTGAAAGGGAGTAGGTATTGAAGGAAGACATCTGAGAATGAAGTGCTGTTTCCTATTTAGTCTGTGTTTCAGTTTCATGTGAACTGGCAATCAAATGGCACTCTATTTATAGCCGCTTTCAGCTTTCAAAAACAGCTGCTCCAGGAAGGATCTGTGCATCATACTGTACCTTTCGATGCAGATAGTTCACTCCCAGAATTTACGTCCTTGCAAAACTCTGATTTTGCAAGATCTCTAAATAATTGCTCTGAAACCTAGTCAGTTCTGGACAGGGTTCTAGAGCAAAGTCTTGTGGAGATGGGGCAGTGTATATGCAGCTGGGAGATGTCCTTCAGATATTACCATTTGGTAAGAATTCTCGCTGTGATGACAGAGGGAAAATGTGGGTCTTATCAATGTATTTTAGCTACATTAACTTCAGCATTTATAGGCTAATTAGGCTCAGTTTCAGCCAGTGCTTGTATCTGACGCCTCCAGAGAAAGCCAAGCCTCGGGGAGGCTGTCAGTAATGCTCTTTTTTTTTGGTTCAGTTTGGGCATCCTCTTAGCCGAATGCTAGTGGGAGGAGTCCTGCTGCTGGATCGTGGATGGAAGCGGAGTTTCCGACTACTTTCAGTTGTTAAAAACATCACAGTGCTTTTACAGGGAAAAAATTGGTAGTAAACAAGTATCCAATTAATTATTCAGTCATGATACTTTCCCAAGAATCCCCAAGTCTTGGTTGCCATTTTGTACCATTGTGGCAATATTTCAGTGACTAATGAACACACAAGTTCTGAGAGCAGGTAAAGTGTTCGGTGCCATCGCAGTAAAGGCCTCTATGTGGGTGAAGTATAGCATATAATAATTAGACTAAAGAAATAGCAGCATGTGTTTCTTGCAAGAAGGAAGTGAGTCCGTAATTCCTTTGAAGTATTTAATGTGACGGCTTTATTTGCTTTTCTGTGACAGGTCATACTGCTGAGGATGGCTCTGTTTAGCCAGGAGGAAGACTGAAGGCTTTTTCGTTTGTTTTGGGGGTTTTGTTGTTTTTTTTGTTGTTGTTGTTTTGTTTTTACCTGGCAGAGCAGGTTATCTGGAGAAAATCTGTTAGTCTAAAATAGTTTGCAGAGGGGAACTGATTCCATTCTTTAGCTCAGAGTGATTTTTGGAAGTTGTGCTGCTTGATAGCAAGTATCAAAATAAGTCAGTTTTCCCTAATGTCTGATATCCTTGGCCACATATTATTTTCTAACATCTTCTTTCCTTGTGATACGAAAATTTTAAGCTTACCAGGTTTAGTGGAGATAGTGTTGTGATGCTGTCTCCTGAGCTTCCACTCCTCCCTCTTTAAAGACCGGTTCATATCTTACTAACTTGTTCATATCTTACTAACCTGTTTTTTAAGATTTGGGAAAGGTTTGAATTCTACATGTTAACTGCAAGGAAACCAGTAGTTAGGTTCATTGTGGTCAAATTTTGTAACGTTTCAACATCTGTTGCTAAAAAGAGAACTGTAAATGTTATTATATAGGTAGGGAGAACTTGCTAGACTAATCAGGTGGCAGTAGCTGCCCCTCTTTACTGAGATGCACCATAGTAAAATCAAAACTAATTACAGTTGTGAAGCAAGTTAATTGCCCTGCTCATAGGTAGGGTTGAAAAACAGGATAGGCAAGAATAGCTGTTATGTGTATGGACGACTGATTGGTTTTGATACCGACTATATCACATTCATTACCTTATTAGTTTAAAAACTAGTAGGGGCTCGTTGAATGTAGGTAGAATTGGGTATTGCTGTTGAACGTTTAATTCTCCCTAAAATATGTTGCCCGGGGTGCGAGGGTGAATGAAACTAATTCCTTAAAATACTGAAAAACTTTAAATCTCTCTGTTGCTTTTCCTTGGACAAACAAAAACCAGCAGAGACGGAAACTTGTATGTTAGTGAGAACAAGTAGAAGGAGATGTGTTACGTTCCCCAATTTTTGCTCCAACTGTATTTCAACACGTGGTGTCTTAATCTTTGAAAATAATGCAGAGTAAGAAGGGTCAGACAGCTTTAAAATGATCAGCTTTGTGGTTGGTGCTCTTGCAGACTTGGAGATAGTCACAGAGTATTTAATCAGCCTTTCTTCTTTAACTCTTTGCATAATACTTTTGATTTTTTGTTATTTTCAGGTGCACTGTTACATTTCATGTCCTAAACCTCTGGTGTTAATTTTCTTTTCCAGCATCAATTAAAAACACTCATCTGTCACAGCTAAAACCCAGAATCGGTAGAGGTGTTTTATGTTGTTTTTCCTTCTACAAGGCGAGCAAATTAACTGCTGCTTGAAAAGGGACCATTATAAATTTACCTGGTTGTCAGATTACAAGGACGCAAATGATTGACTGCTGTTTTAACATAAACAGTGTAGCTTCCTGATGTGCAGCATCTTCCACTGCGCTTTGGTGTGTGCCCAGAAGACCAGTTCTGTAGCGATATATTCTGGCACATGCCAAATACTGTGTGAAACTAGACTAGCTGAAGATTTTAGAAAGATACAGTTGAACTCCATGAAAATTTTATTCATTAGTGATGTTTTCCAAATAATAGAAATAGACAAGAGTCAGAATTGAAGTTTACAGTGTAATGAATGAATTAGAGGAAAATACATCTTTGAAACAAAACCAGACATCTTTAATATCAACCCAGCATATGTCAAGCAGGAAATATGGTGTAGTCATTCGATTTTCAGTGGTTGTGTAGAAAAGTTTAAGATGTATAAGAGCATTGCAGAAGGAGAATATCACTTGTTAATTCTAAAAAACACAAGAGTACAGTGATCAGCTATTGCCTTAAACTGGGTATGTTTTGGGGTTTTTTCCCTGTTAGTAAAAGCAAGACTTGGCAACTATAGTCCTTAAAAATTACAGATGGGCAATTGAAAGAGCAATGTGTCAGTGAGACCTGTTGATAACAAATTGAATTTGGAGTTTAATGAAGAGACTATGTCTAAAACAAGTTCCCTGATAGCATCTTATTTAAATCGCTTCCACGGAATAGAAAAGCACAATGCATAGTAATAAAACAGCTTTTTGAAAAAATGTTAGGGGTGATCCTGGCACATAAAGATTAATGTTGTTTTTTGGGTTTTTTTTTGCGAGTTCCAGTGGTTTAATAGAATAATTTGTAGAAAGTAGCACACTGTTGGTAAAGGGAAGTAAAAACATAGTATAGCAGAATCATCTGGACAAGGCAACGAAAAGCTGGCTGGTTATAATTTGGTACGTACCAGAAAACCAGAAAGAGATGTGAGCTGGGAGGCAGGATGAAAGTTGAAAGAATATTTCTGGTGTCTGAGTGCTGAATACATAGTTTTAATTTCAGTCTAATCGGCCTTCTGTTATCCGTGGGATTATTTCACTTGTAGACTAACTGAGCTATGGAAGTGGAGGTGCAGGAGCCATTCGGACCCGCAGGTGGTGCAGCCACGTAGCACTGCACTATGTAAATTCAATAGCTTGTTTTGCTACTATCTCAGGAATCTTTGCTTGTTGTTAACAATATCATTGACCTGTTCTCAGTTACATCATTCCTGTGTGTTTTGTGGTTTAATTGATACGGTTTGTGTTACTGCTGCTGTCTCTTCAGAGTTGTCCCACCTTGCTCCTATTCAGTGATCAAGTGTTAAGAATCATTTTAGTATATTTTCTTCTTTTTTAAAAAAATATGGTATGCAGGGTCTGTGTAAAGGGAACTAGGCCTTAAGCCTCATTGTTTCTAAGACTATTCATATCAGACATATAACTGATGAATAGAGATTGTTTTAGATGTGATTAATAGAGTGCAGGTGCTTATAAAACAATATGCATAAGCTGCTTATTTTTCCCTTGTGTAGCCCTCACCATGGCTGGCTTAGAACCCAGTCCAGCTGAATCAACAGAAAAAGGATCATATATCTTAGACCTAAGACAAAAGAATAGGTAAGAGTAAGTGATTAACTTTAGAGTAAGATGAATTAATAGAACAACCTGCGTGATTTTCAGAAATTCAAAGGTGATCTTTGATGTGTAAAAAGATAAGTGACTGTGGTGACCGGAGACCTTCTGCTTACAACCACTAACTTCAGAAGAACCGAGATGAGACAAAAAGAATCAGCTGAGACAGGAAAGTGTCTTGAACTTTTGAAACCACTGGGGAACAGAGAACTGAGAGTTCATGGAAGAACACCTGGAACTTCTTTTGACAAATCATCAATTGCATATTGTTTTGTAAAATCAAATATATATATATCATATATAATCATATATATCATAATGATATATATATATAAGGTGGTTTTGAGTAATATTTTGCCATTCACTGTGGTGGTGGCCCAACTCTGAGTTGTTAATAAAACAAACCTAGAGAAACCCGTGACTGAAAATTCTTTAACAGTCTGCGACCACTCAGTGCCTTCGTCGCTCTGTCCTGATATAAGAGAATAATTTCCAAAGTTGGTTTTAGGATGTTGGGATGAAGTACAACTTCTGTTTCTTGTGTAATAACATCAATTTGTGAAAAACCGTAGGCCTTTACAGATCACATTATTATGTTCTTTGGTGGGACTACTTTGCTGAAGCTTGTTTTCTGGGGTTTGTTTTTTGCTTTTTTTTAATAGTACTGTCTAGATCAGATGTTGTTATCAGTTAACATATTTACTGAGTTTTGATGTTTTAATTTTCTAAATCACCAACTTTTTTGTCGCTGTTATATCTTGACATAGCATAAAAACACTAACGGAAGGGGGATTTCTGGAATTGCATACAAACACATCCAGCCTAAGTGGAGCTAGAAGGAGGTGATCAAAAATTGGTACAACTCTTTCAGTTTGATTTTTCTGCCCTTCAGAAATTCAAGAGGCCTTTTAAGTCATCCACAATTTTGTCAGTTTTGCTTGATGTGGGCTGAATTACGCAGATGTTCTTGTACTTTTTGTTTTTAAGGGATTAACCTTATGTGTAATGTCTGGTTGTGCACTGAACATTAATCGTGTGTTAATGGTTGCCCAGGAGTATGAGTGTGTGTAAGTGTGTTGTAGTCCCAAGGCTTTGCATGTATAATTATATTATTTGAATATATATATATGCTCAGTCTTAGGATGCAAACACATCCTTTGCATCCCATCCTTTGGAGTCTTGGTCTTCTCATGCAAACAGCTGGAGACTGTAGATTGGTGTGCACTTTAAATATTTTTTCATCTTTGCAGTATTTCATCTGATTTACATTGTATGCTTTTAAAGGCAATCTTTGTACAAAGAATGTGTTTGCTTTGTAAATAACTGTCTGTGTCTTGATACTGAGTATTTCAGACAGCTTCATAGTTAAGTTGCACCTTGATCTTGTAATAATGAGCTTCGGATACATGAAAGCTGTCTCTTGCTGCAAAAAACAAGTCGTGTAGTGCATGTACTGGAGTTGTATTTCAGGATGAGGCAGTGATGTGGGAGATCGCTTTAGCTCTATTTCTTTTATTTATTTTTAAATTTTTTTCTTCTTGTAGCCTTCTTCCAGTTGGATTGCTTCCATTAACTGCATTAGGGTACGCCATTAAGCATTATCTGTGTTCAGTTGCTTTTAAGTTGTTGCACTGCAATGCTATGAGTTCTTGTGACTTTGCTTGTGGTTCCTGATCTCCTCCTATCCTTGAATGTCCCCAAAATAGTCTAGTGGGATATAACTGATCATGTATCAAGCACTTGTTGACACTTGAGACTAGTCCTGTCCTAGCAGTAAGGAAAAAGATTGGTTCAAATATAAAGTATGCCAGCCTTCAAACAAAGCTGGATTTTTCACTGATTAAGTGCAAGTCTCAGCATTTTCATGTCTTTGGGGCTTAGTGAGTTGCTGATTCAGATATGTCCCAAATGCTTTAGTATGTGTTGAATCATTAAATATTGAACATGAATATCGTGAGATAGAATCTGAGTCACATCAATGAATTTTAATATCCCCTTATTTTCCTCATTTTGTTCTTCAAGGATTTGCAGGCTTTCCTCAGGAAGATTGAAAGCATCATTAACGCTGCTGCTCTTTACTTAGCGCAGATATTGTGAGGAAGATGAAGATCCATCCTTCCCTTCCCTGTGAACTGAATGCGTTCTGAACCATTAGTGATGGTTGTTCAACCTTTATCGAACTACTGAAACTTCACCAATATAGAAAATTATTATACTAAACCAAAACTACCTCTTTATTTAGGTTACATGGCGTTGTTGTTGTTGTTGTTATTACTGTACTGTGTCCCTATTACTTAGTTTTTCCTAGGAAATGAGGAAAAATGTGATTCCTTTTTAAGTTGTTTTTATTTTAGAAACACTGTTATGTCCTGAAAACTCTTTTCAGTAAAAAAAGGAGCCTCTTCAGTTAAACAGGGTTTTTTGGTCATCTAGGATGAATACAAAGTTTAATGCAACAAGCAATGCAACTTTTAAAAGTAAGTTTTTTTCATTTGTTTTTAAATGCATAATGATAATTCAACATCTGTCACAGTGTTACTTAATACCTATCTACTACCAAGACTCAGATGTCTACTTTAGCTCTACTTTAGACATAATCTATCTTTAAACTCTCATCCTGGGCAATTTCCAAATGTTTACACTTGTGGTATCAAGGGGTTATGTACCTATATTTGTTATGGTGTGTATATATATCTGTTTCACATCTTTCCCCAAACTCAGCAGTGTATATATAATTCCCGTACTACCCAGGATTAAATGGTATGTTTAATTAAGTAGGTGTGCAGAATAGTAAATGCTTTAATTCGGTTCCACCCTGTCCAGATTCTCATTTTCACTGAGACATGCTTGTGGGCAAGGCAGGCGCTGCTTTTTTGCTAGAAGGCGTGTCTCTTTAGATATGCTGGTAAGTTTCTATGTAATTACTTCTTAATCTGTTTTAAAATGTGTGTTGAGTTAGCTTAAGCAATTTTAAGCAGTAGGCTTTTCTTCACCCCAGAACCTTTGTCCCGGATGGGCTAGGGGATGTTGATGTGGTTAGTCCTGCTGGCTGATTTGAAGAAGCAGTAGCCTCTGACAGGAACTTGAAGGTAATGGAAGGACTGGCAGCAGTACTGGGCACACGCGCCCTCAGCCGCAGGAGGACGTGCCTGCTGGGAACATGCTTCTCTTGAGAGCAGATCCAGTAGCTTTTTCTTTCCTTCCGCTGCTGATTTTCCATGCTCCAATGCTCATTTTGTCTGAGTGCTTGGAGGTGATAGATCATGGTTCTGCTGCTGGCAGTCTTAAAGTTTGTGCCGGGGTAGAGCCATACCCCTGCTTCAGCTTCTTAGACGTTGTCTGTTCTTGCTGAAAAGTAGAGCTTCTAATTACCCTTGGGCGTTACAGAGATAAGTAGTACTTGAGAAAATAGAGTGCCTGATGTGATGTGTATTTCCCAAAGTGTCAAAAGGATTGTCTGGGTTACGATGTTAATACCATTTTTGCAAGAAAATACTCAATATGCGTTACTGTTCCACATACTACTTCAGAGGAAGACTTTTCAAAGTCAGGGAAATACATTTCCAAAGACATGTTGAAACCTACAGCAACACTGTTCACTCCAACTTGCAACATTCTGCATAATATTTCTTTTTGCCTTCATTTAAGGGAAGCCTCCTTTGATTCCTTTGATAAGAAGAAAAGAGGGTTCAAGTGTGTTTTTCTTGGTCTGATGACTACGCAGTTTTGTGTTGGTATCTGTTTTAGAGTTTCAGGTTGTTTGCGTGGGAGACATGTTTTAGTGCTGGTGGAGAAAACAAAATGCTTTTGCGTTTGGTTAATCATACATCCAGTTAATCACACTTCAGCTATTTCAGATAGTTTTGTGTTGAGAAGAGTAAGGTGGTACATGTTACCTTTTTGCCTTTGGTTGTCTTTTATATAGATACAGCTTCTCTTTATCACATGAGTTTTTGTCCTCTGCTCTGTAGAAATTAGAAATATTTGTGACATAATGTAGAAATTTTAAGCCCCTTTCATCTCGGGGAGTAGTTTGTATATGATCATTGGACTACTTTAAAGGACTGAATGATATCAAAATTGCTGAAAACTGGCATTTTTTTTCTCCTGTCACAAACACACACTCATGTTATCTTCTGCTCAGCTGCAATCTGTGGCAAGAACAATACAGAAGACTTCACTATGGGCAGTGTAAGTTGGGACAGGATAGCTGTCAGAATATGCTGTACTTGTGAATGAAATCCACTTAGTCACTACAGCACACTAACTCAAAAGCTAATGCTTAGGGAAGGCATTTTATCTGTGTATTCTAAGTCAGTTAGTTGTAGTCTATGCTACATTTTTTCCACTGAGAACACCTTACAAAATCTATATTAATACAATTGAATTTTATGTATTAAGTATCTTTCAAGCATGAAACATGGTAAATATCAAACAGAAATTAAACATATTGGTTTAAAGCTCAAATGCTTGTAGCCTTGCCAGTGATGGAGCCCAAGGGAAGCTTATATTCAGGAGTGGATACTTCTAGTATCTGAGATATGTTTGAAAGATAATTACACATATTGCTACTACTGCAAGCAAATCTTACCTGTGTTGTTACCTAGAGTAACTTACTCTTGCACATTCAGTAGAAGCATACCTAAACAGAAGTCTTTTCCAAAATGCTTATTAATTACTCTAAAATATATAACATTGCTGACTTTTTTTTTTAACTTCAGCAGGTCTCTTTTTGTGGTTTTTTTTGAGATCAAATTTTGTATCCATATACTCATCAGGAGATATATAGGCTTGCTGGATTGTAATTCAGGGCATAATGTCCTATCTTCTGTAGTTTCTGTCTTAGTGTTGCTATGTGAAAGTTTTGCGTTTCTCAATACGTGAAGCTTATTCTGAAGTGCAGTTTAGGATTTGAGTGCAAGCCTGATTAACACCAGGTTGTTTGATGCTGGGTGTTTAGTAGCAAAGCTCTTGTGTATGAAAATGGCAAGTAAGTATCTTCACAGAAATTAAAATACTACTGTGTTTTCTGTATAGTGTTCAGACCTTCAGGCTTGCTGATACGTCATTAAGAGCAGCAAATAATTTAGGTTACCTGTTTTGAACTTAAACCATAATGAAGTAGGTGTTCCTAGTAACTGGAAAGGTAATCTTTTAAGCACTGACAGAACAAAGAGTTACCATTTTCTGGCATTTATACAGTAGTACAAACCAGTAAGGAAATATAATGCAGGACCTTGATCAAAGAACTGGAGGTCACTCCGATGGATTTGGCTTCTGGCAGTACTGCTGATTCACTCTCTTTTTTAATAAATTGCTTCAGTTTCCTGTGTCACAGTTTCAGTGTCTATAAAATGGGGCCACTGTCAGTCTACGTAGCTGTGTTTTTCAAGATTTTAATTCATCTTCAAGAATTTTAATATACCTCGATGAAAGTCAATTCAGTGTGTATTGTGTATAGTCCTGTTTACTCTAGGGTATGTGGAGAATTCTGGTCGCTGGAAAAACAGTATGTTGAGATGTGTATCGAAAGTTTTATACTGGATCGCTGTGAGGCGTTTGGTGTAGTCAGTTCAGCAAAATAACTTGTATATGAACGAAGTGGACTTGCTATCTTTTCATGGAGTGGCTTCAGAAATATGTAAGCTCTCCCCTGGAAAATCAAGAGTAGTTTTGAAATGTACCTAGAGTGCAAGATAACATGTGCTCTGCATTGGGAACAGATGCTGGCTCTCTTTCAGTTTTAAACTAGGGCATTCCAAATGTCACAGCAAGCTAGCGCTGAGGGACTTGGCCTTGGAAAGAGCCAGCTTGACATAAATGAGTGTTCATTTGACAGGATCTATTACAGGTTTTCTGAATAAGGGTTGTCTTTTAATGTCTCAGACTACGGTGGTGCTGCTTTGGATCAAAGTTTAGTTATATTTCTGTAGAACGCAAATGTGCTTTAAAGCTAGACCTTCATCTTGAAACGATCTGTACTTTTTCAATGGGAAATTCTTGAGTACTGTTTTAAAAATATGAAGGTTTTACATGCTGAAGCAGTAAACTTCACTGCTGTCATCAGTTCTGAGGTAGCATTGACTAGGTCACTTACAAAAGAAAGGTATGTGTACCTCTGCCAAAATAGCCACGTAGAAAGCACCTGACGAGCAATTTCTAAACTGAGGATTGTGACTAAATGGTGTTATAACCGCTGCGATGGGGGAGTACAAGGGACAATGTGGTATATTGGTATTGCTCTCTGAAGTGAGATTAGAGCTGTGTATACATGCCCAAACATCAAATTTAGGTAATTCTCCAGTGAGGACTGGCAAGCTATTTATTGTTTGGTTTGCTGTTGTGTGCAGTGGAACATTTTTGTTTGCTGTTGTGTGCAGTGGAACATTTTGAAGAAATAAGTTACAAGGCAGTAGCTGCAGTTTCTCTTTTCCCTGCTTTTCCATGTTTAAATTCGTATTATGAATGACTCAAGGTGGTGCTTCTTCCAGACGTAGAATGGGGCCTTGGAAATGGTCCTCTAGTCTCTAGCTTAATATAAACTAAAAAAACTTACTGATCAGTGTACTGAGGGTGGCACTGTACCTTGAGGCTTCAGTAGGGCATAATGTTTGGTGAAAATGGGCGGGTGGATAAAACCTGAAAATCTTATTGATCATTGCGCTGAGAGTGGCATTGTACCTTGAGGCTTCGGTTAGTGTATAATGTCTAGTGAAAATGGGTGGGTGGAGTGCTAGTTTGACAGCTTTCCAAATTTCAGCTGTGTAAACACTTCACAGGAAGGTCATCAGTGCCATTTGAAATTTAACAGTGCTTTTTTGTTTTGTTTTGTTTTACTCTGGTTGATGGTTTCCCCTCTGTGGTGTCAAAGCAAACCTCATGTAAGTTCGGCTGTCCAGTGAGATAATCTTGGTGATGACATCTCGATCACTTGATCCCTGTCTTAAACAAGCCTTATTTGGCTATAAGAAATGGTATATTGAAGCATCCTCACAGAATTAAATTATTCCATTTCTGGTGGCACAGAGTTAAGGGGAAAAAGAAACAGTTTCTGGCTCTTACAGAGCCTGTACACAGTATTAGGTGGGGGAACCCAAAACTTGACAGAGGTGTTGATGCTGATTTTAATAAGAAAAAAGTACTCTGTGGGCTTTTTTGTCAAAAGCCTGAGTCTCCTCCAACATCTTAGCTGAAGGGGGAGCCAGGCGCAGCCTTTCTTGGAAGGTGGAGGGAACAGGAGGAACGTTGGATTAGGTGAATGGGAATTAAGGATTGTGAAGATTCTTGTCACCTGGCAGTGCAGAGTCATTGATGTGGAGAATTTGACTTTTAGAAAGTCTAGCAGTAAGAGTAGTGATGCACTTGAAGAGTAAAGAAAAAAAAAAAGAGGAAAGTAGCCTACTAATAAACCAGATGAACAGTATTGTGGTTTTAATTTTTTCATTCAAGTGACTTAAATATCAGAAAGCTCTAGTACTGCTGAGGTTTTTTTGTCAAACCAATGAACTTGTGGAAGTCATTGCTGAAGTGGAAGGAACACAGATGCACTGACTTTACTCAGCTTTTAACAGCAGCAAATGCAGAGGCAGTATTTTCTTCAGATCAGTTTGAGTAGTTCTGGTTTTTAGAAAAAAAACCCCAGCATTCAGGATCTGGTGGTTCTGGCTTTGAATGATAAGATAAACTAGAAACAATCCATTCGGCTGTCTATTGTGTTCAGTACTTTATCAAATAGGAAGGTTTTTGGAGGCAAAGCATTTAAACTGTTTTCTCCTTTGCCCCCTTTTTACTTTAGGGATTAAGGAAACTGTTTAAGTGTTATAGTTTTGCTAGTATTTAGTTACTCACTCAAATCAATATTTAGATAAATAGTGATCACTTGATAAATAGCTAGTCACATATGCAACAAATTACATATGCGAGCATGTGCAATCCTAACAATTTTTTTTTTAATATTTTAAATGGGGGAGTGTAAGTATATGAGACACCGCATGTCTGTATCTCAAGTTCAACATTTACTGAAACTTGTATAGCTATTGTGTTCTTAAGACCAACAAATCATAATCTAACAACAAACCAGTTCATATCTAATTTTGTCCACAGACTTCTTTAAGGAAATAAAAATTGCAACTGAAGACGTGATTAGAACACCTTCACTGTTTCTTGCTTGCTGATTAATGTGATTTGGATTAAAACCAGACCATGCTGGAAGGAGGAAAATCTGTTGCTCTGCTTGTTTTTAAAAATGAGTTAAAGTAATCTTCAGTGTTTCTGTACAGAAGATTCTCAGCAAGCGCCTGTGTGTTGGTCTGCAGACATCACCTCACTTCCAGATGTGTTATATGCATATAGTGCAAGGCCCAAGAATCATCCACTGCTACCAAACTCTTCTGTTCTGCAAGTGAAAATGCGATGGGACTGGCAAACACTGGATTTTTGTGTTGGGCTGTGGAGTTTACCTTTCTTAGTGAAGTTATCCTATTGGGGGTCATGTATTATTGTGCTGTATTTTGCATTACGATAGCACCCTAGAAGAAATTGGTAGGTTTCTGTTATGCAAAGTGATATATAAACATACAGCAGGTGATATTTCCCACCTCAGTATTCACATTTACTTACATGTAAGTGGTGTAGAAATCAAATTAACCTGAAAATAGGAATCTTCATTGAAAAATACACGTATTGTTCAGTGATTTGAAAAGATAATAGGATTTAGCCGAAAAGTACAATAAACTGATCATTAAGGACCTAAGTTCAAAGTCTGTTCCTCTAGGGGAAAAAATGGATAAGGAACAGTGGTAAAGAAAGAATAGTGGACTACGTAGATGTATTCCCAGTTCAAGAGTACATACATTCCTGCTAGCAGAGCAGTGCATAAGATTAAGTTTGTTACTTTAATCTCTCTCTAATGATGGCTATTCCCAATTAATAGAAATTGTAGCACTTCTGAGGTGTCACAGTTTCAGTGTCTGTAAAATGGGGCATAAGAGAGTATGGTTTTTATCTTTTTAAAACCAGCTTAGGGGTGCTTTAAAAGCAAGCACTTTATAACAATTTCACCCAACCAGTACCAGCCCTTAAAAAGGAAAAAAAATATTTTGCCGAAGTGTGATCTTCATCTAATGTGGTACTCGAGCTGTGTTACGAGGCATTTTGAATTTTGGAGGTGACTTCTAGTTCCAGCAAAAACTAGGTACCAAACCATCTCTTTTCCTGGAGGGGAAGCTGTATGAAGGCTGAACGAGGCGCAGGCGTACCTACCTGCGGGAGCTGGCGCGGCTTGAAGGGTTTCCTGGTCTTTGAGGGCGCGTGGCAGGGATGTTCAGCGCCTGCTTCTCGGAGGTCAGATGGTTGTGCTGTGGCAGTCTGTGCTTGTGAGCGACCAGGTATGGATGTCAGGTGTTCTCTTTCAGTGCTGGAGAGTGCGTGCGACAAATAAAAGGCACTCAGAAGAAGCAAGTGGAGGGAGGAGAAATTACTTTTCCAAATTTGTGCTACGGTGCCAGAGGCAATACGGGGCTCGGAGGTGGTTCTGCCTTGAGCTGAACAAAAAAAAGTTCAGAAATGTAGGATTTTCAGACGTTCTACACGCAGTTCTGTTGCAGTTGATCTTTCCCTGACTCTGTAGTTTCCTCAAAGGAAGGCAGGAAGGTTAATTTTGAGTGAATTTGATAGGTTGCATATTTGAAAACAGTGCAGCCTAACATAGGCTTACAATCTAATGCTCTTAGCTGGAGTTTTGTTCTGAGAATTGTACAAACACAGGACAAAAAAGATAATGAGTCCTTGAGTGTAACTGCTTTCAGGATTTAAGTAGAAAGATTAGGTTTATCAGTCTTTGTCTTTTCTGACAGTGCTTTCTGGGAATTATTATGTTCATTATAACCTGTTTTCATAAAGCGAGTGCACTCTAACAGTATTGTTTTTAAGTGCAGTGGTAAGGCAGCTTGTCTAGAGGGAACAAGGACATAAAGCTCCTGGGCCCCTGCCGTACTCAATATGCATTCGTAGATTTATTTTCTCCTTCATCCCTTCCTTTCATGTCACCTTTCCAGAAGTTTCCTTTGTGTTTTATCCCTTAAGTACATATCAAGTGGAATGGTACTGGATTTCAATGTTACTTTGTAAAATGCAGCCTTAAAAACAAAATTGAAGTTGGGTTTTCTCTAGTTTAGGAGGAGATGTAGAGCTGTAGATAATACTTGGAAGATCAACTTCCAGTTCTTTGAAATTATGAAACTGTTTTACTTTCTACCTGAGACCTAAACACATTCTTCTTTATGTTCCTATACAAAAGGTTGTACTTCTTGAACTATGTTATACTTGCTGTCTTTCAGCTAAGTTAATCAAATAGCCACAGGGTTGTTTCCTGCTTTATAGCTAGTACTTTTAGAGGCAGCATCAGCCTGTGAACCTGTGAAACGTTCATTTGGCTGTTTCTGCACTCTTACTAAAGGTGGTGGAAGAGCTAGAAATTTGATGTTTGTCTTGGCATTTGTAAAATGAGAACAGTATGAATTGTTTCAAGATTTACATACATATTCTGGTTCTTTGTTGTTTGGGTTTTTACCTGTGAGTGCCCATTAGCAGGCTCTTGTTTACTTCTTCAGTGTTACTGTTTTAAAAGAGTATGTAATTGGTGTATTTCTTCACAGGGAGAAGAGAATTTATCCAAAGATTAAAACTTGAAGCAACCTTGAATGTGCATGATGGATGTGTAAGTCACTTGTTGCTTTTTTTCTTTTTTTAAAAGACATCAAATTGTGATTTTGTTGCCCCAGTAATAGTTCCTTAACTTAAAAATGCAAATACCATGTATTAAAGCTGAGCTCAAACTCCACTTGTTGAGACCTACATCTGAATTCTCTACATATTTGTTTCTTCTTAAATATCTGACACTTTATCTTTGGAGCAAAACAAAATCCCATTTCTATACCTTAATACTGTGTCCCACTGCTGAATGAATTAATCTCCTGTGCCATGAAGGCACATGCTTATCTTTTCAGTTAGAACTCATCTTAAAGCTTTAAATGGAATCTTTAGTAGTTTTGTGCTGTGTTGATGTATTTTGTTGACTTAAAGCTGTGTTAGTGTTTCGAGTCATTTATTCTCCAGTTCTAAAAAGCAAATGATCAAGTGCTACATGCTTATTTAAAGAGACAATAAAACAAAAATAAGCCTCCCCTGAAAGGTAATAACATAACTTGAAATCTTGCTTATTTAAATACTTAATTTTTGCAAGTGGTCTAAATATTGTAAATCATATTCTTTTAAATAAAAGATTTTACTTAAACTAGGTACAGGGCAAAGAGACTGCCATATTGCTTTTGATGAATAGAGCAGAAATGCATGATTGTTAAAGCATTGTCTTTGTTGTACAAGATATCTGAAAAGTGAAAGGATAGTAGATGTGCTGTAAAAAGTGAAAATGCAAGTGTAAATTTTATACTTTTAACACATTTATTTCAGAAGCTGTTCAAAGTTTTTTTTTATCTTTAGTTTCTTAGACTTGTAACTTTAAGGAGTGTTATAATTGTTAACTAATGTAGTAGTTTTAAAGAAAAACTAGCCTTAATAAAATCTAGCCTTTTGGCTTGAGATCAGAAGTATGATTTTGGCTTGTGTATACTTTTGAGAGACTAGAAAGTCTGAGAAAGGCAAGGGTTAGAATTGCTGTATATAAAAAGTCAGCTACTTTTGCTGTACTGACTACCATTGTAAGTTTAATGTTCTAGTACAGATGGTGTTGACTTAAAAAAACAAATGCATTAACTTCCCAGTTTTTTTCAAGAAACATTTTAAGAATGACAATGTAGAAAGCTATTTATCAGTTTTTGTATTCAGGATTGTAAGTGATTTTCACTTTAGAATTTCTTTTCTAGTAGTTTTAATCTCCTCAAATATACTTAAACTGATTTTTTTCAGGTTTCTTTTCATGAAGTTGGTTGGTGTTTTTAAATTATTTTTTTCTTTGTTTTCTTGTAGAAATAGTCATTTTTGCCTATAAAATGGGACAGGAAAATAGTATTTCTTGGCTACTTGTTAAAAATGGAGTCTATTTTTAACTACCTCTGTGTCATGTAACAGAAACTGTAAATTTGGTGTTGGCTGTTTGGTGTGCTGGAATTTGAATATTAATTTTGAATTGATTGTGTTAGATTTTAAAGTATGCTTTAACATGTGGCCTAACTTAATTGTTTTAGTGGCTGGGAAATGTTTTAATTCTGAATTTACAGCATTATATGCAGGTGTTTAAAATACTGCTACAATTTGAGGAATGTTTTTAGAAAATAAATCTGCTCAGAGCTATCCACCTTTAAAGGACAGGGTATTAGGAGTTCTTACCTCATTTACTATGGGTTGTTTATTTTGCAAGGAAAGATCATTTATGGCTAACAACCATTCAGTATATTTTCTTATTGCTTGCTTTAAAAAAACCACACCTGTGAAATAAAAGTAAATGGAATTACAATGCCCATACTGATTAAAATGCTTATACCGTCAATGGTAAATGATCATACTAGTCTCCCCCTCCCCAGTTGCTGAATCAGCATGCATTTCAAGCATGAGGAATGTCCTAAGTGTGTTTCTGGAATTTGGGGGGGAGGGCGTTGTATTGTTTTGGAGGGTTGAGGGGGGGTTGGTTTTGGTTTTTTGGTTGGATTTTTTGGTGGGTTTTTTGTTGTTGTTAAGATCATTTGCATTCTTCTGTGGAATAAGCTGTGACTTGTATTTTTCTGTATAAAGCATGCTGTGTAATTGGACACGGTGGACAACTCACTTAAGGCAAGAATTTCTTTTTCAAACTTAGGATAAAAGTAAAGTCCAACTTGCTACCTACCATTTGATCTTTGCTACACAAAAGAGAGAACCTGTGGGAAATACATCTGTATGTATAATCAGACTTGGGTGCAATATCTTTGAAGAAGGGAACAGAATAGGGAGTTCTATGAATTACTTCAAGTATCCGTGCTCTTGTAGCAGTAATATTACCATAGAACCTTTTTGTTTGAGATGCGAGTATTTTCATCTTGGAGTTTAGGTACCATTTTCTTTGAAACAGTGTAGTTTTCCACTTCCTTTGAAGAGACGTAGTATGTGAAGTAATGGAATTAGTCTACCGAATCACTGATGTCTGCTTGTAACCTTATCATCCTTCCAGGGCGTGATTTGTCTCTTCCAGCAAGACTGACATTGTCCAATTCAGTGAGGTCATGTGTATGCCAGGAGCTGGCATTTTCCGTGTCAACTCTAGGGAGCTTAGGATGAAGAGGAAATGTATAGAGTTAGATAAGATGCTTCCTGTATGAAGTGGCTAAATCCAAAGAAGAAATGTTGAGAGAGAATCAATTTGGACCAGCAGTGATGGAGTGTGAGGAAAGTAGAGGAGAAAGCAACTCTAAACCATATGGAATTGGAGTAAAAATATCGCTTATTTTCTTCTTATATTTCTGGTCCTGTGAAAGCTGAGGAAGATAGAACTGCAGAATGCATAGGTAGATGGAGCCTTTGATGTGAGCAAATACTACATTTTAAAATAAAATAAAGAGGATTACCTGGAGGAATAATTTCTCATTTCTATGTATAGACCTTCAGTTCAGTAACAAGCAAGCATCCTGTGTGCCATGCATGTCCTTCAGGATGGCACCTGTGAGCAAGTCATTTTCAGATGTATTCCTCTAAGTGATGCTTAAATTAGTACAGGAAGTTAGTTTGCATATTGTTAGAACATGCAGTTTTTACCTTTTCCTCCACAGGTTAGAGGTAGTGCCTTCTTCACCCCCTTCCTTGTTTGGAAGATCTTTCTGATATTCTGGATATCTACAGTCTGTAATATTATTTCCTTTCTTCCATTTCTTGTATTCTGTTGATCTATCCTGTTCACAGGAGTTAATTCTACTGTTACGTTGCATAGAAGTGAGGAGTTTGCTTTTTCAGTTTTTTAAGGATTGGCGGCTGTACTGCGTCCTCTTTTTTCTTTGAGGAAAAACACAGAGATGGTAAATTTATTTTTGACTGTTTGACTGATAAATCAAAAGTGCCTGCTGCTTCTTTCCAAGGCTAGCTGAGTGGCAAATAAAGTTAGATACAGTTGGTAATGTGGAATACTTAATAGAAAAAAGCTAATTACATACCCTTTGACTTTTCTCATCTTGTTAGTAATTGTCTGTCATTTGTGTTTGATATATCCTTCATTTTGGCTCGAACACCTTTTTCCAAGAATTTCAAACCCTTAGTGCAGTAACTGTTATCTTATGCTTTTAGTTGGGTGTTGAGTGGCTGTGAAGGTAGTATATACATAGCTTTTCTAGACAGTTTTGAAATACAAATGAATCTTTTAGCTAGTCGTCATTTTTACAGTATTTTAATACTGTGTTTGCTACCATGGAATGGGACATGAGAACTTTTTAAAATCTGTTCTTATTGAGCATCTGGTTTTAGTGATCCATATGCATATTTACTGGGGTTGTTCACTGTTGGTCCATAGGTTGTACTGAAAATTGAGCCATGTAGTGGGTTGACTGATCACTTACTGGGAAGTCCGTGTTCTCTGGAAAAAAAAGAAATCAAGCTTATTCCACTGAAAGACTTTGTTATTTTTTACTTAATTTTTGACAGTAACGTTGAGAAGGTGCTCTGGTACAGAATAAAAAGCCTGTTTAGTTATAGACCTCGAGCATACATGTGGTTATGCCATCTCACTTCAGGATTTTTTCTGAAGCAACTTTGGCCTGGGTAGGGTGTATTGAAATTGCTGAACCCTGAGGCAATCAGTGCAATGAAGTCGGAGTTTAGAAGGAGGATGATTGATGTCTTGTGTAGGCTTGTGATGCTGCAATTTCGATAATCGTGTCTCCCCTTTACATCTTCGATGCTTTCTCTGTCCTTTGGATTTTGGTTTTGGATGCAGACACACTTCCCCC
>JANZLQ010000031.1:15377345-15391460 GCA_026212715.1 Elanus axillaris | reverse complement strand
TTTAATTTTTGTGCTAGCTCTTCTTTCTCACATCATGGTTTTTATTTTTTTGGCAGCTTCCTTGTTTTTATTCAGTGTTTTGTTCTTGTTTCTATTCTTGTATCATTGTACTAGCATTTTGGTTTCTTTAGGGCAATGATAGTATTTTTCTGCCCGAAAGGAAATGTAGATGAAAATGAACATTCTTGGGTTTTGCATTTGCCCTAGCTGTAGTAGTGTGCTATGTTTGACAATATTTTTGAAGGACAGTTGTTGTTGAGACAGGTTACTTCAATGATGGGTGTATCTGGGGGCTACTTGAATGCATTGTTCTTGGTGATTGACAGCCAGGGTTATAAAATCATGAGTAGCCATGCGAGGTCATACCAGTGCTCAGTCGAGCCTGATAACTTGGCCTTCAGAGTGGACAGTACTGATTTTTGAGGAAAGCTGAGACAGGGCAGGCAGAGAGTGCTTGAAGGGAGTTCCTGAAAGGTATCCTAGAGAACACATCACACTTTAATGGACAGTTAACACCTTTGTTTCTGGTTGTTTTTCATTTTTCTTTGATGAATATGTGTATTTTTCCACTTCTGGTGTTTAGGACATTCCATGACAATGAATTCCAGTTTTAATAAAATGCCATGTGTGTCGTGTGATGGCTTCATTGAAGGCCTTCTATTTCCTGTGCTGTAAAGATCCACAGGAAATTTATTTCTTTCTTTTTCCATGTCATTCATGATGTCATACGCTTCTGTTGTATCCCCTCCCCAGAGTAGTACAAGTGAATTGCTTCTTGTGATTAAAAAGTGTTAGGTACCTTTGATCACCCTAGTCATCCCTTCTCATAATTTCTCCCTTCAAGTGGGCAATAATAGAAATGGAGAATACAGGAGTGGGATATGAACCAAAACTGCATAGTGTGGAAGACACAGATTTGCCATGCATGGATGTATACGTTTACAGAATGACATTTGCTTTCCTGTGCATTTTCTAATGATTCCTAACATCATGTGACTGCTGCTGAGCTAACTCTGTCATAGGCATGTCTGTTGTAACATGAAGATCTTCCCCCACCCTTTTTTTTTTGAGTGGCAAAAGTTAATTTAAAGCTCCTCGATGAGTATGTCAAGTTGTTGCCCATATGATCCATCTGAAACAGCTAATTCTGATTTTGCAACTTTGCCTAATTAAGGACCCAAACTAAGCTTGTAATTAAAATAGTAACTAAAACGGATGTATTTTAAACAAAAAGGTTTTTGTCTTTTGGGCTGAGAATGAGACATTTGAAAAAAAAAATGTTTTAGAACGAAGTGGGGTTTTACTAACTATATAGACCACTCTGATACATCACACTAAGGCAGTTATTCTGCCCAGAGAAGATGTTGATGGCTGCAGTTTGACACTTAAAGCTATTTTAGAGGCTACTTGAAATAATAATGGTCATGCATGCAGTCTTCGGTGCTTGTGCATGAGCTGCTGCTTGAAGACGGGTTACTCTAAGGATACTTTTTGAGCTTCCTGGATTTTGAGTGCTTTTACAGCTTTATTTCATTGACACACAGGCTTGTGAAAAGGAGAATTGATAAGGAAATATATTGTAAAGTTCTCCCGATACGATTCTGTACCTCACTGTAGGATTCTTCTTTCCCAGCATGCTCACGCTTCTCAGAAGGGGTCTGGGATGGATTCTGTGGTGCTTTTCACATGATCCCTGAGAAAGCGTGGTCACTGAAAAGCATACAAAGCAATGGATGGTCAGAATTTGGATATGGTGAAGATACAATAACGAGAGCATTGTGATGCCCTCCAGTTCAAATTTGGAGAACTCTGTGGAGTAGATTTGGTACATTAAAGCACCTGAATGTGTCAAGTTATGGCTACTGAGGCCTTTTGTGGGAAGGCTTAATTTACCTGATGGACTCTTCAGGAGCAGAGGGAATAATTGAGATGCCATAGGTGAAGCAGGTGATTCCCTTATCAATTTGTATTAAAACACCTTTTTTTTTTTTTTGTGCTAGCTGCTTAGAAATTATGTAATTTCAGTTAAATTTATTAACTTCTATCTCTGTAGTGTTGGATGAGTATTGATGTTTTAGTATTCTGAAAATGGAATTCATGCAAGTCTAAACTAATTTTTGTTAATTCATGCAGGTGAATACAATTTGCTGGAATGATACAGGAGAATATATTTTATCTGGTTCAGATGACACCAATCTGGTAATTAGTAATCCCTACAGCAGAAAGGTAGGTTTGTTTCTAGATACTTAGTAATTTTGAAATAAAAGTTAAGTAATTATTTTTCAAGATAATTAATCACAAAAATATCTTAATATTATCTGACAAAGATAGCATCAGGCACTTTATAGTCTTTATAAATGGGAATACTTCACAGTGTTTTAAAACCTTGGTATTCTAATCCCTTGTGACATAGGTATTATCCCATTTTACGGTAGGTGGTCTGGCACAAAAGGAACATGGTCTCACAACAGATTAGTGTCAGAATTAGCAATAGGATTCAGTAATTCTTTTGAAATCTTATAGTCAGATAAATTTTCTGTTTCATTTTAGTTTTAAAATATTGCATTAGCTTTTACTGTTTGTAATATACTGAGTTGTCCTTCTGTATAATGTTGAAGTGTCAATCTTGATTATAATACTTCATTACCATTTGAAATTGCTTTGCCTTCTGTGTGCATGTACGTGGATGGAGAAGAATTTGTACTGAAATAGGGGAAGCAGGTTTGCGAAGGGGTAAGTGCTGTAAAGGTCTCTGCTTTTCCACTTCTGCGCTCACAGGGGTTACGGCGCAGTTGAATGTCTTCCAGTAATGTCAGCTAGCATCCATCATGTAGTAGCAGTGTTCCACGCTTCGCTCTTTAAGGAGCTGCTGATAGTTTTATAGACCAGATGCTCTGATCTGTGTCTTTCAGTGCTGGGGAGCCCGTGCAGCAATTTCAAGTGAAGTCCTCTCTCCCACGCTTTCTCAGGTTGAGAACTAAACCCTAAAGAGGTGCTGAAAAATTAAATGTGGTGGGGAAAACAAAATGTGTAGTTGGTATGGTGGAAGAGAGTTTGAATAGAAGGTTACGGAGGCAGCAATATTTTGCCTTCCTGAAGAGCTGTGGTGGGAAAATAATAGTGATCTGGAGTGTTGCCTGTGCCTGCAGGTAAGGCCCTTTTCCTCACTTCTTCAAATAAGCCATAGCTACCGAACTTCATCTCTTCCTTTCAACTATTGGTGTCAGTCTGTCAAAGTTCAGATCAGTGTCGTTAGACTGGGGTTTCTCTTGGACTGGGAGTTCAGCCGAAGGAGAATAGGTATCCAAGACAGCTATGAAGCAGATGAAGGATATATTCAAAAGTGAGAGTTGTCAGAGAGACTTGCAAAGTAAAAAATGTTTCATGCAAGTAAAGGGTGTTCAATATTATTTATTGTGCAGAGTTTATTTTAATATATCACTTTGGGATAGTTGCTATATCATTACCTTATGATATAATCATTATATTAAAACATTGTAACATTTTTATAGATGCAGCAATTTAAACTTTATGCTTTCATGGAACGATTTTGGATTTTTCCCCCATTGTGTTTTGTTTTCTTTTAAGTCAGCTGAGTTGTTTTTTTATATAACAGCAGAGCAGATAGCTTTTTTTATTGTTGTTATTATTTTCCCCAATGTACGCAAATGCAATTATAAAACAGCAGGTACTAGCAAGAACACTTAATAATCAGTGATGTTCCTGAAATGTACTAGAGAGGCGATTTTTAATGACTGTCACAATTGCGTTAGCTTATTTCCTCCAGCTGGAGTAACAGAATCAATACAGGAAAAGGGAGCAAATTAGTATTGGTACCAGAACTCTACTGTAATTCTGTCATCTTGGCAGATACCCTTATCGCTATATTTTTTGTTATGAGCTAGCTAGAATAGCAAAAGTAGACTTCAGCCAATAATACAGTCTTCTGTGTTAGTAAAATATCTAATTTAAGAAGGAAGCATTTAATCTTGTTTAACTCTTGTTTACATGAGTCTTACGTTAAGTCACTCCAGTTTATGTATGGCCAGATGCAAATGTTAATTGTTAATATGTAATATGACTCAGGAGAAATTTTTCTACATGTATTTCTCCAGTTTGAATAGGTTATATGTTTGTAGTGTTTGTGCATCTGAGGAGAAGTTGTTACTGTGATTTCTAATAGTAACTGCAAGTCTAAATCAAAAGGATGAGCACTTTATTATACTTAGGGATGGCTGAGAAATTCTTCTTGTGGATCTTTTCTTCGTATTTTATTTGTTTTAAGCGTCACATTGCTGGGAGTGGGGAGAGTTTGGCTGGGGCTAAAGCTCTACCTACTACAGGATGGTACAAAAAGATGGGAATTCATATATTACATCAGATTGAGCACACAGATTTCAAAGCCTTTAAATGGAGCCTGAGACTTGTCTCTGCTAATACCAGTGCGAAGACAGGATTCTTATGAGTAGTTACACTCAGGGTTTTTGAATCGTTAGCCTGGTTTGCCTTCTGGGAGAGAAAGGGTTCAGATCCCATGAGAAAGTGCTGCGGAGGCTTTGGAGGGTGCCTAGTGGGGCTGAAGGTTTACAGGTTTTTCCAGAATCAGGATTGCTACTCTTCACTTTAGGATGGGGTTCTGTTAGGTTTGCTTTCCTTTACTTCTAAAGGGGGTTTGACCTCTTCAAAGGAAGTACTGTTGTAAAGGCTGGATTGTAAATGATTCTATGCTGACTATTTGAATGGAAACACTAAATTAACTACGTCATGAAAAGCTTAGTAACCCACTGATATTTGACTTGCATTTGTTTCAGCAGGCTTCTTTTCAAAAAGTAAGCCAGAGTGGAAATAAAACCACTTTTTTAAACTGGTTTTAGTTTTTAATGTGACTTTAAAAATGCTGGTTTGTTCATTATGGTGACTTTTTCTTGTAAAGAGTTTCAATTTGGATATGGAACCTAAAGATTTCAGGTTTAAAGAAGGCAACCAAGTAGCTGCCAGGAGGAAGCTTTCCTGGAGGAAAGTACTTACCGTTAGGGATGGAGCTTGTATGCAATCTTCTGGGATCGCTACGTGAATTAGCGATCCTGTCCCAAACATTTAATCTGTGCTTTTAAGAGATGCAATTTGAATTCTTGAATTTGTTGCCTGTTCACTTGATTCTCTGTGTAACGTTACTTAAGCAGTTGCAAAAGTTATGATGATGCCTGAATTACTACAGCTAGTTGAGTACTTAGAAGAGCATCTGAAATTCTTTGTTCCCCCTCTTCCCCTTTCCCTTAGTCATAAAGTATTTGTAGCCTGTTACATGATGGTAGTAAAATGTTACAGTGGAGTAAAGTGGTGGTATTGTTTTACTGGGTGTAGCTAACAATATGCTTCTGGGGCTTGGTTGTGCAAGTTACTTTTTCTCATCTTTTTTGCTGCCTAGGCACCAACTTTTTATGCCTCTTTCTCCCCTCTCTAAGGCAGTATGATAACCAGACTAGAAAAGCATGTACGGTGAAAGTTAAGAAGGGCATGGAAAATCTTCTTGCGTATAGTGAATGCTGTAATACTTTAATACTTTTTATGGCAAAACTGTGTGACATAGGAAATTGAGGGGCAGGCAAGATGAGGTTATGTCTGCCTGTGAGAAAACTCTTCCCTTTACTGAAAATGTGCAGCTGTATATATTTCTGAACGCTGTTTCAGTTTACAGTGGAGGAGAGAAGAAGGGAGGGGAAGAAAAAACTCAGTTTTTCAAAGTTTTGAGAGCAATCATCAAATGTAGATCTCCACATCTAAATTGAGATCTGCAGATGGGGAAAACTGAAGCAGAAAATGAGAATAAGTTAGCTATTGACTGCATGAAAAGCAAGCACATTAGGATGGGGCTTGTGAGAAAAAGGGGGGAAGTAAGAAGCACGTGTATTTTGGTGAGAGAAGGACCCTGTACAGCGAAGCAAAGAGAAGAAAGTCTCCCTGCTTATATTCAGCAAGAGGGAGGAAGTGGTGGAGAACTGGCAAGATGGTAGAGAAGGCCCTAGTTATTTATATTATTTTTTAATTTATTTTTTTAACTACGGAGATCAAAAAAGATTTCTTGTCAGGACAAATATATTTCTTTAATGGTAGCAATAATGTAAAATCAGAGGTGGGATTGACAGATGACATCTTTAACTGTCATCTGAACTAGGGTATCTTAGGAAGTTCTTGTTCTGGGTTCCTCCTTTGATGCCATGTCCCTAAGTTCTTTTGACTGTCTGGGATTTGAATGTTTTCAGTAAAATGCAGAGATCTGAAAAAATATAAATGAAGAGGCAGATTTATTGGAATTAAATGAATGGATTGTATCTCCTGATTTAGATAATTATTTTTTTTAAATACTAAGCCTTGTGTATCTTTCAGAATATGCAGATACACTGTTAAACTTTTTCTGTGTGAATCATTTAAAAGGTGTGAAATAGCACTTGTGAAATATTAGGCATGAGCTATCACTGACAGAGCAACTTCATCTGCATAATGTTTTCTTTGATTAAGTTGGAAATTTGGAAGTAATTTTCATACTGTAAACAAATTAGTAAGTATCTTTTTCCTATTAGTAGTGGTGAAAATGCAGTTTGGTTTAAATGCTGCAGACAGGAGAAAAGGTAAGAATAGAATGTTCCCTAATGCACGGGAAAGCATATAGTGTGTTTTTTCCAGTTTTGATAGACTAATAAGAAGTATGTTAGGAAATATAAAGTGTCAACAAAGTGTTTAAAACCAGCTGTGATGGTGAAGTAAATCATATGCTTCTCTGCTGTACTGTAGATGAATGACATTCATTGAGGCTAAGTGCAGTCTTAGCTTATTGCCCTGTAATCATGCTCTTAAATGTTTGTTTATTTTTGACTGGTTTTAAAACACCCTTTCTTATAAACTTCAATTCTCCTTTCTAAAGTGGGTTTATTTTAAGAGTAGCATCAATTTTTCAAGTCTATAAAGCTGACTTGGATTACAGCGCCTTGTTCTTCTTGACCCACGATATTCCCGATCTTCTAAATCTCTCCTCTCTGACATGCTGGCTGGCTGCACTGTCACCCTTGACTAATGTTTTACTTTGATAAATCTGATGTGATGTGTAACTAGCATTTTAAATACAAAAGGTGGCCGTTGCATTCCAGTCCTTTCATTTTGCAGAAGGCTTTGTGCAAGTGCATAAGTGAATGTCTCTTGTGGACCTCCTTCGGTCTTAGAAGAAATTTGGTGTAAAGACAGCTTCTCTGTTCTGTTGTATTAAACTGTAGGTTACTGGCAGCCTGTACATAACTGATGTTTTATTGTACCAGAGTGTGTGTTATTTTTCTGTTCTTTATTAACCTGATACAGCCTTCCTTCTTTCTTCCTTAGGTTTTAACAACCATTCGCTCAGGACACAGGGCCAATATTTTTAGTGCAAAATTCTTACCATGCACCAACGACAAACAGATTGTATCTTGTTCCGGAGATGGAGTCATTTTTTACACTAATGTTGAACAGGATGCGGAGACCAACAGACAATGCCAGTATACGTGCCACTATGGAACTACCTATGAGGTACCTCACAAAAACATATGATAATTGTAAAAGAGGTGGAATACATATTTTCTTGTATTGTTGCCCAAGATTTAACCAGGCTGCTGGAAGCTTTATTTCAGTGAGAATTAAAGAACCTTCCTTCTAGCTTCCTTGACTTTGGTATTTTATTCTTTTTTCTTAGACTAGGCTTTAAAAGAGAAATATATTGTTTCAGTTAAATGGAGGACTTTCCAAAAGGTAGTGTCATTAAGACCACTTTCTTTTCAAACATAATAGCTGAATGCGTCTTCACTGAGGGAATACTCTGCAGAGCAAAACTGATTTAAATTGTGCTGTGAATTTCTTTCTGAAGTAGGTTGGGGGTTGGGGGCAGAGGCTATGTTTTGCATTTTTCTTTTTATTCCCCCTCCGTGGCTCTGGTCCCCCCCAACTTTTCAGCAGTTAAATTGTGTAAAAGGCATTAAAATCCTTCTGAGAAATGCTTATTTCAGCATGTGTGAATAGCTTAATCTGAAAAATGTATTTACGGTTTTAGGTAATTTCTCTATTTGTATTCTAGTTAACTGTCTACAAAGCAAATGTTTGCAGTCCGTCCTTGGAAGTTTTGTTCATATAAATAGGCAAGTGAAGAAGCGAAGTGTTACTTGACTTAGGAAGATGATCAGATTTATTGCTCTATCTGTTTATTTTAATGACAACAAAATCTGATGCTTGTAAAACTTACTGTCCTTAAAATAGTAGTATTTTTTATATTTCATTCTTAGGCTACAAGTGTTCCAGGTCTTTTGATTATTTTTTTTGCTTGATTGTTTTTTTTAACAGTACCACAGAACACACACAGGGAAAAAATCCCAAATCCTTTGCTTTTTAACTATTTAGCTCAGGTTTCATAGCAAGTTTTAAAATCTCTCTGTAGGTGAAGTGAACAAAATACTTTAAAATCTTTTTGAAAACACTTTATGTCTGCAGGGTATCTTTGTAGGTCAGTCGAGTGAACCTCGTGGTATTCACTCCCTTTCTGGGATTTGTGCGTTTGGTTTGGTTTTGCCTGGGTTTAACACAAGACTGTATTTTCAGTTTTGCAAAACGTGATTCTGGATCCCAAGCTTGCATCATCTGCTTTCATTTTTGAGATTTATTTTGATGAAGAAACTACCATTTCCTTTGAATAGCATCAGCCCTTATGGCCCCAGTCAGAAGCTTAAACTGCCTCAGTTCTCACTGAAGTTTTATATATATATATAGCATGCTAGTCTGTGGATTCTGCAAAGTGATTGGATGCTCTCTGTATCTCAAGTGAGACCTGCCTTCTTATAAGAACATCTGGAGACTGAGATGGGTAGATAGCTGTGAGTATTATAAAACATTTCTGAGCTTGAGAACAGGAGAAGGTTTATGGATACATCCTGTGCTGAGGAGATGTGAAGGTAGGGGTAGAAATACCGTGAGAGCAGTGGGTTTGGGGGTGTGAAGTTTGGGGCCACGGGCTAGGCTGCTCAGAGTACTGCAGATGAAAGGGTTGGTGGCAGCATAAAAGTTATCATGATAAGTCCCTGTGGCAGTCTTAAGCTTTGATCTGCCTGAGCTTGGGTTGACCAACAGTGTGGTTGATTACAAGAAGCGACTGACACCAGGTGGTGCTGCAAAACAGTGATCAAACTGGGAAAATTCAATGAAAGCAGTTACCCGTTGTGCTTGTGGGTCAAGAGTAGTAATGGAGGCTAGAACATAACGCATCTAACCTGTAGTATGAGCTGCCAGTTGTCTCTTTGCAAGTTGTTGTTTGCCATCAGTAATGATGGTACGCACATTGCAAGCTACTAAACCAGGTGAGAAATATAAATTTGGTAGGTACAACAAATTAAGCTTGTCAAAACAGACAGTAAAGAGAGCCCAACAGTCTAGCAAATCAAGATGCAAGTTTTATTGTTGTCCATATAGAATGACTATACAACTGAACAAGTAACGGGTTGTACAGAATATAGTAGATTGCTTCAAAATCATTAGTTGAAAAGAGTATGGACATTTGACTGCTGTATTGCACAGTCAAAATAGTGGTATTGCAGATGATTTTTATTGAGCAAATAATGTTAACAAGGGAGGTACTTTTTATGAAGACTAAATTCTGTTACTGTGTCTTAAACCTGATATTTGAACATTAAATGTGTGTATTGTTATTATTATGTGGCATTGACTTTTTTTAAGCCTTGGCATATGAAAGTGTAATAGAGTAAATAGCAAGGGTTTTTAAACAAATGGCTGAGATACAGCTTCAGCTTCTGACATAATGTAACTTTTGTCACTGAGAGGTTTCTCGAGTGGGAAAATCATTTCAAAATATCATGACGTTACTGCCCAGCTGTATGCGACCACATCATCGTATTAAATATAGAACTTTGACTCACTGGATTCTCTAAATAACAAAAGCTAACATCATCTGCCCCTGAGGTACTGATTCTAAATTTGAATGTGGCTTGAATTGATACCGCGCTTTAAACTTGGAGTTTGCGACAGTTCAAGACGTTACAAAAACATCCATTGAAACAGAGGAATGTGGAAGTTTGTGTAGATTGTTATAAACTGTGAGATTATTGGACAATTGTTTTTAGTTCTGGGGATGAATAGAGTAAGTAGAGAGGGAGAGAGAGGTTCTTGAAACATGTTTCTGGAGAACTTGTTTATACAAGGCCATTACAAGTTTATTTTTGCTCAGCCAAATGCTTTTCTCTGTTGCTGTTCATGTTAATTGCGTTTCAGGAGAATGTACTCTTACGGACAACTCTTACCTTTGTATTTTTAATACACTAAAGTGATCATACAGCTATATGTTTTCAAAGTCAAACAGAAAAGAATTTTTTTAATTAGTAAAAAAGGATTTTATATGTATGTGTACTTGTTGAACTTAAATATAATAACAATGACTCTTAATTATTGGAGTCTGCACTTCTCAATTTCCCTGTTTTAGTGCTTATAAAGTTACTTTAAAAACATACTAACACCATGCATAAAAATTGGCATATCCAAGTGGAGCTATGTACTGCACTGTTACATGTGTGTTATGAAATAGTATCAGTGTGAACAAAAATAAAGCTACTGGAAATAAGAGCTTGCTGTGTTATATACCATGTTCAGCAACAGTCTTGGAACAGAGTAAATGTTTTCAGTGCAAGCTCTGCATCGAAATACAGCAAAAATGCTGGAAGAATTTTGTGTATTGAAGAACAATTGCTGGTTTTTTTATAACCACACTAATAATATTAATTTGAATGAATGTGTAGTGAAAAACACTCTTTTCAATATATTACACTAACATATTGAAGAATAGCGGTCACAGCTCAGAATTTTATTCTTCCATTGTTATTAAAACCTTGGCTTTGTCCTCTCTGTTAAAATTCTTGTTTGTCAGCAGTAGCATTTGGCGCAGCATGCATTGTCTTAGTTAACATACTGGGCATTACAAGAAGAAATGTTGAATCCTGCGGAGATTACTTCTGCAATCCCGATTTAGGTAGAGAGATTTACAGATATCCGTAGGTTACTTTTGTAAGAGTAGGGTGGGGTAGAGAATAAATCATCACACAAAAGTGTTAAAGAATCACTCATTTGCTCTGTGTTGAATTTGTTGTTATGCTATTATTGATTTTTGTAGCTTTATAAATTTCCATGAAGTTACTGATAGTAGCAGTACTGTCGGGAAAGAAAAACAGTGTTAGTTTCTACAACATTCTCTGGTTTGCATTTAAGGGATAGCATGTAGAAACATGATGTTTCATGTGTGTTCGTTGACCTGTGGAATTCAACTTTAAGGTGATGGTTGCTTGCCTTTTTATTTTGTCTTAAGGAGGCTCTCTTGAGTGAAGCCTTGTATATGAGACTCCATCTGAGTCTTCCCTAGTGTGAGTAGGGCTGAGGTCAGGAAAAGGGTGCAATACGGTGCTCTCTTAAAAAGAAAGAAAAAAAAACGCTGTGAGGGTGTAGGTTAGTAACAGCCTTTAATGCATAGTTGCTTCAGGGGACTATTTTGAATGTAAAGGAGTGGCCCAAGGGGAATAAAAGCCATCTAGTGTTTTCATGTCATTCAGACTTCTGAGGGTTTTGTCTTCTGTTACCTGATAGAAAATAAACTGAGCTGCCGTTGAATTATTGCAGCAAATTGATTACCTATCTGAAATTGCGGTAAATGTATGTTGCTTCTTAAAAGGTAATGGAAATAACGGTAAGCTTTGACCTATAAATATTTAATCTTACGTGACATTCCACAGTTTATTTTAACTTCAGTAATTCAAACCTTTTATTAAAAAGGAAGAAACATCAACAGTTTTTCAGTTTTCCTCTATTTCAGTAGAAAGCTTGACTTGAGTAGTAATTACTTCTGTCTTTACTGCTGCTCAAAATGTTGATGCTTTAATTTTCAAATTAATGGTATTTCTGAAAGTATTAATACAGTTTTCTTTTTTTTTTGAGCAGATTATGACAGTACCAAATGATCCCTATACTTTCCTCTCTTGTGGTGAAGATGGCACTGTAAGATGGTTTGATACTCGAATCAAAACAAGTTGCACAAAGGAAGATTGTAAAGATGTAAGAGTGAAATCTTTTAATAAAGATGACCTAAATGTAGAGCTGTACATCATACAAACGTAGGATATGAATTCTGGTAAGGCTTTTAGAAATAATGGATTTCAGGGTCGTTGGTGGAGATGACAACATATTTCCAAGAAACAAAAAAAGTTTGGGGAGTCTTTTTTTCTTTCTTCTTTTTTCTTTTTAAATTAATTTCATTTTAATATCTCCTTTGACACCTTCTAGTTTATGAACTTTGGTGTGAGGCTTCAGATTTGGTAGAAAAGATTCTGTGTTTGTATTAGTTACTATAAAGTGCAGAGTTGGAGGCAAAAAAATGAGTCTGGAAAATAATCCGCAGCCCTGTGTTCTTGAGCATCCTTTGTCCCTCCGTAAGGAAAGATTTGGTAATGAATTATACTAGATCAAATTAGTCACTGGTAGTACTCCCTAGAAGGTAAGGTATTGGTGGTGTCCACTGTGTTTGGATTTCAGAAACAGTCTTAATATTGAATTGGAGAAAAACTGTCACCAAAGTATGTATCACTGCTCTTAATTAATATTCCGCTTTGTGCATATTTACTAGTTCTAGAGGTTTCTTTCTTTCTTTTTCTCTGTCCAGTTATCTGCCCATAGATGTAATCTATTCTATTCCTTTAAATTAATTTAGACTGTTACTGCGTATTTGGTGCTCTTCTGACTCAACAGTGTCTATGTTTCCACAGAAAATCCGAGGTGCAAGCTAGTTCATAAATCTGTATTTGTTATGCTTACCTGTTCTGAAATGTTTGTTCCTGTGGTTTGTTTTGGGTTTTTTGTTTTCTTTTCTAGTTGATCTCGTGCTATATTTCTTTCTCTGATAGTTTTCATTCTCTGCAGTGGCTTTTCTGTTTGACATATTTACAATCTATCTTCACAGGGCCAGACCTAGTTTTCTCAAAACCTCCTTGACTAATGGACCTGTGTCCTGAAGTAAGAAATAGAATCATACTTCAAATGTTCAGAGCTATTATTTGAATGCTGTATTTTTGTTTGTTCCAGGATATTTTAATAAACTGTCGGCGTGCTGCCACTTCTGTTGCTATCTGTCCACCAATCCCGTACTATCTGGCTGTGGGTTGTTCTGATAGCTCAGTAAGAATATATGATCGGCGAATGCTTGGTACAAGAGCAACAGGTGGGAACCATACCTTACAGTGAGCGCTTCTAACCATTTGCAGTTCCAGTTTCAAGCTCTTTTTTTTCAAAATTCATGGTGAATGACTGAAGGGTAATACTTGAAGTGCAGCTTTCTTCTCTGAGAACTATGCTTTGTAATAATAGTAATTTCACTCTAATATTTGCTAATACAGAAATCTTCAAGTAAGTAAACTTTTTCTCTTTGTCTATCTTAGAATATGTTGTACACTGAATGCAGAAAAAGACCTTTCGTAATGTCTTTTCTTTTGTCTTGAAACATGTGATTCCAAGATCCAAAAAGCCAGTGATTGCAGCCTGCAGTCATCTACCTGAATTTTAATTAAGTTCTTATCTTTTTGTACTCTGCCATGCTGGAATGTGTTGCTTTTTATGGGAAGGGATCTTACGAACTCTAGAATGTCATGCGATATGCTTTCCTTTGCAGTAGCTGTTGTGATACCTAACATAATTTCACTGAAAAGCTACAGATCCTTCAGATGAAAGCTGGCATACTTCAGATGCTTACTTAAGAATTTTATAAAAAAACCAAAATCTCAAGTGACAACCAAAAGTGTGTTACATAGTTATAATGTATCTTTCTTATAGTGTATGACCAGTGTATGTTTGGACACACACCAATTAATACATAGCTGTGCATACACGTTCATGCAAGTAATCAGTGCCACAAAAATCTGTCATTTCTTGCAGCATTTCCCTGTTGGTGACTGTGATGGAGGAGAAAGGAAACAGTAGAGATCACTGTATTGGGTCTGGCTGAGATGGAATTAATTCTCCCCATAGCAGCCCTCATAGTGCTGTGTTCTGCATTGGTAG
>JANZLQ010000031.1:15339980-15354024 GCA_026212715.1 Elanus axillaris | reverse complement strand
TTGAGACTGAACGTGACTTAGCACCGACTGAACACATCCGAGTGTTACCAACATTCTTCTCCTACGGAACCCAAAACGCAGCACCGTACCAGCTGCTAGGAAGAAAATGAACTCCGTCCCAGCTGAAACCAGGACAAGCTGGCTCAGAACAAGCTGGTGTGGCAGCTATGGCAGAGTTACTTCCCCATGAACAGTACTGTAAGTCCTTGGAACTGCACTGGCATGTGTTGTGTCCCAACCATTAGCTCTGCCTGCCAGTCAGACGAGCTGGTTGAGCGCTGATATGCATATAGAGCTTTCCAGATCGATAGTGAGCTCTCCAGGTACGAGGTCAAGAATTTGAGACCTCCGCTGGTTCGCTGTAAGGCACGGTGCCGTCTTCGGTAAAGTGCAGTACTACTTCTAATTCATACAGGAGTCATCTGGACAAAGAAATTGTATGCCTTGGGCTGTAGATTAGGCTGGTCCAAAGAATTATTTGTTCTTCAGTCTTCCCTTAGATGTCATTGTGCCTTACACTGACTGGTATCAGTGTAACATTGTTCGGTCAACGTTCCTCACTAGATAAAGGATTCTCCACCCTTCCCACTGAGTTCAGCTGCCTCACATTTTCATGTGTTAAGCCTTCCCATGGAATTCCTATTTTCTGAAATATACCACTTATTTTTTTCGTCTTTGGATCAATTTTTCTGCCTTCAGAAGTAACTCTCTTTGGTTTTCACCCAGAATATAACCCTATCTTCAGAATGTACAAAGCTGATTTTCTCATGAGGAGATCATGATTAGTGCTGGATAGGAATTATTTTGGAAGTTTTTCATGAAAACTCATCTACTTGTGGGGTTGCCAGTAGACTAGTGAATAGGGCAGCATTTGAGATGTGGGAAACTAGCTTGAAGTTCCTTACAATGCTAGTTTAACTAGGTAACGCAATCTGTAAACCTGTCTTTATGTGCTTACCACTTCATAGTTAAGAGCCCCAATTGCTGTGATGTTACACTTGCACAGGTTCATTTTCTAATGGAAAAAGTGTGTATGAGGGGTATTGCTTTCAGTTATGGGGTTTGGTTTTTTAAAAAATAAGGTTATGAATTTTGTCTTCAGTTTTAATGGAGGTAGTTTAAAAGTACCTGCCTCCTGTAGGCGCTTGGAGAATGGACCATTTCATGGGAGTGTCTGTTCTAGGACAGGGTTGCTTATGACTAAGTTGTCGGTAGTATCTTCAAAGTATAATGTGTTTGGCTGTAAAATCTAAGTAATGTTTCAAGGTTTTTTGAGTAATTTGGAATAGAGTTTGGTAAGGTGTTGACAAGCTACAACTTCCTCTTGGAGAAATTACTGCCATGCTAGAGCTTGCAATCAGATTAATAATTTTGGCAATAGAGCTCTCCTAAATGACAGAAGCTGTACAACTTTTCCTCTTCCTTTCATGTTTTGTCAATGTGAAGTAGGTCTGGTCTGATAGGATGAACCTAGTAGTGAAAGAGAACAGTGCTTCGTCCTGATCTAGTCAGTCTTTGGCTGACTAGGCATTGTTCTTGGAATCAAAGAGTTCACGACTTCTGGGTTTTATGTGGCTTCTCTAAAAGAATGTTCAATTATGTACTAGGCAAAGCTTATTAGCTTTCTTCACAGCGGCTCCCATTCAGCTTTCATTAGCAGTGTAAGTTTAATATTAAAGTGAACTACATGACTGATTCTGTGCAGTTTATTATCAGTCTTGTCTCATCGGTCTCTTAAAAAGTTTCTAGTTCTTATTAGTGTCCATTTCATGCACTAGAGCTAGTTTAAAGAAGAAACTGACAATCCAAATTGTATCTCATGTTATTGTAGACTTAAGAAAAAGCTATCGCACAATGTTGTTTAACAGCTATCTGTCTCCAGAACTCTGTAAAAATAATTTCTCAGTTAGTCAGTGCCCTCTTTGGATAAGTTTATAGCAATTCTTTCAATTTTTTGAGTGTGAATAAATGAGCATTGCATCCACACTAAGTGTAGTCAGAGGACAGTCTTTATGCATCTTGGTTAAATTTTTTGTTGTTGAGTTTTTAAGACAGGAAAGCACTGTTATGATAATGTGATCAGAGCTTTATAACACAAACCTAATATTAAATTAGGTTTGTTATAGGATAGCAATGTTTGGTTACTTTGGTCAGTAATATTAATTAGTTTTGTGCTGAAGCAAATGTTGCATAGCAGTATTGAATTATAGTCATTGTTTGGTGGCTGTCTTGGACTATTTGAGGCAGTAAGTTGTCTTTCTTTACCTATCTGGGTTCCCAATTCAAAGATAATGTCTTGTCTGTACCTATTACGGGGGAGGTAAAAAATTCTGCAACTATGTTGTTGTTGTTTTTTTCTTTCAACATCCAGCTCCTGATGACTTGTGCAGTATGTTGGAATGATCAGTGCTTGTACTTGCTTAGGAAGGGATGCTCAAAGTTTCAACATACCTTTATACTAAGAGACACTTGCTCATAGGTAGCCAAAAAATAGAGAAAGCACCTGTTTAACTAAAAGAACATGACATTTTTGTTCAAAATATCTATATATGCCACTATAAAGTATTTTCTTACATTTGTTTCTTTTCTTAGTTTATTTCAGGAACTGGAAACCTTGCTTTTGATCAGTTTTATCCTTGCTCAACTCTAATAAAAGTATAACTGGAACCTTTATTTTAGAGAGGCTATGAGCTTTTCTTTACATAGAATGAAGCCCATGCCTTATGTATAATTAGGATCATAGTTGTAATTGGTTAATTCTCTTTCACATAAAAATATGTTAACTTTCCTTGCACGGTTTTTGTGTTTTGGTTGGTGAGGTGGTTTTTTGTTGGTTTGGGTTTTTTGGGGGTTTTGTTTTAATTTCTCTTCAAAATGTGTAGAAATACATATTTATAGTTCTTTGGAGCAGCTGATCACTGCACTGATCCTGTGAGTGGGCTTCTGCCTGTCAGCAGTTCAAAAATATGAGCACTGATAATTAGGTTAAATTGTGATGTGCTATTATAGTTCCTGTAACTTAATTGTATTTTTTAAAATAAATACCCTGTGGCAGTATTGTAGCCATTACTGTTTTAATAATAGCCTTTATAGTGGAGGAATTTGTAGGTTTGTGCTTGACCCAAACGTTAGATTTTAGTTCATGTTAACCCAAAGACGATCTGAAGATTTTACCTTATTATAAGTGTCAGTCTGCTGCCAATAATGCAAGTATACTTATAGTCAAATTGCTGTACTCTGTAAACCAAAGAAATATGGCATGATTTGGTCCAAACAGTCCTGGGTTGAATAGCTCAGTATTGATGAAAAGCAATACTACACAGGCCACTTAGTGGTCATTTGAGTGGTGCCTAATACTAAATAAACTCTCCCATCCACGTTCTGAGAGAATGGCACCTCTGTAGTGAGGCTTAATCTGATGGTACTTTCTTTCCATTAACTTTTTAGTATTGCCCAAGGCCAACTTCAGTATTAATGGCAATTTTGCCTTAATTTTACTCAAGAGTGATGGGTAGGTGGATGTCATTGAGCAGTTCTGTTTTGAAGGAGCCCACTGAACATCCTTAAAACTATATATGCAGCAGCTATTTGGCAGACTTGCTGAGGTTTTCAGTTTGATTCACTTCTGTTGCTTTTGGACATCGTGAATAGTTCATTTTGCAAGTACTCTCCTTCTGCTTGCAGTTATTATAATATGAAAGGCTTTTTTTAAACCCAGAGCTGTCAGAACGTGAATTTAAAGTGTTTTTATGACAACTAGCTGACAATTTACAGCTAGTCTAACGATATTGGTAGTTGACTGGGTTCTAAGTAGAAAAAAAAAGTAAAGGGGATGGTGATTTTTCTAGACCACTGATTGTGTCTAGATCTCATCATCTTTGTTCATGTGTATTTACTGAGGCAAAAAAGAGTGAACGCGACTTCCACAACCACTTTATATTCTAATTAATAATATACTTGATAGGAAAGGAGGCTACTTATAAAGGATAATACTGTGTGTACACATACCTATCTGCAGTTTTATTTACCTGCATGTTGAAGGACAGCATCTTCTTTGTTTGCTCTTAAAAATACAAATAATTTTAGCCCATTTTTAAAGCATTGACAATTTGGTGTGTTTACTCTGAAGCTTTTTAATTTTTTGCTTGTGTTGTAAGAGATCTTAAATAGACATTACACATGTTACTACCACATTTGGCCTTTGTTAGGATAATTAAATGAATCTTCAGAATTGTAACAGCTTTATCTATATTACTGATGCCCATCCAAACTTTATCAACCCCATATTTACAGAGAGTGATAAGCCACGAACAGGAACGGGTGAACCAGTTCTAAGTTTGCACTACAGTACAGAAGGAACAACTACAAGCACGATAAAACTGGACTTCACTGATGAATGGTAAGAAGTTAATTTTGGTTTTGCCTGGTTATTGATCAGCACATATCACTAACACTTATCTAGCATGGATACAGAGAAATTATTTTTCCGTACTGTATATGTATATTTTTAGGTGTATGTAGACAATTTGAAATGTCTGTAGTCCTTAATGCATTCAGAATGTAAAAGATAGTTCATACTTTAGTGTGACATTTATGCAAGAGGGTTTTTTTTGTGATATTTACTGTGAAACTTCTTAATGCTAACATAATTTGAAGCATGCTATCTTCATCAAACCCTAGCATAATATTAGTGTTCACTATCTTACTAAAGCAGGGTAGTACAGTGATGGAAAGGTGGTCCAGGGGCTAGTGCTTCAGTTTTAATTCTCTGCTGTACCAGACTTCTCATACGGTATTCTGCAAATTAGTCTTTCTGTGGCACAGTTTCCAAGTTGTGTGACAGTATTTCTGTGTCTGAGAGGTGTTGATGAATGCGTATGGTTAAGATAACAACTTTGTGGACTGCTTAGGTATTACAGTGATGGCATCCTTTTTGGATAGTAAACGCATACTGTCTAACTGGCCTGACTTACTTGGTTTTGTATCCAAGTCTATCACTAGAGCACCTCGGGATCTCCCAAAATAGCCACAATCCTTATTTTATTGCCTCTTACTTCTATTCCTTTGATTATGTTTTCAAAATTACTGTAGAAGACAGGAAGTAGAAATGCTTGCTGGCATTTATTACTAGGGGGAAAAAAACCCCAAAGACCACATTTAGCTACTCTTAAGTGCTGTGGCTTTAGACCTAAACCGTGCACCTTGCCTGTAGCAGTTTGGGAACTTTAAACAGTGATCTGTGTGTTTTCACAAGAATGAAGGTTTTGCCCATGTGAATCTGAAATACTGTGACAGTTATGTTCAACCCATCTATCGGACTGTATTTCTATTTAGAGTCCAAATCCAGCAAGCTTTGAAAGAATTAGTTTTGCTGTATATGCTTTTAACTAATTTTGCATTTAGTTTTGTAGTCATCTTTGCTTAATGTTTTAGGATGGGCAAATGTTTTGTCCATTTATTCTAGTGGTTTTTTTAGTGTAATAATAATACTACCACTGTATCACAGAAACCAAATTTTATTAAACAACATTAACACTTTGTTTCTGTGTTTATTTTAAAACAAAATTTGAAAAAATGCATTTTGCACTTCAAACAGTTAATGATATAAGCAATTCTGAAGATGGAAAATTTGAATTAACAGCTACCTCAAGAAAAAGTAGAGTGTAAAGGGAATGGAGATGAGGGCAGGAAAATCACTTGCTACAAAAATATTTATAAAGACTAAATGAAAACTACTAAAACTTCATGTATATATTGTGTCTAACAGCAAGTATTTTAACAAATTTCTTGGGCTAAGTGTTAGCACCATGTGAATGACAAACATCAAATATAATACCAAAGGAGAATGAAGGACTAAACGTCATGGTCTTTTAAGACTAATGGTAGCAATATTCAAGGCTTTAGGACAGTTCTGATAGAAAGGTGTATTAAAAAAAGCAGTGCATGGGAAATAAGCCAAAGCTATGGGCACTAGAATGTGCGTGATTCAATACCTTTTCTTTGACAGAATAATGGGTTCTAGAAACACACGTGGCATAATAGAAAGAAGCTGTCAGGATTTCCAGAAATTATCTGATACTTTGCCGCATGTTGAACTTCTGTTCAAGGTGCGACAGATAGATCAATCAAGAAACTGAACGTAGTGGTAAGCTAACTTAATGGAGCTTTTGCAGTGGGTAGTGTAGTGTAGGTAGTGAGAGGAAGAAGCATTTCCTAGCGGGACAAATTTGCAAGGCATTGTCATTCAGAGGCTAACTAAAAACATTGTGCTGAAGAATGGAATAATAGAAGTAAAATGCAGTTCCGTCTAACGAAATTATGCAGTTGAGGACAAATAACAAAAACCTAATCTGAAAGTTGGGAGTGTTGTGAGAATGAAATGGATGAAGACATGGACCTACCAGTCACTTCATTCTCAATATAATGCAGCTACTAGAAAGGCAAGTATGAGCCCAGATGTCACCAGCTGGGAGACTTCAGCCACGGGTGAGAATTACTGGTGCTGCTGCTCAGCTCTGCTTTGCTTTGTGACTTAGAACGCTGGGCGCAGTCTTCGTCGTGCTTTCAGGAAAAACGATTCAAATTGGCAGAGGTTTAAAGAAGGGTTATGTGGAGAACTAGGGAAGCAGAAAACCTGTGGAAGCAGACAGCAGGGCTTAATGTAACAAAAGCACAAGGTGTTGTTTTGCTCTCTCAAAAACGTCCTCTTCATGTAACTGCTGGTGTGAAAAATAATGATGAAGTAAAAATTAAAGCAGAGTAATAATACATGGATGTAAATTAGCATTGAGCTAGAAAGTAGATTTCTAAGGGTCAAAATAATCTTAGTGCTTAGACTGTGATTAAGTTCATAAAAGCGAAGATATCATACGAGGCATGAAATAGCAAAAACCCTTGACTTGGTGTCTAGCAGTACCCTTCTTGCCTGTCCATTCAGAAACAATGCTGAAACTTCGTGATTTAGAAGAAATACTGTAAGGGCTAACAAAGATTTTCTACATACTCCAAATCCAGTACAGCAATGAAACAGACTATTGCTCATCAAGATGAGTGAAAGCTCTCATATTTAATGTAAAAAAGGAAAGTACTGAAGTCTAGACTAGGTTCTCAAGAATCTAGACTAAGCATGATTTGTGCTGCTTCTAGCAATGTAGCATATAAAATAGTGTAGTAGTAACATACACAGGTAAGAAGATACTTGTAACAATAGTCTAAATGCATGAGAAACATGCCTGTAATTCCCGTAACTTATCTTTTGTTTCCACTTTTGTCCAGCAATTTGCCTAAATTTGAGGCCTCGACACAGATGTGGGGCAGGAGAGAATGGGAGAGCTCAGGAACAAGGCTTTGCATTTCCTAAAATAAGGTCTTTTATAGAGAATCTAAAAACATGAGTTTCCATGATATTCAGAACATTAGTATTACATATTTCCTGAGGAATAATTTTCCTTATTGTAAACAGAAATTGGTGTTCCACAATAATTATCTTAACATGAATGGGGAGTAAATCTCAAGTACCAGCTTATAGTGAATCTTGAGAAATAACAAAACCTTGAGGACTGAAAGCCTACATCAGAAGTCCATGCCTCAGGTGATACAGAAATGATAGTTAATGGTGAAGAACCTGGAGAATTCTATCTGAATCACTTTTTTAATGGATGGGATAAGATTATGTATTAGTACGCAGCTGACAGCTTGTAATACCTTTAATAAGGTCTCTGATCATTTATACATGTAAAAAATGTATAAATAGTGGAAGAGAGCAAATCCTTTTGAGTTCTCACAGTATTTTGAAAATCAATGAAGACATCCTGTAAAGTTTTTTTTTTAAAAAAAAAAAGATAGGAAGGAGACAACAGGGTTCTGTGATGCAGGGGAATAGTGGGGGATGAGTGGCGATAGATATAATAAGACAATTTTGAAATTGCTGTGAAGGTTGTTAGTTGTAACTGCTGCCAGGAGCTATTGAATTGTGAGACTGCAGTGAGAAAGGTGATAATGATGGTCAGGCTGTGCTATTGCAATGATTTATTTGCATTATTTCTAAATTTTTTTTGTTGTTGTTACATATTTTGTTGCCAGGAGCAGCACAAATTCAAGCTCTAGAGGGAGTGGAAGTCACTGCAAAACTGAAGGCCAAGAAGACTCTCTAAAAACAAAGACCTCAGAAGAGTCAGGGCCTGAAGATGAAGAAACAAGTAAGATACGGTGTTATTTCTGTAATGCGAAGGTAAAAATTCTGCTCTTGTATGTTCATGACTACCATTGAAAACAGTGGGAGTCCCATACACATGTATATGAAGGCAGAATACAGCCATAATAGAACATGAATTTTTTTTAGGAAAGAAAAAGATACCAACCTGAGATAGTTGCAAATAAATATAAAGAAAATTAATTTATCCCATCTTTAGTTCTAAAACCCTTATTCATTTTTCTTAAGGACATATTCTGCCACAATTTGTATCGAAAAATAGAACAACTGCACTTTGCAGTCATAAATGAGAGCGAAGTATTTTGTTACATTTCTTCCAAGCTTTCACTGTGTTTTGTTGCATGTGGTTGTCTCGTTCAATTCATTGCCAAAAGGGCAGTCAAGTCAAATGACTGATTCCAGAGCAATGTGTTGGTTTTTTTTTAAAATCCCTTTTAATAGAGGGATAACTTATTTCTGCCTTCAGAAATAATAATTTTCAGTAAGTGACGATCTGTTCCAAGAGTACTAATGCTATTTTTGCAGCTAAAGTTCTCATATCATAGGATATTAAGTATATTAAGGAACAAGAAAGAAATACTTTTTTCTTTGTTAGTGTATTGACCTGGGCAGCTAGAGAGGTTTATGTATGCTGACTTTCATGTGATTGGTATCTGAGATTTCAGTAAAGTGACATGTGGACTTTGGAGGGAATTGCTTTGGTTTGATCTCAGAGTGCTAGTATCATTTAGATTTGCTTACATTATAGATGTGCATCTGAATGAAATAATGTGATTTAATATTAAGTTGTTTAATTTAGGAGTTCCTGATGAATCTCACAAGGAAGATGTAAGTGCTGAAGAACTGAAAACTACAGATGAAACAGTAGAGACGACAGAAGCCAGTATGTATACTCTTTCAAATATAGTTATATGAAGAAGTAGAGAATGAAAAACTAAACTTCCAACATAAACTCAGTACGCATAATTTAATTTCTATGACCATTTAGAATGCCTTCTAAAATAGGCTACGATCATTAATGCTGTGACTTATTTTCTCCAATATTTTCTGTTAGCTGTATCGGATAAACCTGGTCCTGAGCATTCTGGAATCCAACAAGAAGAAGATGGTCCCAGTGTTGACGCTGTTTCTGGAGATGTAGAAGAAGAAGCCTCCTGTGAAAAAAGTGCTAATCAAGAAATTTCAAGTCAAAGTGCTGAATCCACTGCCAACTCTCTTGCTGCAAACGATGAACCTCAGCCACACCCAGAATCCTCAGGGCTTGCAGCTCCAGATGAGTCCTCTACCAGGACCTCAGCTCTCCAAGAAACTGATGATAGCGATGATGATCCTGTTCTGATCCCAGGGGCAAGGTATCGAGGAGGACCAGGACACAGGTTAGGGGAATACTTATCTCTGCTATTGCTTTGCAAAATGCGGTTTTGGTTGGGTTGGTTTTTTTTTTTTCTTTATGGAAGATCTAGAAACCTGTGCCTCATATCCTTAATTAAAATAAGTAGTTCTCTGACAACTAGCCAAGAGCTTGATAGTTAAATCTAATTTGCCTATATGTAAGATTAGTATAGCTATATTTTCCCTCCTAGCCATGCAAGCTCCTGCAAATCTAATACCTGCTTGTACTTATTTCTTGCCTGCTGTGAATACCCCAGTGCTAAATATTTGCAGTTCATTTTTTAATTATTCTACCTGTAGTTGTAAGTATAGAAAGTTCATAAATTTGTGCACAGGGACCTACGTTTTTTTTTCAACTGTACTTTTAGTTGTTCTTACTTTGGCAAAGCAAGAGCTTTTAACTGTTGTTCAGCAACGCGGTGTTTGTAGTACATACATTAAGACAGATGTTCACTTTTTCATTCTTACTTTTTCTCTGAAGGAGAAACTCTAATCCTTTCCCTTTTGTTGATTGTTGAATTCAGTATGTGTGGCAGTAAATAAAAGGTAGATTACTAGTTATAGTCATTAATGAAAGACCTGTTTAGTAAGCTCTTTGTATTTTTTTTCTTGTAAAATATAAACAGCTGTACATACTTGTTTGATCATTCAGTAAACTTAGTCCCCACTTTCGTATTACTGATTTAATACCTTTGTTCACTAATTTCAATTCTTGGACTTTTTCAAAGCTGTAATAGTTATTTAAGCAACATTTCTATTGTTAGGCATAAGGAAATAGCTTTTTTTTTTTACTTGACACTAGGTCACATAACATCTAAAACGAGTGCCTTAGCTTTACTCCTATCCTGTTCAAAGGTAACATTATCTTGCTATTAATTTCTTATGCTAGCAATGCAAATTCTTTCCAGGAAGTGTTACAATATGTATTCACTTGGAAATCAGAAAGAATTTAATAGTTGTGTATAGAAAAGGTTTTGAATAATTTGCAGTTAAAAAAAGTCACACACCACCACGTTGTCAGTAGTGACAAAAAGAACAGTGGTTACCTATTAAATAGCATGAGTAATTCTGCTCACGAAATGACAGTTTTTATGAAAAAAACAATATATACAGATTCTGTCTTAAACCATTAACTCTCCATGCAGTACGAAGTAATTGTAGATGAATATCTAATGGCATAAATAACTTCCACTGCACAGCCAATGTTCATTATGATCTAGCGATTGAAGAGCAAGCTGTGAAAAGCCCTGCAATTTTAATTCCGGTTCTGTTTTCGAGCAGGATTCTTAGCTTCTCTTCATGCACCTTATGTTGTCTCTACGATGTAATAGTTCTTGTAGCAATGTAATAAGAATGACACTTCCATGTATCACATAGCTGTTACAATTTCCCACTAGTGGGGACACCTTAAATGAAGTAACACTTCATCTGGCATGCCTTTTTTTCCTTCTTCATGTGCAGCGAGGTTTCTTCCTGTAGCAGTTTAAATTTGTCATATAGGAAATATCATTCAACTAAATTAATGATAGAATTAAATTTCTTTATGCAGTCCCCTGCTCCCTTATTCGTCCCCCAAATAAAATCTGACAAAATTACTGTGTACTGGCTGTGTACTGTACAGCCAGTACTGGTTTAGGTTTGCCTCTAGGCTTTCATTACTCAGGTTTAATGCCTGACCAATTAATTTTGTTCTGCTTTTGTGTGTGCACAAGCAGTGAAGTTTTTCTAGTTTAACTTCTGAACAGTCAGATGTATGTTTACATTACGTTCCCTCCTATTCTTCTGGTTTCAGGAGTTTCTAAATGCCCTCCGAGATACTGAAGAAAAATAAGACATCCTATGCAGGCTCAAAGGAATTTGGATTTCCAGAGAGAAAGCAGGCACTGGTGGTCTTAAAGGCTAGCTATAAGCTTTCTTAGTATTTACATCTCGTATGAAATTGAATGAAAGGAACTGGAAGTCCTCTCTGCTACTACTACAGTTGTTAATAGCCTATAATCCCTCTCATAAACAGGTTAAGTTTATATAAAATGCCCCTGGCCCTTTAACTAGTGGGAAGCTACCTCAAAACATTGCTCCTATAATGGGTATAAATTGCTAAAATTAGTCATTTTGGTTTGTGCTAACATACTGTTTTGATTTAAATAATTTTTTCATGGCCAGTTCCATCATTTGAATGATGTTCATCCTGTCCATTTTCAGCTTTTGTCTTGCTAGACTAAGAGTGCCAAGTTTTTCTCACTCTTAGCAATAAAAATTTGTGGTTTTCCTGCCATCATGCTGGTTCCTGTCTGTGCTCTTCCATATTCTTCTTATTTCTTGAATGTGGTAGACCAGAATTACGTACACTGCACTGTTTAGATTTTGCTAGGACTAATGATATGAGTGTTATTCTTGGTCTAGAGAAGATTCTCTGAGACACAAATGGGCTGGAGTAACATCCTTCTCCTCTCTTACTTTTGGCTGTCTCCTAGTGGTGGCTTGTGGTCAGGCACAAGATCAGTTAGTATACTGAAGTCTTTCCTACTTTGTTATTTCTAATTAATGTGTTCTTATCTTTCACCAGAAGGAAGCTCAGAAGTGTATGACTGTCAGTTTTATACCACTGAATTTCTACCCACCTCTTTTTCTCAAGGTCCTATAGTCCCCTCTATATTCATAAAGTTACCCAACCTCATGTCCTCAATGCACTGCATGAATACATTCATATATTTTGCTCAAAGACTATTAGCAATGTATTAAATACAATTGCCTGCAAGACTGGTGCTTAGCTCCACCAGTATTCTTCCTATAGGCTTACATTTTCTCTTTTTTCACTTAGTAAATTGTGTTACCTAACAATTCCTGTACTAAATCTCATTTTCTCTAGTTTATATAATAATTTTGTATCCAGTGTGTCATCTTATAAGATAATCAATGGCATTAATATAGAAATAATAAAGTAGTTTTTTTCTCTCTCTAGAATATCTAGGGGGGGACGTGCTTTGGGGCTTTGTTGTTTGTGGTTTTTTGGTTGTGGGGTTTGGTGGTTTTTTTCCTTTCTGGAGAAGGTTATACGGCTAGCCTGCAATAATCTACCTTTTGTGAACCTATTTTATGTGGACGCAAAAAAAAGTTTAATACTGTTTTTCTCTAGGACAAAAAAAATAAGAGGCTGTAGCCTCCCGAAACAGAATTTTTCAGCTGTTTGACTAATAAGCCTTTTCCAGTATATAGCATTACTAGTTCAATCTACAACCGATTTGAGGTTTCTTTAGATTGTATTTTTATATACCTTAATAACTAGCTATTGTTTATATTAGGGAGAAACTCCACAGCTCGGGAAATGAAGATAAGGGAAACTCTTGGAGTCATTTTCCGACTGTAAAGTACAACTTTCTCCACTGAGAAAGGAAGGGTAGACTTCTGATTCTGTACTCTGAAATCATGAACTTAAACTTTCTCTTAAGGAAAAGAAGTGGCAGAAAACAGCCTTTTGATAGCTGTGTTAACAGTACCTCTAGTTAAATAAATGGAGACCTTCCTGCTGCATCAACTCTTGTAGTAAGATGGATGTAGATTTCAGATTTATGAACAGAATGTTGTCCATATTGCAAATCTGATGTTTACAGAGCTTCCATTATTTGAATTTTGTTTGGGCACAAATCCAATGTTTAATGTTTTCAAACTGAGGATTGGGTCGTCTTCTCTCTCTTACATAATTCAAGAATAGGTACAAGGGGTATAATCTCTTTGTGGATGCTTATAAATCTCAATACACAATGAGGATGGATAGTTTCTCACTAATTAACCTGAAATCAAACTGTCAGGAAGGACTATGCAACAGATGCAGAAATACAAAGGTTGTACCTGCTTTAATATTTTGAAAAGGACTTAGAACAGTAGCAGCAAAATGTGTAAAATACCATGATCCTTTTGCTGATAAATTGGCTGTCAGCTGAACGTTGACTAGGAACCTCCTAGGAATAGTTTTGACACAGAAGGACATTTCTTTGAAAGAAATAATTGAGAATGTGACATCTGACTTTTTTCTGTAGCCTTTCTGTAGCCATTGAGCATGACTACAGGAATGGTGAACTAAAAGAAGCTATATAGTTATGCAATTTTTTAATTGTCATTGGGCTAGTCAACACATGCTCTTTTTAACAAAATGTGTAAGGAACCACACAGAATATTTCTAAATTTTAAAAAAAATGAAACCTGTTTTGTACAGCAGAGCAGTTTAGCTAGATACTCCACAGAGAAAATAACCTTCTGGGCATTTTAGAGAATCCCCAGGAAAAGATCCCTTCTCTTACAAATATGAGGAGATACACAGGTTTTTAAGTCTCAAAGTATGCACATAGCATATCTTCTTTAAAACTTACTAAATCCAGCAAATTTAGTTGGAACAGAAATAGATAATATGGCCTGCCTTAGCACCATATTTTGTAATCGGGG
>JANZLQ010000031.1:15297712-15339880 GCA_026212715.1 Elanus axillaris | reverse complement strand
GGGGGGGGGGGGGCGGAAGAAAAATCTATCCAAAATGTATGTTCTTCATGCACAGAGAGTGCAGGTTTTAATGGATTGATCTTAATTTTCCACAAATTAGTCAAAACAGCTCTCTGAGGGCTGCTTTCCTACTTAAATGACTGCATTAATTTTGTTTGGACTTTGACAGAAGCTGATCTATGAGCAGAGGCAAAGCCTGGAAAATGTTAAACTAGTAGGTTAAAATGTCAAACAAATATGAATGTAAAATGGGAATGATTATGCAGCTGCTTCCACTTCTGCTATTATCTGTGAAGAATTACTGCATTTTATAAGATCAACTTTGTGCACTGTTACGTAATCTGAATACTATTTTTGCTGAAATCAAAATAGTCTCATATACTAACACATTGAGGAGAAGGTGTCTTCTCAGTCGGAACATGTGAAGCACATTTTGAAATAGATGCTAACCTTTTAAAAACATGATACCCAGCATTTTTGAATGACTTCAGTTGTTGTTCCCTTTACTAGATATAATATCAGAGGAACAGCGATAGGTGATAGAATAATGAGGTAATTTATTATTTTCTTCCTCCCCTCCTCCTTTTTATTGCCTTTTAATGGATTTATCAGGTTCTTGTTTTTCATATCTAACTGGCATTTAAGAATTGCTGTATGTTAAATGCTATGAATTACAGAGCATATCGCTTGAGTTATATTTAGCTGCATGTATTGCATGGAAATTGAAAAGAAATGGCAGTGTATACATTTAACAACCTATTAACCTTTTTATTGTGTGCCATAGAAATTAATGGAATTTACAAGTGTGTAGTTTGTGAAAAGCAAATACCTTTTTTATTCAGCTGCTGAGGAACATGTTACATTTGCATGTGCCACTGCTGACTTGCGTTGTCTGTAGTAGAAAACACCCAGTTCTGGACAAAAATAGAAGAATACATGTATCGAATACCATTTATATTTTTTGCCTGAATAAGGTTGTGGAACTGAGCATAATTATTAAAACTATATTTGATAATACCTATTTAGCAAGATATGTGCTAAATTTTATACAATATTTCTTTTAATGAAGGTGAATGAAAAAGTCACTTGATCTCATATTCCTCATTGAAATACTTGAGCAAATTAATTGTAAGAATATGTTAGGCAATTTGGGCAATTGTGTTTGGCCACACGCAATAAGAAGGAGAAACTGTATCTACTGTGATTTAATGCCAAAGGCTATATGTAGGGGAAATGGCACAAAATAATTCTAATGATGAAAATTAACATCTTGGCTTTGTGTGGCTAGAAAAGACTCGGGATGTGGTTTCATAAAACTCCGTACTTAGCCTGAGTCCTATATTTTAAATGCCTACAGGAAAATAGCGCAGACATGTATTTCTGTGTCTTGTATTCCAATCTTTGCTGTAGTTGGAATACATGGATTTAACTCAGCAACTTCTTAAAGGTTTAGGAATCTGTGTATTCTTCGTACTTTAGGTTTCACAATAGGCATTCTTTCTATATTAAACGTGCTTACCATGGAGTTCTTTAGCTCTTCAGCACAGCCCATGGGAACATTTGTTTGCTGTAGCTATAAATTTAATATAAAAATGAACAATGCATTCAGCATAGAATTTTTTAACAGTATATTTTTCTCTGATTTTCATTGTTGTTCTGCAGCATATCAGGTGAAAACTTAAAATCTTTTGTAGCTGAAAATAGTTGAAACAGTGATTGTGTTGGAAGGCCAGGAAATGACTTAAGAGTGTGTTACGGTAAACATAGCTTTTTATATGATCAGCAGTGAAATAACTTGGGCTTTAGGGTCGAGTCGGCGTGCTGTTAACGTGATGCTTTTGCCCTTGTTTTTGAACTATCTTAATGCTTGAAATTTGACAGCAGCAGCAAGTCTCTTCCATAGGTTCAGAGGCTTCTAAAGCAATATGGTTATTTGGTAATTAAAATCAGAAATATAATTCAATCTTGATATTTAGAAAAAGGATCTATTTTAATACGGTGGTTGTGGGTTAACCCTGGCAGGCATCTCAGCCCCACGCATCTGCTCACCCGCTCTCCCCAAGGGCGGTGGGGGAGAACATCAGAAGGGTAAAACAGTCAGAAAACTCGTGGCTTGAGGTAAAGACCAGTACAACGGCTTCCTAGTTAGTCACCTCCCTGAGCTGGATTTGACTTCGGTGATGATAGCCAGCTTGTTAAGATACACAGTTGGAATTCTTGGGCAGGAGCAGGTGGATTCCTCTACATGGTCAGCAAAGAAATGACCATAAGGGCGTCAGAGAAAGATGTTCTAAATGGTTAGAAGCCTTAGGTTCCCTGCAGTTGTTTTGGGTAGGGAAAATGGTTCAGATAAGAGATGGCAACAAGAGGGGGGAAAAAAAAAAATAATCTTAACTTGAAAGAGCAGTAGAGAAGGAACCAGGGTTTCTGGTACTTGGCAAAAGCGGCGATGTTTGTCTGTGTGGAAGTAAATTTGGAAACTTACAGAAGCGACAGAAATACTGGAGGAATCAGTGCTGTGCTCAATACTCAATACAGACCTGAGGCGAGAGGGATGGAAAGAAGGAAGCAAGTACATGTGAGCTTTACAGCCAACTGCTGCAGCCCAGCTGAGGACAGGATCGGTCTGCGGTAAGGGTGTTTGGAAGAAGCAGGGTTATTTAGGGTACCGCATTAATTTTATGGCAGCTACTACATCTGGACCTCTAGTGGAACAAAGTTTGTAGCAGAATTCCTGTAGATTGCTTACAGATTCAGTTGATGGATAATTGTTCGGTTTTCCCTCGTTTGAAAAGCATTTCACTAATTTTGACAGTTACTCTTCTAACCCCTACTAGATGACCGTGGTCATAGCTGTTTTAAAACATGCAGGGCTGGTTAGCCAGAAAATGTTGGGTAACGTAGATTGGGAAATGAGGTCTGCAGCTCTCAGAAAAATCTTTTTTAAATAGCAATATGTGACACATTGTGCTTTAAGAAACAAATTAGTTACTTAATTGTGCAAACTGCATACATTTTGCTTAAAAAAAATCATTATTACACTTCAAAATTTTTAAACATACAGAAAATGCCCTGTGTGACTTGTCTTTTTTTTTCAGGCTTATTTTACATGTTTATATCTTTTCCATTTCTTTCTACGTATAATACATAGCTGTGGATCAGTCTTCATCACAGGTTTTTCATGGTTGTTTTTTTTTTCTTTTGAACCTATGTTTAATTGAGAGGATATAATGGCTTCACTTCTGAATCCCTATTCCACTCATCTAGGGCTTAATTTAAATGGGCTTTTGATAGTTAATGTTTACAATTGAAGACTTCAAACATGGCTGATCATAAGGGGAAAATTTGTGCTGTGGTTCATGTCTATATTCTTACTTTTGGAGATAATATTTAAAAATTATCTTTCCACAAGGCACACTTCATTGAAGTAGTGAAAGTACCAGACATCATCTTGGGCTCAATCCTACTAAGACTACACACACCAACTTTATTGTAAGATATTGCACTAAGGTACCACAAAATTCGGCAAAACACACTTAAGAAGGCATTATACCTGCAGACCAGACAGTAGTACTGAATTATTCTGAGGCCAGAGCACAACCTACAGTATAAGGGCATAACTAAAACAGTTGCATTGGCTTTGCAAGACCTAATGTTTTCTGTACCATAAAATTAATAACATTAATCTATATCCAACATTTTACAGACATCTTCATTATTTGATGCCTAAACATGAATACATAATACAACTGTATCAATTGATGGAGTTGCTTGAGGCGTGCCAACACCATGTGCATAAATTTCATTATCTGACATGCGCGTGGAAGAGCGCACAGTTTGGAAGGGAAGCAGCGGTTTAGTTTAGGCTGAACTCCAGAACAGTACAAATTGCACAGTGGGCTTCTGTATCTGATGATGCTCCAAGTGATTAGGCTGCTTTTTTCTTTGTGTGACTTTAAAAATGGACTGAAAATCTGTAGTTTTGGAAAAGTAGTACCTCTGAGAGAATCCTTTTCCTTGTAATGTTCTTTGGTCTGAAATATCATTAGATTGGTCTCGTATTTGTCTTTTCTGGAGAAGACTTGCCTCTGCCAGATTCCTGCTTTTAGCAGTGTGTTACTAGAGTGCCCCTAAGAGTATCACAGTTACGTGCTTGGCTGCATTCTCCCCGTTGAAGGTAATCATCGACTTCACAAGACGACTACATATCGATCCATTCATGCCGTTTAAAATAAGACCCCAAACCAGGATTTTAAACTAAGAAATTAATTTAGTTGAAAGACAGTGTTTTCACCGAAAGCTGCTACCGTGCTTCTGCTTTTGTTTAAAAATGCATGATTGTGACTGCTGAATAGTCTTAAGGTTTTTTTGTAATGCCTGCATTCAAGCCTAGGGGAATTTAGAGGAGGAGATTAATTTTTCTAGAGATGCTAAGATGAGAAATTATGCAAGAACCTACTTTGAGTTACCAGTTAGTTACTTTAATACCATCTTCTAATCCCAAGACTTGCTAATGCTAACTAGCAAGTAACCTTTCTGATCGAGCTAGACAAGTCTACTACTTTGTCAATCCTAATGATGCTTAACTTCTCAGCTTGTTCACTGCACATCTTTTATTAATTAATGTGGATAAATACATCAAACATACAAATAGCAATCATAGCAAGTGATAGCTGTGAGGCTAGCAGGCGTGCTTCTGAAACCAAGAGGGTCTTCCCTGTGCTGATGAGCTGTGTGTGCTGTTCCCAAAGCTGTGTGATCACTGATAGGGTTGGTAGCAGAGTAGTTGTTATTACATGATTCTTGCTTTTACCTTCTCGCGCACAACCCATCTTTTTTAAAACCAAGTACAAAACCAATATGTACAAATAATTGTATGAAGTCTCTGTGTTTTATGTAGCCTATCATATACATGCCACCCTTCTTTTTTTCCTTCATATAGAAGTAAACTGGTAAGGAAAATAATTCTGTGATCTTTAAAGCACAGTAGATAAAGAACATAGGCTTTTTTTTTTTCTTGCATTGTATGAAGACTTTGTGAAGAACCCACTTCTTAAATCTGTTGAAGATTAAAGTTGAGACTCCTGTGTATTATAAAGACTAATGAAGAATACAGTATATTTATTTAATGTAGTATAAAAATGAGGAACTAGAAAATTGCCTAGATACAAGATTTTGGGGGGGTAGAAAACTCTCACAAAGGAAGCGGTAGTAGTCTATTTTTTCTGGGGTTGTTTGCTAGACAAACTTCTAAGAAATGTATTGTAATAGTCCACTGTTAGATGGATCTATTGGCTAGTGCTTACAAATCTCTTCTAGTTTCTATAAAAAGTATTAAAATGTCTTTTAAAAATATCTTTTAAAAGCTTAGCTGTATTAGATGATCTGTCTTACTCTATAGTTTGTGGTTTGTTTTGGTTTGGGTTTTATTTTGTTTTAAATCTGTATTAATGACTTGTTACTTGCATTCATTTTCCTTCTTTGCCTAGCTGTAGGATAACACTTTATCTCAATTTTTTTGGTCCAACTTTCTCCGATGACAATTATGAAACAAAAATCTAAGCAGACCACTGGCCGAGAGAATTAGTTATGAGATCTAGTGGGGTTTTTTCTGGAAAAGAGGACTTCTCACAGGAGTCTCCAGGATCAGTGACTAAAACACCATACCACGTTACTTGTAGACAAATTCAGGTTACTGGCTTTCTCATAGCAGTGTACTGCGGTTGCAGATATATTCAGTTCTGGCTCAGTTTACTTTTCGGGATCAAATAAATTCCTGTAACAATTTGACTCCTTGCATTCTGCTAAAATCTGTACCTACTCCTTCTTGAGAGCGACATTCCCCTTGGACTGTGTTCAGGACCTCAAAGCTAATAGCAACCCTGCCATGGAATAAAGGAAGAAGAAGAGTTAGGTGCAGGCGCTGCGATGTGACGCTTTGGTTATAGTTTGGAATTACGGGGATCTGCAAACCTAGAACTAAACAGGAAAAATTTGGCACCAGGGTCTTTTCACAGAATAATCAAAAGTAGATGCGTGGAATTAAACATTCACAAAACAAAATATATAATTTAGATAATTTTTCTGTTATTCTAGGAAGTGTCCTGCTGTATCCCTCACTGCTAATGTATGGGATAGTTGCTACAGTAATTGATCTCAAATCATCTCTTGCCTTAGTAGGAACTTTTTCAAAGCTGTCTAAATCTTGAGTCTTGTCATACAGAAATAGTGAAGAGAAGTACATTTAGTGAAATTCTGAGGGGAAACCTAATCACACTGGAAGGTGCAATAGATCCTTAATAACTTATTACATTTTAAAAAAACTTCTGGTTTGGCTTAGATTTTTCACTTTAGAATTTTGCTACCTCATTATGGGTGGAGGATATCTCTAGCACTGAAGAATGAAATAGCATGTGAATTTTGCCAACAGCTGAAGTTTACCCTTCAGAAAGGCAATAAGATGTTGCATCACTTGACATTCCACTGTCTTGCATGCTACTCTTGTTCTAAGCCAGGATGGAGAAATTAAAGTCTGTAACTTTACATTTGGGATAATGTTGATGTCTGTTCTCAACTTACGGAGAGTGTGTTTGAGTGCCTAATTATGATTTTATAGTCCTTTTTTGATAGCCCATTTCAGTGTTTAGAGATGGACTCTCAGTAGTGTTCTCTTTGTCTGCAATTTATAGACGATCTGCTGTTGCCCGCATTCAGGAGCTCTTCAGGAGGAGGAAAGAAAGAAAAGAAATGGAAGAGCTGGAAACGCTGAATATTAGACGTCCTTTAATAAAGATGGTTTATAAAGGTCATCGGAACTCCCGAACAATGGTACAAACTCTTTGTTTTGGGAACAGTAGAGATTTTATGGATTGAGTCAGTGTAGCTGCCACATTGATATGATTGCCAAAATGGATATTGTAGTGTATCGTAAGCACTTTTTCTTGTATATTTGGTTGGAAGCCACGTAATTTGCTCTAAATGAAAATTAAAATTAGTGTGACTCTTGTGTCACCATGCTAGGCATTTAAGTTTTCTTGAGTTTAAGACTCTCTCTCCCCTTAACTTCCTTCAAAATCTTGGGTATTTTTCTTAACTTCTTTTTCATTTTGTCTGTCAGCTGAAGTAGTATAAAATGTGCCTACCTTCAAAATTATGATTTAATCCTCGCTTTCCCTTCCAAGCTCTTTCAAGATTAAATAATAATTTTGAACAGCTTGGAAGGGAAAGTGCAGATTAAATCATAATTTTTAAGAGCCTTGACATCACTGACTTAAAAAAGAGGAAATGGTGTTTAATAGCTATCAAATTGTAATCTAGCTACTAGATATTCTGTATTTTTCATACAGAATACTGTATTTTAAGAAAAATGCAGTTGCTGTGTTTGTAAAGCAGTGGTGCATGAGAAACAAATGCTGTTTTCCTTGCTATTTCTTTTTTCACTTTTTACGCTATTGAAGATGTGAAGTTCTGAGTATTAGATGGTATTTTGTAGAAGTAGCATGGGTATTATTTTGCAGATGATCCAAGGAGTTCTCCCTATACCTCCAAAAGCAATTTTCTAGAGTTTGTGTTAAGGGCTTTGATTACACAAGGGAAAATGCTTCGGTAAATGCATATTTCAGTCTACATAAGCAACAAGGCTTAGAATAAGCTTTGATTAATGACAAGGAGTTTTGCACTGTATTTCAGAAATTAATTTTAATTGCTGAAAAAACCCATTAGTTTAAAAGTCATAGCATCAAGCACTTCGTGGTTAAGAGATACTAAAACTAAGCTTGCCTGAGTGGTCTTAATTCAGTCTCCATTTGCATGTGTGTTGTTATACAGAATATTTCATGGATTTTGTTGTTTGGTTTCTTTGGGGTGTAGGTTTGTGATTTTTCTTTTGTTTCACATAAGCACCTATGACAAGGAATGCACACAATGAATGACGATATAATTTTCCCTGTGGATTTCTATGGTGGCAAACTTTGGTTTAATTTTTTTTTTTGATCGATACCTTCTTTTCTGCAAGGCAAGGGCTGATGGTATTTCCCTTTTAAATCTGTGAAGGAGACTTCTTAGAGAGGCCTTGTATCCTACACATCTGAGCAGCCCAGGGGTAATGTTGTCTTGTCAATTACATGAACATGAACTATTGTAATACACACACGTAAAAGTAGAGTGAATTAAGGTTTTGCAGGCAAATTGAATAATTCTGGTACTTCCTTACTTTTGAGAACTTAATTTGGCAATCATATACAGTTTTTTTAATAAGCATATTTTAAGTGTAATTCTTATATTGTTAGAAAGCAAAAGATAAGTAGCATTATATTGATGTTTGGTTGCACCATTGGTGGGGTTAGAATGTTTTTATGTCCATCACACAGATCACTGCCATGTAACCACTCAAACGATGTCATTGGAGTCCTGGGTATTACTGTTTTTTCATTAAACAGACCTGAAAGTATGGTAGCAAGGGGTGTGATGGTAGTGGAATGATGCAGGGTGGGATTTCCTGTTTCTCTTTTAGTCTTGGAGGAAAAAAATGCTCTTGTGATCCCAAACTCCTTTTCTTTTTATTCAAAATTTGTCTTTTGCTGTGTGCCTGCAGTTCTCTGTCTCTCCTGTCTCTTCCTTACTATTTTTCCATCCGGTCCTAGTCTTATTTCCTTCCCTAGATATACTAGTCTTCCTCTATTCCATTCACCCTTAATCACGAGTCCCCCTTTTCTTCAATAGAGTGTGTGACTCGTAAATGGGAGAAGTTGTGTATGCATACAGTAGAAGTGACTGTGTATATGAGTTTGAAAACAAAATTCTAAAATGGGAATTTCAATTCTGTTAATTTTTGTGGTGCTGAAGTTAGGTTTTATGAACATTAGAAATGTAAAATCAGTAGTTATGTAAGAGAATACAAAGGAAGCAGGAAGAAGTCATAATTGAGAATTAAAATATAAAGTTATTTATTATTGGTGGTAATTTAGTTGTATTTCAGCAAGATAATGAAAAATATATATTAAGAGGAGCTACAAGACAAAAACTGCCAAAAGGTGAATATTTTAGGAACACATCTTCCAGTACAGAATCCAGGAATGCAGTTTCTCTGGCTTGTTTTTAGACATCAGGATGACTTAATTGCACTGACTGCAATCGCTGGTACATATTCTATAGACAAAGGTACAGCAAGCTTGAAATTTAAAACTGGACATACTCATGCTGGAAATACAGTACATATTTTTAACAGCGGTAAGAGTTTGGCTTACTAATATTCTTTATCGTGGTGATTTTTAAATCAAGGTAGCTGGGACAAAGCACAGAGCAAGACGATGTCTCTGTCCTTTTCTCCAGTGCATTTTCTGAGAAAACTATGCAAAAAGAAAGGTAAGGATGCAGCGCTGTCCTCTTTAGCGCTTTAGTATGATGTGTTACTTGGAAAATAATTCCATAATAGGATTCTGTGTAAATGGTCTCAAACTCAAAATGTTGTCCTTTATGCTGAAGATATTCTCAAATGCCAAAAAATAGGAAGTTATTTTATGCTAAACTCCAAACATTGGACAACATCTCTGTGATGTCCAAAAGCTGCTGCACAGGAAACTTCTGTTCACATAGGTATCTCTTTCTCCCAATGTATGTCAATTTAAAGAGTTCGTAAGAGGTACTGGTAACTGTTCACAGTATAATCTTGTGTGTAGGATTTCATTTTTAACTCTCAGACTTTTTTCTCCAGCACAAACATTGGGCTATTGTGGAGCTTTCAGTTCACATCTTGTGACTGAGTTTTGGCTGTTCTTGAAGGAACGTCCCTCCTCCCTCTTGCCACCCCCTCTAACCTCTCACCCTGTAGATGACGTAGGACAGCAATGGAGAGCGATACTGCTGCCTAGCCTCTTCCTATTTTCATTCGTTTAACAGTGTCCTACTCTAAGTAAAATCAAAAGTGGTTTCAGAAGAAGGTTCTAATCATTAGTGAAGGAAGTGACCCATTCTTCTTTGCTCAGACTAATTGCTTGGCTTTGTTTGGGTTACATCTTTTTAGGAAGGGAGGGCAGGAGAAGCCTAGGCATGGAACTATTTATTATTCTACATATAACAAACCTAATAGTTGCTTCTGGAAAAAAAGTATTCTAGGGTGGCTTTTTTTGGCTTGGAAATTGAATAAGCCACATTCTTTCAGGCTGTAATCATAAGGGTATCTTGAATGTAACAGGTGTAGAATAATACCAACATTATATTTCAAGGAAATGGATATCTGATACTATTGCCACTTTTTCCTGGCCTGCATCTTCTCTGTCATTTACACAATCATTTTCATTGCAATGGTACTCTGTTTCATAGAACAGACTGCTTCAGCTGCCTTCAGTTCCAAAACACATGAGATTGCAGATCTATGAAACACTCAAGGAGTCTGGGTTTTCCCACTGAATTAGTAAATACACAGTTAATAAATAATCCAGCATTTACTACTCAAGTAATTATTTATAAATAACTAACATTTAAGAAATAAAAAGAGTATAGTCTAGTATAAATGATAAACATATGAATCCACACAAAAACATGACTAAATGTATAAATGATTGTCAGATAATACATTATTCTTATAATCCTATGACAATATCACGTGTTGGGGAAAGGTGTGGGAACGAAGAGGAGAAAAAAGTTCAAATTTACTGGCTCATTTGTCTCCCAAAGACTTTTTCCAAGTCAGGTACGTGTCAAGTTAGTTATGTGTCAATCTTGTCATTGACTATATCTGCTATTTTCTTTAATTCTCAGAATCAGGGACAAGGCAGTCTAGCCATTTTGAGGGGAGAGATGGCCACTTCATTTAAAAAGCATTGACAGCATTGTTAGCAAACACGTATCGAGAACAAGGATGCTGTTGAGGTCACCATTATTTATGGAGCTTAAGACAGTCGGTTTCAATATCTACTGAATTGTAGCACTTCACACCCGGAAAGGGAAATGGATGATATAATAAACCACTATATAGTATGCTGGGCTAGAGCATCAACATACTGTTAGTTCCCTAAATACCCCCTTTTCCTTCTGCCCTGGGGATGACGTTCCTCTGTTCATCGGATGGGGAGAAGGCTGTGTGCTGATGGCAGGGGACGAGAGGCAGAATGCGAAGGGACGCCTTGGCCCTTCCCGCTGAGATGGTCCCCTGCTTCCGTCCGCCTCCCGCAGAGCTGTCAGAGCTTCCCGGAAGGGCTGCCGGAAGGGGAAGGCCCAAGTGCACGGGGTCTTCGTCACTTCACTGACAGCGAGGCACTGCAGCGAACCCTACAGTTGCAGTGGGAAGTGGCTGGTTTTCTGGAAGCCTTCTCAAGGACCTTGGGTCTCCCTGCAGTGCCCTTCAGTCAACGGCTTCTCCAGCCCAGTTGTGTTCGCTCACAAACAGATGTGCACTCCCCAACTCACATTTTGCTGTGTTTGTGAATTTCCTCCCATCTTTTATGGCTTACGAAAAATTCTTCAGAAATCTGTGCGTCTTTCAAGTAAAAATTATTACCATGTTATTCTGAGAGTATAGAAGTTCTTCCTTCAAGTGTACAATTCTCAAATCGGAGAAGTCTTCCTTGAATGTTTTAATTATAATCCAGGGCCAAACTGCTGTGTTATCAATAATGTTACAGGGGAGTTAGCTGTCGGTCAAAACCAAATATCATCCAGTTATAATTTCTGATGAGTAAGTGATTTAAAAATTAATATAATTTGTGTGATGCTAGTCCAGTCAGTGCGAAGTAAAATGCCGTAAACTGGCCCAAGATGCCGGAATGACCTTCAGTGTGAACAGTAGGCCCTCAAACAACTCGCTGCCTTTGCAAGGTAGGTTTTACCTTGCTCTCTAAATTTATGCACAGCAACGTGTGTGTTTAAAAATTTTTTTTAAAAAATAATCAATAATCTATGCATTACACCTACTCTTTGCTGATAGCATGGGCACACTACTGATACGTGACAAACGTTAGCCATATCACTTCACACATTTTGCCGAGGTGCTTGGATACCTCAACAAAGTACTGATAGCAACAACCAAACAGAACAGAACGCATCATCGCTGCGTCAAGAAAACTGGGATATTATTGGTTCCAGTTGCAGGGAGAGATGCTTCTGCTTTTATCTACTATTACTCTAATAGCTGAAGCTGGAGGGTCATTTCTGCCTGGATCCCTGCCTTGTTCAGTGGCTTATAACTTTAATTTTGGCCTTGGACTGAGAAGTCTTACTTCTTACCTGATTGATTTTAGAGGGGGGAGAAAAAATTCCAAAGTTTGATTTCACGACCTCCTTTTATCTGTCAGACTCGGTTAATTCCCACGCCCCACTTTTCATAAGCTTCTGTCTCATTTCCCCTTCCTGTGTAAATGGAAAATCCCCACCAGGGATTAGCCTGTCACTCACTTTAATTTACCAAACTCTTCCCAAAAACTGTTTCACACACCCCTGCCTCCAGTATCATTCTTGTCACTTTGGAAAGTGACAAATCTGCTGTCATTTATTTCCAAACTGCTCAGTCTGCCCCAAAGCCTCTCTTTTTTTTCTGTTAGCAGTCACTTTGCTTTGGAGATCTTTAACCATCTGAATTTTCTTTTTTTGATCATTTTTCTCTGAATATTTTTTTTTATTTTCTTAAATATTGTTTCTGCATTTGCAGAGCTCTTACTTCAGAGGCACTGTTACTGCAGAAACGGGAGTATACATACTCTTTGCTGTGCTTTCCAAGCCAGTCTCATAAATTAAGTATTATTTTTTGTTTTTACTGCAGATAAAGGAAGCCAATTTTTGGGGATCTAACTTTGTCATGAGTGGGTCAGACTGTGGCCATATTTTTATATGGGACCGACATACTGCTGAACATCTCATGCTGCTGGAAGCTGATAATCACGTGGTGAACTGTCTTCAGCCTCATCCATTTGACCCAAGTAAGATGATAATTTTTCATAGTCTGCATGTTCAGGTTATGTGTAGTAAAGCATTTTAAAGCTCAGTCTTAAATTCTTTGCTCAATAGAGCATTGTAACGATTAATGAACTATTGTTCATTTCCCCCCATATAAATTAGATAATATTGCATGTAATTTTGTCTTTTACTAGTGATCCTCCTTACTCAATAAGATCTTGGAATGCAAACATTACTGACATAGTATTTATAGGAAGTTAAGATTTATTAAGAAGAATCTCCATTTCTTGCTCCCCTTAATACATTAAATGTTTTCCATGACAGTAATGAGGGAAATACGGGGTCACTGAAATGCCAGCAACACTTTGGGAATTGATATTGGAATCTGGTCTCTACTTGGCTCTGTTAAAAAAAAAATGAGTGAAGTGGGTATCTCAGTCTCACGGTCTTTGTGAGATTAGATGAATAAAATTCATAGAAATTCTATTAATTTGTATTTAGAGGAAAATATTTATAGAAAAGATGGACCAAAGTAGTAGAAGGAATCATATGTTGTCTGACATGTATATGGAAAACCTGAACCGTTCCGCACTGTCTGACATAGTCAAAGAAAGCATTTGTGCTATTTCTTTTTTCATAGCTTACATGGCTGTAGAGTAACAGTCAGCTGTAAATAAATAAGCAAATAAAGTTGTTATAATAATACCAGAAGACGCTGGGGTTTTTTTCAGACAGTTTGTGGAAACATGGAATACTGCCCCACACTGGATAAGCCTTCAACTTTTAAATGCTTAATTGAAACTGTCTTCCTGTACATGTTGGAGTGTGTGGCTAGGTTGGACACTCCTTTTGGAAGCACCTTTCAAAACACTCCGTAGCTTTACTGATTTCTTGATGGAGTGTGACTGCCTCCCTCCCTGCCACACACTGAAAGTGTAATGAAGAGCTCATCCTCCTCGCAGGACAGTTAATCCTGTATCATTTTCCAGTTACTGAGATTTTCCTATGCAATTTTTATTCCCATACATGTTCTGTGTGATTATCTAGAGGATGTTCTGCAACTTCTTGTTTTCTGTATTTTAACAAGTGTTTATAAGAGCATCCATTGCTGCTTTATATTTGAATATCAAATAAATTTACATTAAATACACTGAAATTATCAAATGTAAAAATACATTTGAAGTTATCTTGCTTGTCCTTTGTATCCAGGTCTACAAATCCTAAGGCTTTGTTATTAATGCATATGTTTACCAGCCCATCAGCAGAAATGCGTTAGTAGTGTCTGGGTTTGTTCTTACTTTCTGCTCCTATCTTACGTATATTCTGGTGCCTTTTTTTGTTTAAAAAAGGAGGGTCTTGATGTTTGTGTGTGTTTTCTTCATATATAGATATATACTAAAAAATATTCAATCTGTATCTCGGATCTCGTATGGAGACAGTGATTACATAGCTGTATGTTCAGCATGAGAACTGACATTTACAAGTAAATGCTTCAAGGGAAGTGTTTTTCTTCAACTCCAGTTAAGCGGAGAAAATACTGCTAAAGGCATAACACATTTAATTTAGAATTACTATTACTTACTTCTAGTTCTGGCCTCTTCGGGTATTGATTATGATATAAAAATTTGGTCGCCATTGGAAGAATCCAAGATTTTTAACAGAAAACTTGCAGATGAGGTAAGAATCTTTCTTCCATTTTCACAGTAATGTTGCATCTTCCAATTCTATAAAAGCCTTTAGTACAAATTACTGTTACTGAATTAAGAGTTATTTAATGTTCAGCAAATGAGCTACAAATAAAAAGCTGCCCTTTATGATAGCTAACTTTCATATCACTGGCAGCACACAGAGGCACTTCGTATTCATAAACTCTCCTTGAAATGATACTATATGATCAGGTATTAAGTACGTGAGAGAAGTTGGGAAAAGTACAAACAGTCAGATATAGAAGGAAAACTGGCAGGAATAAATAAATGAAGGTAGTGCCCATCTTTAAACAAATAAATTAACTGAAGGAAATACAATGATATACAGAAGAATAGGGAGTGCAAAAATCAATCTTATTAAATATGCTGTGGCATAAAAGGGAGTTAAGGTTAAGATTGCAAATTGGGAACGTCATGGAATATAAAGCAAACATTGCAAGCCCAATCAGTTATAGAAGTCAGTATGTAAGTTTATGTAACACATTGGTTTTATACCCTCAAAACAATAACAATGTACATAGCAACTGGTCTGTGATGATCATATAGCTGACTGGTGAATAATCGTATTTTAGTCATTTACATAATTCATTAAAAAGTTAGATGTTTTTCTGTAAGTAATATATTAGGGCAAATTTGGTTATGAGGTGGTTTAGGAGTTTTTATTGTGCAATCTTTTGGACAGTAGGGATATAGTGGACTTCTAAAAAAATTATTATTTCTCTATATTAGTACTATATATATTTAAAACAAACAGAAAGCCACAACCCTTAGCCACCACCCCGTGCTCCCCCTGAAAAAATCCCAAACCATCCACTTGTGAGTTTTGAACCTCTCCCATTATTTTAGCAGTAGTAACATTTTTGTAGTGATGCTTCTTTATATATTGTTTGATAGTTTTACCCTATGATGTGTTTTGGAGCCTTTGGGGGTTAGAAATATTGCTAAATGTAAACATGTGTTAAAAGTAATTATTGTACTGATACTTTTGTCACTTAATAATAACAAATTATTTAGAGATTTAATTACTTTTTCTTTAATAAAAAAATGTAGAACTTTCAGGAAATTTGACCATGGTGTGGTTTGTAATTTTACATGGTTTTTGTTTTTTAATTTAATCCCTGTATTGAAATACCTATGTAGAGGACAGGAGAGGTTCATAGAAATAGTGTTCACCATGTTAAGTTTGGCTAGAGTAAATGTCCAACCTACCTAAACTGAATTTTCCATAGAAAGGAAGGTCTAGGGAGAAAGCATTGTGTTTGGGGAAAGTTCAGTATAGCTATAGAACTGTTTTTAAAATTAAGACAGGCCATGACCTTAGTGAATAGGGAAAGACAGTGGGGATGGGAACAAATCTCTGAATAGAGAAAAAGCATCAGAAGCAGGCTGTCAAAAGGGTGTTACTGATGATGCACTAGAGAAATAGGAGGTGAAAGAGGGAAAAATGGCAGCCTGCTGTCTTCTCAATTTGCTTTTAGGGAGTGATCAGCTGTGCAAAGTGCCTGGTGAATAGATGAGAATGACAGAAGAGAGGTGTTTTGATTTGGCTAGGAGAGGGTCAGTGCAGACATTTGCAAGAAGGTGTTCCTCATAAGGAATAGGCTTGAGATGGAGGCTCAGGGAGAGAAAGAAATGCATTGTTTTCCTGCCTTACAGGAGCTGATCGGAGAGGAGGGACTGAGTAATGGTCAGAACTTGTCTCCGCCTCAAGGAATTTTTATGCTTAGTGATAATGAAAGAACGTAGCCTAAAAGCTGAGACACGAGCTAAGGCGTGGGATTAGAGCTTAATGGCAAAGCAAGAAGGATGGCAAGGAAGTACCGTGAGGAGGCGAGGAGGCAAAAAAGCTAAAAGTATTTGTTAATGAATTTTTGTTCCTTGAAACTAAAACAGTAAGGGCTGGCTCTTTCAAGTCATTTAGAGGCAAGTTGTAGATCTGTTTAGAAAGAATTATGGAGCTGAAGAAATGTTCCTGAACTGGGATAGAGTAATTGCGTGTGCTCCTTGGATTTTCTCCAAAAGTTTCAAGCAGCATGCAGGTAGGAGTTTAGGGTAACCTCATCTGTTTTCCTTTCCATATTCTTGGCCCGTGCTGGTGCTAGAACTTTGTTGCCATCTGTAACAGCACTTTCTAGAAGTTTTTCTCAGTTGCTCATCTAAATATCTGCCATGCATGTGGACAACAGAATGATGGTCTTCCTAGAATATTCTTTAGATAGACATCTGTAGGCAGGGTCCACTCTGACTTTTCTTATGCCATATATAATTGGTATAACTGTATCTGATGGTGATTATTAAAATATTGCTCCCTTACTGTAATTTTGGACTGTGTAAATGCCTTTTGCGTGGGAACTTTTTATCTACAAACCCATATCGATGCAGTACAATTTTGTGTTTATTTTTGATCCTGGTTTTTCCCCTTCCCTGCCTCCAGGTTATAACACGTAATGAATTAATGCTGGAAGAGACCAGAAACACTATTACTGTTCCAGCTTCATTTATGTTACGAATGCTGGCTTCGTTGAATCATATAAGAGCAGGTGAGAGACTTCTGAAGAGCTTGTCCACCACATTGGTCTATGAAATAGCAGATGGATTGGGGAACCATCAGTATCTTCAGCTGTCTGTGGCTACGCTTGGGGTTGGTGAGAAGATTCAAGGGTTGTTCAAGGGTCTCTTAAGAGAAGTACTGAGGAATTGCTTCTTCAGTATGAGACTTGCAACGTTTTTGCAGCTGTTGAAAAATACTCTTTTTACTAAGGAACGATCTTTAAGGTGAGGGCTGTGTGATGGGAAAGCTATTGGGGATGACTGGAATGAGTCATGAGGTAAACCTGGCTGTCTTGTGGGCTTGGAATTGTCTAGGGGCAAAGGAGGGAGTGAAGATACAGGACTGTGGGAGATACTAATGAGGCTGCTGGCAGCTGTTCCTGGGGCAGTAGGTACTGGGATGTGCCTTCAGCGAAAGGGCAGTTCCCTAGGGGCTGAAACTGGTGGTTTGAAGGGTTGCATGGAGAATCCTTGTTGGGAACTGGTATTCCTGGATGTTAGTGCTGAAGCAGCTGACTGCAGTGGGTTGATACTGAAGATGTAGGTTAACGGAGAGACATCGTACTGGGTAGGAAGCAAGGAGATGAAGTTTTGGGATGGTTGAAGGCTGGTGTATGACACGTGGGGCGGAAACCTAACAGAACTGTAGATGAAGGTGGAAGTGACTATAGATATTGAATATGGGGACTCTGGCACTGGCTGAGCAGAGCAGTGGGCTTATAGTGGTGGGGTGGGAAGGAAGCTCTGCCTGGCAGCAGCTGCTGCTCCTCTTTCACCTCCCGCTGATCTAGGACAGAGAGCCAGGAGGGTGCCACTGTATCCAGCCCAGTGGTATGCCTTGCCACTGCTGTAACTGAATATATTAGTTTGGGTTTTTCTTCATTTGTTACGATTTCTTTGGAGCAAAATACTCAGAGAACCGCCCAACACTTGAGTTACAACAGTTTCAGCAAAAATCTGTGTTACGGCTGGGTGGAGTATTTCTTAACCTAACAGTGCATGTTGGTTGAGTGACAGATTTTGAGTCATTCATGTTCGCTCATGCATTTCTGTATTTGCCGTTCTCTAAACATTTACATCAAAAGGTACTTTGCCTGTGTATACAGTGACAGATAGCGATTCCCCAGTTTTCTGGAGTATACAGATTTCTAACTGCAGCTGTTTTAGTTTTAGCTCCCCAGAACAGTGTTTCAGTCCCTTGTACTCACCATCTCTTTTTTATATTATGCTTGCATTCATCTTTCCTGTGCTGACAGCCAGTCAGCAGCTACAAGGTTTCTCTGTCTTATACACAAATTTCACTTCTACGCCTGGAAATCCTTTAGGACTTTTCTCCTGTTCTCCCTTCTTGTGGTAACATTTCTACCCCAATCTCTGCTGTCAGTCCATATGGATTGCCTTTTAATGTATAACCCGCAGTCACTGTGTGTTGTGTAACAGCCCAGGGAGATAGTACGCTATAAATATTTGCCAAAACCTGAAAACTTTAGAAGTTCTCTTTACTAAATCTCTGTGTCTTACAGACCGTTTGGAAGGTGACAGATCAGAAGGATCTGGTCAGGAAAATGAAAACGAAGATGAAGAGTAACTGGCAGTTGTGTGTGAGCACCTAGATGTTAATGGAATTTGTATAAGACATTAATTATATTTTTCCTTACAGAGCTTTAGTGCAATTCTAAGGTATTGCTTTTTGGATAACCTAACCTTTTGTTTTTGAATGACTGTGTGCATGACTTTGGGAGAGTGTGCAAGTAAAATAAGCAAAAATGTTTTTAAAATGTTTTGCCATGTATGAGGGGTGCTAGAAGATGCAAAGTGCAATATTTTCCTTAACCTGCAAATGTGGGAGCTTGGATCAATGTTTTAAAGTAACTTTCATTATAGTAAAAACGTTGGTTCAAATAAATTTCTATACCTGCTGTTTGCATGTTTGTTGCTTTCTAATTAAAAGATTTGGTTGTTTTAAGTAGTTTCGTGTTTTTCCTTTGTGCAACCATTGATTTTTCACCATGTAACTATAAACCCGTTACCTCCTTCATTTGCATTCTTTCTTATAATGTTTGTGAAGTGACAAATACAGTTATTTCTTTCAGTGAGCACTGGGATTCTCTGTGACTTTGAGACCCCGTGCCTCTTGGTTCTTGCATATCCATGGGCACAACCCACAGAGACATACGCAAAATTGCCTCTCCATCAGTCTTACTATAGTGCCACTTCACACTCTCCATGCATTGAATCTGTAGTGCTGGTGAAATAATTGTTTCACTAATAGGTCCCTGAGTATGTGTTCTTTGCAACAACAGCAGATATATCTTAATTTCCACTCGGTTTAGAATAGAGAAAGTGTAGCGCAAAGGAACATCATTTTGAAAACTCCTGTGCATTGCTTCCTAGGAGTAATTATTTGGGAAGGATGGCAGTTCAGTCTAACAGCCTCTACCCTTCCTCCATACGTTTTTGGATGGCAATGGGGAAAGAGCAAGTGAAGAAAGGAAAACGGAGCAGGCAAAAGAGCGGCTTTGCTCAATGGCTGTTCTTGCCAACGATGGCAGATGCTGAGAGGCTCCATCAGGAATTACAGAATGCCAGGAAGAATTCTAAATCGGATGGATGGGGCTACTGGAGTCTTCATTACCCTGTTATCATTAAAATACACATTCATCGCACAATCTTCACAAACTTTGCTTACATCAACAAAAAGATTTCTGCACACCAAAGTCTAAATAACATTATCACAACATTCTGATACCCTGATTCACAATGGAGGTAGGCTGAAAGGACTTGGGGAAGGGCTATAATCCATAGAAATAGAAGGAGATGGGAAAACTAAGACTGAGGAGATGAAGAGAGATTTGTGAGAGAGGAGAAATGGGAATTATATAGAACTCAGCTGGCAGTAACAGTGAAGACACTTCGGCAAGGGGAGAATAACATGAGGGGAGAGGACAAGTATGAGGAGGTGGACAGGGTGGTTGGTTGTTTTTTGGGGTTGTTTGTTGTTTGTTTTTTTTTTTTTTAAAGGAGAAGATAGGAAATTTCTGAGGAAGAGCAAAGTATAGAAACTTGGAAGTTATCCAGTGAAGTGAATTTAGAGAAGGAGAAAATAACTGTGGGGGACAAAAGGTTTTGGAGGCAGAGGGTGCTGAGAAGAATGGAAGTCTCAGAACACTGGAGCACTGTGGAAAATGGGAAACTTCACACCCAGAGGAGGTTGGGGCAACAGAGGATGGAAATCTGGTAAGCATTTGCAAACGTATCCACCGTGAGCAAGGGAGAGTGAAAGAAGTCAAGGTAAGTTTTGTTTGTTTGTTTGTTTTTTAAGGTATGGAGTGAAAGTAATGGCTGATACAGATATTTGTCTCTTCTGGTGACACAAGAAGGACTAAGTGGCCTTCTTGCTGGAGAAGGGAGAAAACATTAGTTTTTCCTCATGACATATTTCAGCTTCTGATGCCCAGCCAGCGAGAAGGCTGGAGGGGCACGAGGAGTTGGGAGGGGACATGGCCAGGGCAGCTGATCCAAACTGGCCAGAGGGGTATTCCAGACCGTGGGACGTCGTGTCCAGTACGGAAACTGGGGGGAGTTGGCCTGGGGGTGGAGATCGCTGCTTGGGAACCGACTGGGCATCAGTCAGTGAGTGGTGAGCAATTGCATTGTGTGTCACTTGTTTTGTATATTCTAATTCTTTTATTATTGTCCTTTTTTTAGTGTTATTATTATCATTATTAGTTTTTTCTTTTTGTCCTATTAAACTGTCTTTACCTCAACCCATGAGTTTTACTTCTTTTCCTGATTCTCTCCCCCATCCCACTGGGTGGGGGGAAGTGGGCAAGCGGCTGCCTGATGCTTTAGTTGCTGGCTGGGGTTAAACCATGACAATATGCTACTCTTAAAGCAAGCTCCTTTTTTTTCTGATTGTGACTCACCATATTACCACGCTTCCTTTTTTTGCAGGAGGAGAGCTGCATGCTAGTATAATTCATGGAAGTTAACAGATTCACTATCCCAAGTCAGACCTGCTGGTGACTAATTTAGGAAAGTCTCACTTAAGTGAAAAACCCTCTATTTAGAGTTTGTTAATGGGCTTTGTTACTGTGGTGGTTTGACAGTTTGACCTTGGCTGGATGCCAGGTACCTGACAAACTGCTCCCATTACTCCCCTCCTCAGCAGGATGGGGGAATAGAAACTAAGGTGGAAAAAAGATGTTGTGGGTCAAGATGAAGGCAGTTTAAGAAAGCAAAAGCTGTGCGTGGAAGCAAAGGAAAACAGATTTATTCTCTACTTTCCATCACCAGGCGATATCCAGCCACTTCCTGGGAAGTAGGGCTTCAGTATGCCTAGCAGTTGCTCTGGAAGATAAATGTCATAAATAACAAGTGCCCTGCTCAGCAGTAGCCAGAACACCGGTATGTTTTCAACACCTTTCTAGCTACCCGTGCAGAGCACAGCACTAGGAGGGCTGCTGTGGGAGAATTAACTCCATCTCAGCCAGACCCAATACAGTTACTAACCGGAAAGCAAATCCCAGGGGATCTGCAACTGTTCTCGGACATCGCTGCAGATCTTCCCCTCTTGGATGACCCAATGTTCAGACCCGGTTTCCAGTATTTTCTCCTGCCTGACCTGCCCTTAGCCCCACGCAATCTGGGGATCAGGAGCAAGGCTCTTCTCATTAGCTGGGCACTGCCCTTGCCCAGCCACCGAGGCAAGCCAAAGGCAAGTCCCCCAAATCCTTCTACCTCCTTTATGCCCAGCAGCCTCAGAGCCAGCACCTCAGCTCTCCCTAATTCCTGTCTTCTAGCAAACCCAAGGACTCTTTCCGTACGTTAGCAACTTCTCAAACACGGGTGGTGAAGCTCGTGCCAAAAAGATTAAGAGTTGCCATTGTCAGTTTAACAGCAGTGGACAGTGCTGCGCCCCAGCCCTTCCCAGGACCCTGCTGCTCTGATGACAAACAGAAGCAAACCTCCAGTTTTGTAATTGTTGGGGAAATTCACGTCTATAGTTCAGGTGCGCTTATCTCCATGTTCTATCATTTTCCTCTCTCATGTGATAGATACCCTGATGTCCCCTCTGAGTCCAGTGTAAATGCACCTTTACCTCGGTGTGTAGGGACCATCTCACTCTGCTGATCTGGTGCAGCTATGACGATGCCACTGCCCTGTGACGAAGAGTTCTGGCCCCACTCTGCACCTTTGAAACCAGTGATCGTAGAGCCAAGTATTCTAGTAATTACTTGGCTATTTGTTTCTAACTGAATACAGCTGCTTCATTTCCTATAATTAGTATGCTAATTGTTAATTGGCCTTTTTGTTCTCCAGTTCTTGTTTCCAGGGATAGATACCTACTGATTCACCAGTATTAAGACTCTGATGTTCCTTATCTATTTTATTTCTTGCATAGCTATGCTTTATTTTTGTACTGGATCCCCATGCATATCTAAAGAAATTTGATTTAAAACAATGTACGTTAAGAATGAACCTGTAATTGTTAAGTCTTCTAAAGGAGTAACAGGTAATACAATGTACTTTTCATGCTGAGCTGAACATCTCACCTTCCGAGTTGCTAGACTGGATTTCTATTCATCAGAGCACGATGACCATTCGGTAGTAGGTGCAAGATGAGTTGGTGCTCTCTTTTCAGTTCCTGCTGACTTAATGTTGTCATGGTTGTCAGCAGCTGACTCTGAGAGCCTGGGATGTTGATTCTGCACTTTTGGCCGTGGAAAAAGGTGTCTGGGACTGCTCTCTGTCTCATTTCATGAGCATTTCAAAGAGAATATACTGTGCTCTAAAATAATTCGTGTTTCTTTTACCCAGGATTATAAATAAAGAGCAAGGAAGGATTCTGTAAATCTTTAAGTGAATATGGCTTTAAAAATAAAATTAGGCATGGTGACAAATCCATTTGGCTTGGAGGTTGGTTGCACCACAGAAGCTTTACAGGCTCAAGGATGTAAAATAGAAGACTCGCATCAAAATTCTCTCCAACTTTTCTCAAGTGAGTTTTTTCTTTAATTAATTTTTATAGTGTGCATCTGCTAGCATTGCACATAAGGGTCACGCAACGAGTTTATTGAAGGGTGCTGCCCTCCCTGGGGCAGGACCTACAGCTCACTCCCAGTGCAGGGAGACTCCCAAACAAGCTCCAGCTGTCACCTCCATCAACACCCCCTCGCTGTGGCAGGAGCAGCTGCCCACCCCTCACCCCTCCACAGCCACACTGCGTGTGCCCCTCCTGGCAGCTCCCTGGGTGTGTGGGTGTCACTGACGGGGGCGGTTGCCCACCTCCCCAACCCCCCCAGGCTGAAAAGCCAAGTGATTGATCAGAAATTCAGCTTCATTCACACCACATGAATTTCACATCACTGCAGTGAATAGATTCGATGGCAATCTGGAGGCTCTAAATTTGGTCTGTTACATCTGCTTATGGAGGACAGCTGGGCAAAAGATACAGAAATGAGAAGCTGAACGAGCTTCATCCTTTAATTAGATAAATTAATTCTCTCGTCCCTCTTCTCCTGCTCTCTTTCGCCTTGGTTCACTGGCTATCTATCAGGCAGTTTGGTGTAGGGACTAAGAAGGTGTAAGGCAGGGAGCCCAAGATGCAGGGGGTAGCTGGACCCCTTGCCCTTTGGACTGCCCATGGCCGGACAGAGAGCAGGCATAAGGTGCGGGAGAAGAAAGATCTCCACTTTTCCCACACACAGTTCATTCCCTGGAAAGCAGGCTGAGAGCAGTTGGAAGAGAGCAACGTAAGGATGAATGAAAAGCCAAATTAGACCCGAGGAAGGAGAACATATTCAATGCAGCAGGCACTTTGGTTCACTGAAAGAGAGTCTAAAAAGAGAGGGATGCTATGGAAAATACCGTTAAGCATAGCTGAGCTGCAGCAAAACACTCCACTGCCACCTGCATGCAGTATGGCAGGGGGTGTCCTGCATTAAAAGCTGATTGTCAGATTCATACGGCCGCCTGTGTTGCTGTGTGATGGCCATATGACACTGCTGTAAGAAAGCACTTTTGAGTTGCAGAGCTATGCAAAATAAACTGTACTGTGCTACCTATCTAGAAGCAAAAAAAGGCTTTTCTCCTTTCCGTGAGACGGTAACTGGCATCTCAGTGAAACTGCAGGTTAAAAAAGCTGGGACATCCACTAGGATATATTACGGAAGAAAGAGCAGCCAGGAGAGTGAGGCTGGGAATCTCTTCTGTCTAGCACCGGAGTCCCAGATTTGTGCCCACCGGGGCTTTGAAGTGTATCACTAAGTTTGCTGGCAACCAGAGAGCAAACAGAGGATGCTCAGGCAAGACGTGGCACTCTGAGCTGAACGTTGCCATCTTCTTCTGACAGTGCTCCAGGATCACCTGAAGTGATGATGTAAGTGGTGGTGATGTTAGTATTTAGCTTTTATATATCTTTGTTTTAAAACGCTGTTAGATCTGGTTTACAAAGAGGGACACCGATGTCAGAATTCCCCTTTAACAGATGGCAAAATTGGGCATGAAGGAGGAAACAAATTGCTTATGAACACTTAAGAGCCTAGTAATAAAACCAGGATTCGGATCATTTAAGACTTTTGAGGTGAGTCCCCTTCCACCAGCCCAGATTATGCCTTTTAAAAATAAGAGGCAACTCAAAAATCTTTAATGGCACTCCTCCACCTTGGCAACTTTGAATTCTCTCTTGAGGCAACTCAAGTTGCGAGTGTATTTCTTGGTCAACCATTAGCGGTATTGTCGCTGCACAGATATGCTGCTTGGTGATCTGTGGTGTAACGAAACTGAGTGCTCCTAGGGCTCTATCTCAATACAGTAAATGTAAAAAGTCTGGTACAAAAATGTAATTGATCGTGATTGATATGGGAGTAACAGCTCTGAATGTGGTTGGTTTGTGCAGGTATGACTTGAGCTCTTTAGTCCCCTTAGATCTTATCATAAAGACCATAAAATGTATCTTCCACTTTTACACTAATTACTCCATTAGTAATTTAACTGTATCCTGGCAGAAGTGGAGCTGTAGCAGGACCAGCATTGGAGTCTTGTCCCTGGGTTGCCATGGTAACTGCCTAGGATGGGGTGTGCTGAAGAAAAACACAACTTCTGGGTTACATTTTGGGCTGGAGAGTGGCAGAAGGGTGGGATTCAGCTGCCTCGGGGGGTGGTACCCCACAGCCAGACGCGCAGATTCAGAAACCTCCCCGGGTGGCCGAGTTGGCACGTGGGAGGTTCTGCAGCAGGGAAGCAGGGAGGAGATCTGGTCGGAAGCAAAATTTGATATAAAGCATTAATTTGCTCGCTGAGCCATGAAACACACAGGGTTTGATGAACTCCCATGTAATCCAAGCCTGCCTGAAAGCCTCGTGGATTGCCCCAAGCCTGGGACTCGGTGCTCCCGCAGCTCCTGCAGCCCTTTCTCGGAAGCAGCCAGCTGAGACGGGGAGGGCTTCCCATTTCACTGGGAAGTTAAGCTCTTTGGCAGCCTTAAATACACCCAGAGCCAAGGACTTGGGATCCCAGGCAGCTGCAAGCTGGAATCAATGTTGTCAGAGTCACCGAACCCCTCTTGGAACACAGGCAATGTATTTTGTTACAGAAACATTTCCAAAACGAAATGTCCTTTAGAATTTTCTGTTCACAAAACAATTTGAAATGAAAAAAAGGGAAGAAGAAACATCTTGTTCCAACATCGCCCAAGACCATGTTTTAACAAGAACGTTTCTCACAAGAGGAAGCGTGTACTTTGTCAGCCAGCTGTATGGAGTACGCAAAACCTGAGCTCACGGGAAGCTCATGTATCTACAGATAGAAATCCAGTAAAAAAAAAAAAAAACAAAAACCCAAAATAACTAGCACCATAGGTGTATAAAAAGTCAACTTAGTTTTAGACAATCACTGCTTTGGGGTTTTTTTTTGCAAACCACATTGATTGTCATTCATTTATATCGTGTGCAGTGTTAAGTCCGTTATAACGAATGTGTCGTTATACTACATTAATTTAACAGGTTTGTTTTCAGAAAGAAGACATGCCTCGGTATCCACAATCTAGAGACAATTTCTGTGTGCTGCCTTTTCCCTGCACCGCTCAGCTAGACTGCTGCTTTCTGTTATTGCAGCATTTCCTAAATTTTTTCCTATTTTACTGGTGTCTCAGGTTCTTTGGTGTGCATCAGAGTGCTACTTCTGGTAACAGATTTATCATCATTCAGAGGTAAAGACTTCATGTTTATTTAACAGACCCAGATATACTTCCAATAAACTAACTAGATTACGAACAATGTATTCTATGCTTTCAAAAATGTAAATAAATTTTAGCTTGAGCACACAAAGACTTATTGCAGACAGGTATTTCAGTTCTTACTCGTATTTTCATTTTCTGAGGAAGAAGAGGGAGTGAAACTTCCTTCCATGCCTTTGTGTTTTTGAAGAGGTTTGACATTCCTAATTTTGACAGAGCAAAGAGAAAGGAAGGTCTATATAGAGAGATGATTCTTCCTGTAAATAGTACCCAGGCACTTCTGCCTAATCTCATTGCATTTGGGCTCTCAGAGGAGCACAAGAAATAACTCTTCCTATAACCTCTGTTTTGTTGTTGTTCTTTTCTGTTGCAAATAATTGTCAGTTATTGTATTTGCCTGTCTATTATTGAAAGACTTCCTAAATGACAAGTATATGGGAGCCTTGGTTTAGCTGGAGATAATTTCAGCCTCTCTCTTTCAACAGAAATTGCATGGGCTAAATTTGGACACCATTTTCTTGCAGAACTAATAATATTTGTTCTTTCTTTTGTTCTGTTTTCATTTTTCATTTGTTTGACAGCCCCTGTTATTTATTTAAAAGTATTTATTTACAAGAGACCATCAGTGTGGGGTTTTTTTTTTTTTGTTGCACTGCTTTTAAAGACTGTGGCTTTGACCCGTAAGGGAGAGTGGTTGTAGGACACGTCCATTTGTTCTGGGCTCCATTTCATCTGTTCGTGTGGTACAACCTGAAAAGCCCAGGATGAACGTGCCAGTTTTATTCATTTATCAACAGCCTTGCTTGAGGGATGAGTTCAGGGATTTTGTGTAGCTGAATCTGCAGATTAATTAATCTATATTGAGTGTGTAGTAATTGAATTCTAAGCCTTTTTTAATAGATAAATGTTCAATCCTACAACCAAGATATATATTGGGGGGGCTCTTAAAAATCAGCAGCTGAAATAAGGAATCAGTATTTCCCAATGTAGTACTGCAATTTGGCATGCAATGGAAGGTGAAGAATGCACCTGATTTCTTATATAATAACACGGAGGGAAAAAAAAAAACAAAACCCCAAACTTACTGTTTGCATGACATAAGGATTTTTGCTCAGTTTCACTTGAGAGGTCATCAGCAGTATTTTTCTAGCCAGTAGGATATTATGCAACTTGACATTTTTGCTAAACTGCTAGTTTTTTAAAGGCACAGAATTGAAATCCTACACCTACTCAAAACAAAATTGGATCAAAAACTGGGATCACCTTTTTTCGGTCATTTTTGTGAGTAAGACTGTCGTTCAACTATGAAGGCTACTAGGAGACATTCTCTTTCATAAAAAGATCACTTGCCTTTATCCTCAGGGTATTGCAGTGAAAGTAAAAGAAAATCAGGCATGGTTTGGTTTGGGTTTTTTTAAACCATACATAACACTTTATCAGTTCAACAACCCTTCAGTTATCTCTCCAACTTTCTTACTGTTCACACCGTGACTGTACTTGAGAGAGCATTATGGTTGTGTGATCTGACCCAGGCAGTAGCATTTCACTAGATCACTGAAAAATGTATTAGTACATCTGGGTTTTAATTTTTTTTCCCTTGGAAAAACCACAATAATCTGTAACTTCTATTTTATATACAATTACTTGCATATACATAGTGATCTATCTTCAAATAAGATAAATTCCTAGATACTGTTTTCTCATGTACTTCTGTGTTTATGCAACCTCTTCTTTTACCTTTGCACCAAGCAGAGTTGAATTTGAGTCTAAAGGGATTACACTTATCAGTCCATAGTTTTATTTGTTAAGATGAATAATTATGGCACTTGTCTACTAGGATGTATATAATAACTGAGTTCAGGGCTGTTTTTTTCTCTTTTTCATGAGATGGGCATGGTTGGTTCTTTCTGCTGTAAAATGCTTGTGTATGGTACCTTCGAGCCTGTGTATTTTCTTCTGGTCTGTTAAACATTGTCTACGTAGACATGTCACTGTTAAATGTCTATACTGCTGATCTGCATCAAGACATTCATGTGATACCTCTCAGCAGGGGTACATTGATGTCAGCTGAATTCCCAATGCATTTCGGCCGTCAGGCTCTTTTCTGTTGTACCATCAGCTTGGGGCCAGGGGGATAGCAGAGGCAGTGATAAGTGGCAGTCTGGAGTCCAAATTTAGTCTCCTAATGATTTCCTCCTGCATAAAAAACTGTGGAAAAAAAAGATGGGTAATTTAAGATATTATTTCATGCTCCTTTCTTAATACTTTATTCAGCCACTCCCAAGCAGAGTTGATGCTTTTTCTTTCACAGGGTTAAATTTCAGTCAGAAAGCATTTCGGACCCTATCTTTGGTATCCTCATTTCCCTTGGTGAACAGCAATGTTTCTTCTCACATTATTTTGCTGTCTTTGCAGTAGCTGGAAGACAAGGCTTGCTGGCGAACAGCCTATTCCAGGTCTGGTCTTTGATCTGACCCTGTGGAACAACCTCACTACTGCAATTTGAGGTAACTACTGTGGCATGAAAGATGATCAGTGGAGCAACAACAAAATTACTTGTACGTCACCACTTGTGATGCGTGTCCTTTTCTCATTCTGGTTTCCTCTGTCTTGGAAGGAATTCTTGAATGTATCTTATTCTTTTCCTAACTGGTGTATCAGTTTAATAGATTTTAAGGCTTAAAGATACCAGGATGATCAGCTTGCCTGATCCTCCTGCCCTAGACCATGGACTTTTTCATCAGTTTTTAGCCATTGTATCTTGCATGCATTTTTGTCTCCGATATAGACCCATAAAGAATGAGAAGTCATCTCTGTGTTGGAATACTCTGGCTGCAATATTTTAAGGTGTTTTTATTCTTCCAACACCTTATGAGATAGAGAAGTTGGTACTCTGAGCCTGGATTTAATATTCCAGGGATGATCTCCGTAAATTGGCACACCAATGCAATTACCTCCCTATTTCCAAGGACTAAAGGATCAACTCTAGATTTCTATAGACAATTAGCTTTTAGAATTACTCTTTCATTACTTAGATTGTATAATGCATGTTTTCTTGGGACAGCTGTAATAAGATTTCAGAAGAAAATGGAATGAGGCAATGCAATTATCAGCCATAATTACTCCTTTTGTTCTTGTCTTAGTCAATTCTTGGGGGGAGGGAGTGCTTCTTGTTTAGCATTTCATAAATTATCTCCTGTTGTAATGGTTTTAAGACTAAATTTCATTATATGACTCAAAGTGGTGGAGGTGCCAGCAAAAAATAATTTTATTCCTAAAATGATGTATGAAACACACAGGAAAACTAATATGAAATGTAATGTGCGAGCAAAAAGCTGGTACTCAATGATAGCTAAAGAAATGCACATGTTAAAAATAATAATTATGTATTGAATGATGCAGATGAACACCAACTTTACAGCAGAAGAAAAACAAGATGAAGTATACAAGTTGGGTTTATAGAAATGTATACATAACGCCTTTGCATGTTATACATGATGATCTCATGAGACTCTTCAGTGCCTGCAGCACTTGACTCAAGGTATCAGCAACTCTACTCTCAGACATAAACAGTTTTACAAATGCTACCAACAAGTTGCAAAATGGAAACCATCTGCAGCCGTGGCTGGTCAGTGAGAAAAGGTTCCAGATCACGCCAGGACTTTTTATGCCAGCAAGCTAAGGCCAAAATCAGCAACGTAGGAACAGGATTTTCTAAGCCTTTTCAATGTCTCTGAGCCAGCTGGTCACCTCTTCATCTTTGCTTTCAGCAAAATGGGTCCCCAGAGTGAACACACAGCTCTTTCAGTGCCGCTAATGTTTTCTCCAGGAAAAACGTTCTCATTCTTAAGAAAACCCAGTGGACTTTGTTTATAATTTACAGAAACAGTTTAGCCTAAAATTTGTGTATTTGCTGGTCTCAAAATACTGAACTCTCAATGATATCACTTCTGTGGCTTGTTGTAGCTACTAATAAGTACTGTTTGCTGGAGTCTTATGTGCCTCAGTCATTTTTCTTCAGATGACTGAAGCCAAAAGAGCTCATAAACCATAAGAAAGTGGGCTTGGAGAACATTTAATAATCCAAATTACCTTCTTAGAGAGTTATTAGTGGAGAAAACACATTTTCTTGTTAGAACTTTGCAAAGATACTGAAGGGCTTTGAATGAATCAACAGCCAACTATGAGTTAGCTGTGCAATAGAAGAAAATAAACTCAAGACAAAAAAACATATCCAGTTAAAATTACTTGGATCTATTCATTACTGAGAGGGCAAAAGCACTGTAAGAAAATGTCTTTTTTTTTTAACAAATACATTAAGCCAGCTTTTCCAAATTATGTTAGTTCTTCAAAACCAAACACTGGGAAAAGTGAGGTGATTGTTTTGTTTCTTTTGTTGTTGTTTTTTTTTAATTTAAAGGAAAGAATTGGTCCCCAGGGTCTCTGCCTAGGAGATGTGAAACACGAAGTAATTTCAGGAAGGTCATGACCATCTTGCCTTTTACTCACTTTTTTTGTTGAACAGCAATGACAGACACATCACAGAACTATCACTTTGATGGTTTCTGGGATGTAGAATGAGAAAGATGCAACATTATATTAGGATGGGAAAAAATGGACTGATAACTTTTACTCTGCTGTTAATTGCCAGATAACCTGTTTACATTCTCATTTGCAGTGTGCGGTAATTGGAGGAGACAACACTTCTCAATTTCCCCTACAAAGCACTTACTGTGCAGTTCTGCTGCTGCACAGCCTTGGGAGGATGGAACATCCTTATGGGGGAGAGGTCAGCATACATCTGAACTACGCTTCCAGGTTGTCTGCAGGCTTTCAGACTGGCGATCCCAGTCCTAAATCTGTGTCTCTTTCAGCATCCAAACAGGTAAGGAAGCAAGTGAAACCAGCAGCACTGGTAGTGCTGAGTACCCTCAGCTTCAGCACCTAATCTTCCCCCTGTAAGAAGGGTGATTACTCGATAAAATGTTAGCAACTTTCAAGCCCAATTCTGTTTTAACTTGCATCAACAGAATTGCACTGCACATTTGATTTTTAACTTTGCACCGACCATTGGAGTGTTATGGCTGTTGCAGGGATAGTAGGTCTTCTGTTGTAGGCAAGTGGATACTCCCAGATAAGGCATTTTCATGGTGGCATTTGCTGACTGTGGAGTGTTTTTGTAGAAGAAATTATTTACGTTGCACTTATCTCTGAGGAGCAGTATGGACAGAAGAACCCTTGTTACATGTGATTTGATGAAAACTGGGCGCTTCTGTAGGGGACTGCTGGGTGCAGCACGCAGGGCAGTGTTGAAGTTGTCCATATGATGCAATGCGAGGGCTGCTGGAAGCAAATGTATGGTGGGTTTTTCAAAGCAACCCAGAGTCTACAAACCTACCCAGCTACTTCAGCCCCTTCTCTCCTGCCTAGTGGGGCTGCAATCTTGAGCCTCAATAAATTGTAGAGAAAGTGTGATAACTAGAGAAAAGTCCAGCCTTAAACTATAACATCTGTTGAGCAGATAGCAAATGCTGTGTAATACTGAGCTTTTAAGAGGGTGAAACTGAAAATATTCTGTCCAGATTAAATTTGGGTAAAGGTAACACTTTGTCATTAACTTGGGAATAAACAATTTAGTTCATTATATTTAATGTGATTCGATAATGTAATTAAATATTGTTGAGAGAGAATCTGGAGCTTGTCTTAGTTAAACAAGAATTGCAAAACAATTGTCAAGTTTAGTGCAAATGGAATAAAACTGTCTTTCATTGACCTTATTCAATATAACATCTTACCTACTGATGCACTTTATATAATACAGCCTTCAAGTTCATCGATGTTTCCGGTCCGCCTAAACAAGGAGAAAACAAGTAAGTTTTGGAGGGTTTGGGTGGGGTTATATCTGTATCACTTTCACCTGGGAGAAAGATGGGGCTTGAAAGTTCGAGCTGGGAAAGAGGCACACGGGGTTGTGTCCGATTTAGGAGAAGTGGTGAGTAAAGAAAGTCTGGACAAGGGGGGAAGGAGCTCACAAGGGTTGTGCCTCTGTGAGAGGGAAGCTGTGTGGTTAAGAATAAGGCAGAAGGAATGCAAATGTATTTTTAGTCGAAATTAGAGCCAACTTTCTAAGTCTACGGCCAAATTAGCTAGGCTCCTCTTACGCAAGGCAACAACTATCTTGGGGACTTAGCCTCATGGTGGCAAATGTGCCTGTGAACCCGTTAAAAAGCACAGTCATGTATTGTTGAATTTGAGTGTTGTACACGCAGGGTTTTTCTCCTGTTTTTACTATCTCCAGAAGATCCACAAGTCAAAACTTGTGGAGAAATAAAGAGTAAAACAGCATGTTATTTCTAGATTTCCTGAACTGAGGAGCTGTGCAGGAATATTCAGATTTCTGTGGGCTGGGAATGTCAGCTGGGAGCAGGGGAGCTGCTCAAATGTGACGCACGGGAGCTATTTAGAGCACTAAGAAGCTGATAGCTGTACAGCTAGTGGCAAGGAATTTGCGGTGTGGCTGTGGATGAAAATTACTGTGTGCATGGAGTAGGCAGAATATTGTTAAGCTGATTACAAGCAGAAATGTTGAGTGAGTTGCAGTCCGTTCGGAAGAAAGGAGTCGCTGGTGCCTGTGGCGAGAAGTCCAGATCAATCCAGGCTAGCGTGCCAGCATGGACCTGCTAGTGGCTGCCTCTCCACTTGGGGAGGGTGTCTCTGGTTTCCTTGTGTTAGCCTCTCTGCACGGGGTTTTTTCCTCTTATTCAACAGGTGCTTCTCAGTGTTACCAAAAGATGTTTAGAATAGAAATATTATGCTCTCCAGAAGTTGAGAATAAATGAGATTACAGCTCTCTGGAAAGGAGATTGACAGTTCTATAGCCCTAATGCAGCTGTTGCGAACCACAGAGTTCCCTGAGCAAAGATAAAAGCCCAGCCCACTACCTATAAAAATCACTAGTAAACTGTTGTTTGAGGGTTTTTGGGTGTGTTTTAGTTGTTGTGTTTTGTTTTTGTTTGTTTTCTTTTTTAACTTCTGTGGGATTAGAGGGTGTATTGCTCCATTGGGGATGGGGAGACAGAGCTTTGCTGGCCCTGGCTTCTTTCCTAACTCTAAATCAAAAGACTTTTTCAATCTTAATTTGCAGGAGGTGAGCCTGCTTCCTCTGGGCTGAGAAAATCTGGCCGATCTCTGGTCTACATTTGGACAGTGCAGACTTTGTCCTCCTTGTACTGCACCCGAGTGTCCCTTGTTTTAGTCTGAGCTACTGACTTGATATTAGTATTGGATTCCTGCTGCCTGCAGAAAAGCAGCCACAGAGCAGCTCTTTCTGAAAGGACAAACATTCCCCTATGGTTCAGAAAGTGCTCTGCTAGGACAGGGCAGTTAACAAAACAGTTAATGATGTTTCACAGGCCTCCCAAGCCAAATGATTTCAGAATATAGGTTGATACTGGAGGAAGCTAAGGTTAATTAGCTGGTATTTTGGTAGTCTGCTCACCTTCATTTTTTTTTTCTACATCCTACTAAGTAAAAGTATCCAGATGACGATACTACTACTAACAATACTTTTTAAAGCCGTCTCAAAGTGCTGGTTTGGCTGAAAAGCTGAATGTTAGGAATGGCCACTCTTCTACCCTTACTGCAGTTTTGCAGCCAGACACCCACCTCTTTTGTGGAACAGTTAATGACTTTAAATGATATTGGAAAATATGAGAAGCAATCTTTCTCAACTGGCCTAATTAGAAAAATAAGCAATAAGTCTACAACATTTGGTTATGAAATCTGTTGCCCAACTCGGTTGAGCTGCTTAAACTGAGGGGAAGGAGTGTAAAAGCTGAATTACCACTTGTATTTTAGTTATCACAGCTGGGTGTAAAAAGTCAGGATATTTTAATGCAGTTTTGTGGGAGAAGATGCGAAGCAAATGGCTGGAGGTACAAAGCTATCCAGGGCTGTGGAGATGGGCTAAAGAGAGATGAATTTGGCAGTTAGCAGTACAGAGCTGCTAGGTGAAGTTAGAGACTGAGAGGGCTCCAGTGAGAAAATGTAACAAGTAAAAGACAGGGGAAACACTGATGCTGGCTGAAAAACAAACAGCAAGTTGCAAAACTCAAGATCCATCAAGTCGGAGCAGTCTGTAGAGCAGGCAGGATAAAAAGAGCAATCATTGACGCCAGGGAAGGAAACGTTCATGGAAGTGGCAGAACAATCAGGTGAAACAGCCCCCAAAATGTCTCCTTTAACTTAGCAGTTGCTGTTGAAGTGTACTGGAGGAAAAGCAGGAAGCGAGCTGTCAGAGAAGACAAGGTCCCATGAACAGACAGTTTGCCTGAGACCTGTGGAGACAGCTGGAGGAGATACGATCAATTTTGTTGTCATGGAGGCACCGGCTAATTCATTGAAAGTCAGAAAGGTAGAGTGGGAGGAAGAGCAATTTTTCCAAGATTAGAGAAGTATAGTACTTGTAAGCAAAGAAGATAAAGCAGTTAAAAATAATGGAGAGAATGCTAGTACATGAAAAGCAAAGGAAATGAAGGGACAGTTTAAGAAGAGTGCAAAATGGATTACCTTCCCCTGAGGTGCTGCAGAGACAAAGCTCTTAGCACAACTGACATCTTTGTAGAAAATTGAATCTCCTGAAAGCTGGGAATAACACCGAGCAAATCACAAACTGCTAGAAAATAACTGCTTTCCTGGGTTTCAAGAATAACTAGCAATTCTCTAACGTATGGACACCGGAATGGCCAGACTGTCAGAGGGATCCACTCCACTTCCTACCACCCCCCAACTCCTTTAATATACCGGAGCCTCCATCTGCTCTTCAACAATAAACAAAAGCAAAAACCTGTGGTTTTCCTTGGCAGTAGAAATTCTACACCGAAAAGCAAATGTTCTCTGCCTCCTTTTCACAGTGATGCTCGCCGGTAGGACCAGTCTCTGATTAATTAGGAGCTACCAAGATTAGTTTCGGAAGTTAAGCATGCCTTAAAGAACCACTATCACCAGCAGAGCTTGTGCTAAGGATGCACCCCAAAGTGAACATCTCCTTCTGTGATATCCTCCAAATCTTTGTTACAGCTGTCCCTTTCAACAGCTTCTCTCTGAGGAGTGCTTCTTTTTTTCTGCTGCTTTTGGCACAGGATTTCTTTGGTTTTAATGCCTTGTAGGTATCCAAACTTGCCAGCAAGTAACATGGACATGAAAAGTACATTTATATGGGGCCTCTACTCTTCAAAAAAAGAAAGACACAGAGAATACTGCAGCATTACCTTTAAGCTTCATCTGCCTCACTGCAGCTAAGGATAATGGTACTATGAGGATACAGGGTCTTAATTGCAGATTTTTAAACATCCTTTGATAGTCCAACCGAGAGGGTAAGTAGCAGAGATGCCAGACTTTCAGTTTCACCATTCTCCTTTTCCTCGCTAGCTTTTCCTTCCCAGAAAGGAACGTCTTCCTCTCTAGCGTGACGGGCGCTTCTGTAACTACTGAGGGGTCACTTAATTTCCAGAGCTTTTCCCTTCACAGTCTGAGGGTGCTGCTCCAGACCCCACATCTGCTCAGCCTGTGGGTCTCGTTCCTTCTCCTGGTCTGCCTGGCAGCTGCCTGCTCCTTGACTGCAGAAATGAAGTAGGAGTGGAGAACGGCAATGCCTCCCGTAGCTTTTCAAGAGCTCGGAACGATTTGTCACTTGTGCAAATAAACATCTGACAGAAACATATGGCTAAGAATGAGCAATAGCCCCCTACGCTCGCTCACATGGGAGCTGGCAGGGCTGCTTGATGTACAGAAGAAGGAAGGAAGGGGAAATGAAGTTCTTTAAGACTAGGGAATTAAAATGTTCTCAAAAGTGATCTGTGCAAAATAGCTGCCAATTCCAACTGTTTGTGTATGGTGTTTCTGTCAGTGGTGAGGCCTGCGGCAGCAGTAGGCAGTGGGCGCTGGGTTGAGGTGGACGGGGGGGGTCCTGAAGGGTTCCTGAGGGGTTCCCGAGGGCTTCCCGAGGCCCAGGAGCCCCAGGGCAGAGCAGAGAGACCCGGCCCGAGCCAGCAGCTCTCACCAGAGAGCTCGAGGAGGGTACTCGGGCAGTGGGCATCGGCCCAGGAGGAGACCCAGGTACAGTTGCACTCGGGTGAAAGCCATCGCCAGGAGAAATGTGACGATGTGGAGGGAGCTGCCGCGTAAACGTGCGGCTGTCCAGGTCTCCGGCGGCAGGGAGTGCCCGGGCCTCTCCCTCTCTTGTGTGAGGTGCGAGCGGGCGGATGATCTGCTCGGGCTGGCGGCAGAGCTGGAGGAGGCAGCGGGAAGGCGGAGGAGTATCGGGGAGCGTGAGCGGGAGGTAGGTTGGCGGACCCACACCCGGCCATCCCTGAGGCAGAGGCAGCGGGTGGAGGCTCCGCAAGAAGAGGAGGCTCCCCTGCCCTCCTGCCACCGGGCAGGAGGGGACCGCAGAGCTGGAGGGAAACGGATACGGGTCCCTGCTCAGGAAGCAGGAAAATCCCCTCCCGGTCTCCCTCACCTTCCCAGTTGCCCCTACACGACAGGTCTGGGGCTCTGGAACTGGAGGACCAGGCCGATGACGATCAGGGTGTAGATGAAGCCCTGTCTAGGGAGGTGCCCGGGCTCAGTCAGGCAGCCCCACGCGTTCTCACAGCCTCCGAAAAAAGAAAAAGGAGAGTAATTGTCGTAGGCGACTCCCTTCTGAGGGGGACAGAGGGCCCAGTATGGACAGAGGGCCATTCTCGCTGGAGGTATAAAAAGGGATGTAAGCAGAAACGTAATTAATTTTACTCTAGATGTTAGATTTAGGCAGTCATGTGTGAGTGTGTTGACTTCGGCTATGAGCTAAGTTTAACACGTGAAGCACGTCTGTTTGATGATGGCCTCCTCTTTCCCCTTCCCCTCTCTGCTGTTGGATTCACCGCTGTCCTCTGTGCTGGGGAGATGTATGTAAGCCCTGCCTGGCAGTGACAGCACCGTGGCTTTACCTCCACAGCAGGCGTTAAGGCAAGATAGCTGTGATCCCCTCCCTGCCCATCCCCTGCATCCAGGCTGCTGTTGAACGTGGATTAGGAAGCAAGTGCATGAATCGGGCTCCGGCAAAGTATTTTCTTTGACAATGACGGAGACAGGCGTGTTGCAGGAAGAGGGAAATCAGTTTCCCTTTTCAGAGTATTCTAATGAATGGCAAACCATTTGTGCATGGTCTCGCTTCCGTGAGATGCTAAAGCTGGCCCAGAAGCCACAGCAGCAAGGACGCGGTGACAGCCCAGCCGCAGTGGCAAGGAGCTCGATGGCAGCTAATTTCCACGGCTCTGCCTGTGCTGAGCTCTGCCCAAGCTGCCAGGCTGCTCCTGGTAACCAGCCTCACTGACAGTCTGCTCACAAATCTCTGTGTTTTGGGGTCTGCAGCAGCAAAGTAGTTTTGAGGTTGTCAGTCTGTAAGCCCGCAACAGATCTATAGGTGAATGGACCACAGGCTTCATGGGTCTGTAGGCAATGACGCTCAGGAAATAACATGCTGCAGGCAGCACTATGCTTAGCTCTGCCTGTCAGCTTCAATTTTAGCTCTTTAATTTCCTGTGGCTGGAAATTATGGTGAAGGGCTGTGCTATCATTTAAAGACTCTGCCTTACACTACGTGGGTTTTTGGAATGGAAATTGTAATTTTTTTATATCCATCCTTAGGATCTTGATCTGCTGCTGCTCCTTGACTAAAGTCTTTAGAAACTCTCCTACATTAAAAATAGTGATTTTTATTAAGATTTTTTTGTTATATTCTAGGGGCTTTGAAGAGCTGAAGAAAATCACTTGCCACCTTCTAATCCAATAAATGTTGGGAGCCATTGTGTTTTACCTCTAAAATTCACTACTAAAGAAAAGAAATAGGAATTATGTTGGGCCTGTCATAGTTGATTGTACTGGACATCTGCGTGTAGCTATTTGGATGAGGTGTGTTTGCATTTGTTCTCTTTCTTCTTACTGTCTGCTAATCAATCCATTCGGTTATGTAAAATGGAGAAAGTGGAATCTTACATCTGTTGTGAAATGAAAGCCAGTGGCCAAAACACTGGATGGCTCTTTAGAGTGTTTTAAAGCCTACCCTGCTACCAGAAAGGGTAAAATGGATTTTGATGAGCCCTTGGTTTTCTCTGGAATTTTTATATGAATAACAACTACTTTGTCTTCACATCAAAAAAATCAGATCTCTTGACACTAAGCCATGCTGGATATGATTCACAAGCTTTTACTTCACTATGACTATTGTCGAATCCTGACCTGCACTTACCATTTGAATTTGAATTCTCCTAGCTGCGTCATGGTAGCAATCATCCCTTTGTCTTATGTAAGATCTTAGAAAAAGAGGGATATTCCAGTGTAATGAAAAAGCATTATTTTCAGTGATGACAAAGCCAGTAATAACACCCTTACCTAATCCTTTTATATACTTGGGAGGGTTTGCTGACAGTTACAACCTTTACTTGACTAGCTGTGTTCTGGGCAGGAGAAGATGAAAGTGAGAAATTGTCTTGTAAAAACACGTGGAAACACATTTCCCCAAGAGAAAATTTAAGGCAAAGAGGATTTTCAAAGTGTAAACAAAGGCATGAATCATTGCGAATGGGTGTTAAGCTTCATGACTGCTTTTTACTTCAATTTGCATAGCTGCACTTTCAGGCTGACTCTAGGTGACTAGATACAATCTTTCTAAACCCTGTATTTTCCCCTTGTAGATAAGGCTCCATATCAGAGCATTGCTGATCTAGTGTTTCATGAGGAAAAATATTTAGCAGTTGTGGTATAGCTGCCTACCACACTCTTGCTGTAGTAGTAATATTTGTGTTAATATATATTTTTGTACCAGTTTTATACAGGTTGGAATGAAGATCCTGCAGGATCAGGGCACTGACACAGAAGAGGTAGAAACTCTACGGACACCGAGCAGTTGATGTGTGCCGAATGCTTTCAACTACAAATATAAAAAATACAGAAGTAGGTACGTTCATTTAATGCTGCAGGACAGTAAGTACCTTTTCAAACAACTTTCTTTACAAAATGCTGAAAACCCTGCAGGCTGCAGAAAGCAGATGGTTTAGTAATTGACTCTGTCTCTCTGTTGCATTCAATCGTGAGATGCTGGACTCTGTATCCTTAACACTATCCTTTTCTCTGTTGCTGAACATCTTGACCTGCAGTCTGAAAAGCAGAGAGATAAAAGAAGCCTTGTGAAAAGCAGAAAAGAAATAGTTTTTCAGTGAAACAATTAGAATCAGTTTATTTTTCCCTGACATTTCACAAATTGTGATTTTAGAGCCCTGAATTTCTTGCCTCTTGTTCAGTTCTCTCTTGATGCAGCAGGATGAGGCTCACATGATGCAAACGGGGATGCTATCACAGGTATTTTCAGTGCATGTTTTTAAAAACAGTTATGAATAAAAATCCTTTACTATGGCCACTGATAGGAAGCACCCACATGCCCAATAATCCGTTAGATGTGGTGTGTTTGTGAGAAGTTGACGGGAGTAGGAGATATGGGGTGTTGACTGAGGCTGCCGACTGTAACTCTGGAAGCCTGGGCATGTTTGAGAGCCTGCCTACACTAGGACTGAGCGAAACCTCCTGCTGCAGGAGGGTCACACTCTTCAGGAGTGATCGAGCCTGAGTGAGTTACACAATGGTGTGCATTGATAACAGCTGCATGTTGCCCTCTGTGTGCTGAGCAAAGCTCCTGTGTTACAGAAAGTAAAAAATCCACTTCGGAAATATTGGAGAGGATTCCGTAGCAAATCTTAGATGCTGAGTCCCTGAGCCTGTGAAACCGAATGCTTTGCTACAGGTTTTAATCAACTCAGTGTTTATTCAGAAAGAGGCATAAATCCAGTGTCCCTAAAAACTAACCAAATTTTTGACTAGGACTCGAGGTCAAGTTTCAGTTAGCTCATACTTCTGGAAATGTCTCAGCGAGGGTTTGCACGTACATTCCCCCATGCACACAGTATTAATCATACTCCTGCCATCCCAGCAGGGTGCCAGAGTATCTCTGCGTTTCCCAAGCATAATTTTTTTTTTCTCTCTCTTCATATTCTCCAAGTCTACACTCTGTGGACTGACCCCCGCAGCTATACCTAACAAGTTTATCACCTTCCTTTCTATGGCATTTTCCTGAACACTGTGGATCTAGAACAGGCTGTAATGTAATACTTGGCAGACTCACACTCACTGTAAAACAAAACTTTGTTTACTCTTATTATTGGAAAAGCTTTTAAATGTGATGACCACTCAAGACTGACAAAGTAGAAGGCAAGCAGAACAGTATCTCATATCCGCTATTTAAAATCACCTATCTTCAAGTTATCCTGAATTTTTGCACTTGACAACTTTTGAAGTTTGAGGGCAAAATGCCTAGTACGTTGGCCCCCCAAATTATTTCTTCATCAGTAAATCTGAAGTGTTTACTTCTACCATATATATCTCGACACTCCTGCTAATACTGGTGACAGATACAGCCCATTGCTGAGTGTCTTGGAATGCCTTGTGCTAAGGTGATGAGATTAAAAGTGAAAAAAGGACATGGGCTGTAAGGAGCCTCTTCCCCTTCTTATCATGTGCTAAGAGCGATGCCACCTGCATCAGGTCACAGATGTCAGTGCAGATGGTGTGTCACCTTACGTAATCTGGCAGAGGCCATACAATAGTAGGACACTCCGTCTGGGTCAGGTTATACAACAGAGGATGCGTTTTGAGTCTGATGGCATGAACCAGCATCCAGACTGGGGCCTGTCCCCCCTATGTCCAATGTGAATTACAAGGATTGAGAGAAATTGGGACCTCTGGCAGTTAGAAGATTAAAATAATGAAGATCGCCAACGCAAGCAATCACAAGTAAATAAAGAACAAAACAATGCACAAAGAATGACAGTAAAAGGCGGTGGCAGTGGCACGTTCAGGACGAGGAGGTATTTAACCCCAGGCTGTGTAATGGTGCTGTGAAGCTCCCCGCTGCAGGCTGCTAGGGATGCTGATGCTTTAGACGGGGTCTCTGTAGCCAGGAAGACCACTTCTGAGCAGACTCCTTCTGTGTACTATCACTAACTAAAATGCGCTTAATCTATGTAAGGTAATTAGGCTATTATCAATACTAAATTACTCATGGAGAGGTGTGCTCATTTCTTACTAATGAACATCTTCACCCTTTTCTAGTGTTCTTATTTCCGATCGCTCTAAAGCCCATCTGCTCACCTACAGCTTTTTGTCATACTTCATGAAGCTGCTCCTTTCATTTCAGTTTGAAATGATTTCTAACGGTCTCACGTACCACATAACATACCAGGGTCCACTAAAGGAATTATGATTACATTAAGCCTCCGGGGCCATTTTTATTCTTGTGCGAAGGGGTTGGAAGTCAGCCTCTGTCGGGAATGTCAGGGAAGTCGCTCTGGACAACCTGAGGAGAATCAGAGGGCTGGCCGCGGATGTGTGAGCTGGGCCCCTCTTGGCCCAACCGGGACATCTGACTAGCCTCACAACCCCTTTTCCTTCCCGCTGCTGTCCCCTTCTCTTTTTATCAGCTTATGCTTTCTCAAAATTCCCAGCTCAGACCACCTGCAGGCGTTCGTACGGCTTTTCTCTCACACCGTCCTCCGGGGCTGAGGCCCCTCTCCCTCGGGTCCGCCCAAGAGCCGCCCTCCCCCTCCAGCAGGCTCCCTCTCCCCGCTCCGCCTGCCACCACCGGAGGCCATTTTCCCTCCCTCCCCGCCCCTTCTCGAAGCCCACAACCTTCCCCCC
>JANZLQ010000031.1:15252549-15297579 GCA_026212715.1 Elanus axillaris | reverse complement strand
CCCACACCCGCCCCCCCCGGCGCCGGGGGGGGGGGGGAAGAAAGGCAGGCGGGCTGGCGCTGCCCCCGGGCCGTGCCCCGCTCCCGCAAGCCCGGGGCTGCCGTGGCCGTGGCCGGCGGGGCGGGCGTCTCCCCCGGCGGCGGAGACCCGCACCTGACGGGGCCGCGGCGGGCGCTGCCATCTTGCGGCCGTTTGGCGGGAGCGGCCGTTACTTCGCAACCGTCCCCCGCCCGCCCCTCAGACGGGCACCGAGCTCCTCTGGTGTCGCGGCCATTTACCTTGTGGGCTCCAAAGAGAAAGCGCTGCCTAGGGACGCAGCTGCGGGAGAAAAAAAGATACCCCAGGCTTTTGCCAGGTTGTTTCCAGAATGAGGGAAGTATTTGCGAAATAGCGGCCGACACTGGGGTTTTCCTCTGAGAAATAAAAGGGGGAGTAAGGGAGAGTTCATGTATCTTGGGTCCCACCTCAGCATCCAGGAGGCAGAGCTGGAAGAGGGAACTACCTGTCGCTGCAGACTTCCCTTGCAAGCTTTTTTGTCTGCCTCTCTGTCATTTTCTCTGTCTCTGTTTGTGCCTATCTTGATGCCTTTTCCACATTTTATATGTACTTCTTTGTGAGTGACTGACTGCACTACTCTTTATCCTGATGTCCGTTCTTGTGTGTATCTGTCATAATATTATATGCAAATAGTCATCTGTATGCTGTAGAAACTTACCTTGATCTTGGGACATCCTTATAAGGCTGTGAAAAGATACATCGTTGTGTCTGTCCTGGCTTGAAAAGCTGATGCCGGCTCTTTCTGTCTGTGGGCATCTGTCTGTCTCTCATTTTGCAACAAGGCAGACAATGCTCTTAAGGAAACCATGTATACATATTCTGGTATCCCCCATAGCTTTTCCTGCTCTTAAAGGCAATTACTGGATCAATATTTCTGCATTGAGAGCATCACAGCAGGGGTGATCTTGCAGTGCTCCATTTTGTGATCTTAGCTATGCTTCATGTATCTTTTACAGACGGAACATGCCATAGGATACCCATATTGTAGCTCACAGCCCAAACGCTTGTATGGCATTATCTTCACATTAACAGGGAAATCACAAACAGAAGAGCTAGAGCTTGGGCAAGGTCTCAGAAACTGGACTTGATTTAATGCACATTATTATTAGCCTCACCTCACCTGTCAGTCACAGAGAGGTAGCAGACCTGCTGAATGCCTGCATCGCCGTATCTTTCAAGAGACGCTGTGAGACACTTGGGCAGGCGGGGTGGACTCTTCCCACTGAAAAGTGCAATCAGCAGGATCAGGATTCTTGTCATCTTGTGGGACAGCCTGTCTTGAGGGACTGGTGACTAGGGGAGTGACTTGCCAGTACATGGAAATTTTCAGCAGACAGAATAAACCTTTTTCTCCTCCCACTTCCATCCTGGTTATGTCTGCCTTGATATATGGAATTTGTATTGAAATTATGGGAAGGAAGAGTTCCTCCTGGGAACAAACATTTTCACACATCGAGCAAATTTCAAACTAACCTTTGCTGCTGCTGGCCATCACAGCTTCTCTCTCCTTCAAGGTTTTATTAATAGCCAAGTGTCAGAAGAGTGTGCGAAAGAGAAATGGAAGAAACTCAACAGTAGCATTACTTGTAAATTCTCCAGGGAAATATTATTCTTGTACACTTAGATGCTTCCTCTCGGAACTATTGTTTCTGCAACACACCAACTCGAATTTATTTTTTTTTAACAGTTGCTTCCTTTCAAATGTTGCTTATTCCCTCTGTCTCTCTATGTGTCTGCCTCGGTCCTTCGCTCATTCTACCTTGCAAGGCACCCAAATATGCAGGAAAAAAAATAGTGGGTTTTTTTCATTCATTGACAGGAAACATGAATTGTTCAAATGTTTATTGATTTAGAAATACATTCTTTTGGCAGTCACTAGGAAACCAGAGGTTGTAAAACCTCAGAAGAGCCAAATATGGGTACCCCCTACTAAGTCTTAAGTATATAAAAATTAAGTCTATACTTACTTAAGAATACATTTCAGGTAGTTAAAATTGGCTTCCCAGTTTGAAATGAGAACCTGCTCTGTGATGTTAACGTATGTTTCTCTGTAAGTTATCAACAGAAAAGAAAAAACTGGGAAACAGCCACACTGAATTGTGCCTGATGGCTTCTGAAGCTGTTTTATGACCAATAGAGATCAGACTTTAATCAATAAATCTGTCTCTGTTTTGACTGTAAGATGAAAAAAGTTTGCAGTGCCAAAGCTGAAAGGCACATTTTTTTCCACTATTCAACAATTTTTTTCTCCTCGTGTTCATTGGTGACAGAAAAGGAGTTTTGTAGAGATGCAATAGATTTCATAAATTAGTTCGCATTGGAGATATTGACGACTCCTGGACAACAAACCAGGCACATTCTGGTATCCCCTTTGTAGAAAATGCTTGCTTAATAAACACCAGTGTGGCATCACAAAAAGAGCAAACATAGTTGCATAGTTGTTTTGTTTCAGTCTGTGGACGGAAATGAGCCAAAAGAACTTCAGATAGGAGTTAGGATCTGATTGGTAAGCACTGCTGAGAGACAGCGGTATTTACCAGACTGCCAAGGAAGCAAAAAAAAAAATCTGATGCAGAGAATATTGCTTTTCGGATTGAAGCACAGTGTTCAGGCCATACATATGGCAGACTAGCTTACTTCTTGGGGATACACCATGCTGTTGCATACCCTCATTTTCTGTGCATTGCTCAGGCTTGTGGGTCATCCCCTTGATCTTCCCTCGCTTGTGAAAGATGCTAAGAGATTTTTAAAGAAATATATCCTACAGACATAAAGAAGCAAAATCTAGAAATTCCTCCTAGGAGGAGATGGACATAAATGCAGGAGTAGGGTAGCTGTATCCTGTGCCTGTGATCAACATGAGGTGTTGGAAAGGCAAAGTTTGCTGCTGCTGAGTTCATGAGCAGTGTAAATCTAGGAAGAATGTGGCTTCTTGTTTTTCCAGAGATCACCCTCAAGATGCAGATTTTTCCTTAACTGAAGGCAGCAAAACTGATTACTTTACTTTCAGAATTGCTGGTGTAGAAGCTAAGTAAAGGGATTTAGGGATGAAATTAATTCAGTGGTTGTTTTGTCTGAGACAGAATGATGAAAGAGAACGAATCCCTGATTTAAAGGCTCTGGAAATAGGGAATGCAAAGAGTCAGGGAAGCATGTGTTTTTTCTTTGTTGTTCACATCACTTTTTCAGACCAAGTATCTGATTGTATAAAAGTGTGCAGCCACCACAGTGCTAGAGTAAACATAAGCCTGAGTTTTGTAAATTGAAGGAAAAGCAGAGAAGACCCCTGTGCCAAACAGGCTCATCTGTTCAAGTTTGATATTAAAGGGCTGGTTTATGTGGGAAAATATGCCTTCCTTAGGTGGATTATGTCTTGTCAGGATCCCTCCCTACAGTTTTAAAACATACCTTTGGATGAATAGGCAATGGATGAAGACAGTAAGAAATTGGACAAGCTTCAGGAGTGGGATTTAGTCTCCAGTCTTACACCATTTTAGTGCCAACTCTCTGGGCCACCAGCTGCTGCTCTCGAAAGCTGCAAACCTACAGGTCCCATGCCCTGTTTGTGAATGGATGTCTTGGACAGCTGAGGAGACCTCATATAGCACAACAACTATGTTCAGGCAATTGTTTAGCTGTCCTTTGCTTTTTAATGAACTCTACTTCACCTTAATGAAACATAACAAATTATTGTTCTCTAATGAGAAGAAAAGGCACACCACTAAAGTTACATTTGATTTCTAGAATTTTGGTCTCTCATCAGCATGTGTTGCTGACTTGGCTATGTATCGTTTTCAGAGCACTGATTTTAAGATATGTTGACCGCTCAGTTGCCAATGAAGCCAACAGGAAGCCAAATACTTTGTATTTCTTATAGTGGGTTCTGAATTCATGTTGTTTCCCAATTATGCTTTAGAATTTAGATTACAAATTTGAGATTTAGTTTTACTACTAATGTGAATGTTTGAGGGGTTGGAATAGTGGAATAGCTTCAGATCTGTGGCTGGAGGAGCTGTCAGAAGAGACAGAGAATTCCTCAGGGAAACATGCTCAAGACTGTGTGTTCAGCATGCTAAAGCAGTTGTGAGGTGAGCCAGACTTCACAGGGTATCAGAACCAAGACCAAACTCCTGGAGTCAGTCTGGATCCAGGTGATATGTATGTGCAGACTGTAGCTGCTGACTGTGCATCTATAGAGGTTTGGTTTTGTTCGTAGTAGGCTTTGTCTGGTGTCTGGAATGCTCCCTTTGATGATATGAGAATTCCACAGACAGTGAGATGTTAAGAAAATAAAAGAACAGGAAGTCCGGAACCATAATTTCACAGGAAATTTGTACTTGGGTCACAAATATTTTATGTCCCATAAAAGGGAAAAGGAAAACAATTAGGATTTTCTCTTTACAATAGAACTAAATACTCACTGGGAAACATTATATGCTTACTTATTGCTTGTTATTGCTATTTTTGGTATTGCCTAGCAGAAATTAAGGGTACAGTTTCAAGGCTGGCTAGCTGTGTGTCACCACAGAGAAAGGGCAGGTCCTCCCTCCCACACACTGCTGCCCATTCCTTTAACAACTGGCTGAACAGGTGCTGATGGTGAAGCAAGGGTAGCAAGTACTAGTGCACTGCAGGAATAAAGGGGAGGACAGTGTTTCAGCAGAAGCCTGATAGTTCTGTTTAAGCTGGTTGTAAAACCCCAGGGTGAGAGTCCATCTCAGTAAGCACCATGCAAAAATCTTGCACAGGTTTTGAGCAGAGCTGTGGGTTTTGCTAGCTTTTGAATTCCTTTCTCTTTTAGTACTTGGCAATCCTTACGTGCCCAGTTTGTTACCTCAGACTATTTGGGACAGTGATGAATGTTCACTTGCCTCCCCGACTGAGAGACTTGATAAACAGCAGGACCATAAGAGCTGGGTCCCACTGCAACTGTTAAGTAAAGCACTTCATCTGTCCTGAGAACTGCAAATTCGCATCATAATGCTTAGTCTCTGCTTTCCAGTCACTTCATCTTGTTAGGAAATGTGAATGCATACCTTGGTTCATCATTTGTGTTAATATAAATATGCAGGACAAAGTGTCCTTAATTCTGAGTAGTGTTTTTGCAAGTCACCACAATAAAAATGGTAAGTGCTATGCACTGAGTCTGTTACCATAGAATAGCAAAATGCTGTCTATTCTTGTGCTGCAGTATTGCATTCACACTCTCACAGTCACTGCTCTGATTAATCTGCTTTCTATGATATGCTGGTTGTTTATCAGAAACGAGTGCCTCTTAGGAGACTCTTAGGAATGTTTTTGTTCTTGTGTTTCATTCTCTGAACAGGAGAATAAAAAATACATGCCAGGTAAACCTATGCTCCCCATTCCACATTGCATCTTTTCTCACTGCAGCTAATTTACAGGTTGTTAAGTGCTAGTGTGCTATGGTGTTTCAGGTCCAAATGTTTAAAATGGCCTTTAGATGTGCCCAGATTTTCTGCAAAATTGCAGCCTCTGAAACATCCTTTCATCCCTGGCATTTCTCTGATCTTGTTTTTATAACAGCTGCTGTCAATTTGCTTTACTTTGTGATCTGTGGCAGAGGGGGTCTGTAAATCCAGATTGTAATTACCTGAAACTGTGCTTGATTTTGCTCACAAAAAGAAGGCATCTTATTTTTTGATCCGACCTGGTGCATTTACCTTTGTTTCTTTTGCTTGCTTTGTTGTTTGTAAACTGTTCCAATGAGCTTATGCACTGTTACCAGGCACTGAGTTTTGTCCTTGAAAAATAAGCATTACAACCTTTCAAATGGGCTACAGCGAAGGGATAATTTTAAAGAAATTTTTAATAATAGCAAAGAGACAATGTTCTGTGTTTAAACACAAGGTACTATCAATGACGCTCCCAGTAGAAGGTGTTATTTTGTCTTTATTCTTCTGCAAAGATGGATCTTTTTAGAATTTATTACTGACAAATGCATAGAAGATTAACCTGTTTTCTTAATGGTAATTTATAATGATATTATAATCTGCTCTGTGCAGTGCTTTCTTACCCAGAAGAAACGAAAACAACTCTAGTATGAAGAAAACCTATTGCTGTGGGTGACATCTAGTTGCCTTCACTGATATTACACAGCCATTAATGGAAGTGTTCACCATTTCACTCTGTAGCATTCCCTCCTGAAAACTTTGTATGTGTTGGCCGGACAATTACTTTCTGGAAATACGCCATAGCCAAGGACAGAGGATAGTGCTCAGATTTTCAGTGTGCTTAGGCAAGGCCACTAAAGGTAATATTTACTGTTGTGACATCAAGAGTGTGAAGGTGTTGGAATATGTCTGTGCATCTGTCCCTTTCTTCTTTTTTGGACTAAAGCTGATTTTAGCGGGGGCAGTCACAGCATTGAGCATGTTTTGGAAATCCTCCATGGAGCAGTCTTTTCAGCACCACAGCTTAGTGTTAAAGTTCTTGCTATAGCCAGGAATAATAAAACAGCAGGATGCTGAAAGCTGAATGAAAACAACATCTAATTGCCTCTTTCTATGTTAAAAACTCCCCTCTTGGCTGATGTGCCTTGGAGGGAGGGATGTCCATCCACAGCTTGGCCAGGGCCTGCCAGGCATTCTGCAAAGACAGCTTGTTTGTCTTTGTCATATCCCTGGAGCAGGGGTTCTAAGCACGCCCTTTTCCAGCTAGGAAACAAATATGCAAAGCAATTTTTACTTATTTATTTTTAATGGACTCTTTCGACTTCCTTGAGGTCAGCACACAAAGCCAACACATTTATGCATTAGCATGACATGATCTAACCTCAGGTCCCCTTTAGGGCTCTTGGTTGATAACCTCAGAACCTGGAACATCCTCTCCTTCCCCATTCCATGTCTTCTGCTTATGGAGTCTAACAGCTAGCAGTTTCAGCTAATGACCATGTTAATGTCTAAAATACGGCTTTCCCCAAAGTGTCTGGAAACAATGTGGATGATTACTATGAGCAGAGAAGACAGTATATATGTGTTATTGCTTTGTAGTTGAGGAAAATGGTTGGAAATGAGTTAACACTGATGAATGTGCAGATAGCTGAACAGACAGAAACCTGGTAACCTATTTACCACGCAACCTGCGGTGTAGTTAGCTTTTTACCTGATTTGCTACTGTTGGGCCTGTGCTTGGGTGGGGAAAGAGGAGGATCCAAAGGCTCATGGATCTTTTCTTATATGTAATTTAATCAGGTGTGCTGATACTTTGATAACTCATTAGAGTTATTGGTTATTTTTCCTTTTCCACCCAAATGATAGTGCAAATTAATGGAACCTTTTAAAGGTCTTATTGACTGCAGTTTGTGTTTACCTTCTCCAGAAACTCTACCCTGTGTATACAGCAGACTGGCTGGAAGCACTATCTGACTATTCCTGGGTCAGGCTACAAATGATTTTCCGTAAGTTTGCTGAACAGGAAAGGATTAAACTATGAACAATGTAGAATGAGATGAGTAATAGGCTTGAAAGCCTTTGATCTAGACCACCAAGTTCAATCTAACACTGTTGCAGTTTTAAGCATAGTTGGGAAGGAATTTTTTTTTTAAGTCACAGGCGGATAGCTGTTCAAATGGAAAAAACATTGGGAATTAGCTGTCCTTTTGTAACGTCCTCCTAGAAATCATTTGCATCTGAGAATTATTTCTTAACCCAGATGAATTTAGTTGGGAATTTCAGGGAACCTCTGAGGAGGCAGGTCCCCACATTATGGAATTATTATCTCAATGTACTTGGGTGTGAACAGTCTCAGCAGACACAGTGTTAAGTTTGTTTTCGTTCCTCTGTTTGTCTTACTTAGGAAGAAGCCTACTGCTGGGAGACCTGAATTACTTCTACATCTGTTAGATAGGGGTTGGGTATTTCCATGTCCCTAACTTTGAATCTCATATCTCTATTTTTCTAGATAAATAAACATGTGCTATTGATTTTGATAATTACTGAACTTCCTGATGGCCTGAAAAGGATAAATGTGTCAGCTAAGAAGGTGTGTCCAGTATTGCCTGGTTTTAAGACCACAAGAAATCTTACCACCTTTATAGGAGAAGCAGGCATGCTCAGGTTATTGGTTAAGTAGCATTTTGTTTAAAAAATGTTTTGCAATTCAATCTGCTGTTGAACAGGCAGGGTTGGTGGAAGGATACTGGATCTTAGACATGCACATACCTTGTAAATTTAGGGTAAATAAAATAGATAGCTGCAGAGCTTAGTAAAAGAAAAAAGCAGGGGGGAAAGACTGTTGGTATTTCCAAATATTATTGGGGAATATTGAAACAAGACTTCATTTTTAGTTTGGACTTGTTCCATGATATAGTGCTGCTCAAAAGTAGTTCTGTATCGGCACACAGAATGCTTGCTACTGCAGATCACAGAAACAGAAATTATATTAATGGTTGGGAAGACAATACAATGTAGTTAGTTAATGAAAGAGCTTGATCTGTACAAAAAATTATTTTGAGCAGTTACACACATATATAGAAAGCAAGATTAATTTAGAGACCTTTGTCATTAAAGCAGATTTTTGTATGGTTTTGTGGGGGATTTAAGGGGGATTAAATGTTTGACATCACTTTGCCTGCACAGACTATGTTGAAGAGGTTACTGAGTGGGTGATGGAGAATTCAAAGATGCGCCTATGCTGAAAGAATGGAAGCAATGGATCAGACTGCAGCCTGGCCAAACGAATTGCTGTATCTACTACATTTCTAAAAGCAAGGTGCTTCTGGTTTGACAGCAGATGCCGCAGGGATGTAGAGCTGAAGGAATTTTTATGGCTTGCCAAAATATGAGGGGAACTCAGCGAGGACATCAGAACAGGGATGCCCCTGTCTTCTGTCTTCAGTGATGCCTTGCTTCATGTGCATCCTTTGTATGCTATGCTGTTTCTAAACAGTAAAACCACTAAGAGTAAGTCAGCAAGGTGGATTGGCTGATCAGGTGCATTTCTCTTTTGGAAGAGATGGTCCTGGTCATAAAACTTCTGTTCCTCACCTGCCTGTGGCCAACAGCAGTGGTACACGGTTCTCAAAGTCAGCATCACCATCTTCATCATCAGCAACAGTTCTCATTCTTAAGAAAGCATAACAGGTAAGCAATATACTTTCTCAGCCTATGTTCATCTGATAAACTTTATGCAGTCAGCAATGTTTCAATGCACCCTTTTTGTTCACTGTCTGTTTTGCCGGTTTCTGGATTTGTAGTTTGTATAGTATTGATAGGGTGTTCCTAAAACAGAAATGGTGAACTGTTAATTCATTTTGCATAACCAGACATTTCATACTGTGATTTCATGAATGCTTCGTATATATGCAGGTATGTATACACACAGAGCTCTTTTAACTTGTGTGATACCAGGCTAATACTGTGATATCAGGCTACTGTTGTGATGTACCAAGTATCCTTGCCCTCTCATTCCCATTAAAAGAAGCAGAAATGTCTTCCAAAGTTCTATGCCAATGTTATAAAATGACTTCCTTTAACTAAATAGCAGAGTAGCTACACTGTCAGGATACAGAAGACATTTTTATGGCACTAAATGAGGTGAATTGTTCTTTATTTGTAGTGATGACAGATTGTGTTCCCTTTCTGGAATATACTTATGCTTTTAGACATTGAAGATTGTCTCTGTTCTTAGTCTTTCCAATCAAGTGGCTGATTTAAAATGAATAATGATACAAAGGTTTTTACCTGTAAATTTCTGTGCAGAGTGTTAGTGCTTTTTTCCACAAATGCAATTTCACATCTGCCATGTGAGGTTTTTGAATCTGTTTCCGGATTAATCTAGTAGTATGTGAACAGACCAATGACTGCCAGTGATAATCCAAGCAAAATCTCTCTTTGTTGGGAGGTAGGAGAAATTGTAATAAGTAGCTCCATTGAAGGAAGTAGAACGGATACAACTGTTACATTTTTCTATGTACTTGACCCCCTATTAAAATGAGCAGGGGACCTGATAGTTTATTCATATAATATCACACATTGAGGAAAAGTAACAGAAGTGGACTCCTCTGATGTGTTTGAGCTGGTTTTTTTCCAAGTTACATGCTCCGTAGCAGGTGTACAGCTGTTTACCTTCTGTATCACTTCTTAGGTGAGAATCCAGCAATAACATATCTCTGAATCCCTACATGTCTTAATAAAATCACATTTAAGCAATGCAAAGCAACAGAATATATCCCAGTGACACAATGGAGGTGCCTGGAGATGCTATATCACTCAGTACTTCTGGATTTTAATTTAAGGTCATAGGTTCAAGTTTGGTCTAAGCCAAAAGCTCATTAAAAGAATGGCTATTCAGCAGACTGTTTCAAACTGACAGTTTTGGAGTGAGTGCTGGTGCACGTTTATTTGTAATAACAAAACAAAATAAACAGAAATAGCCCTAATATCAACATAAGCTCTAAACTGGTGCTTTACTAGACTCAGGAAGCAGTTAAGAATCAAATGGAAACAGAACAAAATATCTTGTTGCAGTACTTGTAAGGAAGGTCTATTTTAAACTTGGTTGATACACTTTTGTCAGTGGTGAAAGGGAAGAATATGCTACTGTTGTTTGCATTTATCCTGTTCTGCAATAGCTGAGAGGAGTTGCTCCATCACTGACATAAAACATCACGAAGCAGCAGAGAAGCCTGGTGGTAGGAGACAGCATATTTTTTTGGCGTCCTGCTGGACATCCTTTGCTGACCTCTTTCCACAGAACAGCAGTAACAATATTATCACAGTGTCCTCTCCATCTTCACAGATCTTTACTAATACATAGAAATGGATCCACACTACAGTCCTGTGAGACAGACAGAAGTATGTTAACCGAAAGGAAGACTAGGAACAAGGAGGAATGCCAGGACTGTATTCTCAGCTGATGCTGTCTGGTGTAGCAGTTTTCTTTACACAAGGCAATGCTTTGGCCTTCCATGTCTTCATTTCCTAGGTCCTAGTGATTTGGAACTGGGAAGAAGACTGCAAAATTGGAGCCATAGAAGATCCCAAAGCTTAACAGCTGCAAATCAGCTTTTCTGTGGAAAGGATCCAAATACATTTAATTTCTCTTTGTTTGATTCTCTAGTTTTGTTCTAAAGGCAGCATTATCCTCCAGTACATTGCAACAGGGTCCGACTTTCCACCAGCCTCTTTTTCTTTCTGGGGAAAAACCTTTCAGCCAGCACTAGGGTTATTAGGGACACAGCTGACAGATGGCCTTGGTTAAATGGGTGGCCTTTTAAAAAGAATCCCATGTGAAAATGTTACTTAACCTACAAGTTCCACTGTTTTAATAGAGTAACCCAATTCTCCCTCCAAAGCTATTTGTCTGCATTCTCTTGTAAAGAAGATTTTAAAGCATTATCCAAAAGTACATGAGAAAGAGATTATTCTCATGGTCCATTTCCAACAGCAAAGAAAAAAAAACATTTGACTGTCAAAATATTAGGCTTTTTGACAGTACATGTTGCTGATGTTACTGAACACTTAGAAATGCATTTTTATGTGAGAGAGAACTGTACAATTTTGATTGTTACATTTATCTGGGGGGCTTCAAGATTTGATAAATGTGTTAAAATGTTTAAGAGATCACACTGCTGTATAACCCCACAGACTCTCCTGGGAATAAGATTTCTGTAGCTTCTACCTTTTGGGTACCTATGTGTTGGTAGTAGCTAGAGTGTCTTGGGGACCTAGCACTGGAAATAAGTTTATAGTCATGAAATCTAGGGTATTCTTTTCATGAAAAGGGTCCTTCATAGTATTCTTTTCATAAACTTACCTAGTTTCATTTTGAATATGAAGAGAATTTTTTTTCCCCCACTACCCCCAAACTGTAGCAATAAAGGAAGTATGGTATCTTGGACACTAAATTAGTGTGACTGAAACCAAAACCTCTCCTAACTATCCTTCCTAAGACATGAGTTTCAGATTTTTCAAAATCTGTCATGATGAGGATAGTGCTGGAAATGTATTAATATCTTCCTGAATACCCAGAGTGCTTCAGCCTTCCTCCAGTCTCCCACCAAGAACTTTTACCATATCATTAGTTATGCAGGGCATTAAAACAGAAGAACAGCCATGCAGGATCTTACCAAAGGTCCATGAACTGTAGTGATGTGTTTCCAACGAGGACTGTAAGCACAAATTTGGAAGAATAAGGACAGGGCAAACAAATCAGGTATTTCCCCCTAATACTCCCACCTGTATCCAGTCACCAAATTTCCCTCACAGACTTCCTGTGTTGGATGTAATTTCTGCAGACTTAGTGACCTTCAGTGGATTTCTTTTCCATGAACTTGGAATTGGAAATTCCTCCCTGAACCAGCATAAACTTTTAACAACCTGGTAAGTTAAAGACAACCAGATGGGATACTAACCACATCAATCCCATGAAATGCCACTTGTTATGGAACTACACTAATGGCATTATGTGGTTAAATGCTTTAACCAAAACCAATCCAAGTACCCTTGAGCAGACCTTTGACCTTTCATTCGCTATTAGATACTTAAGGTTAGATAGCAGCAGCTAAATTTGTCTTTAAAAGCCTGCCACGTATTTGTCCATGTTAAAGAATTCTTAAGTAGTTGCTTTGGTTTTGTAGGCAGTGACTAACTGCTCTTTGAGAGCTCTGTCCGATACCAAGGCATTGATCCATGAGTCCATATAACAGTATTAGGCAATGAAGTGTCCAAAGGGTATATCTCAATTTTTTCATCCAAAGAGCTAGTGCTTCCATTAACTTCCTATATAAGTACCAGCAGGGGTGTCTTTCCTATGTGATCTGAAACACTTCAAGTGCTTTTTATGACCTGTGTCAGAATTTAATTATAGATTACCATTTCATTTGCATAATATAAAATGTTGCCTGGAATACAGTTGTGGAAAGCAGAGCTATTATAATTGGAAGCAGTAATTTCTTAAGCATGTGCCTCACTGAGACCAACAAACTCTTATTTATCATTGTCCACATCTATGCCAATACCAAGCCATCTGTCAGGGTTCCTTTTATTACTACGACAGGTAAGGAGAGATTTCCTTTCCTTAGGTGCACATATCTGCTGATACATGCATCTGCTGATGATTTCACAAAAATTTCTTCACTGAAGTGGTTGTCAAGCATTGGAACAGGCTGCCCAGGGAAGCGGTGTGGTTACCATCCCTGGAGGTATTTGAAAGGTGTGTAGTTGTGGTGCTTAGGGACATGGCTCAGTGGTAGACTTGGCAGTGTTAGGTTAGTGGTTGGACTTGATGATCTGAAAGGTCTTTTCCAACCTAAATGGTTCTGTGATTCTGTGTGGACTTTCATCTCAAACACCACAGCCTGACATCTGCCATACAATGAATGTGTAGAATCAATGACTGCATTTAGAGTCCTAGATTATGGTGTGCTGGCCAAAGCTGCGTGATAAAGAGACCAGGGTGCCAGGCCACCAAAATGTAATCTGTGTCTTTGCTGTGCTTCTATGAGAATTAAAAATATATCTTGAGTGACCTCAGGAAGCTTTTCTGAGACCTAGGCTAGTTACATCTGTCTCTTCTGCCTTTTAATGGAATTGGCACCATGGGAAGAAGCACTCAAGAAAACATCTGCTGATGGTTTCACAATGCTGTAGTGCTGATCAATAGTTAGATATGGGTCTAGGATTTCTTGGGAGTAAACAAATACATGTGACTCCCTTTGAATCATCAGTTAAATAACTGTAATGCTGTAGTGAGGACAATCTAATACCATAACTCCTAGCCAAGGAGCAACATCTGGAGTCCAGATGCTGATGTTAAAGCTTTGGGTGGGGGGAGGAGTCAAGAAGGAGAAAAAATGTGAAGCAGAAGTGTATTATTTTTAATTATTTTAGAAATTTTTATGGAATTTTTCTAAGTTTTGGAACATTTAAAAACACAATGTTACCGGTGTCCATGAATTTAATTCCAAGTACCATGAGCACATATCTCTGCATGTAAGCCTACTTTTCTTTACAATAAAAAATACATTCTGGCAAAGGAAGGTATTGAAGAAGAGATGTGGCATGTTTGTAAAAAGGCTATTCTGACCCATGCAAGATCTTGCCTAGCTTGAACAACCACTTTTGATAGCAGCTAGAAATAATTATAGATACACCACCATTTGTATACAAAACAAGAGCTTGAAGAGGCTGTTCAAGTAAGTGGAGGCAAAAGATGCTTTTCATATAGGCAGCATTTCTGTTCATTTTGTCCTCATTCAGGAAAACAGGAGTATTAAAATCCCATAACATCTCTTCTCAGTGGCTCATTAAGAAAAAAATTCCTGCCCTGGTGGCTTATGTTTTGCCTCTCATGACTAAGGAAAGTCTTTCTCAGTCACAGATCTGCTTCTAGTAAGAAGGTGTAATAGAAGTATCATAGCTTTAGCCTGCTTCTTCCAGGGAAATAATCGGAGCATCAAACAGATATTTTCCTTGGCATATCCAACGACAAATACCCTAATGCTTCTAAATTGTATTAGCTGTGCCATGGCATTCTGAACATAATTCATCATTTTCTCTTATACTGATTCCCAAGCAGCAGAATTTCCTTGTATACCTATTGTAGAGCATTGCCGGTGTTCAGTTCTACTGCCCATTCTACTCTGGTACAAGCTTTCTCTGTGATGATTTTAATTCTCTGAAGCATGGGGTTTCATTTTAGCATCCACATAATTTTCATACTTAGGAAACGAAAGTCTGCATTTGAAATGCCTGATAGGCATTTTGATTGCTCTGATAATTTGGTTCAGACAACACTGCCAGAGACATTCAAGAATACCGAGGTAAATTAACTCATTCAAGCCCAACAGTTCTGAATAGCCCAGGAGCCACCTCAGCATTCCTGTAACAGCATTTTAAAAAGTAATTTCTTCGGCTTCATTTTTAAGAAAAAAGGGGAGAAAGGAGAAAAAAAAAAGTAAATACAGGTGCATACCTTATCCTAAGGTATTCCATACCTTGTCTTAAGCAGTGTTTGACTACAGGGCAAATCTTCAGAACAGATTTCTATCATGCAATCTAAAGTAATAATTAGAGTTGCTGGCAGCAAAGTCCCAGAGAATCACAGAAGGCATTAAAGAAATTATGTCTAGGGAGAGTCCTTTGCCTGTGGCAAGGCAGCTGTATTTAAGCCATTTCTACAGATGTATGTCTAACCTATTCTTAAATAGCCCAAGTGAGAGGACTCTCAAAACCCACCCAAGCAATATGTTCACATTTCACTGTTCTTGCCATAAGAAAGGTGTTCCTAATGTGTACCATAGACCTTCCCTGTTGCCACTGCTTATCCTACTGGGGAGTGGACACGGAGCACAGAGCCCTGTAAAAGTTCATGATGTGTTCTGAAGACTGTGATGTGTTCTTTCAGTCTTCTTCCTCTAAATTAAACCAGTCTTCTTCCTCTAAATTAAACCACACAGGTTCTTACTATCTTCCCATGCCTTTCCTGAAATGGGGGCCCAAAGCTAGGCAGAATTCTGCAGCTAAGGTATGGCTAGTTCTGTTATTACTTGGGGCCAGACGCTTAAAGCAGAACGTGCAAGGAGGGGTGGAAACTTAAGGAGACACCGTAGCATTTTCCTTATAGCAGAACCAAATAGTGTAATGGATAAGCCTGTGTACCCCAGCTACCAGATCTGACTGTAGATCTTGTCTGTGTTTCAAGCCAATACCTTTGTGACATGGGCATGTACCAGACCCCTCTGCTGTCTGTGCCATTGTTTCTGTTTATAGGAAAAATGGAAAAGGAGTCTGCATTGTGATGGGCATCTGCTTTTCATTTTAAATGCAGGCCCAGCACATGAGATTTCCATCTGGAGAACTCAAGTCCATTCTTAGGCATGTGAATTTCCCAGTGGCGTTTGGGATGTTGTGCAGTATGTTGTGTGAAGGGAAGAAAGTTGGGAACAGTCACCAGAAAGAAGCACAGGATTCATGGCATACTGCTTTAAGCACAGCTTCATCTGTGTTGCCTTGGTGCTACACAGAAGCTGTTATGTATGGCATGGAGAAAAATGCAGAGACGGGACTCTTGATGCAAAGAAATGCTGCATGTCTGAGCAGCAAATAAGGGGATGAGCTAACAAATAACTTGGCCAAGTCTGAGTGATGTTTAAGAGGATCTTAAAAAACAAGTCCCTGGATCCAGGACCATCAGTTTCTTAGTCCATTCTCATATCGACTCATTTGAGCTCCTAGGAAAAAAAAAAAAGATTTATAATAAAAAGTATAATTGTCTCTGTAGTATGGATAATGGATGAAGTGCTTTAAAGCCATGGATACATGGTGTTATTTCCAAGTCTGAAAGTCTGAGGTGCAAGTTGTTATGTGTATAGTAACATTCTTTCAAACAGCTATAATCTTTTATATAATGATAGATACAATGTCCGAGGGGAACAGAAGAAGAGCTAGATACTCTTCCTGGGACTTTTTATATAGAATTGGTGTTCCTCATGGACCTGGGCACCCTCATACCCGATTTCTCTAACTTTTCCAATATATCTTTCTCCAACTTTATTAGCACAATTGTTTCCCTTATCATACCAGATTCAACTAGTCCCTACGTCATTTAACTAGCCTTCTGAATATGGAAAAAAAAGTGTCTTACATTTTTAAATTTTTTTTTAAACATAGCAAACGAGAAATTAAAATGAGGAAACTTGACAGCACGAAAGTACGGCCACTGAAATCTGAGCAGCTTCTTCACATAGAGGACCATGACTTCGCACTGAGACCTGGATTTGGAGGTAAACAGCACATGCCTGCGCTGTGCTGGTTAATAATTTATCCTCTCTCTGGAAGTTCAGTTAAACTCTGTCTAACAGTGTCACTTAAAATTGAATGACAGACTTAATTGCAGCTCACCTGTTTTGTTGTACTCCAGGAAAAAAAGAAATCTAGAAATACTTGAAGGCAAGGAACTTTTTTGTGTTTAGCATATCAATAGGAGAAACTGTTCAAATTGTCTCCTTTTCAGAACTATCTAAAAAAATATTATTAGAATAAGATTCTGTAAGAGCAGTGATTAAAGTATTGCAGTAAACGGCATAGTCTAGTAGCAATTAGCAAACTACTTAGTCATCAAATTTATTTTGAGAGATTGAAATGAACCATCAATTCCTAAATCTGTTTGCTCTGTACAAAATTAAAAAACTACCCACAGCCTTCAGTTTATTACCATGTTGTTTCTGTGTTGTTGGGCACTATGATGATTATTTCTTCTTTTAAGTAAATTGCATGTGGATAAAGGGAGTATTCGATGGGATGTTCACAGTTTGGATTCAATTTTGACTCTCTTTCATGAAAGGTAAAAGGAGAAAGCTGCCCCGCTAATAAGCTTTGTCTGAGCCTTTGAGTCACCAGTTCCATGTTCATGATTCATGAAAATAGACTGAACTGCTCTGGATTATGAATCCAAATAAAATATATGAGGACCAATAATCTGCTGTGTAAAAGAACATAAATCTGGGAGGCTAATTGAAGTCTGTGGAGCTATTCTTGTTGACACCAACTGCTGGGACCTGAGGCCTGGCAAGCATACTAGGTGGGAGACCTGGGGTAAGAAGAGCCTCTCTGGATGCACTGGGAGAATGTGAATACATTTCTTGTTATCCTAGAAATTCTGTCCTGTCAGAGAGCAAAAATCTTGCCTGATTTTGAACAAGAGATGCATCTCTTTCTTGACAACAAAAGCTAGGATTACCTCTTGCCTAATACCTTTCTAGTCTAATATCTTTTAGTCTGGACATCTTCTTGTTACCACCTGATTTGCCACATAAAGTATTTAAATTTTTAAGCATGTAATCTCAGAAAGGAAATAGTATTTCCATGAAAGCGAACAACAGTTTGGGATGTACTTGATCACTGGATCATCCTATAAAGCAATACTTATGATGTCCATAAAAGCAGCTTTCAGAATATACTCTGTGATCTGGCAGTTGTAATTTTCCACACGCAGGAAGGATTTTCTTGCACCCAGCAAATCTGTACCAGGTTTTTCCCCTTCTCCTATTATTTTCAAATGACTAGTCATAGAGCCCATTCAATTCCTGTTGAAGCCAGCTGTAGTTTTTCCACTGACTTCATTGCACAGGCCTCTCAGTAATCACATTGCCATGGATATGATTTCAGCTGTAGTCCTGTCTTTCAGAAATAGCTTTCATCAGAAGAGTGCATCAGCCTTGCTTCTCTTCTGTCATTCACACACCATAGTGGCACAGGAAGCACTTTTTTTCAGTCGCATCCAATAATTCACACACTTCCAAATTTTCAGAACTCTCTTAATAAATATGTGGATTACTTATGCATGAAGTTCTCTGAGACTACAACATAGATCCATTAACATTTTTACAGCACACAGTGAAAAAAGTCTTAGCAAAATGAATGCTGATCCCAAATTTACAGTCCCATTTTTCCTATCTTACCATTGGTTTCTGTGATGTTGAAGTAGTAGAGAATGGTTTGTTTTTTCGCAAGAGGTAGGTTAATAAGGCAGCAGCAGAGAGTTAGTACACAAATGTGACCTCATCAGAGGACAAAACTCACCAACTGAAACATGAATCTGAATAACATATCCAGAATTATTGTATGATAGCAGAGACAGAGTATGGGTTTTTCTGAAGAATGCTGATGATTAAGTGTGCAGCAGAAGGAAACTTAACTAGACAAGAAGGTGAAATTAGAGATACCATTGCTACAGACATTGCCACAGTAGTCATAACATAACCTGAACTGCATAAATACTTATAATAGTGGCTTTATGTCTTTAAAGCAAGTGAAATTTTGGGTTTGTTTTTATCAAATCTAATGAAGCATTTCAGTACTGTGATTCATGAAGGGCTTGCATCTGTCACATGCCACAGTCCATGATTTATTCAACTCGGCACAATACATCAATTCACAATACTGATGCGAGAAAAAAGAACCAGGTCAAAACAGCTGGGTGAAAACCAAGCATTTTTAAATTTTCTTTACCTTTAGAAGAGGGACAATATTTTGCCTTCTATACTCCATTGCAATTTTCTGGGTATGTCGGGGAGTTGGAATGATAGATTTTGCTAATCTGGCTTTCCTGTGCCCCTTTCCCTGAGAAGGTCAATCATCCTTTGCACCAGTTTGGGAGAAAAAGTAGCCAGAAAATTCATTCTGTGTTGAACCTGCTGGAGATCCCTCAGTTCAGGGAACTCCTAAATCTAAAGCTGGCTTGTTTGATTTCATTTGGCCCCATACATACAAAGTAAATGAGGCAGACTACAGGACCCAGAGTTTTTGGTATTTGTAATTAAGTAGCAAAGGAAAAAACAGAGGAAGCACATGCTGAATTTGATTTGTAAACTGAGCAAACATGCACAGGAAAAAACCTGGGGGAAACAAACATAGAACTGTTGGATACTGATGCTGCCAGCTGCAGTGTTAACTGGAAATAATTGTGACTTTGCTCACATGACTGGTTGCTTTCTCACAGAAGTATATCATTGCTCTGGGGAGGTAAGAGATCCTTTTTTTGACCAAACGGACACAACTTTGCTGTCATTTGTGTGAGTGTATTTTGGCATTCTTCTGTTGATTGCAATGCCATTCCAGCTGCACAGTCAGAATTTGACTGACTGTTGATTTTAAAATTTAGTCCTGACATTGTCCATTTATTAACAGATTAGAGATCAAAGTCTGAGAAGCATACTGTGTCAAGATAGAAGCAAAACCAGCAAGCTGCTAGCAAGCTGTTTCTACATTTTTGCTATAGAAATGTTACTTTGTCTGCAGTTCATTATACAGTGAGGTTGAGTGAAGCAAACCAGTAATTCAGTACACCCAAATGTTCTTTAAAAAACTAAACTTACATTGTTACATTGCACTTATTCCCTAAGACAGGCTCTTGGGTTGTTGTTTGATGAGGTGCAGGGGGTTGTTTGGGTTTTTTCCTTTCCTCTATATTTTTTTGTATTGTTGTTGCCTTCCATATAATGTCATGGTCTTCTTTTGTTTGGAAGTCTCCAATAGATGGACCCCTGCTGATGCAAACAGATGTGGACCAGCACAGTGATTTGCGTAGTTCCACTAGACATTAGACTGGGAGGATGGATGTTTCCTTTGCTCAGACAGCTTTACTAACTCCATCAGTGAATATTGTAGCAATTATCTTTAGTCCTTGCTGCTTCCAGAAGCACTGATAAAGGCCAGGAGATGGGTATGCGAGGGGGCCTGCAATGGTATATATAATAATGCTTGCCAGTTCTGGCAAGGCTGTCTGTCTGCATAGGTCCTACCAAAGGAAATGTCAGTACACTCAGTCAGATCTTTTCATGACTTATATATCTTCATACTATTATGGCCTAATGTACTTCAAATGATTTTTCAGCAGCCTGATAAACTGATAATCTGTGTGATGATAGCTTAAGTTCAGACTGGAAAAAAAGTAAGAAATTAAATTATGTTGCCAGCATTTCTTGGAATGGTCACCCCCATGTTTTGAACTCAGTGAGAAAGGGTGAGCACAGGCCAATATCAGACAATGAACAGAGACTTCTAGCAGCTCAGAGGGGCCATGATGCAGGCTGCCTTAGCAGCCAGAACTTTGGATGTTGAGAGAGGTGTTAAAGCAAATCTTTAGAAATGCTTTAAAGTTACTTTCTTTTCTACTGCACATCTATTTATCTATATCCTATTATTTTCTGAACTCTCTTATGTCAGAATACTGGTGTGCACCCTTGGTTTCCTGAGTTCTGCCTCCACTTACTAAAAATTAACATTGCCATTAAAAAGATCATGACTAGCCTATAGAGGAGGTAATTCTTTTATTCCTCGGTGCCTTGGTTTTCCTGACAGTAAAACCCTTCCACGCACTCTCTGAACTATTTTGCAGTCTAAAGATTATGGAACTACATGATCATTGTCACTTGTGTACATGCAAGTTCTCACTGTGTATATATATATATATATTGAAGCTTGACAACTTTAATTTTCTTTTACATTGTATTTTAAGGACCTGTCATTTCCTATGCTAACACTGTATTAGTTAAAGAAGTTTTAAATTTGGTTATCTCTGCAGTATCAACTAATATAGAGAATAATAATATTAGCAAGTATTAGTAATGATGGAAAAGAATTTATTAGCATTTAGCTGGTCAAGAGGTAACAGTCTTTCCAGATAATTTGCATCCTATTCTGCAATTAAGCATGATCTTAATTCCAAATTTTCAGAGGATCAGAAATCCCATTAGCTCACTCCCCCTTATGTTTTCTCCCTCCTCAAGCTAAATCAGTAGCATTTAAATTCATTTGAAGGTAAAAGGTGGGAGGAAAGGAAAGAAAATAGGGCCCAATGAATGTTCAGAAAATGCTGCAATTCTAATAGCTCTTTGCCACCAGGTTGTTTTCTTTTCTGCACAACAGCCCTACGTGAAAAGTCAGAAATATCTTCTCACCTTGGTGGACAAGACTCACTCCGAAGAAAGTGGAATGGCTTTTTCTCATGTGTTACTGGAAGGAATAGCTGGGGTCCAGAGCAAGAGGGAAATATTTTGGTAATTTGCAAGACTTGTAATAGGATCCTTCTTCTGGATTTTTTTCTCTTACATTGCTAATTCTTCCAAGAGTTGGCTACTGCTAATATCAGTCCACCTTAATTTCTCACATAAATATGAAGGAAACAGAACAGTAACAAGAAGAAAATAACATTGCCAGAAACTCTCCCGTTTCAGTCATTGCCAGAGGAAAGTAAATACATCCGCATAGCTTCAGTTCCCTGGGGCTTGTTTACATTTCTATCTGGTTTTCTTCCCCTGCAGGCCCACAAGACTTTCTTAGAAGATAGTACTCCTGTAGACCTTAATCATTCCCTGGTTTCTGTCTCCTATGGGGAGATTTCTGGAGACCTAGCTTTTTTCCAGCATACGCTGTTACAACGCCAACTGGGATACAGTGGCTGGTTTCTAAATTCAACATTTATCTTATGGAATTTCAGGTGCAGTCCGCTGTGTGTTCAAAGGTTTGACTATTAAAAAAATACTGCAGAATTCACTACCAGTCATAATTACTGCAGAAATTGATCCTAAAACGCTAAAAGGATATCCTTTTTACGTAATATCCCTTCTAAAAAGCGTATTATAGAATTTGCCTGCGGTACTATCTATTAAAAAAAAATTCCATGCTCATCAAGAAATTCTTTTGCTATGTTTAAACCTTTAAAATAAAAGAGTGGAAATGGTTGTGTGAAGATAAACCCATCTGAAAACATTGTGAAAATCACTAATCCCTCTAAAATAATGATTTGTAGCAATGCTCCAGAAGCAACTGAAGCTGCTCAATTTAATAACAAAATCTCCTCTGCCATCCCCAGTTTTGTCAAACTGGGAAATAAAAAACACAGCTTTGCTCTGGTTACTTTTTTTCAAAGTGAATTTCATGACGTTGCCTGATGGTCTGCCAGAGCTTGAAATTCGTAATATACTAGGGAGAAAGCTGTGGTGCAGACATAAAGGTAGACAAACCACTGTTCTGGCTGGTTTAGGATCCTTTCCAATGCTTATTGAAACACTCTTTTTAAAAAACATCCAATTGTGGTAAAACAAATCCAAGTGATGAAGAAATTGCTGTTCTCAGCAACCTGTTCCCAATAGTTAATTATTACTGTTTCTAGTGGAGTTAGTTTTTAATCACAGGAATAAATGTTCCCAGAAAACTACAAAGCTCAGAAGGCCTAGACCAGAGTAATGCCAATATGTATCTTATGGGAGGGGTGGTGTTAGTGGCAACTATATAAAAATGCTTCAGATTAGAAAAGTGAACTGCACACTGGAGAGACTGGGGTTGCATATATGTGCAGTGTTTAGTGTCTTTATCATCTACTTATTTTTGTTGCCAAAGTAGAGTCAAAACAGTAAGAAAATACTTGCAGCTGCTATGGTCTGTCTATAATAGGTCAGGACAGGGGTTAGGGGATGTGGTTTAATAATTGTCTGCAGTGAATGCTAGACTGAACAGTATTTTCTCATTAAGCAGCACAAGTACGGTCTTTGGCCTTTCCCCAGACAGAGAACAGGAGTCTCTTTTTAAGGAGTCTGTTTCACAGTTCTAGCATTTCTACCTAATCAGGAACAATTTCATTGTAACAGTTCCCTTTTTATTTAATTCACTTTAGAACCATCCACTATTGTTTCTCCTGGCCATAGCTTTTGATCTCTTTTATGCTATTCAGTGTCCCCACTGGCTTGGTTTTATAACAGTTCCCAATTTAGTGCAAGCTGTTCTTCCAAAGAATCAAATACCTCTGTGTGTAATTTATGTATAACTGGCATTTCAGTTTGTGTGCATGTAACCAACGTAATCATAAGCTGCCCCTAATTTCTAGTTCTGTGATCAGTTCCTTTGTATCTGCCTGGATGCAGTGAATTATTGAATGAAATTGTGTCCACACTGGAACAGTGCTTGTTGGGGTAGGAAATTGTAATTTTTACAAGTCCCAAGAAAGTCTTAGGACTGCCATCATCACACTTTGAGCAGCTATCACTAAGAAAACCTTTTCCTCACTATACATGATATATGGCTTAGAAAGCCAGTCATCCTGTTCAGTGATATGAGTTGTGGATAGCTCCTTGCCTGTTTGAAGAATGTTGATGGTAGATGTTTAACTTTATTCGCTTTAGATTTGTCCTTGACTCAGAAACTGGTAAAGCTATTGTTTTATGTAGAGAGCTGCTCCCCTCTCCTCCCCTTCCACCCACATAATTATATATAAATAGGACTAAACCCACTGTTTTTAACATGCTAGTCAAGCAAATCATCCCTCAAAGTTTTAGTAGTAGCAGTTAAGATTAAATGTACGCCCAGATACAAGCACTCCCAATGTATCCTACTGTGCGCCTCTGCCACAGTCCCAGGGTAAGAGTTTGGACGCACCTGCAATATCAAGAAGTTGAAGCTTCATGGTGTGTAAGATTAGATAACACACAGTTCATCTGCTTATTTGCAGTCATTCTAAGCAACCCTGGTAACCAACAGGCATTTCCAAGTCACAAGTCACCTCACCCTAATCTAGAATACGCCTGTTACACTGCATGGACTTTAAAGGAGCCAAGGGTTGAGGCCAAATTTCTATCTTCAGTGCTGTTCGCATATTAGTCGTCTTTCATACTGATCGTGCTCCTAGGCTGGAGCACTGTGCTTCTACAGCTAGCCTGCTCCCTGCCCTGTGTACAGCTAGCTCTCAGCTCTGCAATGTAGCCTTGTCCTGTTTTGCAATGCAAATGAGGAGCTTGATAGACAACACCCTATCTTTCTGCAGTGTTTGCATTTAAATGATGTGTGAATACCATTTGTGAAGGATGTTCACATCATGTCTAAATCCCACAATAACTTCTACTTAGGCTAAACTTGTCTTTAGTTTACAAGGTAGTTTAGATTTCAGTGGAGCACTGAGAAGGTGACTCCACTCAGATTACACCCGGGCATTTTTGTACCAGTACTTGGTACAAGTTGGTATTCAGCATAAGTAAACTATTTGTGTGGTGTGGTCAAAACAAAGACAAGAAGTGGTCAAAAGTGGTTTAAGAGAGGCATAAAACTTGTCATTGGTTTCTGTGAAGAATCCTGGCTGGATATATACATTGATACTCTTGTGCATCAGCCTCTAGGCATATGTGTCCTGCTGTCTCTATTGTCTAAAAGAAGCAGCATTTTCCCAAGTGCTGTCTAGTGTTCTACTAATGAACTAATTGACTGAACTTTGCTGTCTGGAGTCCTGAATTTTGTTTTGAGCATTGGCCAACAGACTGAGCGATGCATTCCTCTCAAAGGAAGAAGATGAGATTTCTGATCCAGACAGGACAGCTCTTGTCAATGCTGAAACATGCTCCTGTGTGCCTTGCTAACTCTGAACACATTTTACCTTGAGTTCCCATGCACAATGCATCTTCATCTGTTCTGTGCAGGGTCAAACCCTCCATTAAAAAATACAAGTCAAATCAAGAGATTACAGAGCCAGATTTTAAAATACCTCAAAAATAGTTCAAGATCTCTCCTGGTAAGAACTGGAGGCAGCTGTGTAATCCTCGAGGACTGCTATTTTAAGGATAATTCCAAAAAGACACACATTATTGTGGCTGGTTATCAGGAGAGTGATATTTCTGGACTATTTTGGCTTGACACCATTAAAAGGAAAAGACAAGAAAAAGAGAAAGAAGTTTAAAATGCTGTTGCTATCTCCAGCTGTTCGGACTTCCTTGTACTCATGTGTATACTGGTTTATTTTAAACATGTACTTTAAAAATATTTTAACTGACTATTTTTAACAAATGTAATTGGAATCCCATGTACAATAATTACTATTGATTTTCATGCCAAATGCAGACTATTCTTCGGGGTGGGTATATACACATATATGCACACATCTCTCCTTTCCCTCCTCTGTAAGGAACTAATTAGGCAATTGCTTTGTTGGAATGACTTGCTTGCTGAAAATTACAGAAGTACATAGCCGATATAGAATGAGATCCTTCATTCTAGATAATGTAAACTGAAGAGACTGGAAATAATTTTATAATTTGGGGTAATTTTAAATTGATTTTTAGTCACTTTATTGTAAAAATGCAAATATGATTGTATAATTTGTTCATTCAGATCCCGTTGTGTTATAAACTCCCAGCCTTTTTCAGTGGCATGAAATAGTGGGGCAGTATATAAAATCAGGTCACCTGGTGCAGTTTGGTATGTACTGTACTTGGTAATAAATTATGTACTCAGTAATACACAACACTCCACCACAGAACATGCTTAGTATGTGTACAGCTTTTTCCCTTATGAGGTAGTGAGCAAGCAATCCTTTTTCACAAATATCTATGTCAAACTTTAAATAGTTAAGTAGCTAAAGATAATTAGGAGGCATAATAGATACTTGGTTTTAAGTGTGGGAATAAGCATTGGAACTGGTAAGAAAGCTTTGCAATCTTTGATGTATTTGCTATATATACTCAGCTTTTCCCTATGACAATTCTAAGTAGGACTCCAAGCAGTTCATTATCTTTGGCACCACAAGGCAGCTGTCACTGCTGTCCAAACTGCAATGCCAGTAACAACTAGTCTGGCTGCAAAAAGATCACTGAAGATTTTGTACTTATTTTTACAACTGTTTAGCATTGGGTTTTACTTTGTTGCCATGGTCTTTCTCATTCAGTGTACTAAGGTGGACAGATCATAGTAAATTCTGGGATGGGGTACTCTCTGTATGTTGTTAATACACAATCTTCCCTTTAAAAATATGGATGTATGCTCCTCATCACTTTCTTTCTGTTACATTGTAGGGTCGCCAATACCTGTGGGCATTGATGTGCAGGTAGAAAGCATTGACAGCATATCTGAAGTTGACATGGTAAGTTGGTTAGTAGAACTGGAATAAAGAATTTCAGCCAAAATTCAGGGTCTCAGAAACATCCAGCTGGATGATATAGAATAATACAGTTAAAGAAAGCAAACCCTTAAAGAGCACAACCTTGCCTTGAAGCATCCAGGTCATTCTCATTTAAACTAATAAGTGTTATATAAGAGCACATGCTGAATTTCTCCCTGGGCAAGAGGAACAGATCAGAGTCAACAGTGCTCTGATTTGAAAATGCAAATCATTCAGTAAGCCCCATTTGTTTCCACATGAGCTCTTAGTGCTCTGCACATTAGATGATGAGGCTTCCTGTCCTTTGCTTCCTTTACTTATGCAGATCTCAATATTCCCATCATTTCTGTCATGGGTGGAGCTGTGCTCATAACAAATGGAAATAGAAAAATCACTTCCAGGAATGGTCCTAGGAAGGAGACACCTTCACTGCAATCAAGGACCTGTAGCACTGGAATGCAGGCTGTTCATTCCTCAGCTGAAATTGTCACTAATAATGCCACCCAGACATCAATGCCAAGTTGCTCTGTCCTAGAATAGCAGGGCACGTTAACTTTGCAAAGAGATCTCATTTACAGTATCTTTTCACAGTGATTGTAGCTCCATTTGTAGGTGTTGAGTTTGCAATGTGATCTGTCCATATGAATGCCTGCATTCCTTTGCAAACCTACCCAAATCATAGAGTCTTATTACAGGGGCATAAAACGATATTACAGGGGAAGACCTAAGTATCTTCCCAGTACTCTTATCAGAAGTAATTGTTTTACTGAGATGAATGATGCCTGCCTCATAATGCAAAAGTTCTATAGGTGAGCACAGAGCAGTCAAGCTGTGCAGAAGCTCAGACTGGGCTTGCAGCATCCTCTTCATCTCTTTCCACATGTATATTTGCAGTCATGTTATTTCTCTAAATAGGATGCTAAAATATTCGTAATGATCTTTCATATTTTAAAAAGATTGTAATTCTTGTAAAATGTCTTGTAAAATTTATTCTTACAAAATTCATCATATTGTTTCTTTATGATGCATTTCATTCATAAACATACTAATTTAAACCCTGTGCAATATTTGTACAAAATGTGCAGATTAATGGACTTTACAAATGGAGTTAATGCTAATGAAGAACTCAAATTAATCCCTTTGTAAAGGAACCACAGTCAATTCTGGGAAAAGCTTGTGAAGTTTTCCAAAGGAAACGTTTTTCCATTTGCCTTTGGTTGGTTTTAAAGCTTCTTTATGATATTTATTATACTTCAGTGAGGGCTCAATCCAGCAGACCGCTGAAACCTGTAAAAGTTTTGTCTAAATATAAATGAAGTATGAACCTCAGACACCAGTGACAAGACAAACAGCCAGTATCTCAGAGGTAGTTCTAATCTATATTTAAACTCATTGAGTGGCATTTGATTCCTCCCATTGAAGATCATCCAGATGATGTCCAGAGAAAAAATTGATCCTTTGCATGAGTTGATTACTTTGTACTGTTTTCTATTCTATGGGAATAAAACAAGCATTATCTTCTTTTATTTTTAATTAAACAAAGGACTTCACAATGACTTTATACCTCAGACATTACTGGAAGGATGAGAGACTTTCATTTCATAGTAACAAAAACAAAAGTATGACTTTTGATGGAAGACTGATAAAAAAGATCTGGGTACCTGATGTATTTTTTGTACACTCCAAAAGATCTTTCATCCATGATACAACTGTGCAAAACATCATGCTTCGAGTATACCCTGATGGCAATGTACTCTTCAGTCTACGGTAAGAACAATACCCTTTTATAAGAAAATGCATGACTGCAATTGTGGACCAATAATCTGTACTGTGAGAAATTACTGGAAATACTTGCAGTGAAGATTTGAATACTGGACTGGCATTAATCCCCTGGCATCATATAATGGGAACTGGTGAGAAAGTAAATTTAGGACTGTTAACTTATAGATAACATATGTTTCTATCATTCCCATATTGTTTCCTGTCACTGGATAATGGCAGTTTTTTCATCTGTTGTAAATAGCGCTGAAGTTTATCAAGTGTTAATTAATTGCCAGTGGTTTTAGCAATATTGCAGTAGTTTTCCCGTTGAGTACAGCAATTCCCAAATTATTAGCAAAGAGAAATTGTGCAGTTTTTTTCCCCTGAGTCTTTTAAAACTATCTCAGCTAACTTCACCCTGGGATACCTGAAACAAGCCATTGATATTAATTGGGGCTCCAGATAGGCATGGAGAGCAAATTATTGGTGCTGATACCAGCAGCGTTACACAGGAGTGTGGTGTGACTACAAGGAACTGGGAAGTGACACAGCAATTCCAGGACTGGAACAGCAAGGTCATTAAATGCATCTCCCTTCTATCCAGATGTTATTGTTTTTCTTTATGAAGCAGATTTGGATGATATGGCAGAAATAGTTTTAATGGAGGAATTTCCCCCCTAGGGTAAAGGACCTGAGGCCTGTGCATTGCAGAAATCACAGTTCTCCAGTTTGTTACTAGTTAGGCCTGTGCACAGAGGTGGTGTTTCATTTAATCTGGATAGTTTGAAGATTTATGTAAGCACTTGAGATTTTGGCAATGTAGTAATTGTTCCAACAAGTCATGAATTTATCTACCTTATCATGAAGACATGCAGAAACCCACACAACAGCTGTACACCACTTTAAAACCATGTATGTTCAAGAATCACACTGACCAGTAAGAAACAAAGAGGTGAAGTATGTATTCATTGCTATATTCATTTCCATGCTTCATGAGAGAGAGGGAGGCATCAGAGGAACCACACTACTACACTAAGGCTTACAGCAGTGGCTCTCCATGTGAGGGGTAGGACATACACTCAGCTAGGGGAAGGAAGAGTGGTGAAGAGACAAGATGGGCAAACACATTCTGTCAGCTTGCTGGAGAGGTAAAGTGTCATCAAGATGAACAGCAAGAACTTGTGCACAGTTACAAATCAAAGGGAAGCATGTGTTGGGAAGGTCAGAAATGGAGAGAAAGGAAAAAGCAAGATGGGAGGGAAGGAAAAGGAGGAAGTAGAGCTGAGGGACAGACACATTGTGAATCAATTTGTTACATTTGCTCACTGCTCAGAACCCCCTCTGCGATGGGAGCCCTTGCCCTGTGTCCTCCATCACATTTGCAAGCTGGTGCTCTACTTTTCTTCCTTGCCCTCGTCGTCTCTGCTTGCACAGTTACCTTTCCCTAACCCTGCATTACCAGATGGTGTGTAAGGGGTGACGACTCCTTGCTCTGACAGGTGAGCTTGCAGCCAGCCTCACCTTCCTGTGCCAGTGAATAGCAAAGCTCCAAAGTTCCTGCCAAACCTGTGGATTTCTTCCTGAACATAAGCATGAAGGGCAGGTGTCCTGTCCTCTTCCTCTCCTTCTCTATCAGTTCTTATCAAACTGAGAGACAGGGAAAGGGGTGGCCTAAAGGCTGAATGAAGGTTTCAAAATTATTAAGGTGAAACACTGTTTTTCTAGCCTGAGTGATGTTAAAGCCTGTGTTCCTAAAGAATTAGACATTCATTAAACACCCTTTTTGTATTGCCAGTTTTACAAGTAATGGGTAGATTATATTCCAAATACAGATGTGCAAGAAAACTCCATATTCCAGTTATTCTTCAGTGCCTAGCATCCAGGATTTTATTGAAGTAAAGCAGAACAAAAATCCAGAATTGTTGCTAAAGTAGTCTGTCTTTTTATTCAATCAACATTTTCTTGTTGTTCCCCTGATCCTTTAGCCAATAGCTAAAGGATGGAAACAACATCCATAGTTGGAAGTCTTATGCATGATTTTAAAGATGTACCACTCTCACAATCTCATTTCAAGCCAGTAAAATCTTACACTTGTAAAAATTCAGCTACAGTGTGATTACCAATCACAAGTTTTCAAAGATTTCTTATATAACCAGTATATCCTTTATAACTTAAATCCCTGTAGGATTCAGTTTGGGGAAAACAGAAAAAAACATTTAAAACATCAAATGGCATGCAGGCTGTGAAGAGAAAGGGAAATTTGGCAATATTTACCATATTTAAATTGCTGCCTCTAGCCTTTTTTGTTTATTGGTTAATATGTCAAGGGATGTTTATCTTCTAAACATTTGTGAAAAAGCAGGTGGAATGCAAAATAATGTCTTTACCTAGATTTCCTTAAGCTTTTTAAAGTAAAGGTATTTCCATGGTGCTGAAGAGGAGAGTAGGCTTCCAGAAATTGCAGCTTGTCTTTTTATGCCACTAAATATAACCATTCCAGCTGGGAAAATAGCACTTGAAATAATATTTCCTCTAATCTGTGTTATTATCTACTTCAATCTGTGAGAAATCCAGTCAAGAAATGTGAAGTCCCCTTGTTAATCTTGGTAAGTATAACCCTTCAAAGCAAAATGTGTGAAAGGCTAATGATAATGAAGGATTAGGCCAGTAAAGGGTTTAAAAATTGAAGGTAATGTACTTAATAGAAAGACTATGTTTAAAAAAAATGCTCTCTCACTGATTTAGTTTTATCTCACTCTCTTGAAGCATCTAAAAAAAAAGTAGAAAAACTCAATCATTAGGGTTCTAAACAGCACATTGGTTGGGGATCTCGCAAAGATGTCTGCACAGCCCTAAGAAAATGTGAAATTTTTCATTTAATTTCTGTTTTTCTGTTCCTTTCCGCAGAATAACAGTTTCTGCTATGTGTTTCATGGATTTCAGTAGATTTCCTCTGGACACACAGAATTGTTCTTTAGAACTGGAAAGCTGTAAGTTTAATTCACACCTGTCTTCACATGTGCATTCTTACCAGCACTCCATCTTTTTCATAATACCTTTTTCACTTATTTTGATGTGTGACCTGAACCCTTCAATCTGTACATATTAAACCATGAGCTTTGGGAAGTTAGCAAAACCATGATGCACCCTGCTTTGCTTGGGCTGGGTTGATAGTCCAAGGCCTAGATCTAAAAATGTTTCCTCTGTCAAAAATAATGTTTTTTTCTGAGAAGGAAGTGCAAGTTAAAAATAAAATAAGATGTCAATATTTGACCTCATGGAAAAATGAAAATAAGTGCTTGTGTTACAGCGAAATGTCTGCTTTCTCACCCTTGACTCAGTTGTCTGTAGTAAGCTGTAGAGCTGGACAACGAAAGGTAATTCTGTTTTGCAGAGCCTTTTGATATCTCCAAATCTATTCTTATTTGGATTATGACTAAAACTGGGATGCTGGTTTGATGTTTAGTTTTGCAAAAGAGAACAGATCCCCAGGGTTCCGGCAGTTTGCTCAGTGTGGCAGCTCCAGAGGTCTGATCCTATGTGCCCTGTGACCCTGAGCAGACCCATGTCCCCCATCTGTCAGATAAGCTGCTGGCAGGGCACAGGACTGGGCTCCACTTGGAACAAGATGGAATATGGTCTCTGTAAAATGTTGCATGTCAACTAACTGGCAAATTGATGTGAAAAAAATGCTTCTTTTGCATTTTCCCATATTGTTTGAGTGGTCTCCTATCCCTAAGAAAAGAAAATAGAAGCATTATTGCAGCAGAACAGGTGATTTAGTTTTTACTTTCTCTTAGATGCATACAATGAAGATGATCTGATGTTATACTGGAAACATGGAAACAAGTCACTGAGCACAGATGAGCACATCTCCCTCTCCCAGTTTTTCATCGAAGAATTCAGTGCTTCCAGCGGACTAGCTTTTTACAGCAGTACTGGTATAGTAAGCCCCTGTCATTAGGAGAGAAACACAGGACACAATCATGCAGAATGTCCTTCACATTCAAATTCATTGCTAATAAATGGCTGTTACTGCTGAGAGATGTCAGTCAAAATGAGGTCTGTCACACTGGTCTGTCAGCCTAGATCCTCAGTTCTCTTTACATTACCAATGTAACACTTTCTTAATATTAGAAGAAGAGACCATAATACTACTTGTAACTTAACGTCTGACAATAAGAACCTGAAAAAAATGCACACCAACCAAATATATGCTGTTGTGAGCTCTTGCAAAATCATGGTGCTTCTCTGAATGCCAGTGGAGTATTGGGTTTACAGGAATCTTTGTGGCCCGGTTATACAGAAAATCTTGAAAAATGCAAACCCTAAGGGGTCAAGTACTAGAAGGCAAACAAGAGGAACATCAGTGTGTTTTATTGTCTAAAATCTCCTTATTTTTGGAGCTATAAAATATCATTAGAAGTCTACTAACTGTAAGATTTCCACATGAGAGCATTTATAACCTATTGAGGTCTAATTCATTGTTTGCTTAATGTTCCATGTTTATACATAAAGTTGCAGAAAAAAAATAATCCCTTTATGTCAGTGCTACATTGTTTGAATACAGGTATCTGCCCCAGACAGGTTTTTATTTCTCCCTATAGATCTCGAACTATACTTTCTGGCAAACTGCACAAGGCTTTAGGAGTTTATTATAGTCTTGATTTCATGCAAGGTGGGTTTTATTTTCTTTGTATTTGTACACACAATTGTAAATATTGAAAGTATTGAAAATACTCTAACCATATGTTTTTAACCAGATAAAATAGCATGCTTGCTACCATAGTTTCCTATCTGAGTCAATTCATTTCAATGTGGATATTGCCCTTTATATCAAAGCAGATCAATAAAATAGAAATTATTCCATATAATATGATGAAATGCATAATATGTTAGGAAAAAGGATTTAAGCACACAGGAAAGCTGCAAATAGATTTATTTACCATATTTTATTTATCGGATTGCTTCTTTTTGCATTTAAAAATGAGTCATTCAAGTTTGTGGTGGCTGATATTGAATGCAGAAGTTCCAGTTTAAATTATGCTGCAGCCTAACCAGCGAGGAATTCACAGCTTGATCAGGTTCTTCATCCTTATCTCTTGCTCGAGTATGAGCTAAGAACAGAGCTCCGGCTTTCCAGAGCCACTGTCATGTGAGAAGAGGGCGAGTGATACCTCGCTATCATAACTGTGTTTGCTGAGAGCTACGTCAAATTTGTCCTTGTTCCAAGATGGAGATTGGAATGTTTTCCACAAAACTGCTATCACTGTGTGTTGAAATTGGGTTCCAGGAACTCAGCTGGCTTCTTTTTACCTTGCTATTCTCATAAAAGAAACACTTATGCAAGCAAATGCAGCCTTGTGTACAACCTCATACCATCCCTGTACTCAGGCCTTTGCAGCACTTTCACAGCACCTTTGACTTTGCAAAGTATAATTGCTTAACACTTACATGCAGATGTTGTGATGATGAGCTTACTCAGCCGAGTAAAGGTGAAGACTTTTTTTAAGTTGCAGGGACCACTGGGAAGTACCTGAATAATGCATGTACCATATCAGTTAATTAGAACACTGCCCTTTGTAGATAGATGCTTTTTTTTGGCTTTGAGGTTTTGTTTCAGTCAGGAGGTTCCACTTTCTCTTTTATTTTGCTGCTTGCTGGAAAAAAATGATTACACATAGATCCCACCCCCCGAAGTAAGTAATAGTGGGGAACAATCGGCGCAACTCTAATGGGAGCCATGTCCCCCTGAAGAGTCTAGGGCAAAAAATGGGTGAAAAATGCAGGTCACAAAGCAGCCTTCTTCATTTTAAGTTGTGCATATTCTTTCCTGTGAATCTCGGTGAACTACACATGCATAGCATTTCGGCTTTTGGAGTTCTCTGGCCTCCAAAGGAGCAACAATTTCAGTCCATTTTTGAGAGAATAATTTTTAAAACCAAAAACCTTCTCCACAACTGAAAACACATAGAGCACGGTTAATATTAGATGGGGTTATTGTTGAGTTATTCTTTTTTATAGAGTCTCTTTTATGATGGCATGACTGCTCCAACACAGGCTCGTTGATGCCTCTATTTACTGGACAAGCAGATGCTGCGCAGCCAGCCGCTTTTGTCTTCTTTTCACCTCACCATAAACTGATTTTCCTCCCATCGCAGGAGGTGTAGCACACAGGCTTTGCTGCACAGAGAGAGCATGCCCCAAAATTCACTAGATGGCACCCTTTCCTCTGAAGTCAACGCTGGGTATCACAGCAAACCGGTCTGACCATCGGAAAAGAAGTGCTGCTTGTTGCTGGGTATTTGTAGTTTGAGAGGAGACAGGCTACTTTTTGGGGGAGGCAGGGTGTTGGCTTCACTGTCCTAGCTGGACTGGACAATTATATTCTGTCTGTATTCTCCCGGTAGTTTCACTTGAAGTCTATCTACTTTTTTTTTTTTCAATTTCCTAACCTCAAATATAATATAGTAATAGAGTATTTTATTTGCAGTTGTGATGCTTCACTCCAAAGGCAGTAGTATTTTAATGAGGTATGATGGACAGTTGGTAGAGCACTATATAAAACCAATGTGGTGGCAATATTTCTTAGACATTTACTATTACTGATGTGATTACACCATTCTTACTGGAAGGAGGGGGCCAGTGAACAGAGCTCACAACTCTCTTCTTCCCTAACCTGTTCCTCTCTCTTTTTTTCAATAGGTTGGTACAATCGACTTTTTATAAACTTTGCACTCCGGAGACATATTTTCTTTTTTGTGCTACAATCCTATTTCCCAGCCATGCTGATGGTGATGCTGTCTTGGGTTTCGTTTTGGATTGACAGAAGAGCCGTTCCTGCCAGGGTATCACTAGGTAAACCTTTAATGTATATTCTTTTGGGAAGTATGGAATGGATAGGGGAGAGGTTTTGAAGTTACCTTAGCTTCTTATTTACACAGGACATGAGCAAGTATATCGGGTAATTGCCTGAACCAGACTATTATTGCCACTGTTTTCACTACCACAAACTCCTTTAGTCAACCTCTATATTTGGAAATGGGATGCTTGTCTGGACTGGCTTTGCTGTATTAGAAGACAGCTCACACACCACAGAAGGAAAAAAGGGATGATTCTACAGATTTCCCTCCTTTTACTTCATTCGTTTTATTTTTTTCTTTTTCTTTTTGCAAAGACTGGGTTTTTCCTCCCTTCTTCCCAGCAAAGTATCAGGTAGTCAGATCCTTCCCCAAATCCATGGTTCATGAGAGATGAGGCATATAGCACAATCTATCTAAAAGCTTTGCAGCTCTGCTTTCTCTCAGAAACATTAGATATCTTCCTACCAACTTGAAAGCAGTTTCCTGACTTGTCCTATGTAGCAAAGCCTTTATTTGTTAGGCACCTTTAAAATGTTTGCTTTGGTGCCCTAACTGTGTAAAGCGCACAGGCTTCTGTGGAAGGTGAAGAGTAAGTTGGGCATCTTTCTGCTGTCGCAGTTTTAGTTCTGAACACCACAGCTCAGGAGAAAAAGACTAATAATTGTGGGTTTTTTTATAACATTGTTTTTCTCAGTGATGAATCAGTTGATACCACTTCAAGACTGCCTTTGTTGAAAATTTAATGCTGATGGTCTTTGAATGAGTACATTTTTTCAAACGCCAGCATCATCCGATGAAAATTTAAGTTATCTAATGTAACCATAATGCATTTGAGCCCTGCAACTGTTGGTTTAAGAATTAGTAAAAAAGCTCCTGTTCTTTCTTCTCATGGATGATAGCCTCAGAAGCCTACTGTATGTTCCATATTTCTTAGACAAGTGAAAATTTGAGGATCTTTGTTTAAGAAACAAACTTGCATGTATGGTGGGAACCCTTAATTTTTATCTATAGCTATATTAATCTAGAAAAAATAGGACTGTAGCTACCTCAGATCCCTTTCTATTGGCACAGTCTAAGGCTATTAATACACGAGACATAAATCTATTTGTTAATCTAAAAAAAATTATGGTACCTCCTACCTACTTTTATTAATGCATCTACCAATTCCTTTTATTTATAAGAAATCTAACTTCATCTTCAAAAATAAATATTTAATTCTCAGTAGGTCATTTGTAATGTCATCAAGATGGTTTTGCTGATCGTGTTCTTTAATTTATATATGGATTTGTGCAGAAGGTTATGCATCAGGAGTTCTATGAATAACGCACATTTAATTAGCATAAGCATACATAATTTATAGGCATGTTGACAACAAAGTCTAAAAAGCTTAGCTCCCTAGCCTAGAGTATATATATTTTAAATAAATTGATTTCCTCTTGTATGGTATGCTTCAAACTCCACCCTTTAATGCAAGGAACTTGCAGAGAGGGAGAGGTAAAACTCTTGTATGTTCCAGTGGACTTGAACTGGCATACAACTGGAGAAAGGCTACACTGAGGTCCAGCTGAAAGGCCATGCTATCACCAGTGCTTTCTCACAGATGTTACTGAGATGTCTTCACTTCCAGTGTTACATTAATTTCTTTAAAAGCAGGGCCTGAGTTGGGTGTTGGTGAGGTTTTTTTCTGACATTGAGCAAAACAAAATGAGATGAATAGTTGCATGTAAGAGGAGAGACTGAAAAGATGAAGGCGAAATTCTGGACACACTGAAGTAAACAAATATTTCTTAGTTTCAATGGATATAGCATTTTTATGCTAGAGTGTTTTTAGAGAGCCATGGTGTTATGATAGAGATATACAAGAAGTACAATTTGAGAAGGGGTGAAGAGGGAAATTGGTGATTCTTTAGTGATTCTCCAGATCAAGAAAGCATATAGTGGGGAGCCTGGCTCTGAGAAGTGAGGGAAGACCACAAACCTGCTTTCACTTCTCTATAGCAGTGCCTAAAGCTGTCACAGAAATGTATTCCTTATGCTGCTGAATCACCAATGTTGTGTCCCCACTGTTCAAACCTGGTGTGCCGCAGCTCTAACTGCATGCACTGAGCAGAAAGATGATTTACTGGTTTCACTATTGTATGAGATAGGTCCTTCATGGTTCACTCCACTTTTCAGAGCCTGTGCAATGAAGTTAAAAGCACAGTCAGTCATATGCACTCACAAAGCTGTGCTGTCCAAGCAACGGTGATGAGCTAAACAGAACCAGCTGGCCAGTATTACGAAAACCTCCCCTTTTTCTTTGGCAGGTATAACTACAGTGCTTACAATGTCAACCATCATGACAGGAGTAAGTGCCTCAATGCCCCAAGTGTCTTACATAAAGGCTGTGGATGTGTATTTGTGGATCAGCTTCCTTTTTGTCTTCCTGTCTGTCATCGAATATGCAGCAGTGAACTATCTCACCACAATTGAAGAGAGAAAGCAACTCAAAAAAAGGGGCAAGGTACAATCCTCTGTGTTTTGTTGCCTTCTGAAAGCACCACAGAAGCCACAGAGTAATCCTGATACACCACTGTGGTAACGGTACAGTAACTGTCTCTGTGACTCCACTCTGTATCTCACTTTTCTTTACTTGGCTGAAGGGAGGAAATGTATGATCTTCCCTGAGATCTTGAGAAGGTCTGTGCTTTCTCTCCCTTTTCTTATGGCAGAGGTTAGAGAGTACACCCCTGCCCCACCCCCCGAGGAAGGTAACCTTCATTCTGTTCTGAAATACCTATTGATCAAGGTAGTTTTCCTTTCTCTGAAATATATCCCAGAATGCACTCATAATATTCCTTCCTGTTTCCTGTGAAGCAGAGTCTATTCCTCCTTCTCCTGCTTCGCCATTTTCAATTAGGAAGATGGGTTTAACGATGCCCTTTTTATCCCAAGACCAGATGAATGACAAGGTCACTTTTAGAAAAGTGTTCCTGAAGCAGAAATATTCAGAAGTTAAACATTTGCTTTCTATGAAGCACTCACTTAAAACCTTTGCCTCAAGAATATCAGGAATACCCCCTCCTGTAAACTCATTTGTTGGAATATCACATGGGGAAAACCACAAAAAGGGTGCGTATGTTGCTCACATGATTTGATAATCCCATCAAAAAACTACTCATGGAAATGTTTGAAGTAATTTCCTGTAACTCCAGCAACGCAGACCTACAGAAGAGGCAGAGTTTAATTTTTCTATGTCAGAAGCTGGCAATAATCAGTTAGACAAGTGTGTTTTATTGCATGTATCCCCTTCCTTGCTCATGTCCTGTCTAAGGGGGGCAGGCCCCACAGACAGCAATACTGGGAGGTAGCCCTGGTGTCCATATGTTCTCCACAGAGGGAACAAGACTGAAGAGAGAGCTTTGATTTCTGTTTTATTTATTTATAATTTACTAAAATGGCTCCTGCTAGATGCAGAATAACTATTCTTTGTTGTCAGGCTTCAGGAATGTATAGTATTGATGCAGTGCAAGCAATGGCTTTTGATGGCTGCTTTCACGACACGGATGTGGACATGGACCTGACTGCTTTCTCAGACCGCTGTGAAGAGAATGAGACTCGGGCACGTGCAGCCAGCGTCTCCAATGTGGACACAACTCGCATAAAGAGGAAGAGATCTCTGAAGGGAAACATGGGCAGGATTATTTTACAGAACAATCATGTTATTGACACATATTCCAGGATTATATTTCCCAGTGTGTATATTGTATTCAACTTTTTTTACTGGGGTTTGTACATATGAACAAACCCCATTATAAGCCAGACATTATTTTGCATATGAGGGTAGCATTGTGCTTTAAAAATAAGGCAACAGCAGTAGAGGAAAGGGTTAAAAGTTTCCAAAACTGACTTCTCCATCATGCCAAGGCTGGTTTGGTTACTTTTTCAACTGGACTGTGCAATGCTTCACTGGGGCAAGTTAATGCACCTGCTACTCCCACAGTAGCATAGAGGCAGTTTGCTCACCAAGGGAGCTGTTTGTCGCACACCTGGACAGACAGCAGCTCCCACCTGAGGTATTATCCAGTCTCTATCTACACTCTAACTATTCCTCTTTAATCAGCCTTTCTGTTTGTTCTCCACTTGCGGTCCATTTTAGTAGGCAGTCAGCACCAATTGCCTTCCAATAATTCCTATCCTTATTTCACTTGCTGCATTTCTGTTTTGCTAGGCAACCTGTATGCACCTCAGCAGCCTTTGTCCTCAGATGGTAATTAGGGGGAAAGTGATTACAGCTTAGCAGTGGAGTAGGGACCAGCAGAAAGCAGGAAGCAAAGACGATGGGGCTTTGTACATTGTGCATCATCAATGCCTCCAGAAAAACCCTCACCCTGCCATCTGTCCCTGACTTTCCACAGGACCACTGGGAAGGGCCTCTATTTTGGAGAAGTCTTGCTCGCTAGTCCCTAAGGCGGTACAGGAACAATGTCCCAGACTGGATGCACTCAGTGTCTTACAGCCACCTCCCAGGTGGGTGACTAGCATCACCTGCAGAAGATATGCCCCTCCTGTGGCATCCACCTGTGCCTCATGTAGACCTGCTGTGATCACCTGTTTGCTTTGTAACTGTTCATTTCAGAAACACAGGCTTTGAGGCAGAGATTTTAGAAAACCTTGTCAAGAAAACAAACCAAACATGTCTTCAGCAGAATCTGCTGCTTCTGCTTTATGTTGCGTACATGAGCTTGGGGTTTTACACCGCTCTTCCCCCCCCCCAGCTTTTGAGATTGAATGTGACAGTGAGGAGAAGCTACACATACCTGCTTGCAGCACTGATCCCCAGCACAGTTCAAGATACTACACTGAGACACATAGGAAATAAAAGGAACCAGCTGTGCCAAAACAGAGCCATATACAGGAATGCTGTCGCTCCCAGATGAATCCTGCATGGAAATATCCTTAGGTTCAGGCTAAGGAGCTTGAGTTAAGGGTGTTCAGGGACACAGACAAAAAGTATTCACAGCTCCAGAAGAGAATCAAGATCATTTTTGTGACTTTCCCAAATGAGGAGCATTTTCCATTTAAGTTCCTTGGGTTTGTCTGTCATTCAATGAAGTGAGTTTATATTTAGAAAGTCAGTTCAAAATGGTAATTTGTGGTGGCAAAAAATGTCACAAGGCAAATGCTTGGTCAAGATCAGGAAGTGGGAATAAATTTGGAAGCCTGAAGCACTCTCCAGTTTATTTGATTTTCCTGCTCTGATATTGTTTGCTTATAGCATGATGATGTCTCTTACTCTTTCAAAAAGCTGCATTTGTCAAGCTCCCAATTACAGAGCTGGAGAAGCTGGTGACACACTGCATGCCGGGTGACTGAAATCTGATGGAGTGAGTGGGTACTTTGGCTGCCAGTTCATTGCCAAATGATCAGAGCTAAGATGGCTTTGATACTCTTCCAGGAAATTCTGTCATGGAAAGCAGAACCATACCAGGAATGATAATGCCGGGAATGTGAAGCCAGAGGACACGCAGGCAACAGCACACCAGACGTCAAGCTGAGCAAATATGTAATACAGATATATATATCAAAAATACCTTGACATCTTCACTACTGTGCTGCCATTATGGAGGTATTCTGCACAGCTGTTTCAGTTTGCCTGAGAAGATCCCATCTAATTGCTCCAGATATGTCATGTGTGTCCTAAACTTTTCACCTGAACTGACATAACATCATTGTTTTCACAGAATTTTTTTATCTGCCTTACAGGAAGAGGTATTTATTCTGTAGCCAACAGCGAATCCTCAGCCTCCAAGAGAAAAAAATAGCCATGTGTTTCTTGACCCAAACCAGTTCCCTCTTCTAAATTTTTTACAGGATCTGCAGCAGCAAAAGCCCCACAGCGCAGCATGCCCAATTCCTGTGTAGGCTGTCCAGCAAACAGGCTCACAAATGGAAGTGTGGAGGAAGAGAGATTCCTGCCTGCATTTACCATCCAGGCACATCCTATACAGGTGCCTGAAAGCTGCACAGCTTGCTTTGGTGGAGGAAACTGTTAGGTACTTTCAACTGTGAATGTAACCATTGGCAAAGTGTTCTCCCCATGGAGGAGAGTACTATGTAGCAAGTTTTATTAGGATAATGAAGAGGATTGCAGGTTATGATGAAACTTAAATGCATAGTTTTACAGCAAAGCTTTTAATTTTTATCTTCTCAATGCAGTGACAGGGATGATATCAGCATCAACTACACTTCAAAAATCTGTTGCTCGTACAAATAGTAAAAACCAACAAACTATTTAAATACGTTATTTCTTGTTTAGAGGGTGCTGAAGGGCTGACTAAAACTCACATGACCCTTATCTTAAGCTTGTGTTATCTTCCAGAAAGGGATGGTACTAAATACTTTTAGTCAATATGCCTAGACAGACCAGCATGGAAGTCTTCAAAAAGGTATTCACAATTATTTCCCATTCCTGTTATTTGCGGTGGGCTTTGCAGCCAGTCAAATGTATGGGTTTCACTTCCGGCAGCATTTACTAAAAGTTAAAACATCATGGCCATTATGTAAGTACATACTTGTTTGAGTATTCATCCTAGTGGTATTCAGGCTGAGAGTACTTTGTGGGTTTTTGGAACAGAAGTAACAGTTTGTAATGGTTTCTGTGACCAGCTGAGCTACAGGATGTGGCCTCCCTATTTTTAGCATCTGCTGCTACACCCACCTGCGGAAAGAAAACATCCTGTAAGTGTTAATGTAGGTGATGCAAACTTTTAAGTCTGGAGAACTACTTCACTCTTCAAAGCTTTCTAATTCTCATGAAAGAAGTAAGCAGAATTTCATGCCAGTGACCAGTCTTCCAGAGAGCTACAAAAATGTACACCTTTGAATATCCCAACTATTTATTGGTAAGTGTTTACACTAAAATATTCACAATTTAATAAATTTTGCAAAGTGTCCTGAATGTTGAGTGACATTGTGATGAACTGAGCCAGAAAGTAGGGACCGTCTTCTTTTTCTTCAAAAGTAACAGCCCAATGAAAGAAAAAATGCTTTATAGAGAAACTTAGATTTTACTATCTAATTTGTACACGTTTGTACAATTAGGACAGCCTTAGGTTCACCCCTGGCAAAATCTCTCTTCTGGTAACGCATCCACATGCCAATTAATCTGTATTTCCTGATCAAGTGGCCACGATGTTTTGGTCAGCTGCTGACCAAAGTGATCCAGGTGGTAAAGGAACAAGGACTGACCAGGCTGAGCAGCATTTGCATTTTTCTCTCCTCCATCCCCTTTTCCCGTGCATTTTGCCAGTTTCGCTATTCAGCACATAGGAGTTTACTGGATGCATTAATGAACGCAGAACCCACTGGAATCGCATAACGTTTGTTCCAAAAGATCTAGCTAGTGCCAGGGAAGCAGGAGTTATTACTGTGTAAGTAACAACCACACCTCAAGGAGGAACAGGACTGTAAATCCATTTTCTATGACAGGGATTTAAACTGGTATTTTAGATGTGAAAGGCTCTGTTATTGCCCTCTGTAAGTTGCTGATAGAACACAGCAGTCCCCTCTTACCTGTCACTGAAAGGTCCTTCTAGTAACTAACTCACGTCCGGTACAACTTTCTACTTACGCTAGCCATGCACTCACTGTAAGGCTGCTGAGGTTTCCAAAATTCACCTTTTGCTGGTAGTTCTGCTTTGTATGCTTTAAGGTATCGGTACACAAGAACGAAACTTTAGCAAAACCTACCTAACAATTTCTCTGATGTCTTTCAGCCAATGTAAATGAAACCATTAAAAGCCATCTTTAATAAAGGTAACTCAAAGTATTTCTAGAAGTTTCCATGTGCTCAGTGAGGATTCTAAAGATTTCTTGGAGGGAGCCGCAGAGGAGCTCTGGAACGAGATTTTTATCCAGGAAAAAACAACGCAGCTAAAGCCCAGGTGCTTCTGTGTGCGTGAGGTAAAATTTTATATAAACAACCCCAAGGCTTTACATTGTCTCTCCTCATTTAATCCGCATAATAACTTTAGTGGAGATACTGTTGTGTAATTCCCTATTGGATTAAAAAAAAAAAGCATTTCTCTGTCACGCGTGTACACGGTAGGTAACTTGACTAGATGAAGAACAAATACTTGTTGCACGTATTATGTTTTCGAGGGGCAAACGCTTTAAAACTTAGTAGTTTAGGAGTGAAAGAGAAGGTGGACGTTTCTCCGTGAGCAGGCCCAGCAGCCGCAGCCGTCCTCACACCGGCCGGGCCGGGGGAGACCGAGGCCGCTTGAGGAGACCCTCACTCCCGGCTCTCTCGGGACGAGCCTCAGCCCCTCCGCTGCCGCCGCCCGGGACACCCAGCGCCTCACCACCCGCCGCCATTTCCTGCCGCCGCCATTTCCTGCCGCCGCCATTTCCGCCCGGCGCCTCCGCCATTTCCTGCCGGCGGCCGATCGCTGCGCTCCGCCCCGCTCGCCGCGGCCCGGTGAGTGCATGCCGCGGGGAAGGGGGGGGCTGAGCCCCCGGGGGCTGCGGGGGAAGGGGAGGGAAGGCGTTCGCGGGTGCGGGGCGTGTGGTGGCGGTCCCGGAGGAGGTGGAGCGGCTCGGTTGGGTACTGTCCCCCTGCCCCGGCGCTCCTGGAGCCGGCGTCCCGGTGCCCCTCGGGGCAGCCCGGCCGCGGCCGTGAGGCTGGCGGTGGGGGGGGGGAGCGCAGCTCCCGCCTTCCTCCTCTGTGGGGATGGTCCGGTGGCGGCCTGGTGCGGTGAGGGGCGGCGGCCGTGGGGCCCCGGAGCCGCCGAGCCCGTCTTTCTTCCACACCGCTTCGGGCGGAGCCGAGTCCCCCTGCAGCTGCTGGGCTGGTTCAGGGGCCTGAACTCACAGGAAAACGCTGATGTGAAGTAACTGTTCCCGTGCGGGAGCAGGAACAGGTTCGTTCTGTTGCTGTGGGCTTTTTTTTTTTTCCTCTAGCCGTGCAGAGAGGGGCTTGGCGGTACTGGTAGATGAGGAATTGGACATGAGCCGGCAACGAGCGCGCCTAGCCCAGAAGGCCAAGCACAGCGTGGGCAGCAGGTCGAGGGAGGGGATGGTGCCCCTCTGCTCCGCTCTGGCGAGGCCCCCCGGAGCACTGCGTCCAGCTCTGGGCCCTCGGCCAAAGAGGGACATGGACCTGCTGGAGCGCGTCCAGACAAGGGCCGCAAAAACGGTCAGAGGGCTGGAGCCCCTCTCCTGCGAGGAAAGGCTTGGAGAGCTGGGGTTCTTCGGCCTGGAGAACTGGAGGCTCCAGGGAGACCCTATTGCCGCCTTTTAGTACCTAAAGGGGGCTTATAAGAAGGACGGAGGGAGAACAGGGCCTGTAGCGACAGGATAAGGGCAGTGGTTTTGACTGAAAGAGGGTAGGTTTAGTCTGGACATAAGGAAGAAATTTTCTCTGATGAGGGTGGTGAGACACTGGAAGAGGTTGCCCCGAGAAGTTGTGGATGCTCCGTCGTTGACTGAGTGTGTGAGCAACCTGATCTAGTAGCAGATGTCCCTGCGGGTTTGGACTAGATGATCTCTTCCAACCCAAAGCATTCCGTGGTTCTGCAGTTGTAATAACTAACAAAACACTGCAAAACAGCACATGATGTAAACGAAGCTGCATTCTGTGAATATCTTAATTTAACTTTGTTAAATACAGTGTGGTTGAGCTCAGAGCTTGATATGATGGATTGAAGTCTGGAATTCAAAACTGGCAATTCAGGCTTGGTTGCATTTGTGTTGCTGGCACGTGGAGATGTCAGCTATAGATCTCCCTGCCAGCAGCATCTTCAGATGTTGCTAGCAACTGGGGACTAATTTTCAGTCTTTTTTTAAGCATTCCCTTGTTACCGAAATCCGGAATAAAACTCCTTAACAGCAATGTGAAGTTAAGAAGTAGGCACTCCTTTATTGCAGCGCTGGGCACACGGGGGATCGCTCCACCTAGCGTGTGCACCTGGCCAGCTTAACTATG
>JANZLQ010000031.1:15234484-15252449 GCA_026212715.1 Elanus axillaris | reverse complement strand
GATATCTCTTATAATTCTATTTTCCTATAATTAATTTTAACTAATAATAAATCAATAACGAATCAGTAACACCCTCATGGGGGGACTGTAACTTGCTGCAGCTGGGAATGTCCATCCTCTCGGGAAGGTGGTGATGTGGATCCCCTCCTGCAGGACTAAGGTGACTGTAGGTTACTGTTGAGGTACAGGCTGCTGCTGAAACACTGCCCAGCAGTTGGTGGATCAGCAAGGGTGTCCTGCATACTGCTTCACAGAAGAACTTAGTATTGCATGTAAATACTAGAAGTGGAGTTTAAGTTTCATGATAAGGATCTGTGTAAGTAAAAGCATCTTAATAATAAATGGGAGCATTTACTTTTGGGGAGTAAAGCTGTTATTTTTACTTATGAGTGAAAGCATCAGCATGCTCTAAGTCCTCATGCATTGGCTTCATGAACTTGCTCAGACATGCCCACAGTCAGTTTGACTTGGCCAGCCCAGACCTAGCAGGGCAAGCTGTGATGCTAGAGGGCTTCGTGCTGGCTCATTGTCAGGATACTTAGCTTCTCAGGCAGGCTTTTACTGCTGCCTGGTGCTCTGGGCTACTCATGGGGGTGAATTGCTGGTGCAGGCTTAAGGCAAGTATGTCTGCATATACTATGGTGTTAGACCTACCGTTACTTGATTTTTGCCTTAACTTTCCTGAGAACTTGGCAGCTAAACCCTTTGTGATTTAACTTTATTTTTACATAATGATACATAAGTATATTATCTACCTGGAAAAACAAAGTAAATTACTTCCAACTTTAAATATCTGTACTTGGATGAAAGAATTGCTTTTATTCTACGTAAACCACACAGTTTGAGACCTTTGTAGAAATGAAAGCAGAATCTTACAATTGTAGTTTTTGGTGTAATTGCATAGCATCAACAGAAAGGCCTAATAACGTTCCCTCTCTTTTATAAACTCAGTTTTGCTAAACCTGGCCATTCCAGGTACAGCATGGAGACCCTGACAGAGGCTGAGATGTGGGCCACTGTGTGGCGAGCATCACTAGATGCTTGGCGCTGCCACATAATTTAGCATAAAATTGTTCCCAGGGCCTGAGACCTCAAGCAGGTGCCCTTACTTCATGTTCCTAAAACCTGCAGGGGAGTCTGCTCTGGGTTTTTCTGTTTCTTTGGAAGTTGCTGTAACCCTCCTGCCGATTTGAATCATCCTCACGCACTGAGCCTGGGTACATATTACTTCTCCCCTCACAGCGATCTACTCTTTCACTTGGCCTCCCTCTTTCCATACCCTATTTCCCTGTGTTTTCTGTTCACTGCATTATTGCATAGCCCTTAGTTCATGCTGTTGTACCGGTGTCACTGTCCCCTCACTGCAGCAGCTGCCTTCTCTGTAGGTCCTGCTAAAGCTTTAGTCTGGTAACTGTACAGCTATGTAGACACTGGGTTTATGATGTGTAGGCCAGCTTGAAAGGAAAGCTTACCTTAACACACACCACACCAACTGCTGCGTTTAACTGGTTGGGTTCTGCGCTTGAAATGCCGTACATCCTCCTCTATCGTGCTCTGGCTGGACAGTCATTGGAAAGTCTTCGCTGTGTTTCTTTTTCCTAATGTTAATGCATTTCAAGGAAGTACAACAGGGTACAAGCATCTCATCTTGTCCTCTCTCTCCACGCCGTGCTGCATGTTGCCCTTAAATCTCTTGAAGTCGAGTTAATTTTTTGCTAATTTGCAGCTCTTGCTAGTCCAGTCTACCAGTTCTTTGTGTGGGCGGGTTCCTGCATTTCTAAAGGTCTGTTGTGAGACCATTGGGTTTCGTTGTATGTTTTTTAGTATAAATTCAGCTGTGGGATTTAAGCTTCAGAGAGCAACGGCTCCCAGTAGAGTCCTTCAGAGTTTGCTAAGGTTTGAGAGAGGATTGGAGGCCTGCTGTGGGCTTTCCTTCTTCAGCTGCTTGGAGCAAATAGTGAGCATCTGAAAGCAGAGCTGTTCCTAGTATACTCTGATATCCCACTGGATAAGGCACAAGGAGCTGCTCTGGGCCTGTGAGCTCTTGAGCTTGTGTTACTGGTTGACTGTTCTGGTTCTCTTTCCTCTTGAACAGGAACATGCCTAAGAAAGGAGGGAAGCATGCTGAAATGGGAAAAGAAATGCAGGCACAGTGTAAACGAGCAAAGGTGGAAGAAGCTTGCTCTCCATCAGTTATGAATTTTGAGAACCCAGACAGCCTCTTCGGAAGCTTCATCTCTCCCATCAAACAAGAGGTGTTTTTCAGGGAGTATTGGGAGCAAAAGCCACTTCTTGTTCAGAGAAATGATCCCCTGCTGGCTGCTTACTACCAGTCCCTATTCCAGTTATCAGATTTGAAGGAACTGTGCAGCCAGGGTCTGTACTATGGGCGAGATATAAATATCTGCAGGTGTGTGAATGGAAAAAAGAAAGTTTTAAACAAAGAAGGCAAAGTGAATTACATGCAGCTGAAGAAGGATTTTGACCAGAAAAAGGCAACAATACAGTTTCATCAGCCTCAGAGATTTAAGGTTGGATTGTTTCACCGAATATAATTAATGCATGCTTTATAATGTGGTATACTTTGCTTGAGTCATACTAGACATAGCTTCATCTCTGTCCCCAGTAAATCCAGGGGAAGTAGCTGACATCAAAGACCTGCTGAAACCTATACATGAACTATATTAATTAAAACATGGGATATGCCCATCATGTTTCAGTGCTCTGCAGTGAGAACAAAATCAGATTCATGCTATAACATTAAGTATTCTTTTTAAAAAATTTGCTTTGTCACATGAAAGGTTGGAAAAAAATAAATGCACAAAATTGATGATGATGCACCTGTGTCTGCTTAAATTATCCCTTCTGACCCACTTGTGCAAATAGGGGCTTTTGAACCACTTTCCATTAATGGAGATCGAGGTATGAAACCAGTAAAAATATTTCCAGGGCACTCTACCACTCTTGCTAATGGATTGGCTTTGAATTGCACCATGGAAATGTACCACCCTGTTTTAGCTGAGTGGCCCCTCTCTCTTGTTCTTTTTGATGCCTTTGCAGTCTTCGTGTATGAGAATAAGGCAGTGGTGCCTGCACAGTTGTGTAAAGGACTCGGATGCTTGTAGGTACTTGGATGTAGGTAGTCCTTTTTTTGTCCCATGGTGTCAACACAACTTAATTGTGTAATGGTCCTTAAGGAGTTAAAATTCACAGCTGAGTCCCAAGTATAGTGTCGCTGGCTGATCTCAGTTTGAGCGTGGCTGTAACGGCCAGTGGCAGGGGCATCTGCAGGTTGAAACGTTGTATGGCTTCTGCTGAAATCTAGAGCTGGAGCTGAACCTACATACGTTCTGGTTGAAGTTGTGCTTGTGCAGGTCTGGTAGTTGGCATCTTCGGATATGAGTCATCCCTTCGGTGCACTGTCTGTTACATGTTAAATGTGGATGAGTAAAGTTTGTTCTCGAATATGCCCAAACAATTTTTGTCACTGGAAAAAGGTCTCTAATCTTTGTATGCTCTCTTTGATGCTAGCTCCTATAATGCAACTCCTGCATGTGTTTATTGTCTTAAAATGTTTTGCTGTTCCTGAGACGATGGGTGGCTTATTTTCCTCTGTCTAGCCTAGTTTGGTTTTGCAACCTGAAAATGGCACAGGGAAGAGAACAAACATCAATGCTGTGTTGGGGGCACCAGACTTTTTGGCTTACCGATTACCTTCATGGCAGATCTCTGTGTCCACAGTGCTTGCTTTCAGGAGAAATACTCACACAGAGCATCTGCCTTCCCAGCCTCTCTCTCGCTGTGGGGATGTGATTGTTCTCTAGAAGAACCTCCCAGGCGATGGGGAAGCTGTGGGCTGGGTGGCAGCCTGGCTTGGCTGAGCTCTTCAGTAGTAACGGCATCATTTCTTTTTAAAGGAGGAGCTGTGGAAGATTCAGGAGAAGCTGGAGTGCTACTTTGGGTCTCTGGTTGGATCGAATGTTTACATTACTCCCCAAGGATCGCAGGGCCTTCCCCCTCACTACGATGATGTTGAGGTAGGACAGCACAACCTTGTCTCTGAAACGGTGTGTGTGCTTTCACTAGTGGCAGTGGAGACCTGTATGTGTGCTTTTTACCCCCCAAATAACTTACTACAAAAAAATGTTTTTTCCACAGAAAACTTAATGGTAATTGGTTACAAGTGTGTCTTTTATAGTTGTTTTTCTTCTATAATTTTACTGAAGAGGTACTAATAGTAATATCTAATAGTAATATAATGTGAACTGTGCTTTCCAGACTTGGTATTTTCATTAGGTGAAACGAGAATTCGTTTTCCCAGCTGCAGAAACTTTCTAGCACCTTTTTTCATATTCACTTCATTCAGACCCCCAAGAATCTAGAAGTCCTTTTTCCTTTACTAAGTAATTGCTCTTTCTTCAGCTGGGCAGTGAAAGCAGACTGGTTTTGCTGGTTCCCATTTGTTGGTCCTACTGTTTTCAAAAAGTTACTGCTATGATGAAGTCCTGTGGTCAAAATGCTTTTTAATTTAGCTTCTAAAAGAAACATTCAAATAGACGCTGCATTAAGAAAAAGTTGGGCTATCCCACTTAAAGCAAAACAAAAAAAAACCATCCTAGGTGTGGTTTTTGCTTTTTATTGTTTTCGTTTCTATTAAATACAGCTGGAGCTTCATTTTCTTTATGCCTGTTCAGCAGCCCCACAACCTGCATCTTCTGGTGTATGTCATCAACCTCCAGCTCTCAGCATCCCCTAGATGTTTCTGATGCTCTGTTTGTCAGTGAATGGTGATAAGAACTCTCTCACCTGATATTTTGAGTGTCTGTGTGGCAGACATTACTTTTGAGTTAGTTGTCTGGGACTTAAGTGACTGGATTGAAACGGGGATTTCCAAATGGCTACCTTAGGATGAAACAGATCGTACTTCACAACTCTCCTCTCTGTTGTCTCTAAGTACAGCCTAAAGAAATAGTGCAAATGTAAATTTCTGCCTGTGAGAGGAATCCTTTTTGCCATGCTGTGGAGTAGCTGAGAGCAGGGAAGGTGAAATCTTTTTTTTCCGTTTTCAGAAAAGCAACCTGTGTTGTTTCTGTTTGCTTTCTGTCCCTGATTTCTGGCATGCTTCCACAGGCTTTCCAAGTAAGAAGACGACTTAAAATTTTTGATCAGTTGGGTGTGTGAGGGGCAGCAAGGCTTTCTTACGCATTTGGGTTTATGGTCTTTTGCAGGTGTTTATCCTTCAGCTAGAAGGTGAGAAACATTGGCGACTCTATAAACCAACGGTACATTTAGCTCGTGAATATAATGTTGAATCAGAAGATAGGATTGGGAGTCCCACACATGAATTCATATTGAAGGTATTATAATTGAATTGCTTTATGTGGTCTGGGCTATGGTTGCCAGAAAAGTAGTCGTGTTTAATTAAAATGGTCCATTTCTTCAAGATAGTATTCTGAATGATCGTGGTTATAAAACTGAGGGGAGGGTTGGCGCACAAAATGCTGTGAGCGTGAGAAATTCGGGTGATAGTTGTCTAACCTATCCTTTTTCAAAGGTATCCTTTGCTTTAGTATTTAAATAATGGATGAAGAAAATCAGTTATTTCTGGAAATTCTCCAGTACTCTCCAAGTTGGGCACTCTGACTCCTGGGTCATGTTTGTGGAGTTGTGTGCAGAAAACCCATTTGGTTTATATATGGTTATGAAACATTTTTATTTTTTACACGCTATCTGTAATGAGTCAGGCTCATCCTTCTGTGCACTAAGACTTACTGCTTTACCGAAGGTTGTTACTGTTCTGGTGGATTAGATTTAAATGTTTATCCTTGGCTGATAAACAAAAGCGTGAACTAAACCCCATATTAACTTGCTGTATTAATTGTTTTTTCTTTTTCCAAACCTGAAAATCAAGTGTATGGTTCGTTTTTGTTATTTGGAATAAAAAGAGCATTTCATGAAGAGTAATGAATGCAGCCCTTTTGACGGCAGGGCATCTGGTACTTGTCCCATTCTTTTTTACATGCTTGTGCTTTCAAAGCATGTTTGTCCTGCAGACAGCGCTGCTCTGTGTTGGAAGCCTCCTTAGTTTCTCTGCCTTGCGGCCTGTCAGAGGGCCTCTCTCTGCAAGGTCTCTGCTCTTCCTGGTGTTCAGACCTGCCTTTGGCTGTAGGTAATTCAGGAATAGTATGACACATAGAGTATGATACTGACATCACTAGCTGTGTAGTTAGACAGAGGGTGATATTCAGTTGTCATGATGGATTGGGTGATGCAAAGTCTAGTAAACTACAGTTCCCTTCTTCATTTCTGGAACATTTTGGGCCAGACTTCAATGGCTTTGATGTATTCCACAAGCCATTTTACTGACAGTAGTGGAGTGAAAATACTGGCCTCTGAAAAGAGCTAAAAAATCCCCTACATTTTTCATTTATTTTTCTTCTGTTTGATGTTCTTTGCTTCATGTGACCCATTTCTTCCAGGTGGCCGCTCTCAGATTTTGGTTGTCTGTCCAGAGCTGTCTCTTGACAGGGGTGCTGTCAGATGACTCTGATTTCCTCCCTAAACATCCTTCTAGAATACTTCCTTTCTCCTTTTTTGCATTTCGGTCTGCAGTCTGCCATCCTTGGGCAGTCTGGAACAAACGGACCAGTTAGAGACTGTCTTGGTGGCCTTCTCCCTTCCTACCAAAAACCGGTAGCTGACCGAGAGCAAAGGTACGCTGATTTGTTATAAGGTCCCAAGCTGCAGTGTGTTCTGGTGACACTGCAATGGGCTGTGGCCATGGCTGATTCGTTATTGACGTCAAGCAAAGAGCTTATTTGGTAGCTGGCTATTTAATGCCTTCATGTATGATTTTCCATTTAATTTGCTGGTACTTCTCCCTTGTCTGCCCCTCCTTCCTCAATTTCAGAAGTAAGAAGGCAGCAAAGTGATCAGATCTGCGTTGTCTCTTTTCAAATGCTCTATCCTGCCCCAATCTGTGTGTTGCCACCTGGAGTCTGTGAAGATTCTGATTCTTTTAATTGAAAAGTGTTGTGCTTGCTGGCTCATGTCAATGATGTTGATGAGACTACCCAGCAGATAAGATGAATAAGAGTTGGACTTTGCGGTGAAAACTGCCTTGAAAAATTGTGGTCCCAGCTTCTTCATGGTAGGCATGGGGTGCTAGAGCATGAAATAATTTCTTTTGCAGCCTATTTTGTCATCACTCTTAGGTGTTCGGGGCTCTTACCCTTTCCCTATGTGACCCTTCCTCTGCTTTGTTTTCTTGCTGGGGATGTGAAATAGAGCAAATGAGGAGAATTCAAAGTACTCTTAGTTGGTCAGTGTAGTTCCTACACTGGTAAGGCAGGCAGTTCTTTAACGGCAGAGAGGGGCTTGCTTCAGAACAAGTAAATCATACGTAGCTGATCTATGATGCTTTACAGCGTGTTATAAATGGATGAAGAGACAGGATCTTGCCAAGTCCTGTAAAGCTTCATAATCTAAAGAAAACTTTTAATTCAGTGAGAAATCAAGTAGTATTCACTTTAAATATATCTGTGTTAGTTCAGTAGGCTCTTAGAAGTAGATGATGTAACCAAATTTAAGGCACGGTAAAATTAAAATGGAATCAAATTTCATCATTGCTGCGTTATGAATTTTCTCTTTGACTGTGCTATCCAACTGTATAGATGTTTCTAGGAGAAGCCATAAGTAAACTGTTTTTTCACTGTTGGAGGCAATGTCATGTGCTTTTTACTTCTCTCGTATCTTGACTTTCCTAATCTAAATTTTTGTCAGTGTGGAGATTTAATTTAGATAGGTGAGAAGAAAGATAGGGAGGAGGAAGGTTGTAATTGTTTAAGTGTTGTAACTGAAAATTTCGGACAACAGTATTGTAACAGATCACCACCTTTATAGAATATTTGGCTTTTCTTGTGGAATACTGGCCTTTTCTTTTGACATGATCTGACCAAATTCACATTGTGCTGCTCCTCTGCTAGCCTGCTTTATTGTCAGTGGGTTCATCTCAGCTGCTTTTTGTCCCCTTTATGCAGCTGAGTTGCAATGTGCATGTTCTAAAATGTTAAAAGCTTGCTTCGTGTTTTCAGACAGGTGTGTATTTTGACTGTATATTGACAGTAAGGTGGAAAGTTTAAGGTATTGCACTTCTGGCTTAGAGTGCTTTATGTTATTAAAGTGTACAATGAAGGATCTCTCTTTTTTGTGATTTTCAAAAAGATATGTTGTCAGTCTGTCTGCTCAGAGAGTATTTTCTCTATTTTAATAAATAAAACTAAACTAAAAAAAAATAAACTACAATAAGGTTTGATCAGGTGTCCTAATCAATTCTCTTTCATTTTCTTGCAGCCAGGTGATTTACTGTATTTCCCAAGAGGGACTATTCACCAAGCTGACACTCCGCTTGGGATCTCCTATTCTACACATGTGACCATCAGTACCTACCAAAACAAGTAATTACTCTTTATTTTTGTTGTTGTTGTTTGGCTTTCCTGAAAATGGCTTTCCTCTGCCAGATGATGTGTACAGACCTGAAACCAATGTTTCAAAGTAGTGATGTCGTGTTTCTTAAAAAAAACCCACCACCTTGTAATGAGCTCTGCTTCGCCCTTTTCTGTGTTCATTCTATTCAGCCCTTGTGTGGTTTGTTTTCCTGTGAGTAATACAGGGATAGGGCATGTCACCTCCCCCCTCCCCGAGATGTGGAGACATGGGATGTGTATAGGCACTCCACTATTTATATGTGCCCTGCTGTTAGTAACAGAATCTAAGCTAGTGTTCAGGTAGCAGTAGTTGAAGTTTTGGGGCTTGGGGGAAGGAGGGGAGCAAGAGCCTTGTTTGAAGCAGCTTGTTTTCATGCAGCAAGCTTGATTGCTTCTTAATTGGTTACTTTATTCAGCTGTAGACTTTAATGTGGAAGATAATGTCACAACTGTTCTGACAGACTCGTTGCGAATTCTTCCTCCGCAAATATTTTCTACTTATCTGTGTTTTTCATCTCCTAACCCATGCATGCAAGTCAGATTTCCTTTGACACACATCTGATCCTTGTGCCCGCTGAAAGAAACATTGTCATCACACAGGGAAATGCTGCTGCCACCTCATCAGCCTCTCAGACGCTGGGTTTGGAGTCACTGGCCTGAGTTCAGTACTGCTGGTAACTCTGTGTGTAGCAGACAGTGGAACACTTGAGTGGAGATGATAAAAAAAATGTAAATGAGACTATAACAAATCATACTTTTTTTTTTAATTAAACTAAAGTAGTGTCTAGATCAGCGCTGAAAACAGGGAGTGCTGATGGAGAGCAAGAGCAGAGGGTGAAGTGTATGCTGGAAGACAGGCCCTGCTCTGCTGCCTGCCCTAGTTGGGTGGGATTCTGCTGGCAGCCTTGGATGCTGGACACTTGCCCTGGTTGTTTGCCCATTAAACCAGCTTTTGAGGAGGTGATAGGGAGAGAGGTCACGCCATGGACAGGGCAGCACTTCTGCATGAGTCAGCTCGATTTGGTTGACTCAAGCTAGGCAAAGAAGGTGCAGGCAGTAGTCCTCCCTCCCCTCCTCTAGTCTAGTCTTACAATTGGGGAACAGAAGCACAGAGATCAAAGGCCAATTTTTTTTTTAATAGTATGTAGGCTAGGAATGGGGATTTAACACAGAACATCATTAAAAATTATTAAAATCATTAAGATTCCTGTAGAAATACACAGGGGTCTTGTTCCTGGGGTCATAATTAAGTTTGTAGCAAAGCTAAAAACTGATGCTATGTTGGATTGATTAACCCCGAGTACATTTCCTCCTTCAACGTAAGTGTCTCAAAAGCATGTTAAATGACACACACACACACACACACACCCACCCCCTTTATTTGTGCTGTGAGGCTGTACATGTGTACGGCTGGATAATAATGGCTCTGGGAGGAATGTCTTCATTCACTGAGGTTGCCTTTAAGCTGAATCCACTGGTAAATGGCAAGGACCCGAATCGGAACAAACTGGACCCTTCTCAAGCCAGTTCCTTCCCTCTGTAGGAGTGCCACTGACCCGTAGCTAGGGAGGACACAGGTACAGCTGAGATGAGAGTGAGCTATTGCATGAGACTTCAGAGTGGTAATGGAAGGGCCGAAGGCACAAAGTAGATTTGGAATTGGACCACTACGTTTCCAGCCCTTGACATCAGTTAAGATGTCTGGTTTATTTCAGTGCAAGTATTTTAGTAAAATTTTTTTTTTTCTTCTTGTCCTTCAGCTCTTGGGGAGATTTCTTACTGGATGCAATTCCTGGCCTTGTGTTTGATTCAGCAAAAGAAGATGTGTTGCTGCGGACAAGCATACCAAGGCAACTGCTTATGGTAAGTAGGTGGGACTTTGGGAAGAATAGTGCATCCAGCTGAAACTTCAGGACCGAGGCAAGAATGTCGCTTGTTGATCTGCTCTGAAAGCTCAGTCTTGTCTAGCAGCACAACTGCTTCTTTTGAAGTCTTCAGGATGACTGGTCTGAGGTTTGCGCCATCTGAAGCTTTGCCTAGCTCGTAGCACTGCCTTTCTTTCCTATCACAGTGTCCTTGTATGGCTTGTTTCCTTATAAAAGTAATGGTATTTGCTTTGGAGCTGTCAGTCAGGCATAGTTCCTGTCAGGCCAAGCTTTTGGATCTTAAAAAGTTAGCAAAGCTGTAAATTGTTCTGTGACCACTTAATGGTAGTCCAGTTGTGCTGCTGATCGGCTCATCAGCATGCAGGAGGAACAAGTCCCTCGTTCAGCTACGTTTGCAAGTCCTTTAGCATTGCAGGTAGCCCTGGAGTGAGGGAAAGGGAGCACTGGCTTTGGTGCCTGAATGGCTGGTGGGGGAATGTGTAAAAGAAACAACGTTTGTTTTGGGAGTAAATGTTACCCTTTGCAAAGGTAAAAGAGGAGCGTCCAGATTTTCAGTGTATTACTGCAGCTCTTTCTCTTTAGGCTAGGCTGTTTAGCTTGAATTCAATTGAGAGCAACTCTGTGTGAATATTTAGCAGGTGGATACAGCTGACGCGACAAAAAAACTGAGTAGCCTTTTGAGAAGGCTTGCAGACCGTCTGGAAAAAAACAGAGAACTGAGGTCATCTGATATGAAGAAGGATTTCATTATGAACCGGTTGCCACCTTGCTTGGGATGTGACTCTGATCCTTTGACTCCAGGTAGATTTTGAAGTTACCAAAACTGGCTGATGCCATCGTAGAGCTGTTGCTAACTCTGCCCCTGATGACTTTGGCGTTCTACAGTAGGCAAAGATTATAGTCCAGCGTCAGCTTCATGTTGTGCTGGGCTGTACCTGTACATGTGCACACCTCAGTTGGTCAGTTCCCTGTATCTACCGGAAGAAATGACATAGAATATGTCTCAGAGTGACGTAAAGGATATCCTAGACTGAAATTAGCAGCTTTAATAAACTACTGTGTACTGAGGACGTTTAACTGGTAGAATTTGTCCGTATGCTCTAGCTTGCTATTAATTACAGCTATTTGTAGACTGTAAAGGTGAGAGAATTGAAAAATCTCTCTCTCCCTCCCTCAAGTTTGAGAATATGTGTGTGCTGAAGCGCAGGTTAACAAAAAACTTAGCCACAAGAGAGTGAGTAGTGCACAGAGGGTTCACTCTCCACCGTTTGTCTGGTTTCCCTCCTTTCTAACGGAGAATTTATTTTTCTTAGGTGGGAAACTGCCAAAAATAGATAGCAAAATCAGACTGCAGTTTAGAGATCATGCTATCATCACAGTGGAACCGGATCAAGAGAATTCTGTAAGTATAATGAAGTCACCCTCGTACATTTGGGGTGGGGTGGGGAGCGTGAGGTACGCATGCGAGTTGTTGTTGCTCTGTTGTGCTGGTCTAGAAGGGCCATGCAGTTACACTTTGCTGGATCCTGCATCCCGCTAGGGTTTGTTAGGAGATCTCGGGATGGTTGTCCAGCAGTAACACGGCACGTTCTTGCCTCCTGAAGGAGAGCTGCAGAACTAAATTTAGTCTGTGATTCTGCGTGGCAGGTGCATAGCTTTTATCTGAGGTTGGATGGGATAGATCATTACAGTGCTAAATGGCCTCTATAGCTCCTGATAATGGATTATCTTTTTTTTTTGTAATTGTTTGTATGTAAGTAAGTGCATGAATAAGTTATAAAAATAGGTTCCCTCAAGAGAAGGAATTCTTTCTGTTGCAGCTGCTGCTGACTGTGGTTGCATTTAGTCTTCACTTCTGAGTTATCTTTGTACCTGAGTGCCAGTGGAACAACTTAGTGTCACAAAATAGATGCTGGCATCTTGGATCACCGTCTTCAGACGACTACTTACCTATGAAGGTTTATTAGTATGAAACTGTACAAGTGCTATTTTGTTGTCTTAATTAAAAAAGAAAAAAAAAAAAGAGGGGATGGGACAGACTATCTATCTTGTACTTTTTTTTTTTTTTTAATGAGTAAAATGTTTCCCTCCAAGAAAAAAATTCCTAACATTCTGATTTTTCTCCTCTATTTTGTTTGTGTCCATATTGCTGTGAGACCAGGTAGGGTTTGGGAACATTTTTTTGCTGCCTTGCCTTCTGATGTCATACAGACAAACCCTGAATGACAGCACTCCTGCAAGACTTTTGTCCACCAATTCGGTGCGAGGCCTGCCCACAGAGCTCTGAATTGGTTTGCACAGCTTTGCCCAAGAAAGGATAACAACAGGCATATGATTTTTAACTGCCCGATCAGGATCAGAATGGAAGTTTATGGATGCACACTCCTTCATTAAGACCTTCTCGGAGGTGCACCTTAAATGCTGTGTTTTCTATACAGCATCAGTCCTGTGAATTTAGTAGAGGTGGTATTAAGGCAGAAAATTACAGGTTGTAAGTAAATTTTCAGAGCTGTTTTGGAGACTGTTTACTGCTTTAGTAGATGGCTGTTGGACCATTCAGTTAGGAGGGTGAACTGCTTTCATTGATGTAACAGTGGACTCCAGAATTAAGGAGCCAACAATTGTCACTTGAGCGAGATGAATTTGAGGGGGTGGATCATACGTAACTGTTTTCTTCCTGCTTCTTTTAGGATGAAATTCGCAGAGATATGGTTTACGTTTATCATTCTTTAAAGAACAGGAGAGACACTCACATGATGGGGACAGAAGATGATACTCGTAGCGAGGAAGGCACATCCCAGGTTTGTTCCTACAGACGCACACCAGAAGCTACATCACCGCATGGGGTTTGCCGAGCAGGACCGGGATGGTACCAGGGGCCTGGGTTCTGCTGTATTCCTCAGCACCCAAAGCATTTCTGCCCAGCCCCCCAAGGATGCAGATGAGCTGAGGCTGCTACACAGTTAACAGTAGAACCAAGTAATGTAATCTCATGCTTAATTAAAGGTTCGAGATGTTTGTTAACAGGATTTCTTCCTGTGTCTTAGCTAGCAGAGCTGCCGGGGTGGCTAGAAGTCTCTCTTTCTTCCGTGTGCTTTAGCACATCCTTTATTACTAAGGCTAGGCGATGTGCTAGCATGTGTTCAGCAGCAGCAGGCTCGCTGCACCTCACGCACCGTGTTTATGCCACACCGAAACCGTGTTAGGTTCTGTATGTGTGATGGGGGAAGGGCGCACAGAGCTGCTGATCAGTGACTACAGCCTAACTCGCACTACTGTGCAATAAGGCACACTACACCCACTTACTTGAAGGATTTTGGTGTTTGTTTTTTAATTTTTTTTTTTTTTTTTCCCCCCCTCAGCAGACTCATGGACTGCGGTTTCCTTTGTCATACTTGGATGCACTGAAGCAGATTTGGCGTAGCGGCACTGTTAATGTTAAAGAGCTTAACCTTATCTCAGATGAAGAGAAAGAAAACCTTGCCTTGTCCCTATGGACTGAATCTCTAATTGAAGTTATTTGATGCTTTTGTGAATTAGCTGCTCCTGTAAGTAGTATTTCTGGCCATTAAGATAATATCTTGAGAGAAAGTCTTATTAAATTACTTTTTTATCTATCCACTCTTTGGTTTGTATTAATTGCTGTTTAACAAAGCATTGCAATGTATATACTTGGCTACTTTCTGGTGCCAAAAGTTACTTTTCTTCCCTTAGCTTTGGGGGAATGCAGGCACTGGGAAAACAGGTAAGCTGCTTGTTGTCCAGCAAGCCACAGCTCCGTGTCTGGATGAAGTCAGAGGTAGCTGCGGCATCCCCTTTCCTCTGGACCACGCCTTGACGTGCAGGACGTCTAAAGGTATACACATGGAGCAGGCATCAGGACCTCGGGCAAAACGCAGTAACTTATCTTTTCATTTGTAAAGTTCACCAGCAAGAAAACATGTTTGTTCACCCTGAGAGAATAAAAGCTTCTCGGTAAGAGCTGTGTATTTTGTTTCCCAAAGGGGTAAGACTTAGCCCAAGAAAACCCTCTTTTCCTCTCGGATGCTGCCATCACTGGAATAAAAAACCAGTAGTATTTAACCTCTGTGTCTCCTAGCACCATTTTAATGTGAACGTAACCCACACCTGTAACTGGATGGTGTAGCTTCAATGCTCCCTTGAGTGGGTTTTGATGGGAGTAGTGATGTTATTTTAATACCTGAACACTGATGTTTATTTAGTATGCAAACTGATGTAACAGTGCTGTCACCTATTCAATATACTTATCCCTGGTTTTGTCCATTTGAAAGGAAATGTTTTACACAAATGTGCTTGACATCTGCTAAAAACGATTGTTGTATTTATTTAGTTTGTTCAAAAAGAAAACAACAAGCAAAATGTTACTCTTAAAAACCCCCACGTTTATACAATTAAAATACACATGCTTAACATTTTACATTCAGGATCTCTTAAGTACAAAAGCCTGCTTTGCTTTGTTATGTAACACTGACACACCAGATATGATTTAGTCATTCTTGGTTTAAAAGACTAGAACTTTTTACACAGGCTTTTAAAATTTCATATGGAGGGAGAGCAAGTCACATGTAGAACACTTAATATACTGGCTTACATTAAAAAAGGTAAGAAGTGCTTTAGTTGGAAAAATATATACATACATTTGAAGATTTAAACAGCAGATTTATGATAATTTTAGAATGTAAAAGAGTAAGTGCAAGTAGGTAGCTTTTTTTTAAATAGTACTATATAGAACTCCATTTCATACAAAAATAGACATCCATATATTTTTTTCTGTGGCAAACATAGGGTTGTGTGTTTTTATTTGTTTGGGGATTAATCCTGTTTGAATGCACAACTGGAATAGTTACAGCTTTCAGAAACTAAAATATCTGTCTTTAGCTACCCTAAACCTCTTTAAATAGTCATAGAAATACATACCCTGAATATACACATAAGGAAGAAAAATAGTACATTTTCAGTGAAGTAGATATTAATTTAGTGATGCTGAAATCAAATGAAGTTACCAGTGGCCTAAGGGACTTCTCTTCCATGTCAGCTGCCTGCAGTTCCTTCTGCAGTTCTCGGGGCCGAGCCAGGAACACGCTTTTAAAGCCTGGAACAGCCGCAGTCCAGCGAGGCCCGTACTTGGCGCTCTCTGTCCCGAGCGCGGGCTAGCAGGCTCGCTGCACAGTGCTGAAATTGAGGAGAGCACCAGCAGGCCAAGGTCCGGGCCCTTAGCTGGAGTCCTTGTCCTTTGGCCCGAGACGTACGTGGTGTTGATGAGCCACAGTTAGGCGGGTGTTGAAATGCAGGCTGCTAGCACCTTTGGAAATACATACTAGGGTGAATTATTTTCTGGAAGGAAGACATGGTTAAGACCGGATTACACTGTATCAAATTAATCTAAATATGTCAAACCAAAACACAGGTGGAGTTAAAATCATTACTGCTCTAAATGCAGCTAGCCCTTGTAGAAGTCTAGCCTGACCCAGGACTGTATTCTCTTTTGATACATGCATATAGGGCTGCATGCTAAAGGTGATCTTCAGTGACAACCCACACGTTCGTAGGTTGGAAACAGGCCATGGGGTCAGCAAAGCCAGTTCCTGAATCTGGAACTTTGGTACCGTTAAAACAAATGGAGACAAAGGCCTACCAGTAACATTGGTGTGTGTGTGATATCTAAGTCAGGCTTTCGCTGTTGCCTCATTTCACATGCTGAGCTGGTGCTTCCCGGTCAAAGTTGTCTTTTTGAACAAAATAACCTGCATTTTTAGCAAGATAGGATTTGAGCTTCAGGATCGCTTGGAGCCTAAACAGTTCCACTTGGGACATAAAAGTCCCACTCAACCTCCTTCAGGCTCATCGAGTGCATTCATTCTTCTGCGAGCTGCTGCAGTTTGAGAGGAAGGCAAAGACAACATTTCTGAAGAGCCCTTCCCGTATTCTCTTGTAGTTCATACCCTGCAAAACTGGTGTCTAGCCTTTGCACTTACTTCTGATGCTTCAGATGAAGAGTAATAGTGACTTTCATAGGAGCGGTCTCTGAAGAATCAGCTTCCCTGCAGAAAGACTTTAAATCATCCCATCTTCCATCTGTGCAAGATTCAGTTGTTTCGGAGTTGGTGCTTGTTATGAAGGCAAGTAGAGAGGAGTTGCTGCTTAAGGTTCCAGTGGTGTGTGACTTCAGTAGTTTTTTCCCCCTCTAGCTGTTAATAACCCAGGCGAGGTCCATCTGTCTGATGGGTTTTACTCACAATATTTCAATATCCCATTTTTGTGAACGTCTGTTCTCTATTGGCTGGCTCATAATGATGTGATTCTTGTCATAATAATTTCCCCCTTAAAAACAAACAAAACCACAAAGGAAAAATTTTAAAAAGAAATGCTCAGAAAAGTCTATGCATAATCTTTAAGAAGTGTGACTAAGTAGGAAAATTAGCTGAAAAACAGAAATTCCACAAGGTAGAGGGCCGGTGTCTGCCCCTCTGCTTCTGTACGTTTGTTTGTCTCCTTCAACCTGTCACTGTCAGCTTAGGGCCCGAGGAGCTCCATTAGTCAGGAAGCGGAGCATACCACAGACCGGTGCAAATGTGCGCAGAAACAGCACCTCTAAAGAGATTCTGCTTTTGGCAGATACTGAGCTCCCGCCACGCGCCTGGACTTTTAAGGCACATATTGCTATACTGGAAATACACAGATTCAGATACACGTAAGATTAGTTGGTGTAGAATATCCATTTCAACCACAAACTTAGAAGTCCTTAAAATTTCTCTCCTTTGAATACACGTAGCATAGAAACGACAGTGCATTTTTTATCATTATAGCATAAATAAAAATCCGCTGAAAGAAATAAATGTTCTAAAGAGCTATGAAGTGCTATCTCGCCACCCCAGCCTTCAGCATTATCTTCTGCAGTAGCCTAGGCATCACAGCTCTCCAATACTGGAAGAGTTGCCCTCAGTATCACCAGTTGCATTTAATGGCTTTGTAGTAACTATTTACAAATTAGTAAAGGTGGTTAAACTCCTTAGTTCTGGGGGCCAGGAACGGTCTATTAGTTCAACATCACAGGGCTGAGAATTCATTATCAGTAGGTTTGAGCTGCAGAGGTCAGACATGTAATGGCCAGAAGGACACTCGTGGAAAAGGCTGACAACTTCACCTGTGGGATGTGCCAGTACCCCGTCTGTAAGCCCTGCACAGCTGTGAGGCTTCCGATTAATTTACTTAGACCTTTCAGCTGAGAAGACAGCAGAGTAGAGCCCCCACCCCCTCTCCCTAGGGATAAACCCTAGGGCCAGCAGCAGGCATGAACAAGCCGTCTGTGAGGAACAGGCATTTGCCAGTGAGGCAGTTCTGCCACGATGGCTACTTAGAAGGACTAGGAGTTGAGCAATGACAATTCTAACCAGCCTGAAAACATGAGGAGTGAGCACTTTTTTTGAGCCACACCTACTCCGTGGTCGCTCTTCCTTCACCACTTTGTCTTCTGTAACCTGCATTTCTCGCCATCAGCACTACTGGACTCCCTGAATTACAACATTTGACCTGATCAAAATAAATCTCTGGGATCAAGAGAGTAAGCCCCCC
>JANZLQ010000031.1:15200835-15233891 GCA_026212715.1 Elanus axillaris | reverse complement strand
GTCCCACTGTCAAGCAACTGGACATAAACCGAACAGGAAGCATAGGATTTAGTATTTAACCGTAAGTACATAAAGAGCTGGAACAGCAATTAACCTCAATCAAAAAATGCACTCGGAACACGTGAGGTTGAGTTGTTTTTTGTTGTGTTGGTTTTGTTTCTTTTTAAATACCTTTAATGTCAAGCACCAGTTGGTCACTGAGGTATGAAGTGATGGTTCCATCCTCGCCGAGTCTCCACTTTTGCCTGTCCTTCCCATGTTCTGCCCAGAGCGCGACTTTGGCCCCAGGCACATCTCTGCCACCAATGACATCCAGACAGGCATCGTTAGCCTAAGAAACAAGAAGAGAAGTGAGATCCAGGCCGCAAAGCCACAGTGTTGTGTCTGACTTGTTTCAGGCACCGAGCATATTGCTGTAATCGGGCAACAAGCCTGGCAAGCAAGCTGGGAACAGATTATTCAGCAACTGGCCAGTTGCTTGGTGGTCTTTGTTACTTCAGGTGTTTCTTATATTAAAACATCAGCTTTTTATACCAATAACAGACCATCCAGTGCAGCATTAATACAAAATCACTTTCTTCCTTTGCGTATTAAAACATCAGCTTTTTATACCAATAACAGACCATCCAGTGCAGCATTAATACAAAATCACTTTCTTCCTTTGCGTATTACTTTACAGAGAAACTTGCAACTTTAGGCAAAACCAGGTTTCTACTTCCAGGAACATCAGTCGCATTAGACAGATATGAAAGTAGCCCAACCTGCCAGAGCAGACAGAGCAAATCTGTCTCTACCCAGTAGGAGGAGGTAGGGTGTAAGAGTTTTGGTTCAAGGTGCATGGCAGAGGCCAAAAGCTATCCTGGTGTTAATGCTAGCCTACAGTAAAAGCAAGACGTGAAGGTGAAAGGACAGCACGTGATAGAACCTACCCGCTGCCAGCGTCTGGAAACTCACCTTGGATTTGAAGAGTCCACGACAGTAGTGCCAGATCTGGGTATTCTTGCCGTTATACGGGGACGCACATACTGATGTTGCTCTTATGTCTGCTAGGCTTCCAGCGACTGTCAAATACTTACCCTGGGCTCGGTTCTTCACTCTGACGTACACTGCTGGCTGAAACGGTGCGAAGGAAGACAGTTAACAACACAGAGGTTAAGAAAGTAGATGTGAGAATGCCTCTGGTTCATTTTATATCATTTTTTAAAAGTATAGGTTGCATTTCCAGCTTCAGATGAGGATGAAACTCCCAATTTTTTTGCTGGAAACAAGTATGCATGGAAAGCAGCTGTGTTTCTCACAGTAGACAGACAGCTGTAAGCAGCAATGGTAGATGGTTGTGGGGGTTTTTCAATGTATTTATGCCTACAGAACTAATTCCTGTGATACGCAAGTATCTCTAGTTCAGCACATTTTCACTCATTCCCAGGCCAGTAAATGGGCTGCAATCCACAAGCTGCTTATTCTCAGGACACAAAACTTCCCCAGTCATATCCCCAGCAACTTCAACCCCCGTTAAATGGAATGTATGGCAGAGAAGTTGCACCATGGCTTTTGAACATACATGGAAAACAGGTACTGCCTTGGCATCCCTGTTTACTCAAAAAAACAGGAGATTTAGTTAGGGCTACTACAGGAATCGAGCTTTTGCTCTCTCAGTCACCCATTTTGGCACAAATAAAGGGCAGCTCTGCTAGAACCCCAATTCAAGCATATTTTTCTTCCGGGAGCTTTGAATCTCATTTTTTTCCACATTAAAACAAACCCTAAGGTACAAAAAAAAGCGCCTCTCTCCCACCAAGCAACCATAAACTAACATGTATTAGTATAGTGTGCAGTTATTCTTTACGAGGAAGGGATCGTACTATGAAGTCACTGAGCAAAATTTGTGTGTCTCGTTTTGCCTAAGTTTCAAATGTTTCACTTTTTCTTGCACTGGCAAACTTGACTGTTTTTGTAATTTGTAATGGAGCCAGAAGGAAGAAATATGAAGTGATGCAGGTTTTTATTACTACTCCAGTCTCAAAAAAAATGACCATATGCTCACTGAAGTGTCCAGCACAGGCAGCTGACTGCACAAACTCAAGGAAGCCCTCAGTTTGCAGGGTTTAAAACCAAACCAAACCAACAAAATAATCACACAAACCCCAAATGCCCAAGTCCCAGCAAAGTAGCTGAAGTAGGCCTTGTAACTCTACTCCCAGTTGCAGTGTAAGAAAGGATGCTACCACGTACAAAAGCTCTTCAGATTGCTGGCTGAAGAGAGAATTGCGCTTTCAAGATGAGCAAAAATTATTTTCATTACTATTTGCAAAAACAGAGCCAAAACGGGATCCTTCGGTAGTTACCGCTTCATGGAGCCGTCAACTTCTTGGACTAACAAATCACGGTGGGGGTGGGGGCAGATAATGCACAACTAACGCCAAGGACAATTATTTTTGTTCACTGCAGCATGTCCCCAGTTGAATCTAGTGTTTAAAAATAAAGCAGCATTTCTCACTAAGTGGAAACAATTTGTTCTGCGAGAAGCAGAGCTAACAAAACCTCTTTTCCAACAGAGTTACTGCTCACGTTCCCCGCCACTCTCCCTGTCCTTCGCCTGTCTGCCCATTTGCTGCCCTCCCACAGCTGCGTGGCTGGGCACACGGCAACATGTGCTCTGACTGGTTTGGAAAGGCGGAGAAGCACAGTTGTACCCGCTTTTCCTTGAATGAGGGGCATTTGTGACGTCTTGCTTCTCTACCTACCTTTCATAAAGCTCCGAAGAACTTTGGGGTTTTGAGACCTGAATCTTTGAACGAGACTGAAATTGGCACTACTTGGGGTGAGGCAGAGAGGGGAGACCTGGTGGGACTGCATAAACGTTGCTTCTTTTGGAAATCCAGGCTACATCACAATAAAATTTGTTCTTGCTTCCATTTATGTTAATTATGAAACAAACCAATATAGAATCGGTTTTCTCATTCTTATTGTTGTATAGCAAAGATGTAAAAATAGAGCATCTACAGAACATGCTAATGAGCCGCTCAGTAAAACAAAACTTGGCTCCAAGAAACTAGGAGTTATTTCCCTTTAGGAGCCAATAACTGCCACTGGAAGAATTTTCTGCTTCAGTAATCTTCCGGTAGGTCCTTCTGGCTGTCATCATTTGGCCTGATTTAAGGGGTACAATGCACACCGTTGTACTTAGAGGTAGAGCTGATACTTGTGCACTAACACCTGTCCAAACAAAAATTGTCTGTGTACGTGTTACACTACCTGCTTCATAGGACGAAGGGAGCCAATTACTTTCCAGCCGCTGTGTTCATTCCAGTTTGAAATCTCACTGGGCTCCAGCAGAATCTGCTTTCCTAAAAAATTACATCCTTCATACGCAATCCACCTGGATACAAAAAAAACACTACACGTTAACCACAGCAAAACTAAACTACAGGCTCGTGTTCACGACTGTGCTCTTGAATGCCCCCAAATCTGTGCCCAGTAGTGCTAATATCAAACCTGCGTTACCATGCCGCAAAATGCCCTCCATTTCAGCGCTTAAAGACCTGTTTTCTGTTTGCCTAGAACTTCTGAACTCCCCTCTCTGCCCTGCCCAAATTTTTCGCACAAATATGAGAACCTCTGCATGAACCCAGAGGGGAATAATGCATTGTTTCAGTGGGCATGCATTAGGAAACTAGGAAGCCACCCACCAGACCGCACTACTTGCAGCTTTGCCGGCTTGTACATAATTAATTATGAGAGGACCTCGTCCAATTTTTTATTTTGTTAAAGCATCCTGTAGCTATTCCACTTGTCTGAAAACACATACAAAAAATACTTACTCCAAAACCTAGAAATTGCCGTGACAGACTTTCCTGTAGTGAACATATCTGAGCCATGGGCATGGCTGAGTAAATACTTTGTTAACACAGAGTTAAAGCATCGGCACATACAGATCCCTTGTTATCTAGACATCTGCTCAGTAGATAATGTGCTGCTGCTTATAAAGGCAGCCTCAGGATCACAGATTGGTTTTGTTTACATCAATAGGACATTGTTGTGCACAGTGAATGCTAAATGCTTGGCTCGGTAACTCATCTGAACGCAAAACAAATACTGGTTTCCCCACATTACCTGTTTTACAGGTCAGCTGCCAAGAACAGGAGGGATGGCTGCACTCCTAAGTCAGTGAGAAAACATCCATGAACAGTGCTTACAGCACCTGTAATTTACTTTTCCCCCCACTGTGCGTCATTTGGGGAAAATGACAGCCAGCCTTGCTTAGGACTCCGTGGAGGCTAACATGGGCCAGCTGTGAACTGCCTTGTAACGAGGCTGTATCACCGTTTCTTCAAGTAAGTCCCATACCTCCTGACTAACAGGTATTCATTCACAGCAGCCTGACCACCACTGTGCGCTCCTTGTATTTCTAGCACATTCCTGACTTTCTTCTTGCAATGCCTTCTGTGAAGTTACTGAGAATTCACTGTTAACGTTGTTCTCGGAGCATCAAACAGTCTCATTGGAAATGTAGTTTCTGTTGCCAAAGCAGACATTTACAGGAAACAGAGAGGGGAAGGACTGTTACAGTAATAACCATCTGAAGCCGGGGGGGGGGGGCTTCTGGCATTCAGCAACACAGACAAAACACATCTCGGCTTTCAGGCAGACCAGCAGCCTCCGCTGGGCCACCCTTCCCACACCCTGGACCACCTCAGCCCCAGCCCCCTTCGCCAAGCCACAGTCCACGCTCGTGCCATTTCTGACTGAGGCGGTCAGTTGGCTCAGGAAGGATCCTTGTACCTAAGCCTGGCAGGGAGATGCCGCTGGTAGAGACACATAAATCTCTGTCATTGTCTAAAGCTTTTACAGTAGGCTTTGCGGCAAGGAGCCAAAACCCCTCTAAATCCACCGTCCTGAACGCTGATCACAGATAAGTCAAATAAACCCTCTAGGACATCCCACAGACTTCCCACAATCACCTGCCACCCTCAACCTTTAAGCTACCCATCTGCAGTGTGGGATGGGGACAGGCTGTGGAGGTCTGTTTCCTGGGAAGCATCACAAGGAAATCGGAGAAAGTCCAGCCGTTCTGCCCTGACCCCACAGACCAGGATCTGGCTAACCTGGCTTGGATACTCCGAAATGAACAGGAAGATGGAGAAGTGGGGGGGACGGTTGTGCTCACTCTCCCATGCTCTTCTACTATGTGGTCCCAAAGCCATCGCCCTTTCTTTACAGCCAGCCGCACAGGCAAAATGATTTAATTTCCAGTTTCACACCCCTATGAGAGGGCAGAGGAAGGCCGTAAAGAGATGTTCCCCAACAGGACACACTTCAGACTCCTAATACCTCCACAGAAGCATGAAGGTGTACACCCACCAGAAGTAAGTTGGCTATTCCTCCTGAAGAAGGCCTTTCCTCCTCCAAACCAGCACAGATCGCAGGGAACGCACACACGCTGTTCTCGGCCTCAAGGGCAGCTGCTCACCACTCTCACCTTGGGGCAGCAGATGATCGCTATGTATTTTCAGCAAGGGCTCAGGACGGAAGTGGCACGGATGTCAGGGACTAGAGTTTATAGTGAATTGGCAAAGCTCTGTGGGGAAGCTTATATTCACTATGGGCCCACAGCTGAAGTCAACAGCTACCGACTGCTCTTAAAGAGAGGGAGGTTCAATCCTTGACCAACCTTTCAAACACTTGTGTGAAATCCCTGAAAGAAGACAGTCCACAGTGCTCTGGAGCACTAGCTAGGTTAGGCTTAGCCTTTGTACTGACCTAAAAAAAATCAGAGGAGCCCTCAGCAGTATTATCACTCATATCTGTAGAAGGCTTTGACTTCTAGGTAGTAACAGACTTGATACGTTTGAATAATTCATCGTAAGAATCACAACAGAGACATACCTCAGCTCTGAACAGTCTACACTAACTTGTTGCCCAGTTAGTTCAAATTTTGCGTGGTTTTGTGTCATCCTGTAAAACCTCTTGAGAAAATTACAGCCTTTTCTATGTGAGAAAGGTGGGAAAAGGTTAAAAATAAACACAGGAAACATGTGTTGCATTAGAAGAATAGCAGCTTCCAGACAGTTGCAGGATGAGACTCTGGAAGTTATTTGTTGTTGCTGTGGATGTGGAGGCTGAACACCTAGCCAGGACAGAATACCTGGGGAGCTTCTCCAAAAGGCGAAAGGGGGAGATGTGGAAGAGGTTAGAAGGTCACTTCTGCAGATGTAAAATGGTTTTCACAGAAGACCCTGGGTGTGTATTCAGACTCATGAAGGCAGGTTAAACTAACAACAGAAGCAAATTACTGTTCCAGCTGTCAGATCTGCCTCAAGCTTCTCTCAGAAGTTGCTGCCTCTTTGGCAGCTGATCAGCACGTCAAGCAAGCTTCACTGAACCACGGCAGTAGTTTAAGTTGGATCACTGCAGTTTATAGCTGGTATTTTACAGCCAGTTAATAAAGGCACTCCAAGTTCACTCCACCTGTCTTTGTAAGTCAGCAATCAAAACTTATTTACTTTTGGTTCCTGGCTTTAACAATGGGCTCTATTCTTCGTTACTGTATAGGGATAAAAGGATGATTCTTACAGGGGGACATACACCCTCTGCCCAGAGTTTTTTTCATTTTGGGTCCTGATACAAAAAGAGGGTCTAGCATTCAACCACTTTTTAGGGATTTTATATTGTCTTAAAACAGAAGTTCGAATGTACAACATAGCGTATGAAAAAAGGCAGTAATCAGGAGGAAACGCACGCTCCGTATTTAGCTCCTCTAACGCAAAACTGACAAGAATACTTCTTCCATACTTACAATCCACTTCTCACCCACACAGACTGCGTGTAAAAATGAAGGTCCTCATTCAAAACAGAATTGATGGGTTCACTGAAGTGCAGCTCTCTGCCCTTGCAGCATTCCAGAGCAAACAGACTGATGGAGGGCTCAGCAAAAACCTGGGCAGGGAGGAAGGAGAAAAAAAAAATTAAAAAAATCAAAGTTTTACAAGGAACAGTCTAACTTCAGTTGTTAGGCATGATGCACACATTTGTCCACTTAAGTTTAATTTCCACATGCTTTTGGGTTAGATCATGCTCCCTCAGCAAATCTAACAGCAAGGAAAAATAAAGTACATCCACCAAAGCACACACAGCTGAAACATACTGGATTTATCAGTGGCTTTGTCATCAGAGTATAGTGCCCCACTGACACAGGCCAGACACAGTGAGTCGCTTTGAGATGCAGAAAGGCCTCTGTTCGCATTTTAAAAATCTCTTTTTGATCCGATTTACATCATCAGGACCTTGATTCCTTTTCGTAAATCCAGTTTATTTATTTATTGATGGAACAGGTTACAGCAGTAGTTTTCAGGGTGATCTGTAGTTTGCATCTAAAGTAGCGAGGCAAATCACAAATCTATTTTCCATAGACTTCAATTAGCAGTGGTTCACTGGAAAAATCTTGGGGATCTACAAATTGGAAAAGGTTAAAACCATCAAAACTAAAAAATTCTCTATGTTTTTAAGACATTGCTATTTTTCTTCTGACAATCTTGAAGAAACAGCATAATTAGTAACCCCTTCAATCTCATGTAGAATTGAAACATTTTTCACTTAATGTCCTTTTCTACAGTTGAGACATTGGCTATGAAAGCAAAAATAAAAAGATCAGTTTGCACAAAAATGCGGTAGAGCTGTAAGATCAGCAGAAAAGCAGAGAAAACATTTAAATACACAAAGCCTGTACCTTAGTACAAGGAACGCTTGTAGAATTTTTCAGCATTTTAAACCTAGAACCGTAAGGGAAGCATCATAACCAAAATCATAAGCACTTGTAATTTGTATCTTGATGCAGCTGGTAAAAGAAGGGGGAATAACTGCTTCAATTAGCAGCCTCTCCAGGGAAGTCACCTTGTTCCTATGTTGCTCCAAGATAGCTGACCCAGGCAAAAGGTACAATTTATTTCTTTTGCTGCAAAGACACGGCCTCAGGTGGAATGAATGAAACAAAATCTTGAATTAAAGTTGACACAGGCACTGAGTAATTAGGAGAACTTAACTTTCATGTTTGAAGAGGCCCATGTATTGTAGTGAAGTGTCTCTGAAGAGCTCGGTGATGATTCAGAATTTACAAATTTACCGGCACTGACTCAGTGCACTTGGTATGTAGTCGGTTGTTCAAATCCTGCCTCAGAGAAATTGCTTTCCTCTGCCAACCAGTGCAGGGACAATGTAAATCACGCAACAGCACATGGACAGGGAGTTTAAGGAGACATTTTAAAGAGACTGGGATCATCCAACCGTAGAGATTTTTAAAGCCCACTGCACTCCTAAAAAAACAGTGTTACAAAACAGAAAGAGATTGAAACCCGTAATGTTTTTATTTTGCAATGTCAGTTCTTCCTAACTGCCTTCTGCTGGATTAGGTGGGTCAAATTTACAGCGTGTGTCTAAAGGCTTACTCTGAAATCTAGACCAGCAGACCTAGTGCCGGCAGCTACTTCTCAGGTTGATTAGCTGGGCAAGGCAGTATGACCACACTCCAGTTTGCAAGAGCCTACGCCCTTGGCACCGGCTTTCACATGAGTGGACACCAGAAGCCGTGTCTGAAACAGGTCTAACAAGGAAAATTTTCCCAAGTGCGTTAGTAAGCATGGGAAACACCATTTGGCATCCTTCTTGTTAGACGTTGTTACCAAAGCCTAAAATTTATCCCGGCGTTGCAATATTCAATACGTTAAGAGACAGGGATGCTGTACTAGTTGACAAATCATCTGATCCAGCTTATCCATTTATACACCAAGAATCAGAACAGCAAATTGGTGAAGTCAATTAAAAGGACTCTCGCTCTCATGTGGTTGAGACTGTTTGAACTCAAAGGACCTGAGAAAGCCCTGTCCGGTTGCTCAGAGTCCCAGCCTGTGGGTGCGCAGCAAACGTTGCGTCTATGACACACGTAACCGATCACTAGGACTGATACCACCTTTCCAGTGAGACCTCAGAAGGATTCCGCTGATCTTGGCACAGATGTGAAGCACAGAAAAAGAAAACATGCTGCTGTCTCAAGCACTGAAGCTCTCCTATTTCCATAACCATATCTAGAGCAATGAGCCGATTACTCACTTATATATACCATTTTACACCAACAGCTGGCAGCAGTGACTTGGCCTGCTTTTTTTTCTCTGATTTTGTTTTCATAGCTCCATGGAAACTACCAACAGTAAAAAACAAGGTTTTGAGGCTATGCTGTTACACTTACTAGAGGCATCTTACTCCCACCCTTCCTTGCAGAATGCTGGGGTACACTGTGACCCATTTTCAGGCTGAGGAGTCATCACCAGTAGGCGAGCATGAGACCGACAGCATCAGCTTTCTTCACCAAGGCCCAACCCTGGCAGGCCAGGGAGGAACAGGGCTCTCAGAGCCAGAGGAAGGGCAACCACGCAGAGAATACAAGACAGGACAACCTCAGACTGTGGCGTTGTTTTATGAGGACCCCAGTCCCCAGTTTTGAAAAGTTGAGCTAAAGACCTCTACATTCATCCACGATGGCAAGTCATTGCCATGTCTAGGTCAGGATTACTTTAGCTTTCTTTCATAATGATTTCGAGGAAAATACCTGAAATACCATCCTTTGGGGAAAGCTTGCCAACTGCAGGAATGACAGAGCACTAAAGAATTACTTTACTTGATCTTTGTGTGTTAAGGAACAAATTGCCTTGCTTAAACCAGCACCAATAAAGTTTAGAGAGCTTTTGCTTGTCCTGTTTTTTAATGCCAGTGTCCAGGGAGAAACCTGAAGAGATTTAATACATTCAAGAAGCCGGTGAGTAAGGAAGGCTATATTTACATAGCATTTCAAGATATAAGCAGCCTTGTGAACTGTTACATACAGTGATATTCTTTACTTAACAGGTGTGGTAGTCTGTGGCTAATGCAGCACCTGCTGCCATGAAAATGACACAGCTTTTTTCCCTCCCCACAGTGTGATTTCAGAGGCTGAAAGGTAAGCCATGGAAATCAACACAGTAAAAATCTCTTGCACAGTTCAACTCAGCTCAGACTCTCCCCTCAACGTCTTCTGCCTCTTTTTAAGGGAAAGAAGCTGCACACCACAAATTTTTCACTATTCAGAATTTTATAATTTACCAGTTCAGAAAAAACTGCAATGCAAGCCTGATGTGTTTGATATTAAACAAAGATCAGTGCAAGACGAACTTCCTTTCAAAGGCCTTTTCTTTGCAGTGCAAGGCTTAGATGCTTGACCCACTGAAAAGCAAGTGTACAGACACAAAGCAGCTAACCAGAAGCTGCTACAACTGAAAACCAAGTGCACAAGTGAATTTGCACACATGCTTATAATAAAAACAAGTATAGTTTTAGCTATGGATAACATACAGATAATTTTTCATTATGAATTTTGTGAAAATTATTACTAATAAAGCTGTTTTGAGAAGGGGTCACCCCAAAACATATTTCTCCTCGTACCTCGTTTTGCAAACTTACATTTTGCAAATTTTGATGGGAAAGCCTCGAGAAGCCAAAGAAAGAAATCCACAGGGCCAGACTAAAGCATGACTGTAACCCAGTCATGGGAAGGGTTGGTACATTTCCCCACTTTGCCTCCCTGCTGACCTGCCGCTATGCAAAGGGCATTCGCCAGAGCCTTAACTGGAGACTCCACAGCTGTATTACAACATCCCAGGAAAAATCTTTACTCTTCAGTCTTGGCTAACTCATCATTTACAACCGCCTTTACTAAAGCCACGCTCGCCTGGCTACTCCCTCCAGTGTTGGAAGGATGGCTGGCTGAGGGAGAGGAACACGGTGCTGGATGACAGTAACACCCATGGTCCAGTCCCAGCTACTCAAAATGACTCATTGCCTGGCCCTGGGAAACACCAATTAATTTTTATATCTGATTTCATTATATGCCCCACAGGAATGCTGGGGAGATTAGTTAACACCTGTATTTCACTTAGAAAAGATAGTTAATACAGAAATACAGGAACTATCATGATTGATCAGAGCAAGAATAAGGAATGCCTCAAAAGAAAAGGGGAAGGGGTGAGAAAAAAAAAAAAAAAAAAAGCGTTGCACAACCTACAACCCAGATCTCATTTTTGTTTTTAGAAACTATGAGACTAGTTTAACTTTAGGGCTGAAGTTAACATTTTAGAAGAAAAAACAATTGCAACAGTCCTGGATAGTCTTGCCCGTATAAGTCAAGCCAATTATTACAGAGTGTGACAAAACAACGTGCCTGAGAAAAGGCAGCACTAGAGCTGAACTCCCCATTGTAAGAACATCTTGTAAGGGTCTCTATCCCAAAAGATAAACCTTTTCAAGCAACAAACACTTGACAAATGCCCCAATAAGCAACCATGGCCTTATAAATGGCCCAACTGACTTCACGCACTCTCTTGCCGCCAGGCGAGCTGCCCATGCTTTCATTTTCATGAATTCACAGCAATGGAAAAGGCAAATGTCCTTGCTGATGCAGGCATGGAAACCTGCACCTCTGCAGCAAACGCAGCGACGCTTAACCTGCACTATGTTTACCTGCCTGCAGAATGGCTATTAACAATACCAGCAAGTTTCATCAAGAAGCTTTTCTTAAAGAGTGCTTTGGGAGTTTTAGATGAAAGGAGACGATGAGAGGCAAGTTACGTTAGGTTCCAGTGTGATACTATTACTAAATAGATGTGTACCTTTCAAATGTTAAGTGGGCTTCCAAAGTGTGTAACTGCTTGTTCACTTTAAGAGATATATTCCCGTGAGATACACTTTTTAGCATATTTTCCCCACTTACAAAAAGTACATGAAAAAGACTCGTTGGTCTTTCAGAAGCATTCCCCTTTTCAGAAAGAAAGAGGCCATATAACACATTGCTACTCAATATGCAATCTGGATTAATACATGGGTATTGCAACAGGATTTTTCCTCTCGCAATACTGAAAACAACTCATTATCAAGGTACAGATATGCTTTGGTCCTTCTTTGTATCCTCTCATTAACTTACAGCTTTTCCTAAATGCTCCCTCCCAGAAGGACAAAACAGTCCAGTCTGAATTTGACCAAAATGGAAAAGTAGGGAAAAAATACAGGTAGGGCTTCCTAAAGATTTAGTTCTATTGTATTATACGCCTCGGAAAATAAGCAAAGATGGGAAAGAGGTTCCTGGGAATAAGGGAACACCTTCCCCACTCTCCTTTACAAACCTGCCTAACTTTTGGTTTGCTACATCCTGAAAAACACTAGAAGATACTGGTTACAAAGATGTGCTTAATTCCTCTACGATGCCGGTGCATAATAAATGGGGAAATAACCAAAGTGGAATCATGTTAATTGGCACTTCTTGAGAAGTGGGGAAGTGTGTGCATGGAGAGGGTGGGGGTAGCATGCCGTACTTAGATGATAACTTCACTTTTCAGCAAAGTACCCATAAAACATCCCTCCAAGAGCTAAAGGTTAGAAGAAAAGCTAGCCAACCTAAAATACTGTCATCACAGTGAAGAAATCAGACCATCACTAGTCTGAGCCTGTTTTCTTATCCAAATTCATTCTGCAAGGCTCTGAAAGTTTTGTTTTTTTTCTATTCTAATTGAGCCAACTCAGTGATTTAGAATGAGATTTTTCATTTTTTAATGTAATGCTACTTCTTAAACAAGCAAACTATATTTCTGGCAAATTTCAAAATAAAACCTCAAAAGTTTACTTAAAAAAAATATAAAAAAATGTAGAACATTTGCTATATTTTGTTTGCATCAAAGCTGTGTTTTCCAGAGAACCAAGTATTCCCTCAAATCCCTTCCTTATCTTCCATTGGTTGATCTATTTTAAAAAAAATCAGTAAAGGCTTTGCAGAAGTTCTTAGCTGTTTCGTATAGATAAAGGCGTCACTGTTACCTTACTTCATCATAAAACTCCCACTGGAACCTTACAGTGTTGTTCCATCAGGGCACAAAAGCACACCCATGCCATGAAGGAGTACCACAAACATGTAACTTCAGTCCTAAAATTCTTCCAAAATGGAGAGCTCAGAAATCTTATGGCAGCTGACAACATTCAAAAAGCCCCTCAAAACTGTTAGATATTAAGTGAAAACTCAAGAAGTTAACACTGAAGGTATTGCTACATGCAACAGCAAAACCATTGCTAGATGTTCTTTTGAGTTACCAAAATAGACAGGAACAGAAAGGGCATCTTGATTCAGGGTCGGACGCAGAAATCAGTGTGGATGCCCAGCCAAGGTGCACACCCCGCAGGTGTCAGTGACCTGCGCTGACTGCTGTGTTTCACAGCTACTTTGGAGTTAGCCCCACACAAAGAATCTACATTCGTACATACGTCCTGCAGATAAAGGCCCAGAGTTGGGACTTGACTCAGCTGTACGATATCAAGCTAACATATAATTAATTATCATTAGAATATTGCAAATCAGAAAGAGACTACCCAGATCCTGTGTCCCCATTTCCTCCAGATTTGTTCTCCCAAAGGACTGGCTGAAACAATCTACTTCTAAAATATATAGCTGGACCACACCTACACCACTCAATGGGCTTTGACAATGGTTTCTGAAGCCCAGTAGTGAGCTAGCCTTACGAGTCCTTTGTACTGCTAAAAACATTTTTTTTCCCCCCTCTGCCAGTGCCACACAATAGCCCTCTACTTCAAGTCAACATCTGGGATGCAGAAACCTCACACACTAAAGCAATACATGGCTCCCTCTAGCATGAGAGTCCCTCCGAGAGTTACACTTGCAGCAAATACATCTCACTTAAAAGACAGCAGGAGACAATGCACATTCAGGGTTTGGTGTCATTCTCCCTCTTACAGATGAACAATCGAGATACCTTAGGTCTGAAATTGGGCTGGTATTTAAAGCTGAACAATGGAAGGAGTTCCCAATGTCACAACTGAATTCAGTAAAGCTATACAACAATGCCACTTGGGAATACGCTTGCTGCTCTCTTGAATGAGCTAACAGAAATACCTTGTAATAAGAAGGGCTCTGTTCCAAGAACAGTGCACTGCGGACAATGCACAGAATTAACTACGGCTGTTTCTGACCACTGACCAAACTTACTGCTGCGTGCTTAGCATCACGTCCGTACTACACAATACCTCTGAGCACTGTCCTGTGTGATTACCGTACACAATGTGTAAGGAGCTGATGAGGGCATTTCTATTTGTAACACAGGTGTGGTTCAATAGCATTTTATGCTGTTTAGTGCCTCAATTTTGTGAGATACAAGGGCTCCTATTTGCAAGAGAAAAACTGAACTAAGAGGTACAAGCCATTTACAGGAAGATGTGTGTAAGCTTCCCACACACAGCCTGCCAAACACACTTCTTCCAGGGCCTGGCCCTCAATAGTCAAGGGCTGACAGTAGCTTCCTGCTATGCCAAACTGCATAGTTACTTCCCTGTGAGATTACAGGTTGAGGGATTTGGATGAGACCTACCGTTTCATGTCAAAACTTCACTCTGATTTAGCAAAGCAGAGTCCAAAAGCCCAATGTGAAAAGGAGATCTTTAATCTGAAAATCAGGCTGTCAGCAGGTGGAAAGCTTTAGCTCCACTGAAGTCACTCTATCTATGTAACCTAGTGAAAAGACCGGCTCTCAAACTCGAGTTGTACATCCTTCCCACCACGTCCATGGCTGTCGGCGTCTGTGTTTTTTTGGTTTTGTTTTGTTTTTAAATCCGTTCACAAATGGGAGAAAAAAAAACACTTAACACTTGAAGAAAACTGAACTGAGTAATCCTTAAAGTCTAGTTTCGTAAGAATTAAATTGAAGAGCACATGTCACATAAACTGAGTTTGTGTTCTGTGATCAGGGAAGGAGGAAGAGTTTTGGGGAAGTTGGTCAGTGCTAGAGGGGAGAGGAGAGGGCAGAGCAGCCACTTGCTTTTCTCTTACCAACAGCGTTATGGCCAGCTTAACTTGGATGCTCTTGCATAGAAGCACACCAAGATACAGACCGAAGGCACAGACATGACAGCAAGACCCTAGAGGCCTATGTGCGGAATTACAATAGGATGTACGAAAGGCTGTATCTAACTCGTACTGGATAGCCCAATGCACTCCTGTCCAATCTCCTGGCCACAGAGCGACCTCGTATCTCACCTTACTGCTACAATAGGTCACTTGACTGCAAGTTGTGTGCCTGCGTAGTTACTGCAACTAACATGACCTGAAAGTCACATGAAAACTGTATGCATATGTAGCAAGTACCTGTCCTGTATCTCAGAAGTCACCGAGAGAGGATGGCCACATCAGCTTTGGCCTGGACTGTCTGATGTGTCACACACAGCTCACGGGCCACAGGCATGGTACATTATACCACTTTATTGACCGATGATCTGAGATGCCATTAGGAGGTGAAAACCTTTTTTGTGTTTCTGTAAAATAGTACGTTAAGCAGCATTATGGCAAGTATATGCTACCTTGTAATTTCCATTTTCATGTCTTCTGTGTGTACTTTGCTTTAAGACTGAACGTTGGCTGTAGGCCTAATAAAAGAAGGCCTGCATGCTTCGACGGCACGACAAAATGTCTCGCTGCATACTAAGCTTGCTGAGCTGTATTATGACGACCAGCAAGAAAAATGCCAACCAATGTAACTCATACAAGAGAGAGCAACTTTGAGCCCAGAACACCCAAGGACGTGTGCCTACAAGTGACCATGTGCACGTGTGCACGCAGCCTGGCTTGTTCCTGACCCAAAAAATCCTGTAAGCCAAGAAAACAAACTTCACTGTTTTCCCTGAGTGGGAGTTTGTTTAGTGCAAGCAGTTGCTTCAGACATCTGACTAGGAAAGGAGTTCCAAAACATTATTATTTTTTTTTCAATAAAGTCCTTACATATTGAATAGGCTTGAGGGATTTGATTGTAGCAGTCGGGCAGCCGCAGGAACTGAGGTCAACATAGAGGCCTTCTTCCAGCACACAGTGATTGTCAGTGATTTCCCCTTGGTAATACAGGAGCCAACTGCAAGAATAATGTAACAACAAAGATTAGCTGCTCTAGCTGCTTATTAAGTTTTTTTCAAGATTTAGTATTTGCTAAGGAAATAAGGAATAAAAATGTTTTTGTTCTTGTTAAGCTAAAAATAAGGTGACTTGAAAGGCTATGTGACAAAGCAACCACAGTAGCAAAATCAAATCATGTGGTACAGAAATCTCAGTTCCAGAGTCAAACGACGCAAGTAGAATGCAGACACTTCTACTGTACCAAGTTCCAAAATCTGGAATAAATTCTAACTGAAGTTAAAAAAAGAATGACAGTAACTGTGCAAACTTCCCACAGGGAAAGCAAAAAGCATACTACCCAAAACTATGACAGGACAACAGTTACCGAGAGGCACTGCAAGACATGAGTCTAAGACATGATGGAATATGATGGGCATGTGTTATGCACTTTCAGCTGCCTGAAATTTATAGCATTTAGAAAAAATTTTCAAATTACTTAAAATGGTGGCATGTAAAACAACTGACTTACCATCCCCGAAGAACCTTAAAAGAACATGGTATGAATGATGTAAAATCAGAAACTTCTGCTGTGAAATCTATACATGCTCCTTGGAAATGTGTATTACTGAAAGCTTTGAGCTACAAGAACAAAACAAAACAAAACCAATGACTAGAAGGAAAACGAATGCATTATCATTAACGTAAACAGAGATAGCTGTGCTGTTAGAGAAGTATCCAATCAATTCACAGAGATACAATAAATGGAATGAATTCTCGTTTAAGGAATCCTTTATGTTTCTACAGCCACTCTATTTTTAGAAAGATCAGTTGTTTTATCATCTCTGGGTCTGGTACAGGATGCTTCCCAGTGATGCCAAGGCAGTGGTATCAAGCGTAAGTTCAACTGCAGCAGGAGAGAGCCCAAAGAAAAAGAGAAGGCTAGGACTGAAGAATGTAATCTTCCATCCAAAGTACCCATGAACTGCAGCTAACTCTTGCTACACAGCTCAGCAATCCAGTGTTCAAAACAGGACAGGGAGGTGTTGGTCAAAAGATACAGGCGACTGTTGACAAAGTGCCTCGAAATCTTCTGTGACCACAGTAACTGCAGGTAGTTTCTCATTTAAGAGCTAGCAGGAGAATTTCTGGGGGAACTGGGTACAGCCTGGTAGATGCACCATGAACTTCTGAATTTCAGCTAAGCTGTTTTTCTGTGTCATGGTGAAGAACTTCAAGCCACATTGAAACATATGCCACCAGTAAGATGTGATCAGTTCACCCTGAAAAAGCAGTAAGGTTGAAAGTGTTGCAGTAAAAGAAAAGAAGAAAAAAAGGGAAAAAGTAGTATGATATAGCCCATCATCTATAGAACACTTGCCTAGAATTCTGTACCCTTGGGCCACCACTGTGTAACTGAAGTGAATTTCACTTTAAAGCCTGAAAGAGAGGCTGGAAAAGAACGAAAAAACTAACTGTGTCAAGCGAACAGCTCGTATTCTGTAATGGAAGAAAAACACGATGGCTTTTTCAAGAGCTACTTCCCCCTTCATGCCCCAAATTGGCCAAGCTTCCTGCCAAGAAAGGAAATCAAATGCTTTTGCCAGTAAGGGAACGCCAAACACAAGTATCGGCAAATGATTTTATGGAAAAGCTCAGTCTGTGTTTTTAAAATAAATGAGTGTGTTTCCTGTTAGAAAGAACAAGAAAGTATTAGCCTGGCCTTGCATGCTGTAACTGCAAACTGGAGAACACAAATCAGCTACAATATAATGAATAAAGTGTAACTGATTTTTCTGTAAATATAATTGCACTGCTGTATCACAAAGCATCTATTTAAGCTGCAATTACATGGTATTTTCTACCCACTTATTGCAAAGCTATTTATGAAGGAATATATATATATATACACATACTGTCCTTCTTGCATAGGCCGGATGCAATGCAAGGCTTTTAGAAAAGGCCTGTAACTCATTTTTACACAGATTGTATCTAATAATGAATGATGATGGTCTTAATTTGACAAAAGCTGGGGTGAAGTGTTGATTCTTCAGTGAAAACATTGCCTATCTGCAATTAGTCGTAAACTGCAGCTATCTCTACTTTGTCAGGGTTTGACATTTACTATATGAGGTCTCGCTTCCTAAAAAGTATTGAAAATACAAGTTATCACAGCAATCACCTCTGCTTCCTAAATCACCCATACAAGTCATGCTTAAAAGAGGCTTTGCTCTTGCTGGGCAAAACCTAGTTTTATTTTTAATAAATAAAACAAATGGCTTTTTAGAGCTCGTGATTTCAGGCATTCTTACATTATATGTACTTTGTTTATTACAGATCCTGGCAAGAGGAAAAGGTCATGGGAGTTACCGAGACATTTAAAACAAATTAATTGCTTTTCAATTTCTGATGAGCAACTAAAAACAGAAGTGAAAGAAAGACACACTCTTGTAGACAGTGAAAACAGTTCCCTTAGCTCAGACATACGTTTATGAAAGGAGAAGAATGTATAATCACTCAAAATAACTAGTATATGGCTTATACAAAGATCAAACCTTAGGCTGATTAAGGATTTGCCAACTCATATGCACCAGGCTTTGAAGTTCCAAACTAAGAGATTGTTGCATGCATGGCAACTTTGACTTTACTCCGAATGGGAAATTTTTTGTATTTATCTAGAAGACCATTCTTTACTTATCCTAAGTGATTAAATGTTTTCCCATAAAAAACTTACTTTAAGTATTTCCCCTCCTAAACCAACTGTAGCAATATGAATGATGTTCTTCCTTCCCTAGCTTTAGGGCAGAATCCTGTGAAAACCGGGATTATCATAAATCAGGATGGTATTTTTTAAAAACGGTGTTAAGACCGCTATTACAGAACCCAAAAGGCAAAACACAATCTAGTACATGTCAGTATTTAAAGATGACTGTGCATATACACACACACAGATTTTTTCACATATCGCTGGAAATGAAAGGACTGCAAAGCACAATTTATTGAAATTTCAAGGGTTTCAATTGATCTTAAAGGTCTGCAGAACTGGATTAAAGCACTCAAAGAATAGTTTTTGGAAGATTCTGAAACAGTAGAAGAGTTGAAGGTGAAGAGAAAATTATTTTCAACTGTTTGGATCCCACCAATTTCATCTGATCTGGTTATTTTATCTGGTATCGTTTACCAAGGCCTTCCTGTGAACATACTTGCAAGACTTTGATTTGGCCGCAAACTGCCATGTGAATAGGTCTGGCAGGAAATCAGTGTTTAAGACTAGAATAATACACCAATTATGTCTTCAGACAGGAAATGTTTCCTGTAGTGCTGAGCTAATCATAAAATCGTAGAACCAATCAACCTGCTAAGGAACACAATGTATGTATTTCCCATGCACTTATGCCTATTATACCCCTCCAAGAAAGAAAGAGCAAAATTGTGTCCAGAAGACAAAATACTTAAGTTTTCCGAAACAGAACCGTTGAGCTCTAAAGTCTCTTTTGTCTGTAAAAAGAGTCCTGTTTCTTGAAATAAATTTTTCCAAATTTGCTTAATTAAGAGCATGTCATAGAGAGAGCAATATAACCACTTAGATCATCAACCATGCTAGCAGCACACTCCAGGACAGAAAAAAAAGAAATCAAACAACTAATGCAGGAAGGAAGGAGAGCCCTTTTGGGACAGAATGTTGTGGGAGACACAGACCGTCCTTTGTGATGAACACGAACACTTAAGAGAAGGGTTTTGGTCTTGAAAGATATCACAAAGGTACATTAATGGAACAGAACCTTGTAAGATAACAAGCAAAAGTGCAAAACCCTGAACTGACTTGTTCTTGAGACCAGAAGTGAATTAAAGGGACCACTTTCTCTTCCTAAGTTGTCACTAAGTCAGACATGATTTTCAGAGAAATAGTTAGAATGTACCATAGAAGAAATTTATCACAGATTTGTTATAATCAGGATGTGTTCAGTTAAGGTCGTATGTTACTGTGAGGAAAAGGGAAGCACAGAACAAGTGGTGCGGGCTGCTAGAGGAGCAGCTATACATGACTGAGAAAAGCATGAGCTACCAACATCCAAGACTAAAAAACCCAACTTCCCCTATTGATGCAGCTGCAGGTTTGAAGAGCGCAGTTCAATCTTCTGCAGTTTATACCTTCTTATTCACTTCATATGTGAACAAGAAAGCGACAAACCAGATATAATGCAAAATAATGGAAAGTTTATATGCCACAAAGAGAAGGATAAATGCATGCGATAGCAAGTTTCCAGAAACAGGAAGGAAAGAAGATTACAAAGACCCAAAGTCACTCAAAACCTACTGATCTACTTGCATTTTTGAGGACAAAATACTGAAATGTATGATCTGGAATAAAGCAAGGAGTAGAACATTAGCAAACTTAACCTTTATACGTCTACTCGTTTCCTCAGTCAATGCTCAGCTGCATGGAGATGATAATACTGAGGTATCATCTGAAGGAAGACATTCAACATTACCTGTATTTAATTATTAAATGTAGTTTAGAAGGAGAGACTGTAATGTCAACATACCAGATGTGGAGGCTCATTCATTCCAAGCGGTTCCTACAATAATAAATATATATACATGCATATAAATAAATAAAATTAATTACAACTAATTTCCTAGAACACGTCAAGTTCCTGAAATTTGTTAATTATGAACTCAAGAGCAGAGATAAACACACTTCCCATGGTCTTGGCACAATTCTCTTCCCCAGCCTCTGCCACCAGCTGCCTGTAAGCTCACGACTACCTGCCCGACAGTCCAGTCCTTTCCACACAGAGAACTTGTGTCAGCATTAATTAGTTCATACAATGTGGATTAGAGCCCATGTAAATGTCTCTATATTTATTTTTGAGTCTATTTCTTGAAAAAAAGACAATTAAAACCAACAGAAGAATGGGACACCTCTTTCAACACATGCTCTTCAGAATAAGGCTAAATGCTTGTTCCCTTCCTATTTTCAGTGCAGTAGTGTCATTTACTATATACTCATTACTGAGGACTGTCTTTATTTTGCATTAGGTTTTTGACAGTTCTGGCACTAATCTGTTTGGGCAAGTTGCAGTACCTTGGATTTAATAACGGATAAAAATATTTCCTGTCTTTATTCACTATATGTATTACAAATATTTTAGCATAAAAATAGGGAAAAAAATAAATCAGACCTCTGTTATACAACAATGATACAGGACAGATAAATTCTCAAGTACTTCTATATCCATTATCAATTAGGCATTAGAAATTACTGTGTTTTAAGGCAAATTAATCTTTCCAGGCCAAGTTATTCTTTCCATGAATGCAATTTGCCAAAGGGAAGTTTTTCTTATGAAGTTGCCCTGACAATCTTCTCAACAGATAGAAAGATCCACAGTGTCCATTTCAGCCTCCATCCTGAAACAGACTCATTTTGTGTCATCCACAAGGGTCTTTAACTTGTTTCCAAGTAAACAGAGAAGTTGATTAACCAGCACAGCCCACATGATAACATTATTGTACGCTCTGATCTCCAAAGGTCTCATTTAAGTTTGCCCCTTAACAAGTTCTGGTAACTCACCAACTTAATAGGTCGAATTGACATGATGACTTTACTAGATCCTCCCCAGTCAAAGAAACATTTATATTTTCCTTTCTCCAATACATACTGTTCACCACAGAAATATTTCTGCTGATATGCGACCCACCTGGAGAACGACACAAAAATTAAACTGAAAACATCACATTTTTCTGTGTAGTTTGATGAACATACTAATGAGTTAAATAGAACAATTTTATTTGAGTTTTCTTGATAAGTCCATCTGACAGACTGTAATATCAAACCCAATGAGAGGTGCAAAATTGTCACACACTTGATTTTCTGCTTTTATGTTGCAAGCAGTACTTTGACAAACACACAACTTTGGGTATCTGCCTTTCTATCATATACATTCATCATGAGATGATGCCTTGCTCAGAAGCTGAGAGGAAAGACACTTAATTGACAAATTTTTGAATCTCTCTCAGCTCAACCTTTACCTATTCAGCATCCCCCCACACAGGGCTTTCTTCCAACTTTTCCAGTTCGAATTAACAAAAACGGTGCAAGAAGACAGAGAAGTAAATGAGGAAGCCTTGAAAGGATAAGATAAAGCAAAAACTTGCAACGGTGGGCAGTTCAAGCTTCTCCCACCCTGCTCTCCCTGTTGCGATTTCAGAAGAAATCCCCAATTACGTGACACTGAGGGTCCCCCTAGCCCTGCACACACGCTTCTTGGCAACAGCAGAAGTAGATGGAGACTAGTTAGAGATGCCGCTAACCTGACCACTTTTGGCGGTGCATTACACTCTCAGTCACCTGGCACCCAGGACTCTTATATTAGGGACATTAGAGGGCACCTCCTTTCCCAGTCTTTTTAGCACCTGCTTATGAATCTGTTTGTCATTAATTTGTCTAATGCTTTTTTAAACCTCCTGGTGCTATCTGCTACCACAGCCTACTTTAGCAGCAAGTTCTAAAAATGCACTGCCTCTGGTGAGACACTGTTTCTGGAGAAACACTTTTTGCTCCCCACCTCTAAATCTTTTAAAGCAATCTTCAGCTAGTTCTGTAAAGCATCCCCCAACTGTTGGCACGCAGGATTCTGTGAATGCTCCTGCCTTAAGCTTGCCTACAACCTTCAGGATTTTGCAGAACTCATTTGCATCCTTCCTCAGCCAACTCTTCTCCAAACTGAGTCCCATCCTTTCATCCTTGTATCTCAACCTCATGTGACACTGATATCCGGTCCCTATGTTCAGTTCAAATCCCCCCCTATTGCTACCTGTCCTAAGTTTGAAGCTTTTTCAGTCTCACTTCACAGTTGCTGATACCTGTCACCATCACGGTAGGCATGACAATGTTAATAGTACACTTTTAAAATTACTATTAAAGTTTAGAATTTCCACCCGCATGATTTCATAGTGCTCTTTTCCCACAATGTATTTTTATGTTTTAGCACTCGATATAATTCTTCATGTACAGTACCACTCCTGTGCCTATAATAGCCTACTCCATCATACCTGTAGAGTTGGTAGCTCCTCTGCTCAACCTTCCTGTGAATCTCTACGGTATCTGCTATATCAGAGCTGTCACTTCACACCAAGCATTCTAGTTCCCCCCTACTGTTTTTTAGGCTTCTAACACTTGTAACTTTTGTCCTTGCTGCATCAGTTAATACTGCGTATCTTCATCAACAGACATTGCAGGTGGTCTAATTTACCTTCCTTATTTATTGCAACTGTGCTGCTTATTTTCCTCCTGGACTTCACATACACACAGTGTAAGTCAGCCAAGTCCACCCTGTAAGCTGTAACAGCTTGAACCAGGTACTCTTCCACACCTGTTGGTTTAACCCTCTGCTTTTAGTTTAAATAGTTCTCTAAGAAGTATTTTAATTTTCAGTGCCAGCAGCCTGACTTTATTACAAGTAAGGCACAGCTCAACCTTTCTGTACAGGCTGCACTTGTCCCAAAAGGTATCCCGGTTCTTAACATACCTAAAATCCTTCTGTATTACTGCCAAAGTTCCTGTATCAGGAAACTGCAGTCTGTGTGACCTTTGGAGGGACATCACAAGCTTTCTCCAGTAACAAGAATGCCCAGATCCAAATCAAGGTGTAGGCATGAAATTTAGAGAAACTACAAAGTGTTTTTTTCTTCCATTTACCAAGGAAATGGAAAGAAACATTGTTCTCCCCCAAATGTTTAGCACCTGTTCCACGTGAAAAACGTTCTGTCAAAAGATGTACTCAAACCCAACTGTGCACAAAAACACTTAATACTTCTGTCCATGTATTTCAGTAGACTTACACTCCGCTCCTCACAAGAATCGACCTCGTTTCTGGGCCAAATCCAGCCTGCTCCAGATCAGGGATTTCTTCATTGACGATGTCTAACGCTTTCCCATCTTCATCATCAGACTGAAAAAGTGCCACTGATGACTCTATGAAATCCTAAGAGGCAGCACAGGAGTTAGAAGACAGGCTGTCACAGCTCCGTGACACTTCACAACATAAAATATTTTGGAAAAAGAGTTGTAGACTGAAAGACAATCTTTTATAAAGCAGTGAAGGGACTTGGGTCCCTTGTGTGGATCTTTCCGGGGTATTTTGGCATTGAAATGTCTAGCTGGAAGCCTGGCAATCTGATATGGCTTTCAGTGGTTTCCAGTGAAGAGAGGGAAGAACCTACTGCCCCTGAGCACCATCCTCTCCATTGCGAGGATGACAGAGTGCAAAGATGCCAGCTTGGGAAAGAGAAGGGTTGGGGATTTAGCAGTCATCTTCCAAGAGCTTCACAAACGACTACTCCAAGCATTACCATGACTGTGGTAGTTCAAGTTCTCCTTCCTCATACGTTCCCAGCGGCAAGGCAATAATCATGGAGAAGAAAAGACTGGGCAAGATCACCTTTACAGCACAAGGGGTTTGTAGTTTTTTTGATACATTCGTTGTATAACTAATCACTATAGCTATAAAATAAATCCTGCATGACACTGTCATGTTCTCTTACATTGCTTTATGCTTTCAGCTAGCATAGTTGCTTGACCAGATTACTTGCACAGCTTCCGATTATTTAAATTTGGCTTTCAAATCTCCAACTTTTTAACTGCTTAGCAATCTTAAGCACACAGTTCAGTCACTGCTTGGGAAAACGGAAAACAACAATCCATTCACTTTATTCCTTTAACATTTAACAAAAAGCATGAACTCAATTAAATTTCAGTGTTTTTTAAACATTCTGCAATGTTATATGTTGAAAATAAGCAAGTCTTGCAAGCAACAGAAAAGGCTATCAAGCAAATACAGGAGCCAACAGATTCACAAACATATGAGTACACCATCACAGGAATTATTACACTAAATACTTGCTGCTGCAGCTCTTAAAAGCTACCAACCAGAGAGCATTATGCTGAAGGCTACACTGAGAAAACAAAGGCTTTCAACAATCAAAAAGCACTTAGAAATTAAGGCCAGGCCAAGCATGCAACCAGATTCTTTTGGTCAGGTGAACCTGATCAAACAGGCTCTTTGGAGGACACCATGCCTTTGTACAGGATTCAATCACAATGAATAATGAAAACCAATTTTAGAATGAACACGATGTGGCTTAAGCTTTCTGCATTGTTTACAGGATACTAAAAAGTGATGGAACAAATTCTGTAGTAAAACTGGTTTTCCTACTATGTTGACCATCTCCTCCTTTCATTTGTTTAAGAAGTTGCAACTACTTCAGGTATACACAAGAAATTGAAGTGCCAGGTCTGGCAAAATCATCATGAACAACTGCAGCTTCAGACTGCTTTTTAGAAAAAAATCCCCCCAAACTCCTGTGCAGTTTTAGTGCAAATGAAAAACAGCTACTCTCAACAGTCCTAAAGCAAGGACTTTGTAAGAGTTCCTGAAAAGCCATTTAGATCAAATCTGCACATAATTTCTTTGACTAAATTTAAAATACTGTAATATATCAAGAATTGTAACTACATTTAAAACATTTCAATTTCAGCCATCACTTTTCCCTCCCTGAATTTTCACTACAGCTTCTCTTATAATAAGCAATAGGAGAAATACTTAAAAACATACTTTCAGACCAAGGCAAATAATCTTAGACTTGAAAACATTAGTGGGAAAGCTTCAAAGATAACATACTCTGTTCCACTGAAAAAGACTCAAACTTCGCTCTTTCCCTGATCATGACAGCCACGGGCAAACTCCAGCTTCACAGATTCTCTCATCTGACACTGCAGAAGAGAAGCAAATGCAACTGTTCCCCAAACCAGCACACAGCAGAAACTGCTGACCGCCCTCAGGAACAAGCTGTGTATTTGACTCCAGTGTGTCCAATAAGGATGCTGATAACACAGCTGGCAGTATGCTGGAAAAAACAATTCTACAAGTCCTTTCTATCTCCACTTTCAAAACACTCCCCAAATCTCCGCATTAGAGCTTGTGACTGTTCACAGCAGAAATATTTAAGCCAGACAAAAACTGAAAGCTCTTGCAATATGCCTACATGCGTGTACATCTTCACCAGCGGGGGGGGCGGGGAGGAGTGAGCAAACTATGGTGCTTAGTTCCTGGCTGGGGTTAAACCACAACAGTAGCTCATTACTCTTCCTGAACATCAAAAAATCCTATATTTACCATGGGACAAGAATTCATGTTTGTTATCATGGAATAACTGAAGCTCATTAAGTTAACAGTATATTATCTCCAAATAACTTGTTTGAGTGTGTGTAACTAAAGACAGACTGCAAATGCTAAGTCCTAGGCAAGGTCTGTTTCTTAGTTTGGATCAGTGTTTGCTTTTTTGGCTTTCCTGAAGAAGGATAAGGAGAAGAATACAAGTAGCTGTCAAAGGGGAAAGCTGACAGAAGGGTAGTCTTTAAAAAACTCTAGGAGTCTTATTATCCTCCTACTGAACTTGGCATTAGATGGCCACATCAAAAAGGAGTTGCTTCATTTGACAAAGCTACCTAGTCTTCAGGGTCAGGCTTTGGTATAAGGACCCCATTTTTTGCAAGCCCTTGTCTTGACAAGGGAGATCTTGGGTCTGGGATCACTGGTTTTGGCTCTGGAAGCCTGAACGTCCAGGAGTAACACCTCTGTGCTGGGTTGCCCACTAACACCCAGTTCAGTCTTTTTAAGTAGCTTAATTTAGTCTAGAGCCTGCCCAGGACTCTGCTGACCAGTTGCTTGTCATACCTGTTTCTGCAGGGCTGTCCTGCCTACCCTGTGTTAGGTTTCCCCCCTGGCTGGAAAGTGGGTCCACACTTAGAATATAGCACAGTTTCTGTAAGTCTCAGAAACTGTACCTAAATAAAAAGAGTGGGATTTCTAGGCACCACTAGATGGTGCCTCCTGATCGCTCTTGCTGGGAAAATAGAGATGCTTATCCAAGAAAACAGCAGGAGAGACCAAGGGGGATGAATTGCACCGCTGCTTGTGGGAGTGGAAGGGCTCAGACCCTGCCTGAGGATGTGTCTTCTTTCTTTTCAGTATAGAAGGAAATTCAGTAGCTTATACTTGCAAGAAGTCCATGCAATTAGATGACTCGCAGGTGCAGAAGTGATTCCTGGGTCCTGTGGCCTGTTAGTGATGTGAAGGATTTATGTTATTCCATTAATAAGCCCAGTGTGGGGAAAAAAAAAAAAATCCAAGGGGGCTGGGGTTCAGATATGTTTGAAGTAGCAATATTAGCTAAAACAAAGCAAGCGAAAAATTAAGAGTATCCCCTCCATCAGAAAATAAAAATAAAAATTGACTTCTGAGCATCTTAAACATCTTCATACATATTTTAAAATTTTAAAGTAATATTTTAATTTCCTGCACCCATAATCATCATTTCTGTCATATTTTCAGGGTTTTTTTCTTTAAAAAATTAAGGCCTAGATTCTTCTTTTGTTAAAATAAATAATAAAAATGAGGTCAAAGTAGTCCAGACTTGTGGCTTAGATGCCTGTTACAAGTCTGGCCTTCTGGCTGCATTCAAGTACGCAGAGTGCGTATTACTGAAGCTAACAATATCGAATGATACAGACCTGAGAGATGGACTCGCATGTGGGTTTACCAGAAGGGCCATAATGAATTTTCTTTCCTGCCATCCCTGTCCTCTGGTCCTCTGTTGCAGCACTGCCAGCTCACATTGTCTTTGGTAGCGAAGGGACTAGGAGGTGGGTGAGGGCACAGGAGGGGAAGAGCTGCGTTGCCCTCTGCTTCGCTGTTCACATCAGGTCTGTGTCCACCTGAGGACTGGTACGTTGTGTGAAATTCCTAAGAGCGGTTTTTCTGAACTGCTTAGGGCCAGATTCTGGCTTAAGACCTGGGTTACCTACATCAGTGAGTTTATTCAAAGGCCACGAATAAATTCAGACTGGTGTCTGTCACTTGTCTGAATGACAAGTACATCTGCAAAACAGATAAATATTTGACCATGTTTTCACTGCACCAGGGCTCAGCTCTATTCTTGATCTTGATTTATTTTTTTCCTCCCCCTTTTCCTCTTACTCCAATGCTTACTCTTCTGCTATTGTAATCGTACTGCTAAAATAAGCGTGCTTTCTCCTAGGGGATGAAAGCCTTGGTTCCAAGACGCTTCATTTTTGGCCACCGTGTTTCAGTGCTGTGGTTTATGCCAAGGCTGGTGGGGAAGAGAATCCAGGTCTAGAAGCCCTTGAGGGAAGGGTGTGCGCTTTCCTGTGGTACACATGCAAAGACAGGATGTTGCTATGTTTAGCTTGGGTTCCTCTTGGCAACAAAACCTTTTCCATAAAATATCATCCATAAACTCCAGGTGGATCTTTGAAATCCCATCCAGAATACTACGATTCTAATAAAAAGCAGAGTGAAAAATCAAGATACTCCGTAGCACACTGGGAACATATGATGTGGAAATATGTAATGCTCTGAAAATCAATTGGTTTGGGTAGTAAGAGGCAACCTTGCAATTAAGTCAGTAAAATGATAACCTGTAAAATAGTAATGCTGTCACCCCTTAAGTCCCTGAGTACTTCTATTTCATTGGTCTATGGTGCCTACATTTCAAAAGGGATAATTGGTGGTGGGAGAGGTCTGGAAAGGTTTAGAAAATGTTTGAGGCTAATTCAGGAAAATGTATGTAGCAAAATCCATGCTTAGTTTGCTTATATGAAAGATTATTAAAGTGCTATAGGAGTCTACAAAGATCTGAGTCTACTGCTAGATGGCTCTCTAGCCTAAGAGAAAATTTGGATACACAGTGGTTGGCAGCTGAAGTGAGGCAAGGTCTGACTAAAAGTTGAGTTCCAGCTCCCAACAGCGAGGATAATTGGTTAATGGGATGACTAATTGTGGGGAGGGCGTGAGGACTCTGTGACTTAAATCTTGATTAAAAAACTGGTGCTCATTCTCAAAATGCTTTATAGCCCAAAGATGGGTTCTGGGCTTGATGCAGAAATTTCAACAGAAGTTTTAAGTCTGCTCTGTAGAGGGGGAACTTCAGTCTCTGAATAAAGCAATTGCAGAAGAACAACTGCTGAGTTGGTAGGAAGTATGGTTGTGTTAGTGGTATTTCTACCACTAAGTAGAAATAAAGGATTTTGCATGTAACACAAGTGAGGCTGCGATGGGATAAACAAGCTTTGCCCGGTGACACCAGTCACCAGAAAGCATGTGCACATGGGTGCTCACTGGAGGTCAGTAGGGCAGAGGAGGGGGTATAAGACTTCTGCTGTGCCTTGTTGGTCTTACACTAGCACACACTTGCTGTGAGATGTCAGCCCAAGATCCCCAGTGTGGATTACAGGGCTGTGCTATCTCTGGCTCTGATTTTTCAGGAAACATGAAGTACTAAAAGGAGCTGCTGTCATCTGAGATCTTAACTTACTGAGATCTTAATCTTAGCTTGGTACTATTCTCTCTCCATTGCTGTGGCAAGTATTATCTTGTGAGCTCACTGGTTTGGATACCTGTCCATGGCAGGACACTTACCTTTCTCCATACGCCTCAAGGCTGTGGTGCTGCTCAGTCCTATATGACTGTAGTCAGTGGTCTGTTTTTTTTCCATGTTTCCTTCCTTTTTGGAGTTCAGGGCCCCTTGCTTGCCTGGGGTGCCTACTTGTAGCTGAGTTTGCACACCTGTGATTGTAAGTAAATGTAGTGGCGTAGCCCAGAGAGGCTGTATTGGCTTGCAAATAATGGTGGGGTTTACTGATAAGGCTTTGTTGTATAGCTGCCTCCCTCAGACTAGATATGGAGGCAGCATTTGCCACGCAGAGCTGTTGTGGTGACTGTAAAAATCAGCTGGAGCAAAAGGGAACTTTCTTGGTCTATGCCACTTTCAGGGATGTCTTTTAAGGTTCCCTGAAAAACTGACTTCTGAGCTGTGCTGATAGTGCTTCAGAGCATCTCTTCTCTGCCTGCAGAACAGGGCTTAGTCTGGCTTGCTCAGAGAGGCTTATTGTGTCTCTCCAGCCCATTCTCTGTTACAATCTGTGGCTAAAACAGACAACTTTTGTAGGGAAATTTGGGGTCTATAATGCAGCTGTGTAAGATTTTACTCTGAAGAGCACCAGGTTCAGAGAAGAATGGAAGGGGTGACTCTGAAAGGTGCAGGTCCTACTTTCAGTGAACTTGGTTGCATGATGCTTCCATTGAATAGGCCCCTATCATTCTTGCAGAAGAGCTCTGCTCTGTGGTCATAAGCAAGAAACAATGCCAAAGCGTACTTCCAGGCACTCTTAAAATGTGTACTCACAAAATAGCCTCTGAGATTTCATTTGCAGGTGTACTACCTTGATTGCCCTCTGATTTTCAGAGACCTGAGCAGCTCCTCCAGCTGTGGATGGCCAGAGGAGCACAGCTGGTGGTGTTCCTTGAGGGACATGGCAAAGAGATGCAGCTGTCTGCTGGAGTTGCTCTGAAGACTAGCTGGTGTCTTGGGAGAAACTAAGATTCCTTGGCCCTTCAGTTAAGCAGAAGTGAGCACAAAAGGCCTGTTGTGATGCAGTAACCACTATGTTAAATTGATTTTCTTGTTACTGCTGTGTCCTGCAGGATAACAGATACAATGGTCAGACACCTGAGATGGAAACTTCACTGCTTCCTCCTGCTGATGGTTGAAAATTTACCTCGATGATGTTTCTAAGCCTCTGTAGCTTCCAGATGATGTAAGCCTTATCTATTCACTCACAGGAACACTCAATGGATTTTCATATTTAAATCGCACACACACACTCTCTTCATTGAGTTTATGAACAAGCCCAGCTTCTGAACCATTTGTAGGCTTCATCCATCTGCAAAAACCTCTCATTGCAGAGACTCTGCTCGCTCCATGGTATGAATAATGCAGAAGAATTGCTCTGTTGAAGCTGGCTTCATTGTCAGTTTAAGATGAACATGAATAATTTAACACATTTTCTTCTCAGGGACAAGAACAGCTGCCTTCTAAGCTGTTTAACCCCATTTGCCTTCTCACGTTTCTCCTTAAACTTGCTAAAGCCCCTGTGCTTCGCCATACCATATAGGAATGCATCAAATTAGTTTGGGTTTTTTCACTTGCTTGAGGTTGTGTCACAAATAATCTGCTATGGTCATTAAGCAGGCCTAAACAAGGACTAGTTACAATTATTGTGTGTACACGATTTTTCTCCAGCTTTAACTCTTTAGTTGCTGGCTGCCTGCAGGACTCTACTGGGACTTCAACAGCAGGGTGCTGGGCAGCTAGTAAGTGCCTTCACGAAGCTAAACCTTCAGCAGTGAGGAATATCATTAAGACATGTCAAGAGATTAAATATTTAAGCAGTTGGTGTGGAAACTATGGAATTAATAGCCTGTCAGTTAAACCTTCAAAGTTAGAACTGACTTCCCCATGGGGCTTGGGCACTGTTAGTCCCATTAGATGAGGGAAGGAAATCTGTGATGTCTATTTCCTGTGATTTTTTTCAAATGGAACATGTTGCTTTGAAATCATGGGAGCTGGCCTGCCAAACTGAACTTGTCTGTTCATTGAGAAATTCAGTGTTTATAACTATCTATTCTTAAATTGTTTATGTAGGGAGAGCATATGTAACAGACAGTCTAATTAGATGTGAGGTCCATGATGGGGAATCCTGAAGGGAGGAGGGCTTTTTTTCTGAAGCCTGATATGGGAGTGTTAGGAAATCATGAGAAAGGCCTGTAAAATGTTCACTCTAAGAACAGTGCAAGAGCATTTAGGGTAACTACATTGTAAAACTTCACTCTTCAAAATGCTCTTACTTGTAATTGCCCAATTCCTTTTGATTTAGTCACTTCATCTGTACATTTGCAAACATTATATATTAAAGCATCTCTAACCTTGGGAGTGTATTATGTGCTATAATGAGCATATAGTAAGATGTGTTCATCCTTCCTAGCTTTTTCCTTAGAAATCATGTTTGTTCTTGATTAGTCAGTCCCTCTTTACATGCTGTTTATGAAGCGTGTGAGTGCAAACTTCCTTTTTTTTTTTTTTTAATAAGCTAGTACTGATGTTTTCTACTTCCAACACATTTCCCACCATGGTAGAGGCTTTGTCCAGCAAGGAAGGCACTACATTATTAGTGAATGGGTAAGTAAATTCGTAAAAGAAATATAATTTGAGTAATACAAGTTATACTTAGTGATGGAGCTGTTCTGCATGCTATATGTGCTGACTGAAGTATACTCTATTTTTCACATAGGTAAAGCAATGGAGTTTGATAAGTAGCTATTACAGATATTTAAGCTGTCTACAAAAACAGTTTTCTTGAAGGGAGCAAGGGAAGCTGGGTGTGGGAAGGTCTTCATCCTTCCAGAAATATACTTCTAGAAATAAAATGCTTTGTATTTTAGATACCATGATGAAACTGTATGGGTTCTGTGGAACTGCTGGCTTATATCATGGCAGGGGGGAGACTGTTCTGCGGTGTTATGGGAAGCAGAAAAACGGAGTTGTGTGCAACTGGCTGTATGGTGGCTCTTGGAGGAAAGCTGTAATGACTCACAACCTGCATGATCCTTGTGTCTTATAGTACTCTTTAGAATTGCAGAGTCTTTTGCCAAAACTTCCTTTCCCTGCAGCTGTAAAGTTGGCTCTTGCCTTCCAACTTCCAGATTGGATATGTTTTACTGGTGTCATGGCTTTGACCCTGTGAAATTAGTAGTATAGCATGAGATTTCTACTTCAAAAAAAATCCAAACTGCTGAACAAATGTGCTTCAGAATAAGAACTAGGGGACAGGAGCAGGGGACCTGGGATGATCTGAGACCCAGTCACTGTTCCTGCACCAAAATAGCTGGGGATTAAACCTTCTGAGTTTGACTGGTGTTTTGCTGGTGGCCTGGCCATGGTGAATGGCACTGCTGAGTTACCTGGTCTTTACTGAGGTTGGTTACAACCATGCAGGAAAGACCATGCGTCTTACTTTCGCTTTATGCTGAAAGGGCTCTGGTGAGAAGGGCCAAGCTCACAGCCTCCTTCCCTGGAGGTTCCAAAGGGCTGTGGCTCCTACCACCAACTTTTTTGAGAGGAACCTGTAAAAGGCTCACTTTCCCAGCCCTCTTGCTACAGAAAGATTTATTCCCCCCCC
>JANZLQ010000031.1:15165476-15200735 GCA_026212715.1 Elanus axillaris | reverse complement strand
GGCGGGGAGGAGTGACTTGCAATAGTGAGAAGGACCTCTTTCGTGTGCAACGTCTGTCTAACCTTTCTAATTTGTCAGGAAATTAAATTCCTGCCTCAGCTCAACTGCAGTCACTGGTATGTGTACAGAAACAAGGGTTGGATTTTCCTAGCACTAATAAGCTCTGGTGGAACCTGTCATGTTGAGTGTCGTGGTGCAGAAACATCTGAATAGCTTTGCATAGTGCTAAGCCATGTTGAGCCGGTACTGACACAGGATAATGAGGCACACTATACCCAGCCCGGCCCTCTGCAGAGCCATTTACGTGCTTCTGTACCACGCTCCCTGCTTTGGAAGCATGGCACAAAGGCATCTGATCCAACTCTACCTGGAGCTGACTCAGGTACACAGGGCTCATTAGCTTCAGCTTCATGCCATGTGAGCTAGGCTAAATTGTTTTCAGGTCTGGGTTGGCCTTAGAGCCAACACAATCAAGGTCACTTGGTGTCATGCACGAGGAGAAAAAACAAACAAACAAACAAACAAACAACTAGCTGGATTGGACCCTACATGAGACCACACCAGTGAGGATGTATGAAGAGCAGAGCCGATGCCCAGCCCCCTCCCTACCTAAGCTGACTATGAATAACGCAACTGGGCTACATATTTCACAAAATCCTTCATGTTCTGCAGAGACTCTTGAATTCATCTGATAGAACAGAATTTCTAGGGAAGAGCAATAAATATCTGATATCCAGGAACACCCACACAGAGTCCAAGACCACAGAGTCCAAGACCACTGCAACCTTGACTGCACTTCTCCTGACAGAATTTCTGAGATTACTGAGAGAAGTTAGTATGTTCGCTGTGCCTTAAGCACATAGAACTAGTTTTGGATATTTGCCTAGGCCCCTTGCAAACAAGAGTTTGGTACTAAAATGTTTTTAAAATCCTGACCTTAAGTATTGTATACAAAGTCACGAAGGGAGCGTATGGCAAGCCTGAATGCAGACCTATGTGCTGCATGTCAGAGAGAGGCAGTCAATCTGTTGGTCAAGCTGAAAAACAAAATGCCAGTGCCATTAGTCATTTTATTGGCAACTAGCTCATTGCCTTATTTATGCTACAATTTGAGGAAAAGTATTACTTCACTTTTATTATCAATATGTAGATATTGATGTATATTTATATGCCAATTTAATGATATATGTTGATAGATGAATGTGACCAATACATTTTTAAAATGACTTGAACATCCTGACTGTTCTAGGCCTGACTCAAATTAAATACATGCATATACGTGGAAGGTCATCCCTGCTAGACACATGCACAATTTTAAGCTTGTAATTAAGTCCTTTGCCAGAAGGAAGATTTAAAAAGATCAATTGAAGTTACTCAAGTATCCTATGTATAGCTTGAAAAGAAAGAAAAACTAAGATTAGTCCGTAATCGAATAGGATTCGGCACATTCAGAATGAGGAGTTACAAGAAAATTCCTGCCTGTTTTTCTCAGAAACCTGAAAATAAATTATTTAGAGAAAGCCATTTTTCTTCAGTTAAGTTTATTCTCCTATCTTTATCTTAATTATATGATAAATTCTGATTATAAATACAGCTTCTGTAGGTGCCTTTCATAAAAATCAAAAGTGCAAACTGAATTTCAGCACGGCCTTCTGGGGTTCACATTAACTTTTTGTTTTTAAATAGACAATAGGTTTGCTCTAAATGCCTATCTTCTAACTTCACAAAATCCCTGTCTCGGGAATATCACATCTCTTCAGATGAGGAGATGAGTAATGTGAGTATACAAGACCGACTAATCTCAGAGTGAACAATCTAATTTTCAAAAGCAGCCACTCTTTGCAGCTGTATTTAAAGATCACAGAGTTCCTATTATAACAAAAAAATCCTTAAACAAACAAAAAACCACCCAGACCAAATGAAATTATAAAAAAGTTCTAATCCCATGTTTCCCCATGACGGAAAAGTCTAACTTTGCTTCCAATAATCAACTCTGATATAGTTTTTATTATTCTTTCATCTTTGCCCCCATTCAACACATTTTACTAGCAGGGATTCTTTTCACCATGATCATTTTTGCTGCCAAAATTTTCTGGCACAAAAATCAGAGACAGAGGGTAATGCTGTTTTAAGGCTTGCAACAGCTGCTGTGTTGAATAGCTATTTTTATTTTAATACAGAACTGCACTGTACTTATGCATGTTAAACTTTTAAAAAAATTCTATTCTAGAGATTCAAATAGGTTGAAATGCAGAAGTGAGATACTTGGAAAATCTGGCAGGTAGAGAAGGAATTCTGCATGAAACATCCTTTGTATGAACTTCACAAAGGCTATTTGTTTAGAACCTGCTTCTGCTTTGCAATGTATACAGTACGTTCTAAATTTCAGCAAGTATGAAAAGAATGAGAATGAACTTGGATGAAAGATTGAACGACTAAACCCAAGAGAGCTGTACCATATATATTCCTCTTTATGTACAGAACTGTGCATAATTTGTGTGAAATTCATGGAAGTACTTACAGCCTGAAGGAACCGGAAAGACAGGAGGACACTGTCTGTTCCACCCCACGAGTGTCTGTTTTCATAATCTCCCTCCTCCAGTAAGTACTGACGGCCTTTGTAGCGTTCCTTATCATAGCCAACCCATCTACAGCAACAATACAACAAAAGAAAGACAAATAACTAAAAGCAAAACAACTGCACACATGATTTTCCATAACAAATGAAAGGGGAAGAGAATATCATAAGAACACTAAAATGAGCATCACAGACTCAGCTAACAAACAAAGCAATGCTTGCTGGAAATCACAACTGGCACCCATTAAAGTCATCTTTGTGGATCAAAACCTCACCATGGGATTCTTTCTCCAACAACTGTTTATTTGTGTATCGCTTCTCCATGGACCTCCTCTCAGTCAGCCATATTCCCAATACCAATATTTGGTACTACAGAGGCTAGCATGCATCTAGTGGTCAAAACACTGTAAGCCACCAATCGTCAATGATAAAAAACAAGCAGCTGATCTCTTCAGTGTAGGAATAAACGATGAGATTCTACCCTTGCTGGAGCTGGTGACAAGATTAATGGATTTTAGCAGAACAAAGTTTCACCTGTTTTTTATTTCCTGCACTAATATAAAACCACACATATATGAATAGACAAGTGAATTTAATATATACAATGTATCGCATATGGAATATGTTTTAACACTAAGGGAATAAAACTTTAAAGCATTTTGAACAAATAGATAAGGCTCGATTAAAAGAAGGCATTTCCACATCAATTTTGAAAGCTCTAATGGATCTTAATTTGTAAAAGTGCTTCCCTCTCCTTTCTTGTAAGCATTTCTTTCATTAAAGCTCCCTTGTATGTACTAGAACTGCTGTACAAATTCTGTTGGCACTGAAATTTGGCAGGCAGGGATAGTTTTACTTTTAGTAGTGTTTGGTTTACACTAATTCAGCTGTTTAAGTTACCGCAGCGTTAAAAATAAAAGCTGCCACAACAGACAGAAGAATGATTTTTAATAATTTGAGGCTTCCCAGATTTCATAAATACATAATGTATTTATGAATAGATTATTTGAGTATGCACAATTAAGTTCATTTTAAATTTAGTGCTTGTAAGATTCTGACAACAGCCTGAAAGGATGTATGTTACTGAATATTTATATTGAAGTATTAACATTGAGATCCCCTAAGGAAAAAAAAAAGTTTCTGAAAACTATTTTATTCCTATGCTTTTTGGCAGAAGCAATAAACCTGCACGCTTTCAAGCATTCCTATCCTGTTGGGTCTTGGGAGAGGTTGAAAGAACAATGCACGGGGTTGGTAGCTCTCTGGAATAGCTGGAGTTGAGCCTGCCTCGCGAGCAGCCCACCTAAGGACTGTGTTACATAGCTCTTTTTCTGCATGTGTGTGTATGACAGAGAGACGGGTGGGGCAACACAGAATCAATTCAAAGCTTCAACAAAGGAAATTAAGGGTAATTCTTAATGCCAGATAACTTGCAACAGGTGGCAAAGGAAAACCATTAAAACAATAAAACAGTTTATAGATTTCAGAGGCATTAAAATGTCAGATTGAAGACTGACCACACCTACCTAAAGTCATTTCAGTAAATTAAGTAGAGACTACCAGAAGTATAAAGCAATACAAATTAAAGCTCTGTGTGAATGCTGTCATTAAGAACAAAGTGGCCTAGTTTATTGGCATCGAAATAGTAAACACCGACTTCACTGCTCTCACACACTTAATCCTCCTATATTCCCTTAGATAGATAAGCCATGTAGAAGGCTGGTTTTATCCAAGGCTGATAATTGACAAAAGAAATATATATTAATTCCTTTTCAAATTATTTTACCAGTGAGAGGTTCTAATCACCCCTTAGTTAGCACTTCTTAGCATTTAGTTATGTTTTCCTACTTTAAAGTAAATAAATATGAAAGTGAAATATACTTACACTCCACCAATTACACGTATAGATCCAATTTCCTGAAACTCCTCTTCACTACCAAAGAGAGCTGGGACAGAACTGATGTTTTCTGAAAACGCTTTGGACCATCCTCCAAAGTGGGTTTTCTCATATATTATTATCTAGAAAACATGATGTTGAGCAATGCCTTGAGTATGCCTGAACAGTAGTTTGAAGTTTGGGGGTGTGTAGCGCTACAGTATGTGGAAGACAACTTTTTCCCCCTCCAACAAGCCATCACTAGGAAGAAAACGCAGGGTTGTGTTCTCAGCCCTTCTGATTCCTGAGTGCCCTAGAAGCTGAAGTGACCCTATTTGGATTTAGATAGGCTTGTCAGGCTACTTGCAGACTTTTCCACAGAAGGGTAATTGTTCACACAATTCTGTGTATATAAATGCACTCTGTGGCTATGTGATTGTGACTCATCCTGTAATCCTGTGCCTGGGCAGTGTATATTAGCCTGTAGTGAATCCTAGCTGGTCACAGCTAGACACACTGAGCTTAATCCTTCAAAAGTAGACAGGTCTTTCTCTGTACTTCGCTGAAGTTATTTCAGGGACTGCAGCTAACACACCTTTGAGGTTCATCATCTGTCAAGTCACACAGATCAGCTATTAGTAGTATTAATACTTATTGCAATATTTATTAGTAAAATGCCTGGGTCTTCCATGTATTTGTATAGTTAAAAGTTACTGAGAGCATTAGAATTTTTGTGGAGAACTAGAAAAAGGAGGGAAAAGGAGCTGTAACTCTGGATTAGCTTTCTGCTCCTCAAATCACACAAGGGTCATGATCTGACTCACAGCTCTAGTACTGGGATTGGGTATAGGAAGGAAGGGTCTTTATTCCTGCTCTCTTCCTTCCCCACCCTAATTTTTTTTTAAACTCTGTATGTTAAGTGGGAAAATCTCTCCTGATTCCCTTCCATTACAGTGACTGATGTGTCAGTCAGGAGAACTTGTTTTATTTTGTAAAACCTTTACAATTCTTCTATAGCAAATTACATTCTCCTAATAATATAAAAACCCCCAAATTTCTACTACTTGTACATCTCATGAAAGACTAGTAAGACAGTAGACCTCACAGCATTAGTGAAATTTACTTCAGCAGCAAACACTGAGTACTTAAACATCACACACCCAACAAAAAGAAAACAGCTTAAATAAATTTTTATTTCCAATGTGCTCATATTTTACTCTCAACATCATCAGTGCTTACCTTGACATTCATTGGCATTTGTACCTTTAGTCCACCCTAAAAAAAGATGGGGAAAAGAAAAGGTATTCATATAAAACTTAAATTTATGCTTTGACACGTATTTTATAGTACTATCAAAGCATGAAGTTTTTGTAATTATATTCACCACTTTCAGCTGGCCAAATCAAACACTAATTTAAATACTCTGATAATTCATTAAGGTCAGGGACAGTATAAACCTGACCTACGAATGAATCAGTGCATTGACAAGCCTGTAGGGGTGCAAGCAATTTAAAGATATTCCTTCGTTGTCTATTGGCAATCTAAAGCAAAAATTTACTATGTGTTTTTAAACTGATAAATATTGACCAATTTTTAAAATTAACTTTTAAAGCTTTGTTGTATGTATTTCAAGTTTTTTAAGCACAAACAGTGGAACATTAAGAAACTATAAACACCAGAAGAGAGAGGAAATATAGGCAGACATATTCATTCATGTCTATGATTAAAGAGCAAATACAGCAAATGAATTTTGTCTGGAAATGTTAGTGAATGATGTTTTATGTGGGAGTAAGACACCTACCTCCCACAAGTGAATAAAAAGTCGGCTGTTGGGTCTTATTCCCTTGTGGCTTTTAAACTCTCTTTCTGTAGGCTTGCTATGTGTACAGTAGAATTACTTGCTACACCCTTCCGCACCTCTTTCATATTTAGATCTACATGCTGTCTATCAAAACAAAAATTAGCTGCACCTCCCAAGATTTTTGTGCAGTGTGTGATCACAGGAATACTGCTGGGTGATAAACTCCTCACCTGGTCTTCCACCTACAGTAGATTCTAGCTGTACCATTAAAAAGAGAAAATCAACACCTTCTGAAGGGGTTTTTTAGTTAATGAACAGGTGTTGGCTGCAATACAACTATAAGCTTTTCAGTTCTGTCTAATTTGATCTCTGCTTGACAACAGCAGTTTCCCAGGAAGATGTCCTAGTGAATCAGGTGCTCCTCTGACTATGTGGTCTTACTTGGGCAGATGCAGAAGCCCAGCAAGGCATGGAGACTGCTGTGCCACTACAACACTGCAAATGCACCGTGGAGTGAGATGGGTGTTACATGTAGAGGGATTAACCCCAAAAAGACGCTGGAACCTAAGTTATATTTAGATCAAAACCTTCGGGGGAGCAACAATAGGAAAAGAAAGGCACACAACTCATTAGGGAATCGTGAAGTCCTCACCATTTTTAAGGGACGCAGAGATTTTACATCTGCTGAAGGAATTTCAGATGGTGAATCACATTCTTCCAAAACCTTCATCTCTCCCTTGTAATTAAAATCCGAATAAGCAAGCCATCTATAACAATAAGGATAAAGGACTTAATCTCATTAGATAGATTACAAATACAAAGATCTTATTAAAATTAATTTCCTTTTTGTACTCGTAAGAGCTACATAATGTGTTTTAGATACTGCCAGCACATCAAAATGAAGCTATATTTAAGTACACTGGCAAAATCAATGTGAAGAAGATCTCAGATACTTTTTCTCAATCCAAGCTAAACATAAATGAAAGAGAAGAAAATTACTCATTTGTTCCCTTACTTTAAAGAGCCAGTTTGTTACACTATGAGTATACAAAACCAATGTCAGTATGGAGAATGAGGCACGCACATCAAATTTTACCTAGGATTGTCACCTTAGAATTAAAAGGCTTCTAACATCAATCCCACTTTGTTTTTTCAGTGGAAGTTATTATAATAAAATGATTTACAACACTCTCCTGGAAAACAGGCTATTGTAATTTTGACATGAAGATTAAAAATGCGAGGCTCCTTCAGACTGTTTTAAGTCAAAAAGAAAGCTGAATGTAGAATTTGGACCCCAGGTTAGCAGACCAAATAAGGAATGGAGGAAGAGACATTGAGCCATATGGAAAATGATTTTCTTAAAATTACACACAGAGACCATAAGCAGTTTTATGTTATACTATGTTCTATCAAAACTAAGACAAGGCTGTTTTTAATTCCTTTTCACCACCTCAAGCTTCACAGACATATCACGAGATTGTGGGAAGGCAGGCTTGGCTCGCATGGAAAGGCAAACTCAAGACTCTCATAACAGAATAGTTAATGTCATTCTGCAACGGTTTATGAGAAGAAGCACAGAACTCCCAGACTTCAGGAACTGTGAAGTGTTTGTGATTTACCCAGGAAACAGGCTATTCTGCTCAATACAGGAAATGCTGGGCTACAAAGGGGCCTGTATTATATTGCATCACCTCTCTCCAGAAAGTCAGGATATGGCTTTAGCTTGAGAAATGCTGGGATGATGTAATACTCATTTTCTGGTATTCAGCCATAGTGTTATAGTTATAACAGGGTAGGTGACTAGGGAGACAGTATTCTCCAATGAACTAAAAGCTAATTATAGCTGAGCTACTGCTTCTATTTATAAAGCTACTCAAAGATGGAATTAACGAAGACTTCTGTCAGCAACTAGAAGAAAAATGCCTTCAAAAATTGAGGTCCACTACTAGGAGCCCACAGAGCACAATGCTGAAGTGTAGAGATGGGAATGTCTAGTGTATGTTTGTAGCAAAACCCCCCAAATATTGTTCTTATCACTGCCTGAATTTCATCCCATGACGTTACTCCTCTACCTGCTGGCAAATTGCTATTAAAAAGATTCAGTACTCACACGCCTGATCTGACTCTTATAGAAGGGTTTTTCTCAACATCCAGTTCTTCTAAATTGGCCACTGCACTCTGTATGCAGATAGGAAGTCCCTCTGTGCTGCCAGCTGCCAGGCAGAACTCTACCTCTGGAATGCCACAGTCCTGTGGAAGCAAAACAAAGGGTAAGGCTTACACACGCTTGCAGAGTCTGCTCCACCGCAGCGGGTGGACCAGTAATGTTTCCTTCTTTTTCTCCCTGTCTTCTCACCCTTCTAACCTAACTCCAGGCTTCAAATGATGGAAGGGTTTTAGTTGTTTTTTTTTTTAAATGAAGACTGCAATTTTTAGAAAAGCTAAGGGAAGTGAATTTGCAGCTCCCACCAACTTTCAAAGAAAACTATGCATTTATGCTTGTTGGGCTACTGACAAAAAGCTCAGTTTAAAATACTCTCCAAGTAAAGGATCTGACAGTATTTACTGATAGACAAACCATTGCATATAATACTGCTGACTTTTTTTTTTTTAAAGACAGTGCTTCCATAACTTACATACAGATACATATGATGCATGCGTAACTAAAACTTTCTAGAATTATCTACTACATTCCTGCCTGCCTCCCTCAGTGGTAATCAAGCTCTGTAAAGCATCCAACTACAGTTTCAAGCCATATGATTTCAATTTTCTGTCATGCTAAATAAATCTACTGCATTTTAGACAAAGAAGGAAAAAGATGAGTACTAGAAAAAGTTTGTTTTGTTAAGTAGACACTTGAGCAATTTTCCTGTTACTACAGAGCAACAACCTCTGTTACCTTACTGGAGGTTTTCTACTGATAGATTCCATGCTGGAGAAAAACTTGTTGAACACATGATCTTCTCTAGAATTTGCAAGGATTTTATTGAACTACACTCATTTCGTAATATTTAGATAAAATGCATTGCCAATACTTTCTTTCCCAGCATTCAAACTCATCATGGATCAGTGAGGATCTTCGATAAGGCCCTGCTTCAGCAGTGCATTACAGAACAGTCACCCTGTTACAGTGAAATGTGGCTCACATACTTGCTCAGCTGTAGCTGGAAACCTTCAGTTCTCGGTGATAACTTCACAGCACCCTCACCCTTATCCTCCTGACCCACGGCTATATTTGCATTAGGCCAAAGAGACCCCCCAGGTCCTAAACATGGAGGAAGATGCCCCTTGCGTGTGCACTAGAGAAGAGGGATGAATGAGAAGCTGTCCCCGAGGGTGCCCTCGGAAAAGCACGTGGTTACGGGCTCTGCTGCGGACCCAGGCAGGGTCACATCATGACAGAGTTCCCACACGGCCTGTGGCTTCTGCCAGACACAAAAGGCAAAAGACAAGAGCTTGCAGAGAAACCCAGCAACAGGGCACAAAAGCTCTTAAAGTTACAGCACCTCCTCTCATGACAACTCCTGCACGCTCTCCTTTTTCACACAGGTCTTTAACTGCAGCTTTCAAACGATGGAGTAACATCCCAACTAGAACTACACCTCTTCTAACTGTCAGCAATAAATGTGGCAATTATAATAGATGGACTTCAAGATATTATTTCACTTTCCTCATGAGACCTGATGTAACGCAGTATACTGTTTTGGCAACTGTCCCTCATGCACAATTGTGTTTCCTCTGTATTGTACCTTGCAAACAATGCACACTTGTCATGATTTAACCCCAGTCAGCAACTAAGCACCACACAGCCGCCCTATCACTCCCTGCCTCGAGCTGGACAAGGGAGAGAAAATCTAAAAAAGGGCTCATGGGTCGAGAAAAGGACAGGGAGAAATCACTCAGCCAATTACTGTCACAGGCAAAACAGACTTGACTTGGGGAAAATTAGATTAATTTATTGCCAATCAAACCAGAGTAGGGTAACAAGAAATAAAACCAAATCTTAAAACACTTTATCCCCACCCCTCCCTTCTTCCTGGGTTTAACTTTACTCCCAATTTTCTCTACCTCCTCCCCACCAGCGGTGCAGGGGGATGAGGAACAGAGGTTGGGGTCAGCTCATCACAGGCTGTCTCTGCCATTTCATCCTCCTCAGGGGCAGGACTCCTCACACTCTTCCCCTGCTCCAGCGTGGGGTCCCTCCCACGGAAGACAGTTCTCCATGAACTTTTCCAACGTGGGTCCCTTCTGCAGGGTCACAAGTCCTGCCAGAAAACCCGCTCTGTAGGCTCCTTTCTCCACAGATCCACAGGTCCTGCCGGGAGCCTGCTTCGGCCTGGGCTTCCCACAGGGTCACAGCCTCCTTCGGGCACCCCCCTGCTCCGGCGTGGGGTCCTCCCCAGGCTGCAGGTGGAGATCTGCTCCCCCGGGGACCTCCCTGGGCTGCAGGGGCACAGCCTGCCTCACCGGGGTCTTCATCCCCGCGGGCTGCAGGGGAATCTCTGCTCCGGCGTCTGGAGCATCTTCTCCCCCTTCTGCACTGACCTGGGGGCTGCCAGGCTGTTTCTCTCACATGGTCTCACTCGCTCTCTGGGTGCCGTTTCTGTGCCACAGCAACTGTTTTTTTTTCCCTTCTTAAAACTGTTCTCCAGAGGCGTTACCACCGTCACTGATGGGCTCAGCCTTGGCCAGCGGCGGGTCCGTCTTAGAGCCGGCTGGCATTGGCTCTGTCGGACACAGGGGAAGCTTCCAGCAGCTTCTCTCAGAAGCCACCCCTATAGCCTCCCTGCTACCAAAACCTTGCCACAGGAACCCAATACAACACTATTTGTTTTTAGAACAAAACCTGCAATGCCAGAATTTTTATTTTCAGATGAGCAAGCCCAGAAAAACTAAGAAAAAAGACTTTCCAGTACAATGCTACTTCACGGCAAAGCGCTAAGGAACACCATTCCTTAATTCTAAGTGTATTGCTAGCAAGTTAAAAAAAAAAAAAATCTCCTTGTAGTTTCCTCACATATATATATCTTATTAAATCACAGTTAAGAAATATTTAAAGTTTGTGTTTTTTTCTAATAATACCCAATATGTGATAAGGCTGAAAGCTATGAAACCAACAGTAAAGCTTGATACAGTAAATTGGAAGTTGCACCTATAAGAATTCCACAAATAATGATGCTAGAGTCTTAATGGTTTCAGATAAATTCTGAAACAAAGTACTACAAGACTAGGCAAGTGGCAAAATAAAGTACATTTGCCTGCGGGCTTAGACAGAACATGAGACAGAATATGTTTAATTTTAATTCAGTAGGAGGTTTGGTGTTTTGTTGTTTGTTTGGTTGGGTTTTTTTTTTTCATTTGAAGATTGGTAAAAGCCAGTCTGTATTTTCTTTTCAAGTCTGCTTTCCTGACTCTGAAGCTCAGAAGGCAGGCTCCACCTCAAGAGATGAAGAATGTAGCAGTTCTCCAAAGGGTAGGTAAAGTGCAAGCACTCATAATAACATCTCTCCTATTTATCATCATCTCTCTCCAGCTCAATTTTGACAGACATAAAAAACCCTCTTCTCATTGAGATGGCATTTTTGTGTGTCCTAGAATAAGTCCACAAAGTCCTTTCATGAAGTGTCACATAGTAAACTGAGCTCTTTATCAAAAGCAATTCAAATAACTATTTTTAAAGCTAGTAACGTGTTTGAGCAAGTACACTGTATTTTCTAACCACATTTTTTTAAAGTCACATATATATATTTTGACTTAAATACTGAGTTGAATTTACATATATTAATTCACAGACTGCAGAAAACAGTAAAACTTAGCATTACTATATGAGGTGAACACTATGTATTTGCAGATGTACACTTCAGTACTATGCCATTAATTTATATAATTTAAGCATGTAAACTTTAGCTTGGTAAGTATTTGCCCTAGCATGTTTGTATTTGCCTAAGCATATTTAATAGGCATCATTACTTTCAGAGGCTTCTTTAATATTCCTAATAAAGCCACCATCTTTAGAAACGAAATGAAAACCACACAAATGTGATAGCATTCAGGTTGGGAACTAGATCCTTCAGTCCAAAGCCATTTAATTTGCAAGGCGTCAAGATTTTGCAGTAAGATACCCGCATGCAAAACTATTACCACAGTGTTTCAGGCCAGATCCAAAACTGGAAAGTTTCCTCCCTGTATCCCCCTGGCCCTGCCACCCCCATCACAAACAGTCAAAACTGGTGTCATATTCATTATCCTACTGACATATCAGGCAAAAACAAAAAAAAAAAAGCACAGCAAACAGATTAGGTAGCTGTGTTCGTTTCCAACGATAACACACAACCAGCAAATGCTTAGGTAGGTCACAGCCGCCGGGCATCCCACTGTCTTCCTTTACTCTGTGGTAGTCTCCTACCTCCATGCAGTCATCCTGGAGTGCCCATGCTTCTTCCCTCATGGTCTTTTGGGAGCAGAGATGTTTACAAAAGCACAGGGAATACTCATGCTAGCTTGCAGAGAACAGACGCTTCCAAAACAGTAACGTGGCCCTCAGCAGAAAGGTTAAAGCTTCTCCTAAAGAGGGTTAAGACGACCCTCAAGACTTTAGCACGAAATACTACTCTTAGGTGCCATCTCCCCCATTTTCCTAGTCCAACCAAGAGCTCCACCAGAAGTGAGACCTAGGGCCTTCAACCCCCTCAAGGTGGCTTTGGCTGTTTACCCTTCTTCTGGATCTAGGGTTACAGCCCTAACAGCACTAGCAGGGCTAAATAATTTCAGCACTGTTAGGTCTTCTGTAAGCTATGGTGACTGAAGTTATCAGAATAGCCTATTTAAATGAGGTAGCCTTTCATGTCAACAACAGGACAAAGGATGACTGAAGTCTGGCTTCTTAAGCTAAATGCGAAAACAATGATCAGAGAAGAATCTATTGAAAACCAGGCCTAATTAGTTCTGGTATTCACATGATTGCTTTTTCATACAGTCTAGACACGCATCTTACTTTTAATACAGAGTTTGTCCTTAGGACATGTCAGCTTCTGCAGTGTTTTTTTACACCTTACTCTCTGTTGGCCCTTCGGCCTTTTCTACACATTCGTTCTTCCTCCCAGTTCTCCTGCTTTCTAACACTCTTGCTATGACCCATCACCATCAAACCAAACTACAGAACTCAACAGGATGTGTAGTAAAATAAAATAATATTAGGGAAATTAATGATTATTGTCCTGTAAATACCAAAATAACAAATGAGGTAATCTGAAGCTGTTGCGTGTCTTCCTATGGCATCTGACAAAATAGTCCCTGCTTGGATTAATAATTTTTTTCACCTAGCAAACCACACAAGCAAAAGAAACACACCCTTCATATAATACTGTGAACATTCCCATTACAAAGAGCTTTGCTTAAGGAGAGTCTGCAAGGAACCCAGTTATTCCCTGCCTAACCATCTTGCAGACAGTGATTATAAACTGCTGTTTCAAATCTCTTGTCACCTTGCAAAACAGTGGTTTACAAGATTACTCCAGAATGGAAACATCAGCAACTCTTCTCAGCTCTTGTTTTCGGGAAAGTAACGTTTAGCACCCTCTTTGGGCTTCCAGAAACATATAGAAAAAAACCCTCCAATTCCATAAGGCCAATATATGCAGAGAACTAACTTGCCTAAACAGACTGTGTTGCAGGAGCCGCACTGAACCTGCTTGTAGAGGCAGATTTTGCTAGGCAAGTCAACATGAGTCTAGGCTTAGTGGAATTCAGACTCCCCATTACTTCAAATAGGTCTTCATTTTATAGTTGCACAATCTGTTCCTTTGGGATCTTTTTTCCCCTTCCTAAGTTTCTTCAAATTAAACACACATGGATACATCTAATGCATATCCACAGTAAGTCAAGCCACAAGCTAACCGCAAAGCTAACACAGAATCTTTGCTTTTTGTGGAGGCTTGAAGCCAAGTCAGAGCACAAAGCTACTGGCAGACTGTGTCTCAGCAAACTAACATCTGCCAGTAAAAAATAAAAATAATATTAAATGTACCTCCTACAGTTTCTTTAGTAAACATCTGTTATTCTCTTCTTGGCAAGCCATTTTGTTCTCAAATAGCCAATTTTCAAATCTGCTCACTCAAGGCATCTGAGCAGCCGTTAAACAAGCACCATAGAAAGCCACTTGAAGAATTAGAACACAAGCCAGACAGCCTGGACACAGAGTCAGTATGACCAAACTACACAGGAGAAAAGCCACTGAGCTACCCATCCTATGAAAAAGAGCATGACAGTAAAACATGCAATCCTGCAGATCACATACACACAAGCTACCTGAAAAAGAAACAGCTATTGTCAACTAAAAACAATGCCTATATCGTTTACAAAAAATAAATAACTAACTAAGGCAGCACTTTGGCAAACTACCTTCTAAAAGTAGTTCCACAGCAGCTGAAGTACAACCTAAAAAACAGGGACGCTTTCACGAGTCAAAGTTGAAAGGACAAAACCCACCTTAGTGAGTTCCACACCCACACTAGCTCTGTACAGCCCTATGGACTAACAGCGAAAGTCCTCTCAACCAACCACCCTGCTTAAGTTACACAAGAAATTGTTGATTACTGAACTACTGTACTGTAACAAAGCTTTCCATGTTCCATATGAATGAACCACGTACTGGAAGAAGAACAATTCTCGCACCCACTTAGCTGTATTACAAAGATTTTTATCAAGCATGATGAAGATAACCACAGTGTCTTTTCTATCCACCAGTTTTCTTTGATACATACCCATGACACACCCAGCTTCCCTTGGCTTCACACCATAGTTCCACATGTTACCGTGGAATTTCTTCAATTATTTAGCTGCCTTCCACATTAGTGATCAATATTCATATTGCATATTGGTCGAATGCTTTTAATTTGTTTAACTCAAATAAATGTGAACTTCATTATTCATGCTCTCAGCCAGACTCTTTTGAATTTATTTTTTTAGTCTTTAAGAGAATGAAAAGTATTTCCAATTATGACATTATGCCCCCTGTACTGATGACAAAAAGTTTATCAATTTTAAAATGACCTCTGTATCAGCACAGAACACAGAAACACCATTTTTCCTGAAAAACTTCCACATTTTGATACAAATGATAGTTCACTTGCAGTAAAGGGCCATTGCCCTGTGAATAACTGGATCATTATGCTAAACAACAAGAGCACTAAGTCTTCTTCAATCACAAGATCTGGTAAATATATTCCTCATTCACTGGATAACAATGGGTACATTATATTTAGTTTTAGGCATTTGATTCCTATCTTTTCAACAAAACGCCTTTGAAACTTCTAGCTGTACGCAGAGCCAGATGCTGTAGGTGTACCACTTGTCCATATGGAAACCCTACAGATGGCACAAAGCTGTAGAAGGAGCAACAGTAATTTTTGGAGGCTACGCTGTAAAGTGGGATTGGACACCCACCTACTAACTTCTCAAACAGAAGCCCTACAGACACAGTAGACAGCTTAAGCTTAAGATAAGCACTTCTTTAAAAAATATTAATTGATCCCGCTCAATTTCAATTGACCAGACAGGTAAACATCTAAAAGCAGGGGAGTCACTGTGTCAGGTAAAGGTGGTGGCAAAGAAAGATAATCCATCTGTTCATTACCTTCAGGAAGAAAGGGAAATTTAGCACAGCAAAAGCCCTGGAATTTATCGTGAAGGTGAAAAATGTGATTCATAGCAAATTTGAATAAAATGAGAAACACAGCATACACACATTGTCCATTGCTAGTAATACACCACTATTGCCAACAGAAATTAATTATGTATGCAAGTATATTATTAACAAAGTCTATACCTTTGTTACATGTTTGATTGAACCAACTGTGAGGTTTCTTCGATGATGTTTCACGCCCGGGAGATCCCAAAGATGATCCAGCACAGCCTCTCCTTCTTCTAGTACATACTTCCGACCCTGGAACTTTGGTTTCTCATAAAAAATCCAACTGTAAAAACATTATCATGAACTGAGTTGTTGCTGTTAGGCAAGACTGTACTTAAACAGCGTCTCTGCTGGTAAGTTCGGTAATGAGCTCTTCTTATCAAGTCAACCATCATGCCTTTCTTATGCTGTCCCTCAGTAGTCACATTCACTGTAGATAAATATGGGGCTTGTACTACTGTGCTTTAAAGGTGAAATACACAGTTCTCCTCCAGGATGTAGATTAACATAATTTAAAATATTAACTGTATAAAAATACAGCTAAACCACAGTGAAAATAAAAAGCCTTATTTTACCAGAACAAATATTTTAGACATATCAAAACATGTCCTGTTCAGGCAGATACTATGCAAGACATAAACCATATACATAGTAATAATGGCATTCAGTATTTCTTAGGATGTGAAAGAAATGTATGAAAAAAACAAACAAGGCTGCCTCAAAACTGCATAAATGTGACATGCATTGTTACTACGGCTGACAGAAACATTCACTGTAAGCGCCATCAGTTAAATTGCAATGCAACAACTGACATGGTCCCAGTCCCAGCCCCAGCTTCCCAAAGCAAACTGAGAAACATCTGCAAAATCTACCTTAAAAGCACTTGTATAATCCTTCCGCATCCGCATTTCTCTAAATGCTACAATACAAACAGCAGCTGAGATTATTCACTTTATGGTCCTTTTGCAACAGCTACTGCGTAATGAAACTAAAGTGTAAAAACCTAGTATTTTCTTTGACATACACATGCTTCTAGTGATGATTATGGCTGTACTGTCTCAGCACTTCAGGCAAGAAGTCTAAACTTACTGAGGTTCTATTAGAAACTTTCTGTTTGAAGCTAGATCCCAGGAGAAACAATATTTTTTTTGGTACTGCAGCATTTGACGCCTTGTTTCATGCTTTTTTCATTGGTGTCAGTCTAATTATAAAAAAAGACACTCTTGCACATCAGACGTGTGTCATAAATAAAAGAAAGGAAAATACAAGAGAAACACATATACAGCCTTTTGGAAAGACTCTATTTAAATATGACCTGGATTTCTTACCATCCTCTAATTATCCTAAGTAATGCTCCAATGGGAAAGATCCAGGACGTGGTATCTAGCACATCAGAATAAACTTCTTGTTTACTTTTGTCACCATAAATATCATAAATAATAATCTGAAACAACATACAATGCATACGAATGAGGGCCCATTTCAACATACAGTGTAGACAGTTATTTTTTGCTTAGAATAAAATCTACTTCACATTGTGCCCACTCAACTGATATGCTACACATTTTCTTCTTTTATGAAACACTACTGAACTAAACCAGGAGTTACTTACAGAAATACAGTAAAATTACTGGTGGCAGGATTTTTATAAATATAATCTCATTATTAGCGTGTGCAAGCATGTGCACCATTAAAATACAGAAAACTAGACTAACAACTTCAGATGCTTTCCACTCAAAAGTTTTAGTATAATAAATTATTCCATGTATCACATTGATCTATGTGACAAGTTCTGCTTACCTTTCCTGGCCTTGGATTGTATTTGAGACTTGCCCTGTCAATGAGGTTCTGAAATTGAAAGGACATGGAAAACAACTATTAGCATCTATAACAGTAGCACAAAGGACAGACAGATTATTCTGGGTCCACTATTCCTATAAATGTATGCAACTGTCACTAGGAGAAACAACCAAGATTTGTTTCACTGTCATTCAGAGTTAGTGTAAATAATTTAACAGAATCAAACAATCAGCAGAAACAGCAAGTGCTAGAAAGGAAGAGCCATTATGGAAGTTATAACTTCTGGATATGCATTACCTTTTCCCAGCAAACAATAAACTGCATGTCTTAACAGTGGCAAAACCAAATACTGCCAACTTCATGGAAATACTTTCTTCTTCAGTTAGACATTTGGTCTATGTGACATTTTCAGTTTCTAAATACTGGAAGAACTGTTTCCATGCCCTCACCTGCCACTGCCTTAAATAAACTAAAAAAAAAAAAAAAAAAAAAAAGCGCTAGTCTACAGCACCAGCTATATTACCTACTTGCTAGCTGAGCTACAACTCGTAGAAGACTGATGAAACAATCAAATGGCCCAGGAAGCAGATATTACTATTTTTTGGACAATACAGCTCTACTAACCTCAGAATTGGAAGAAATGAAAGAACAATTTTCATACAAAAGGCAATTCCATCATTTTCAGCTTGTAATGTCTGTAACACGGACAAGTCTGTGGTTTGCTATTATACAGACTTGCTATTATGCATATTTTCCTATTACACTTTTTCTTCACATCTTCTGTTTAACAATTAGGGCACTTTCATCTGTATGCTGAACCAAGAACACTGTTTTAAAAATTATTTTCAGCAGACTTTTTTTTTTTTTTTAAACTATGATCTTAAACAGCCTAATTACTTTTGTTCATGGTAAAAGAATTAACCTTTGAAAGGGAGGAAGGAGAACAGGGAGAAAGCCATTTTGAATCTGGGCTAATCACTTTGATTATTAATATTACATGACGTGACATCTTACCGTTGACAATTCTCCCAGTTTTGGCATGGTGTTGTCTTGACACCAATGAATCTTTGGCTGCAACATATCCTGCAGAATGCTTCCAAACCTCGTCCCCTTCTCAGAGAAGCAATTGTTGGCAGCTTTCAAATACTGGTAGTACACACTTGTAGGAGGACGCTTCGGAGCGGCATCAGCTTTCTGTGAAACTGGCTTACAAGGTGTTTGACTGGGAGAAGCCACATTTGGAAACAGTTCTGGTTGCTCCTTAGAGTCAAGTTGTTCTGAAAGAAAAAGTGATTGTTCAGGAAACAAAGATCTATTTTGGTCATTTGATTGAAGGGCTGTTTTTAAATTCCCTCTCCATTGACTGGAAAGACAGTCATCTTCTCTCTCAACATCAGGCATATTTTCTTCATACAATGATTCTTCCTCCTCCTCATCCTCCACTCCCTCCTCCTCCTCTTTACTGAGCTGAGTAGTAAACTGTAAGCGCTCAGAAACTGACTGCAGAAGGGAAAGCACAGAAGCATGGTCAGCGTTATCTTTAGATATTCCACTAGGACGGCCTTCCGGCGACATGCCTGTGGAAAACAAGTCTTCTTGGGAGCTGTCATCTTCATATATTGGAGACAAGGAGAAAGGATATACTCTATAGCGCTTGGCCTCCACACTCAGAAATGACTCTGAGCTGCGGCTATCTGTTGCTTCATTCAACTTGTTATCCTTCCCATAAAGACATGCTAACTCATGGTTATTCTTTGCTCTTTCACACATGAGATGCTCTATATTATCTGAAGGCAAACCAGAAGAAGAAAGCGAACCAGTCTGCATATCATCAGTTGAGACAGATTTGTTCTCAGTTTGAAGGGCACCTTCATAAATGATAGTAAAAGAATTATTCTCCCACTGTTCAATTAGTGGAGAAAAAGCTAAAAGATCTGTTGATTCCTTCATGTCATTGCTGCAGTCCACACCATTTCCTTCAAGCTGATCATTTCTCTTCATGTCTTGATCCTTCATTTGTACCTGCTCCAGATTATCAGTATTTTGGGCAAAGACTGTGTTGAAGCAGTTTTCCCCTTCACTGTTCTCTCCCATAACAGACAATTGATGTACAATGAACTGTTCATTTAATCCACTATTAACTTCTAATATTTCACTTAACCCTTCTGCTAGTTCCTCTTTACTCTCCACTGCTTTTGAATCTTCTAAGGTTGTTTTTAATTGTGCAGGTACTTCTTCTGCAGCCTCTCTTCTGGAGTGTTCACATGGACTGTCCTCTGCACTGCTTTCAGGAAACCCCCGAGGACCGCTTTTGTCTTTGGATTCACTCTGCATGCTGATACATTCTTCATCAGGCATACAAGATGACAAGCTAACATTTACAGTTGGCAGCATTGCGCATTCCGGCATATTTGTATTATTGCATAAATGTTTTAACTGCAATGACAGAAGCATCTTTTCAGTCACAGTAGCATCTCTACGTATTAAAGATCCATCAGATATTCTACTAGTTGCTGATACTCCAGCTTTGCCACACATCTCTGTTGCAGCCTGATGTTCGCATACCTTTCTATCATATCTCTCTTTTGCTGGTGTCCTAAGATCTGATTCTAGCCTTGCTGAACTACCAGTGGGTAGAAATCCATTCGATTGACTTGTAAATGCATTATTTGGTATCTTTTCAACTCTTTGGGGCCAATCTATGCCATTTTCCGTGCTATCTGGAAGCAAAGGAGGACCTGAGCAATCTGCCTTCTCACAGTTTACTGTTACACTCTGAGCTTCCTTCTTCTCTGTTGGTTCCTGTGTTTTGGCAGGTAACTTCATATCCAAGTTTAAAATTTTTGGCATTTCAGCCTTAGGTTTAGGCTCAACCTTTTCAAAAGGCCTTTTACTCTCACTGCCTTGCCACTGACTGGATGCCAGTTTTTGTTTGGCTGAGTTAATGACTTCATCAACTGTTTCTTTTGCTTTTAGTGTTAGTGCACTATGTAGGTCAATTTTCTCAGGGATGTAAGATAGTGTCTTTTCATCTTGATTATTTGTATCCACTGTTTCATCTCCTGCAAATGAAGATGAGCCTCCGCCACTGGTCTCATTAAAATATTTTAATGACTGCACAGCCGACTGGATTTCTTCTGCTTCCAGCTGCACAGTTTCAGCTTTCTGATCATTTAGAATAGCCAGATTTATTAAACTATCTTTACTCCCACAAAACTGGCAGACACCAATGCCTTGTTTTGCCATTATTTCTTCTATAGCCAAGTGTAAAACTGATTCCACTATTTCCTCAGCTTTTTTAAACACAGCACCATTGTGGAATTTAGCACGTTCTTGTCCCTTCATGTCGGTATCCTCCCATACTTCCTCAGAATAGAGCTCATTTGACTCTATTTGAGTAGGTGCACCAGCTGTTTGATCACCTGTCACAGAAGGGGCTTCTGAGATAGCAGAAGCACAGCAACCAAGAATCACGTGTCCCACACCATTTCCGCACACACTCTCAGTACAGGCTGACTCGGACGCCGTTTCCAAAGATTTCAAAGGACAGATGGGTGATGGCATTGCCTCTGCCAAGACACTGCTGTCAGCGTGTTGTGTGGATGAGGCCTCCTCTGCCCCATCACTAGCTCTGTGACTGGAAGAATTACTGTTCCCCTGAGCAATGCCCAACATTTCCAAGGCAGAAATGGAATGGTTGGAGGCTTCTCTGGATCCCAGAGTAGGTGAAGTGGGCCTGGGGATGCAAACACCCCCCACATCTACTCTAGCAGCAAAGCCATCAAGTGTAGCTGGAATAAGCTCAGGTTCCAGAGAACCAGCTGGGCACAAAGCTCTCAGGTCTCCTGAGCAAAGTGGCACCTTGGTCATTCTGTCCTCAGGGATTATTCTCCTAGACTCAGCAGCTGGAAAAATAAAGCTGTCCTGTTCAAAAGCAGCAGACCATCCAGCAGTCTGGCCATTTTCATAGTTAGTGGCAGCAGAAAGCGTTTTTCCCTGGTTGTCAGATGAAGAATCATATACTGTAGGTGATATTCTAGGCTTATTTCTGTTTTCCTTCTTGGAAGAAAAATTAATACACCCATCTTCAGAAACAGGTGGAGATTCAGAAATTATGTCTACGTCTTTATCACTGATGAAAGCAGAATGGTTGGTCAAAGGTCCTCCTCCGCGTCTCAAGGCAGAATGAGAAACCTCCAGATTTTTTTCTTGTGACTTAGAAATATGAGAGGAAGGTTCAAAGATGCAATCTTTACACTCAGAAGGAACAAGAGCAACCTCAGTCATACCAGTCTTGTTGATTTTAGAAGCAGGAGTATGATCATCTGTCCTGTCAATGGTGATTGAAGGGCAAGGTGCAGGCTTTGCTGCTTTATCTTCTGTGAGTATAACTAATGCCTTGGCAGGAAAGCACTGAAAAGTTTCAAGGGAAACAGGACCACAGTTCTGGACAGAAATAGAGTTTTCTGAGAGGCTCATCTCTACAGGCTCAAAGGATTTGTTCTTCTCATATTCAAGATCAGGATGAGAAAGCGAGTGTCTCTCATCTTTTAAACTGACTTCTCTTTTCCCTGTATATTTGGACTTGCAACTAGGATGAAGGGAAGCTGAGGAACAGCCTCCAGTTTCAAGAGACGACTCATAAGTTACAGAGAGAGGTACCGCCAGCTTATCCAAGTTAGATTTCGCACTTTCACATCCATTTATGCATGACGATACTTTGGCAAGGTTTTCCACTGCAACCTCAGATAAAACCTTCATTGTTTCTGTAGCCTTAGCTTCTGGACAAGGTAAATCAGTCTGCTGTGTGGCAGCATCCTTAGAATTCTCCACATGGATTAATTGGTGATTATTTTGTACATGCACTGGTTTTCCTAACTCACTCAGTTCTTCATTACAAGTCCCCCTGTCCATGACTACATCTTCATTTTTAATAGATGACACTGAAGTACTTAGATTACCTGTGGCTATGCATTCTTCTCCTTTGGACTCCATGCTAAGCGAAGTGGGTATTTGTTCATTAAAAGGTAAAAGAACGGTAGCAAGGAAGTTCTGTGGATTTTGCTCTCTTCCTACAGCTGCCACGATTTTCTGTGTATCACTTTTTCTTGGATCACTGTCTTTATGCGCACTACCTGTATGCTGATCTGCTTGCTGGTGAAATGTAGTGGTACTGGAATGAAGCATCTGGACATCCAATGTTAGCTCTGAGTGACTATCCATTTGATGATTACAGCAAAATTCTCCCTTCCTCACCTGTAATTCTTCAACAACTGTCCTACTTTTTGATTTGGGTGAATGTAAACAATCATCCTGTGATTCTTTTGGGGACTCCTTATTAGCTGTTTTACTACAATCATTTTCTTTATCCAAGTGAGACATGGCATTTTTGTCTGCCTGAAACAGAGATTCTGCTTCTCCCAGCAGTCCATCTTGTCTTCCAACCAAGTCATGTGCAGAACTTATTTTAAGGGAACTGGTAATCTGGGAAGTGGAATTGGTTAGGAACTCACTGTTTCTACTACTAGATGACAATAATGAATCTAGTGAATATGTCCTTTTAACTTTTGTTGCAGCTAAAGCAGGCCTATGTTTTAAGTCTATTTCATGAGATGGTTCCGTAGATGAAGTTGTGGCCTTTGCAGTTATTTCATGTTTACTGCTATCCAAGCAATGCTGAGCTTTACCAGACTTTTTCCTTCCCATTTTAATTGCAGAAGAATTTACTATGGCATCATCTTTGTGATCTTTACCCTCATCATCTCCATTTTCTTTTATTAAGTGTCCTGATTTTGCAGAGACAGTTGTTTGAATGTCTCCATTTTCTTTGACCATTGAAGCATTTCTGTTCTCGGTACTTTCTTCTCCTTTTTCACTCATTTCTGACTGATTCTTCAGCAGCTGCCTAATCCTTGCAGAACCTCGATATGTTGCATAAGTGACTGCGGGTACTTCTGGCTTCCGTTGCATCTGCCTGTAACAAGGATCATTATCAGCACAAGACTATCTACATAGCTAGTGTGATAATAATAAAGGTTAACACAAACTATAGATGATGTACAATACTGTTTTCCTCCACAAGTTAGCACAAACTGTAGATTGCACGCAACACTGTTTTCCTCCTTTTTCTGCTCTTCCTAAATATGGGTTTGTGTGACAAATGATACCTACGCTACCTTTTACTAAAAAACTATACTAAACTATTAGCAAAAAGTAGATGTTGTTTTAAACAACTTCCATAACTTCCTTTCTACTAGACAATTGCATTACTATTTACAAATGCCACTGCAACTCAACATTTGCAGTGACAGAAATGAACATACTGTTGTGAAGATGTTATATCTTATAAAGCAGGTCTACGGTTTAAAACTGAAAAAACCCCACCCTACTGTACTAATGTTCATTAAAATACTGAATTGAAATTTAAATTTTTACCCAAACTCTCAACATATTGGTATGAAACAGGACAAGGAGAAGTAAAACATGTGGAGAAAAGAAAGTATACAACAGGGGATGCTTTCTGAACTGTGATCCTGATCCTTCACTGCTCTTTCTGATAATACTAAGGATAAATTCAGACCCTGTCATTTTCAATTTTCTAATGAAGCAGTTTTTCTTCCTTCTTAAAACAAACAGACATCACAAATACTCACCTTTCTTTCTAATGCTTCTCTCCTTCCTCCCTATTTTTTTGTCAGTTAAAGAATCCTCACAAAAATCAGGCAGTGACAATATGAATGTGACTGTCAGCTTTCCCATTCTTCACCTTAGGACAAAGCAAATGCTCAAGACTGTGCTTAAACTCCACTCTGCCTCAGCCTCCTAAACTAAAAATAAACCCTTTCAAACTCTTATCCAGTCTGATCCTACGTCTGCTAACCCAGTGGCTAGAAGCAGCCATTCACCTGTCTGGGAAATTGTCATACTCCTTTCAGAAGAGTCTCTCGAGGGAAAAAAAAAAAAAAAAAGGTGTTAGCTCAGATTTTGATTTCTAATATAAAAGCATTGCAATAGGTCAAAAAATATCTTAACAGTATTTTTAAGAGCTCTTTGCAGCTTACCATTAGTTCACAAGTGAGAAATAGGACACAAATTTACGAAGGAAAACAGAACAGCAAAATAATTTTGTTTATTTGAGTATCATCGAGTAACTGTAACTTCAAATATTGTCTGTATGGATTCTGAGTATGTAGTCTCTCAGCAGATATAGAAGAATATAAAATGGAGTGGATTTACCAATCTAAAATAGAATCTCTTTTCTGTCAAGGTTTTAGAGGCCCAGATTCTTACTTCAATATTAATTTTAATTTGAAGAGGGAACTTAATACTATTTAAAATCACAAGTAAAATCCCTCCTTGTGCAGAATTTGGACATGCAAAGAGTACAAGTGAACTAAAAGTGAAATTATTCATATCCATAAACATTAAGAGAGTCATAAACAGTCATTTATATGCATGATTTACATTGCCAGGTGTATTTAGGCGAATGCCAAAATACACAAATATGGGAATTCAGACATTGTGAGAACTTGAAAATGATGTTTGTACTGGATTAAATTCATTGTAACCTCTGATGAAGGCTACAGCAGAATCTCAGCAGAGGGTTTATTAGCCAGGTATATTAAGTTACAGAGGAAACAGGAAAGTCATGTATAAATAGCGTGTCTCCCAACCATTTGCAAAGTTAGATGCCTACATTTAGTCTTCTACACCACTAGTTTCGTTTCCAGAGATACCAACCGTGGTAGCCGCTAAACACACACACACACCATTTGCTAAAGTTGCTCTCTTTAGCATTCACACCTCTTCAAAGACATACATATTTCTCAGTGAGAGAAAACAAAACACAGTTGGAGAAAGGGTAGTAGAGAAAAAAATTATTTTGTTTTGCTTAAAAAAAGAAAAAAAATTTCACATTTTCCATTTTCTCATAGAAAACTTTCTTCTACATTAGAAAACATTATCCAAAGCTCCAGAGATCTTAAAAATCTCAGGGGAAGGATCTGTTGAGTTCTACAGTACATTGTATTTACTCAGAATCAGTCATACACATAATAAAAGTAAGTTTTAAGAACCTAAGACCTGACCATGCTCTTACTCAAAATTATCCTTACTGAGTAACGTCTCCTATTTCAGTTAACTCAGAATAGGGTCAAAATATTTTAAATAATCACTATTAAGCCTCTACAAAATCTACCAGCTCTCCCATACTTTGGCCAACCTCAAAAATAAAACTGGCCTACAACCATCCTGAATCCAAATAAAATTTCATTCAAGAAAGCAAACAGAACATAGGTTGGCACCAATTCTCCAAGCAAGTTTTATGGATCCTTGAAAAGGAAAACTGTAACGATAAGTGTTCGAAGCGAGCACATGAATGCTATTGCAAGGTACCAAACACTCATTTCCACCAAACCCAAGGTATTACTTTGAATAAATGCCTCTATGACAATTAACTTTGACTAAGTGTCTTTCATTTCGTGGCTGATTTTTGCCTGATATGGAGTGGTAAGAATTCTGAATTTATCTATAAATATATGGTGAGAACTAGTACTCTGAGAGAAACCTGGAAAATGTCCTTCCATTTGTCTCCTAAACTCAACTTTGCCTTCAAATTTCTCCCTGAACTCAGCAATTCTTAAACCCAAAGCATCCAGAAATGGCATGAATAGGTTAATTTTACAGAAGACTGCCTACACAGAGATGATTACAAGAACGCAGCATGATGGGGTACTACATCTACACCGATTTGAGCCACAGACCCCAACAAACAGTTGTACCATTTATTACACGTGGTCAGGCAAAACAAATGTACTCAGAAGTTTCTTTTTGCTTATGTGGCACCCTTTATCCTTTGTCCCAATTCTTTTTGCTCTCTGTTTGTCTTCTGAGGGAATTTTATGCTCTGATTGATCAATTTGAAGTCTGAGCAAGACTCAAAGCAAGCTGCCCTATGGAGTTCTGCGCACAAATGCAATCCTGACTAGCACTGGCTATGGCACTGCTTCAGCAGCAGATCCTCATCGTGTAGTTGGCCCCTGCCAGTGTTGCCTAACACACAGCTCTGCCTTCCTGCAGTCTTGTCTCTACCAAGAGTTTCTGCAGTAGATGCTATTTTAAAAGGGAATCAACCTCTCCTCCACAGACATGGCAACTTCAGGACCTCTGACCTTTGATAAAGAATTTGCTGATCAGCATATTATAAAAATGTTGCCAGCGGACCTTTTAGTCCTAATGCATTTACTTTTAAGAGCACACAGAAGTGTGTTCAATCTGAACGCTCACACGCAACAAGACATTTAAAAAATGAAAACCCGTGTTCCTATGCGGCAGCAGCAATTCAACTATAAGTCTAATGAAACACATTTAGAAGCAGGCAGTGTCACAACAAATCTTTTGAAAGTGTCACTAGAGACTTGTTTCATAGACATTTAAAGTAACAATTCATTTCTGATCACCAATATGTCAGTTCAGAACACACCTTAAAAAACTCTCTGCAATTTTTTTTTTTTTCAACTCTCGTGAGGATATAGATGAAAGCTTGATTATATGCAGAACCCAGCGTGTATTCTGTCACATATTTCAAATACTAGGAGATTCCTTCTTTCCCTTCTTCAGAGGAAGCTATTCAATTCCCTATAAAGCCCTAATTCAGTTTCACAAAAGACTGTTTGACAGCAACAAGAGAGGATGTCAACATGAGTTACGTTAAATTTGTCGAAAGTAGGTGCTTGTAAAGATTTCTTCTATTCTGAAAGAGAAATAAAAAGTTCAAAGGGGGTTAACTCAAGGAGGATAGGGGAACATCTTCTGACATCTCGTAAGACAGACATCTTGTGTAACTTGCCACAAAGTGGCATTAGTTATAAAACAATCTTGGTTTTGAAGCCCTCAAACAGGAGGAAACCTACTACCTTGAATACCTCATCTTAGTACATCCATAAAGACTACATTGTTTGCACCTTTTTCAAGTGTATGTCATCAAGATGGTGACCCCTCCAGCCTTCATATTTGTACCATACCATAATGCAGAAAGCAGACAACCCTAGCCTATTTTCAAAAAGATGGAGGAAGATCATACAGCATGATACAGCACTACATGGGTACAGCATCTCAGATCCCCGGGCAGCACAGCTCCATTTGCACAGCACGGCATCCACGCTAGAAAACCCTTAGAGCCAGCATCACTGCTTAGCTCCAGGCTCACTAGCTAAGGCTCAGCAGTGCCGAAGCGTCGGCGTACTGCTGGCTGGCCTGTTTCTGCAGCAGGCGACACTTGGCTCTCCCAAGACATCCAATGGCCATTTTTACCTCATACCTCACTCTTCCAGATATTTTCTCCCCAGCACAGCAGGCTCCTCCTTTGTCAAGCGTACATACGCAAGTTTCCCCCAATCTCCTCTCACAGACCCCTCAGAAGTAGCTCCCAGACCAGAGATCTGCAGGCTACAGGCTGAAAACCACTGATCTAAATCAGCATGTTTCTTGTGGTTCCTGTCTACTCCTCCCGACTATTTTAAAATTATGCCATTGTTTATTTTAATTTTTTCCACTTTGCTTTTTTTCTACTGCACACTTAACTGACAACTTTTTTTTTTTTTTAAATAATGTTAAGGTCCTTTGTCTGGAAACAACTGTTTTAAAGTCACTTTGAAAAAACCTCCTGGTGGAATCCAACTTGCTCAGCCAGCTGGTTTCTACACTCATGTCAGATCTTCATAAATGGAAAAAATAAAAGCCTTATTGAAAAAAAGACACTGTGGGCTAACTGAAAAGTTGCCATATACAACTTAGATGAAAGAAAATTATTTTTTAGCCAGAGGGGATAGCTTCATGATTTAAATCTGAAGTTTGAAATACTTCGTGTCCTGGGACTTCACGATGTGTATTTCAAAAGGTCAAAAGTTTGGCTGAACAGAGTGATTTGCACGCAGTTGATTCTGCAGGAAATTTCAAAGCTAATGTTCCATAAGGACAATTAAGAGTCAATGACAATTTTAGTAAAAGCAAATATGGTCTCTGTGACCTTGAAAGGAATGTTTTTCCTTCCCCTTGCCCTTCACGGTTCTACTTCTTGATTATCTTCCGCATCTGGGAAAGCAACCCTTACTCTTTGAGTCTGCAGGAAGAAAGCACAGATCAAGGCTGACCCAAAACACCAGCAGCTGCAAGACCAAGATGAGGGCCTGGGATCACTCCCAGCTCTTTGCTGCCATTTTTCCCCAGTACCCAGCAACAGCCAACCCTTCTGCCCCAAACCTGTGGGAAGTATCCATGCACCCCCACCTCAGCCTGCACACCAGGTAGTTCAGCCAGCCACCCCTCCCTTCCCCTCCATCACACTCAGACATTCAGGTGCTCAAATGCCTGTGACCTCCCTCCTCGAGGGAGCAGGGACAAGCATGGCCTGTGCTGCCCCACGCTGATGTGCAAGGAGGGGTTATACGATACCGCAAATCCCAACAAAAAGCAAATTGCATTCAGAAGCTGGACGGCACAAAGTTACCTTGTGAGAGATGGCCTTGCCTTCAGGCACAGAACTGTAATACAGGCTAGAGAGGACTGTGGGAGATCACCCAATTCCATCAAGCTGGGCCAACTAGATCAGGGTGCTCAGGGCCTTCTTCTACCACTTCTGAGCATCTCTGAGGATGGGCCTTCAGGACTGGAGCCCTAGGCACATGCCCCAGGGTCTGACCACCCTCCTCATGGTGAAAACACATTTCCCGATATCCCGTGTTCCTGTTGCCTCTCGTCACAACAGTGCACGTCTCTGAGAGGAGTCTACCTCCATCTCCTCTACTAAGGCCTCCATGAGAGAGCTGAGGACAACACTAAGGTCTCCTCTTTGCCTTTTCTTCTTAAGGCTGAAGAAAGCCACCCCACTTGGCCTCTCCTCATACATAATGAAGAATTAAAGTAGGACACCCCTCTACTCTTAAGTAAGAGTGTAGCTTCAGATGCATTAAGGAAACCAAAGGGTTTGACTTCGGGATGCCAGAAATGAAGAGATTATCTGTCCCTTCCGCGTATGCTGATGCTGGGGGAGTTAGGCAGCTGTATCAGCAGGTCCTGCCTCTGAGCATTACACAGCTGCTGCGTATGCTCTGAAAAGGCAACCAAAGGTGACCATGCATTCTAGCAGCCCACCTGCCTACTTAAAGCAAGAATCCAGTGATGCTCCCTCTCTGATGCTAGTTGCCACCCCAACAGCAGTAAAGATGAAGGTGTAAGGATTAAGCCCTTACTGACAATTAAAGGCCTAGGAAGCATAAACAATTACATTGCAGGTAGCTCCTTAACTTCAAAATCACATTGTAAAATGCTGTTTCTAAGAAACAGTCTCTATTAATCTAATACACTGCACAGCTGAAAAACCCTATTTAAAAAAGTTCAGTGAAACAAAACCCAGTGAATTAATTTTCATCTTAATTAATTTAGCTCAATTTTGCATCTCTTATGAATTACTCTTAAACTAAGAAGCTTTCATCCTTCAGACACACAGACATCTTTGCTTTGGTGCCAACAAGAAACCTTCCTTTGGCCCATGTCCCAGCTCTGCGCAGGTACCCTTCTCTGGCAGGCGGGCCTGGGCCTGCACTTCTACAACAGAGCTCCGAAATTCACCCGACCCACTGTTGGAACGGGTCGCTAAATCTCAGCAGAGCACCTATCTTGATAAGGTCTTAGCCGACCCACATAGGCTTGGGCTCTCATCAAAATTTAAAAGTCTGTAAGTAGTGTTAAAGGGTAGCTTGTTCAAATCGAGGTATGCGTAAAAGATGTGTCTGGAAGAAAACATTTCAGAAGAAAGAAGCCTTCTTCTTTAGTGACCTGACACAAAGTCCTTCCATGGGAGTTTGGGTGTATCACTGCTGGAAGCCTCCCTCTCCAGTTCACCAAGAGAATTAGCGGCAAGATGATCCTGATCTTTCCCCAGGACAGCCTTCTAAATCATTTTTGGGCCTTATTTGGCTCTCCTAGAAGGGTGGAGCTACCCATGTAGCTTATACCCCTCTTAAGCAGTAGCAGGTCACTCTCAGCAATGACTCCCTGTCCACCTGAGCACCAGCAACTGAACAATACTGCACTTCTACAGTCGGTTTATGAAGGCAGAAGCCAGAAAGCCATTGGAAGATGAATTACTATGTCCCCCTCCTCCCTGCCCATTTCCCCACTGCAAGATGCATACCTCTGCCCTCTGCTCCTCCTTGTGCTGCTTTAAGTGTCTGTGTAGCAAATGCATCAGGGAATTAAGACCAAAAGGAACAGATCCAGGTCCAAACAACAGCGCTTGCAAGCATGCAGGGCACATGCTGGCAGGACTGCCCAGGGTCCACAGATGTCCTGGTGTTCCCCAGAGCCTCCACCAATGCAACCACCTCCTACAAAGGGAAGCAGCTGTCTGTTCTGTCTCTGACAAGCTGTACACTACTACATAACTACGTGTATTTGTCTGTACAACAGGAATCTTTATGCAGGTATTATTATAGTAATAGCAATCAACACCGTGCTCTTGTGTTCCTCTTACTGTCATCATCCAACAGGTGCTTTCAAAGATGGATGAACACTGCCATGCTGTGTATACATTTAGGGTTTTAAAAGCTCAGGTCCTGTATGTAAAATGGGTCCTGCATAGGCAATTACAGAGAAGGACATGGCTCTAACCACAAGATGGATTTGTTTTCCACAAATGCAGCAGCTTCTCCACTCTTCTACATTATTCCTCAGGAATTACCTGGCAAGACCATCGCTTGGAATTAAGTGATTTAATTTCCATTCATTTACTCTTGATTGTCTGCCAAAGGCATCTGTAGGGAAAGATAAATGCTGCTGCTACTGACTGAATCAAAACCACAATCCATCAGACAAATTAAAGGCTATATTTCTGTATCACCACAAGCCTGCATCTGACCAGTAACACAAAGGTGAATGACAAGCTCTGAAACACGCATGTTAACCAGTACTATGTAGACCTGAAGGATTTTATCGGATGTATTTCTAACAGTGCAAAATAAAAAGACAAGATTTTCAACACTACTAAGGTAGGAAATGCTATACAATTAGATGTATAGCAACAGGTTTACTAGACTTTAAAACAAACGAACCAACCCAACCCCTCACAAAACCCAACAATGCGTAACAGACTGTAAACAGTCTGAAATTTGTCTCTCCTCAGGGCTACCTCTCTTTCTGAATGAAATAGCTTGCAACGCTTTTGCAGAAGTATTACGAGGACTTGGCTCCTGGCAGGGTGCAAAGTGTAAAAGTTTTGAGCATTTGCTTTTGAAATCACCCCCTCTCCTCTTCTACCTACAGTTAGAAAATCCTTGCAGTTGTGGGGTTGGGAGTTCTTTCTCACTTCCAAGTGCACAAGGTTCATAACAGAAGAGAGAAGTCAGGATCTTAAATCGAACTGGGGTATCAGCATCCTAACCAGTGGTCAGGATTTTATAATCAAAACATTTAGAGTGGGCGCAACTTTGATTTTCATCTCAACCACCTTGTTCAGCAATGCAATAAGGCTTCTTACTGAACTCCAGGACAGCTGTCCGGTTTCACGAGTACTATTGTTTTCCACATCACTATATGCAATATCCACTTATTGTTACTAGATGTTACAAAAATAATAATAAAAAAATCTAGTAGAAGATAGGCAAATGGCAAGCAGTCGATAGAACACATCTAGGTCACCCCGGAGGTGGGGTGGCAGGTGGGGCAGGGAAGGAAAATAAATTGTCACAGTTCTGTTCTCAGTTACCTGTAGAGAGTACTGCCTATTACCACAACCGGTATTCTTGAGAAGATGGCAGGTACGTACTGCAGGAAGCCCGTTCTCAGGAGTCATAGAGAAACAGCCTCAATTTTGAAGCCAAATTGTTGGTTGTTAAGTGAAAGGCAATATATGTGTAAGTGAAAGAGTTTTACATTATAGGAAGGCAAGAACATGGGGGCAAACCCATGTTTTATATTTGTCACCTACTTTATGAAATCTTGAAACTCATGTAGACTTTCAGCAGTGAGAAATTAGGTGAAGTGCACCTCCACTGTTCCATTATTTTTAGGGATTATTTAATCAGTTAAAGGTTGGCTTTTTAGCATCCTTGAGGAGGAGTGCAAAGGCTAAGACTAAACATGAGCTTTTCACTTTTATACTTACCCCTCTGCCACTGGGGACTATTCTACACAAAAGTTGCCATCTTAGCTAAGCAAGAGACTGACTCTTCTATGCTTAGTAGCAAATACCTTTGCATTTTTTTCCCACTTATAGCAGAATAAGCATTACTTTAAAACTGTATTTTGCTGATCTCACCCCTTCATCATTAAGCTTTTATAGAACACTGCAAGCCCAATTCCTTGTTTCACTTCTCAATGGCAAGGAAACCTTCAACAATCCCAGACAAATGGAAGACTAAGGGATGCAATCACTGGAGACTTAGCCAACCTAACACCCATTTTCAGTGCTGCAATTATTTATTATGTTACTATCCACAGTAATTGTTGTCTAGAGACTTTGCCAAATTTATCATGGTTTTGTCCTCTGTGCTCCTCCTTTACCACTTGCCACTGTCTGGATTAAAGGAGCAGAAGCCCTTAAGGTACAATTACCTCTGAGCCAACAAGCCAGTGTGTGGCCTACACGTTTTGTCCCTCAAAAACACATACTCCACAGACTGAGCTCATGAATTCCACTTTCCTTGGCTCAAGGCCTGGAAACTTGAGTCTTTACCAAGCGCCAGGCCTCCCACTGACGGCAAAATTAACCTCAGTCTGCAGGTCAGAGCAGTCCGATTTCCTTGTATTTTGTAAAATATTGCTTTAAGGATATGAGGTTAATGAAGCTGTCTGGGTAAAGGCATCTGAGACCATTTGGGAGGTATTTTAGTTCTGAAAGGTTGTTTGTTTTTTTTTTTCCTTTTAAAAAACCAACTCTAATGGGGATTATGCAATCTAACAACTGTCCTTCTTTTCACTTACCATTGCAACCTCCTCCCTGACCATAGATAACCTCTAACTTAATATTTAACAGTAGTTTAGAATTAACAAATTAATTTAAATGTTCCTCATGACAAAGGAAATGGTTGTAAGATGAATAATGCAGTGGTTGTAAGGATTTTTAAAGCCCTCAGCTTCAACTTCCCTCTACGTTAAATGTTAAAATTGCAGTTTAACATAACAATCACGGGAATCAACAGTGCTTTTGAATTTATATGGATCACTAGCATGTCTCACCTGTCTTTTGGGACCAAATCTTCAAGAGATTAGAAAAGACCACATTCACATGACTGTTGCCTTCATGGTATCCATGGACCTTCCTGTTTCTTTGTGCTACATGTTGTCCCTCTCCACCATTATTTATGTGCTTTTAGCACCCACTTCCAAATACTTCTTAGTACCTTCTACAAAACTATCTAGCCAACCATCAGCAACGAAGAGCACTTTTACAGTTTAACTATGCTAAATGAATACCAGTTAGTTAATATTTAGTAAAGGAGCTAGCTAGTACTAAAGAGAAAAAACTGCTCTACATCCTTTAAACTTCTGTAAACTGAAAGAGAACGAACCTGACATAATCAGTTTCATAACAAAGAGGTATCCTTGATTCAAACTTTTTAAAAGGTAAGCAGTGCAAACCTCTGTTTCTGCAATGTCATTTCAATTTCTATTTACTAATTGCTTCACAAACACAGTTCACATTGTGTAGTCAGGCAGAGAAAAACCTAAACAAAAGTTACACAGAGATTGTCTAACTTGTTCGTATCCTGACCCAAAAAGGGCAGAATGTACACTGTACTTTTAAGAATGAGTTTAAAAGGAAGATGACTGGTTAATGTTTGCCCAATTTTACAACAGCTACAATGAAAAAACCACAAATTTCCTTCCATTTAAAAGAAATAATTTTCCACAGAAAAACTTCATCATTTATAGAAACCAACTTACCTCACCTCCAAACTAGCAACACACATTTTTATATGCTTGTCTGACCATGAGACAGGTAAACTATACTGAGAAAAATCTACACTGATTTGCAGAGGTTATCTTACAATACAGGACAATGTTAAAATACAGTCAACTGAAAATGCCAACTGCAACTTTGATCTCAAGAAAACCAAAATAACTCAAAAATATTTGCACAGAGCAAGCAGGTCACTTCAGTGAGTAAATATCCACACCTTCCAAACTCTGTAAGCATTTATTAATGCCAAACTTATTAGATCCACATTGCTCTGAAGAAGAATTTGCAAGAAGCAAATGAAGACTGAGACCATTTGTCCTCATTTTGACTGGGATAGAGTTAATTTTCTTTCTAGTGGCTGGTGCAGTGCTGTGTTTTGGGTTCAGTAAGAGAAGAATGTTGATAACACGCTGATGTTTTCAGTTGTTGCTGAGCAGTGTTCATACCAAGTCAAGGATTTTTCAGCTTCTCAAGCCCAGACAGCAAGAAGGCTGGAGGAGCACAAGGAGTTGGGAAGGGACATGGCCAGTATATAAACTGGGGGGAGTTGGCTGGG